>OX465582.1:39416161-40130905 GCA_950022655.1 Alentia gelatinosa
TTGGATATCCGCAGCCAGTTTATCACTCCTTGATGAGGGTGAGTATCTGAATCTGGTCGTCGGTTTTTGTAATTTTATTTTGATTTTATTTAATACCGCATACACCACTTAGGACCCCACATCAGGTCGCAAGATGACCTGACTGTATTAATTTCGATGAAAATTGATTGCAATTGATAACAATTCTGAAATTACCTTCAAATTCAAACTATTTAAGGACAGGCAAACTCGAATTCATAAGAGATAAAACAAGTCGGGCATTACAATTCATAACAAAAAAGAGCAACTTCCGAAATTGCGTCTGATAAATAAATTTGACATTCCAGAACACTGAAAGTTTGACAAATGAAGGGCAGACAATTCAAACGGAATCGTTATCCCCTCTTTGATCTTGTTGATGAAATATCCTTCTCAATCTTTCGAAAACTATTTCACTCAAAAAGAACAACGAGAATATATATCCACACACTTTGAAAGTATCCGACCATAACTCTTAGACCTAAGAGGAAATAAAGGAAACTGCCCTCTAAGTGAAGTTTTATTGTCAATTGATGGGGAAAATAGAAATAACATGTCATCAGGGCTGCCACGCTTAAAACGCAAATAAAGAAACTTTGATTGCTGTGGGCACACCATTCCTGATTTTGCCCGCAGTGAATCACACTTCTCAATATCCATTGATCCATGCTCAATTTCAATTGTCCAGACCCTATCAACTTCCATAACTGCCTCCAAATGAATATTGGGGTATTCGCATTTACAACACAAGGATTCATCCCAGTAAGTTATGGAGATAGGCTTGATGGGGAAAATATTGTGATGATCTTGCAATACTTTATCAAAGTATTTCCAGAGCACATAGTAATTAACATAACCTGGGTGAGGGGTCTGATAACCATCCTTTAGTCCTGTTTATAACAGTATGTATAACTGCTAATACAATTTGAATGTCTTGTGCAGAACCTTACACAGACAACTAGACACCATTGAGAAACACAGGGGGAATGGAGATGGCCAAGGCAAAAATATATATTACAAGTGTATATTTCATACTCATTCTCCTCTCATTTTAGGCCCTCATTTTCTGCGAAGATATATAGGGTTCTTTGTATGTGAAAGCCTCTTTTGAATAATGGCGGTAACCGGCATGTTCACACATATCCTATTCTAGTCGGTCTTTTCATGTGACCTAATGTGCCTATTATTGAATGGCAAAGTGCTAAGTAGATCTTTAACAATTGTGGTACGCCGGTGTATAAGCAATGCTACATTTTCAGGACGACAGCTTTGAAATGCAAATTCTAGCTCTTTTAAAATTGAATAAGATGTTACTCACTTTTGGTGATTGTGGCTGAAGGCCTCAGAGATATGAAATAGGATCCCTGTTGATACAAGTAACAATATGTAGATAAAGTATCAATTATCTGTCTCAGCAACATTTTCTTAGCAACGTTCACCAGAGGCAATCACATTTCTACACTGGCTGTACTACATAAAAAGGAAAGGCGACAACAAAAACAGGACGGATATTGGCAAAGCGTGATGAGCAAGTCAAAGTACAGCGGACTCTTACTAATTTGCCGTTCAACGTTTAGTAGTGGCATTAGCGAAACGATTCTGCTTCAAAGGTAGGCTCTCATTGCTGATGTCCTTACGAGGGTGTCTCTCAGAATTTTAAAAGCGAATGCGTTTTCTAAAATACTCTCATTTAGTAATAACCAGATAGTCACTTGGTAATAATTGGACAAATCATCTGTCTGGCTTTATCTAATCTTTGTAACACTCTTTCCCAGACAAAAATGATATAGGAGTCACTCATTTAAGACACTCATACAATATATGAGCAGCTCTCAAGGGAATCCTGTGGCTCTCAACTCGATAATCTATTGGTCATTCACTGCGGAAGGGAAGGTGAAGAGGCAATTGTCATGTCCAGCCGTTTTGGCTGGGCTCCTCACTCCTGACATCTGGTGAAGAGAACATACATTACTCATATCGATCACTCTGCACGTTTCCATTTCCCACCCACATCTTATTTTATATCTCACCAATTTCGTAGGCCCTTTATGTGTAGTTCACCAATTATCAGACCTATCTAAATATCACATGCATTAAATCGATCATATTTATATCATCATCAATGGTGTACTCAAAACTTCAACGATTCACAGCAATTGTAATACTAATTATATTATATATCGGCTGGGGTGCCAATGTGAGCTGTTCTTAAAGTTCATTTGGTAGAGCCACTTTTCCGAGATATAGCAAATTTCTAAGATCAACTGTAGAAAATTTACATATTACAAGAGTAACAATACACGTGGACTATCTGTCCAAGATTTGGATGATAATGTCATCCTATCCCTAAACTTCACGGTTCTGTGAAACTGTTTACTTGGTGTCATCATAATGTATCAAATATGGAAGCTGACGAACTTGTGCCCAATGGGGAAAGATAAGAAGATTAAAGGGAGAGCGTTGGTTTAGCGATACTATGATGGCAGCAGTAATAAATAAAACAAAAAACCTGCAGCTTAATTGTACAATCAATTGCATTTATGGCCACATACTTTTTATTATTGTGGATGGCAGTATAAAAAGTGTATTTTGTTCTTGGATTTGGGGGCACTCAAACTGATTTACAGCAAGAGAACACTGACCCTATCGGGCATACTAAAAACCCCGGAAGAGCTCTGAATTTACTGTCCCGCCCATGTCAGTTTGGCCAGCGCAATATATTTTGAGCACCGGGGCACCTAGAACGCGTCCTGATATGCAATGTGACCTGGTTTCTCGATGATATTGTCTGATAGGAATTGAACATAAACGTTACCAATAATATGGTGAGGCTGCCATATATTCCTCGTGTAATGGTGTGGAAAATCGCCAAACAACCATCTCTTGCTTTTTCCCAGACTATACCACGGTTAAACAACATCTTTTGTTTGAAAAAAGGTTTTAGAAGGATATGAAAAACTTATAATTTCTCAATAAAGGGAACTGGAAACATGAGTCCACTTGAGTCTTTGGTTGCTCTCAGTTTCAGTCGAGTCTTTCCTGCTTTACTCTCAAAGTAGAAATCGCCTAGGTAAGGAAATTCATAGAAAACCAGGATCATGTCAATCAGACAGGGCTTCATACTGCTACCATCCTAACAATTAAATGCAATGCTCTTAGCATTAATTGCTGAGCAATCATGGTAAATACTGACTTTAATTCATTAGAAAAACTTTCTCTAATTGTCCATGTTTATTTTGTCTCGCCCGGGAAACCTTTTTTTTATAAATAAAACTTGGAGATTTTCGATTGAAATTAATGAACTTGTCCGCGGTGATTTTGAAATCTTAGATTGGAAGAAGTTGAAGTAATTAGGATTTGTTCAGGAGGACAGGAGCGATAGGATTGGTTTAGATTAAGCCTAGGGCATGGAACTGCGCATTACTTACTATATGGACCAGTAGAATCTCTATGTTATACTTGATAAAATTGGTTAATCGGTATCAAAGGCTGAAGAAAGTTGTTGGAATAGTAAGTGACAAGTTGATGGATAACACAACAGTACATTTCTGACCAAAGACAATATCAATGTTGCCAAAAATCTACTCTCCCCCAGATCTTTCGCGGCGCTAGCGCTGTGCTTAGTCTCTGCCCCAACCCAAAGCCTGTTCCCTGGGTCTCCACATCGGACAGGGGAGACCAGCGAACATTTCAGATTCAAGACAAGGCAACTGTCAAAAGTTATACGAGTCAAACAACTCACATATCATTAGTTTGGAAATATAGGAATTGTTAAATTGAGTTAACAGACAATCCAGCTGTTTCTTTTTCATCTCTAAACCACTTTATAATGTGAATCTAGTGTTGATCACACTGCCCCTTCGAGTGAGCACATGTGTTATGTTGACAAACAAAACCCTGTAACACATGAGGTGCCTTCCAATGAAGAAAGTAATCCCTAAGACATTACCTAATTTGATATATCAAATAACAGAAATGAGTGTAAATCATTTACCATATAAATACATGCATATCTATTTACATGTAAACCACAAAATACTGCCCAAAGCGCTAAGAATTTAGGATATTTAAAAAACTGGCGTATGGGCCAGATTTGAGCCCAAACAGGCAGGTTGGGGCAGAGATATAAGCGGCCGCAGGAAGTAGAGCACAAGATCTCTGCTGGGAGAGTGCCAAAAATCAACAAAAGCTGGTTTATAAGTTTAGGTAAGCCATAGGCAATGCAATGAATACGGCGATACAACATAAACAAGATGATCTCAAACTGTGGAAGCACTAATCAATTCATCTAAAGTGAGCTTTTCTGGAATTGTTTAATGCCAAAAGCAAAGATAGGGATTTCGTTCAATTGATGAAATGATTTAGTAAACTACCTTGATGTTATTGAATCATTTCAATTTCTAATTCTTAATCATATCCTGTGTGCAATAGATATTTTTCAATGTGACCAATACTTGCTATTTAAGGCTACCTTATATAATGGCTACGTGAAAATTGATTCCGAATTGGTGCACCAGATTAGCCATCTTTCCTCATACCAAGTTTAGCCTTGAGAGTGGGGCAGATATAACTCAAATTACAGCAGTATCGTGCAATTAATGAGCATTAATAGTTTCAATGGCAGTTGATCTATGCCTATTTCACACAGGCATACAATATTTAAGTTTGAGGTGTGCTGGCCTGTGGATAGTGAGATTCAGGGTTCAAGGCTGTCATGCCACTGTGTTTCCCATTTGTCTGTCATCCTCATCTCATAGAGCTGATCCTGCATGATATGAGCCTGGTTGTTGTTATGACATAAAACACCATCAATTAACTTAAGACAATGATAGCCTAGGAGACCAATTCTGAAAGTAGGACCAAATGGTATGTTCATCATTGATAAATGACCATGGAATTATATATTGATAATAACTAAAAGGTTTGGGTTATATTCAGTCCATGGGTTATTTTCTGTAACCTACTTGCACTAAGTGAACTTGCCATTTCTGCAACATCCTGTCTAGGATAAATATATCAAGCACCAGTGTGTCAATGGGGTATTTTTGTCTCTAGTGATTGGTCATAGTTAGTTGGGTATGCCTCTATCACTGAGACACTGGCCCTCTGCTTGCTTCTCAATGTCAGAGCATTAGTACACAGATGGTCAAGGGTTAGTGGTTTGCAGCAAACTCAAAGTCTATATGACCACTCTAACCATTAGGGAGAGTATATGAGTGTGACACATGCTCAGAAACAGCCTAACAGGATAGCTATAGTCAACAGGGCAACAGGACTGTTTGGATGTCTTAGATCCAACTTGGTTTGAAAGGCAATTTAACTATCAAAAGTCATCTGTTCATTATATATATAATCAATATGTTATCAGAGTAAGTAATATCTTGCTTCTAAGACAATTTGTAGAGCATTCATTATTTGAATGGATTTGACATTTAATATCATTTGCTTGTCCCCCACTTTTACACAACTTCAACTTATTGAAGTTCGTACATTTGCAGTTTCTAATGCATTCTTTTAAGCAGCCACAATTCAACAGATATTGACAGATGCTGGTTTAGAGCACCTTGGATAGGAGGTATGGAATCTGATATCCTCGCTGTCATAATGAAGAGGACTATGCTCATGTCATTACAAAGGAAGCAGAATAGTTTTATTTTGTTTTGTTCAACTAGTAAGAAGTCTAACCAGTTTGCAGGAGGAAGATGATTAACCTTTTCTTTAGATTGTATTAACTGTTTCTTTTGACCCATTAGGCTGTAATTGGTGTTAATAACTCAAACAGCATCAAGCCTGTCAACATATTTAGGTTGCAGTTGAACATGGCACAAAGATATTGGTGAAATAATTTTGAAATAAAATTGCTGGACCAGTCAGCAGTACATAGATCAGGATACACCACCAATAAATAGCTCTGCTTTGTCACAAAATCTCATAGTGCCCAAGCCTGATCTTTATGTTTGAAAGGTTCCCCCAAATTACTACAACATACATTCTGGAGAAGAGCTCACAGTCAGCCTTCTAAAAGACAAGGCTGTGTGTGAAATTTGGAGGTTGTACTTTGCATGTTATCAGGCAAAGCTATAGTGTTCAGGATGGATTTGGTCCATTGTTCAAGCCTTAGTTCTACATACCTATCATCCTGTGTTTTCCTGAAGACTGTTTACAGCTTCTGCTTCTGATTTCTCCATGATATATATTTGCTGTGCAGTACAATATGATCACTTGATTCCCAATAGGAGCGATTCCTAAGCTGATTTATAGTATCAGAATCAGGATCTTTTACAAAGATTATTTGAATGCTTTTCCCTTCCCCAAGATGTTGCTGATCTAGAAATATTTTTGTAGAACATGAAATTCATCAGCTAGCCTGGCCTTCCTGAGGACAGACACATTTTTGTCCTACTGCATGACTGCCAGCCATTGCAATCTCATTTTGTTGCTCTTTTGCTAGATCTATTTCCACATCAGAATGCCGCCTGTATGTCTGGATGAGACTTCTCTAAGATGCACTGGTATCTGACATGCATAGTGTGTAGGTCATTGCCAATGATTCATGTAAAGCAGAAACAATGACAAGTTCCAGTTGCATCTAATTCCTTATATTGTGGACTGGCCTTACCTCTCAGTGTACACTAGTTATGTCTTACCTTGCACCCTTCTGCTCATTGAAAGCCTTTTAAAAACAGCAGATAAAAGACGGTATTTGTCAGCTAATTTGTCTATCTTGTATCTTGGGCAACTGGTACACTTGGGATATTGCCTGAACCCTTCCACATCTATTTAAGACTTCAATGCATGTGGTTATGTTTAACGTCAAAATAATTTGGATTATAAGCAAATTCATTTTCCTATTTTATACAAATTCATTATACATTGGACAATCACATAGAATTTATAATATCAACCCTAACCACAGGAGTGAAACAGGAACACAGCTGGGTTGTTGTCAGTGAAAACTGTTAGGGGCCAGGTACTAGAGGCTAATTTCATCCTGTGAGACTGCACAGGATCCTTAAAGTTGTGTTTATTTCACCTAAGATTATTCATTATGATGTTATTCCTACTTTCTGTGAAGGTTTGCTGTATTTTGGGCCAATATTTCCAATTTCTATCATAAAACAATTATTTTGTCAATGATTCCTCAGGGCATCATCAAATCTAATTGAACAAACTGGAAATCAGACTACCAAAGCAGATAAAGGAGGTATCACCCGGCCATCTCCAGTCAGTACCTTGAGGCATCACCCGGCCAGCCCTAGTTGATTATGCCATTACGTCTATTAACGCTCCTTTTCGACAAATCTTCTGTTATTCTTTTTTAATTTGAAGGAGCTAACAATGTTTATTAAGAAGGTTTAACCTTCAAAAACACAGGAAATATAATTTGATATGTCTTCCGTCATTTGTGTGGTTGCAATTAGAGTCCTTCATGAAGAATTTCCAGATCTATGGAAATTTCAGTAGAAAATCCAAGATAGCCACTCCCCACATGTTGGTATATGGTAAAAACATTGATAAATCAATCATTCCATATCTTTAAGTTCCTCTTGCTCACATTTGAGGTGATTCATATAGGATCCTTCTTGGTAATAACCATTCTGAAAGTGTCATAGTGCTCTGTGATGGTCAATTTTCAAAATGGCCACCACCCAGCCCCTGGGACTTATCTGCAATGCCCACACATCTAAAATTTTTCCTTAGGGCCTCCCCTAACCATGTATTAAAAATCATGCTTGTTTCATTAAATGCACAATCATATGCTATATCTGCCCCACTATGATGCCTTTAAATATTTTTTTCCTTTTTCATAATTCTTTTTTTTACTTTATGTTATAAAAGGTGAGTTGACATTTGGGGCACTACTCTGAAAATAAATTGGGACAATTGTAACCAACCATCTACAGAAATGATATTTTCCAACTGAGATTGAAATTGAATATATCATGGAGGGATGTTGAACACTAACCCTATAGACCATAGCATTCAGGGCAAGCTCGTCATCATACTAACACGGTAGGAGAAATTCCCGGATATTTTTACTTGTCTCTGCTAATAACAATCTTACATTTGTCCTATTGGAAGGTACACCGCATCCTTGATACAGCGAGGCTTTCTGTGTCTATCATTCACTCGTCATGAGCTACATATTTAGCAGATTCTACAGATTGGTCCAATGGACGACAACATGTAAGACACTCTGGTAATTAGCTGCAGAAGATGATCTTGTTTTATCAGGCTCCATGTTATGGCCATTTAGGACTCTGACAGTCAATCATGCTTAGATCCAAGATTCTTAGAACAAAGCAGGACAGAGATAGTGGGCGCTCGTAATATCTGACCGGTAGATTACACTTTCCCTATATATCTAGTATGGAGACTCCGTAATGGGGGGATTATGTATACATATTTTTTGTAGAAGAGTTTATTGTGATTGATCATTCACTAATAGGTTTGGTGATCTTCCATGAAGATGTCCTTAAATGTAAGCTTAAACAAAGTACACAAATACACCACAATGGACACCACATGACATCTAATAATGATTCACTTTATATGTGCTCCAATATATTTCTTTTATTCTACCTTTCAACAGATTACCTGGTCTCATACTCTGTACTTCATATGGCACTTCCCAAATACAGTTGCCTTGATATAGTAATGGATTCTTAATGGAAGGTTGCACTAAAGTTAAAGATGGATAGATGAGTATACCGATGCCTTCGCACTGCACTAGGAGAAGAAGCTTATTCAGGAGATAGAAAGATTAGTACGGTAACGTTACTACAGAAATGTGGGGTGATGGATCTACATATTCGACGTAAAATGTTGTTGATGGGCTCAATAAGGTCCCTCTTAAGAATTAATGGGATTAAAGAAAAGGACATAGTTATGGGTAATACCAAAACAAGGGCACAATTGAAACAAAATTTATCATTATCTAGACCAAAAAAGGAAAGATTTCGGAAGAGTGCAGTATATACAGGTATCATGCTGTGGAATAGTTTAAGTCTAGAGATTCAAGTTGAAGCTTCAGAGAGCAGGTTCAAACTGATTATCAAAGAGTTGCCATCACAGGATAATACAGGCATAGAAACGTAAGATCTATAATATGGGGCTCATTTTATGATTTATTACCCACCTGATACGGAGTCTCCATACTAAGCCTATGTAGCTTACAGATCGCTACTGAGTAGGATACGGAGCTGCGTACCCTCCTAGGAGGATACGGATTTTTGAGATGAAAGTAGTCCCATTGAGATAAAAGTAGTCCCAAACATAACTTCTTAACTATGTTGAAAAGTTTTCTAACGATCATATTTTTTGCTTAAATCTAAAAATAAGTGAGTAATAAATACACAATTACCATGATTTCGATCTGTGTGGCCGTATTCTCCTTGTAGTTGACGCTATGCAATACTCCTCGCTATCGCTCAGAGTATTACTACGAGTCAACTACGCGGAGAATACGGCCACTCAGATCGAAATCATGGTAATATTGTGTATATATGCTGTGCACCATGTATATTACTTGCTTATATTATACGTTAAGTTGTAATAAAATACATAGATCGAATCATGTAACTCGGATACATAATCTTACCTATAATGAACATTGTTTCACAAAATGTATCCTATAGGACTCGAACGATAACGCGATGAATCAATTCCATTGTACATACCATACCTGTTTTTGTTCACCAACTATGTTCGTCTAGATTGGCTTGGAAGAACGATTGTATAATCGAAACTCAATAAAGACATATTTAAAAAAAAAGGTGAAACAGCATTATGTTTCTCTGTATTAGGCTTCTTCAATTTCAGCACTATTCTTCCTGACCCCTGTGTTCTATAAACACTGTTAGTTTTTGTTAAGTTTATAGCTAACTTTAATTTAATTGACATTTAATTTGTTACTTTCTCTATTGAAAGGATTCTATGTCTTATACAATTATTCTAATTACAGACATTACACCATCGTCAACTGGCATAAACGAAGATGTTTGTACGCTGTATGCGCCGGAAATGGACCTGCCCTCAATGGCACAAAATGGCACGCATACAAAGCCAATACATGCGCCATATATACCAACGACTTCATGGTGAAAGCGTTAGTAAACCTTAAGTCTGGTGCAGTGTCTCTCCCTTCTCTGCCCTTATCATACAAAATTAGACCTGACATGTATCTAACAGATGTCATATGTTATTTTCAGTAAAATTGGTCTGTCATTTAGGTCAGGAGCACTCAATTGGTACTAACCCTATCATTTGAGGTTTGTCATCCAGGTAGTCCTATAAACCTATGGTAATGTGCCTACTTCCACTGTCAGACAAATTGTGATCATTGCCTGGGTCAGGGTTCAGGCTTTTACGATGGTTGGTGGACATCGCAACTGCCTCAATCTCTCCAGGTATAATTATACATGTAAGTGCAGTGACCATGAATTGCGATTGGGGAACTTTCAAATAGCATGACTTCGTCACCTAGAACCTTCCCAGTTGATAAATGACATGAAGGCTCCTATCCATAAAAAAGCCTTTGTATGGAGTGGCGATTAGCTTTTAGAATTAATTAACAGAACCTAATTGCTTTATGTCATCTTTAAACGGGTTATATGTCTAATAAGAAGAAGATTTAAGACCCACTTATTTCTATATCTATGAGCAACACACCAGAAAACCATAGATCGTTCTCACTTTCACCAAGGTCACCGCAGCAGACGGACCTCCCTCAACTTGCAACTGGATTTTTTAAGGCAAGGGTCCCTGTTTATATTCAACTCAAGAATGATTGAACATTAAACACTCAACCAAAACACCTAAATTGTTACTGTCTCCGTTAAAAGGGTTTATATATACAGTAGAACCCCGCATAAGCTGAAACCCTCCATCCTTACGCGGACTGAATGCTTATATACCCGGGGTTACGATAAAATCTAATAGAGGAAACAGTTCAAAGAAAAAGTGTTCATTAACGCGGGGTATCTGCTTACATGGGGTGTCCGATAGGCGGGGTTCTACTTTATATAATCTATAGATGTCTATATTTGTATACATATATAAGGAGATTAGTAATAAAAGCACACACCAGAGGTCCTTCTCATCGGCTACAGATAATACACCTAGATGTCGCCAGAAGCGAGGTAGAGGGCGCTAAAGGCGATGGATCGATAGGCATACATGACTGGGAAGGACTGGGACCGCCCCCACTTCACCTAGTCAATTTTCTTTATCATTATAAAATTTATATTCCTATTCATACTTATCCATCCATCTATCTATCTATCTATCTATCTATCTATCTATCTATCTATCTATCTATCTATCTATCTATCTATCTATCTATCTATCTGTTCATATATATATATATATATATATATATATATATATATATATATATATATATATGTAATGATTGAATGTTATCATATTTATTATTTACATAGGGCCACTTACCTGCTTCTCTCGATTTGTTGGTTGTTCACTCCATGGAGACCGTTCTATTTCCAGTCATCTAAGCAGTTCCTAAGAGGGGGTGTCCACCAAGCTCCCGACGCGAACCGACGCGCCCCGATGGTAGATAAGGGTCTTAAATCAATCATTTTATACTTTAACTGGGAATTGATTTTTTCATTAAATATTATTAGGCAATATTACATATACTATTGTTTTGTATTTATAGGTATAATACCTTAAATATGCATTATTTCTGGAATTATAAAGGAAATATTGTTAATCACGTTGGTTGCGTCGTGAGCTATATCGGGGTGTATCGGGACCACGGTACCTTATTCATGCACCCTCCCAACACGCTACGACGCGTCCCGACGCGGCCCAACGCGAACCGACGCGCTACGATATGCCTTCCGATGCGCTACGATAAGGTAATTTTGTATCGGCTCGCGTCGGCGTTGGTGGGTGCGGGGTCTAACGCTTCCGTTAATTCCTCCTTCAGCCTCTGACCTGCTCAGTTCAATAACCTTGATGGTTTGGAAAAAAATCTATAAGAGCTAAGCTCTACTCTTTGTACTTATCATTGTGGCAGGTTCATGGGCTTTTAATCCCCTTGTATCTATAAAATAAATAAAGTCTGTTCTATTTATATTCATTACCGACAACATTTGTGTCATTTTTTGCAGTTCTGCAATCGGGATGGTTGGAACGGTGTTGCAGTTTTCGCTTTGTGCGACAGGGGGTCGTTGCATAAACCGGGAACGATAAACCCTGTCATTTTAGGTGAAGTACGATTTCACAACGAAAATACAACGTAACTTTTTTTGGAGTGTTGCACAAAACACATCGCTGTGATTTCGTTCGTCTGTGAAGACAACGAAAGTAACAACGAACGTTAAAACTCAAAGTGGGTAAGGTACCCGGAGGAACCCGTCTGACCCCGGGGAATCCCGGGATTCCCCGGGAAACCCCCCAAAGTGACGTCAAAGGTCACGTGAGTTCTTCTGTGTTGGCGACATCGTAGAGCAAAGACGGAATACGCGTCCCCGGAGCTACGCAACGACACAACTTCGTAATTACAAGAAATATAAGAAGACAAGATGGATCGCAGTCGTTCAAAGGTAGGTTTTTAATCTGCAGATGTTGGTAGACTCCTACTTATCATGATATATCTCTTGTGTGAACGTAAATTTCGATCGCAAACTTTAGTATTTCGCAACCTCTCCATTATCGCTCACAAGATGTTACTTTGATATATTTGCACAGTGCTCAATATAATTTAAGGCGCTCTTCGGTAAACTACTGTTCATTGTTGCACATGCCATCTGCTTATATCTGTACATCTGTGAACAATGCGTGTATTTTAGATGGGTATCAGACAAACCGCACTTGCAACCCATTCTCACTGGACGTTTCGTTCTGTAAACAGGCCGATTCGCACTGGAAATAAAAACAATAACTCACCCGATGTTTCGCACTGCGTAAATTATCCTATGTTCCCTTTCGTGAATCACAATATAAACTGTCTTGACTGTTTCCATCAAGTATTTAAGTCATTGTAAGGAGTTTCTACGTCCAGTACTCACAGAAATATGACAGACACTGGGTTTATGTATTTCTTGGCGGCTGTCGGCCGTTTCCGACTGTTACTTGGCAAACAGTGGCATCGACAAAAGTAATTGTATTGGCATACATGTAAAATCATGACATATCTTTTAAGACATTTGCAGAAATTCCTTCCTCTGTATGGTATTCGTGGAGTTTTTCGTGCAGAACACTAATGGCATGTTAAATATTTCCCGTTACGCAGAGAACTGCGACTGCGAAAATGGTAAACACGCGATTTCAATGACATGTTGACACTCAAGTTATTTTAAAAGCGATTAACTGGCAATAACTGCTAATAATTCAGGTTATTTCAAATAAGTGTGAGTAGAATTAGACTGATGGTGAAGGATCTGCACAGTTTTGTATTATTATACATCGTTATCAAGGGGGGTTACCAGTCAAACTAAACTCAAAAGTACCACCCTGAGTCAAAGTACCACCTAAATCATAGTCAAAGTACCACCCTGTGGGTTGCGTTGATATGTGCAGTTCTCAGCTATTTGAAGCCCTACATATTATTAAAAGCATGTTGTAGTCTATATTCATGCCTTGAAAACGTTCGTGCATAACTATCCTGAAAACTAAATGTGGATTAACTATAATGATGCTGTGTTTTGATATGGATATTGCAATGAATCAACCCCGCTTGTGATGTATGCTTTATCAATTTAAACACAACAGTCCAATGACCATAGACTGGCCAATTATTGTGCACACCGTCACCTATCTATTTAGGTATTTGCTATTTCATGTACTCACAATTATGAGGTCACAAGTGCCGAGTGTATGTAACGCATTCATTCCTTTTATAATTATCAGAAAAGGAAAGAGGACCGTACACGCAAAAAACGCCAGGTAGAACGATCTAGTTCGTCTTCGATCTCGCCCCCGCCTAAGAAGAAACACACTCACCAAAAACGCCAGAAGAAACACACTCGGAAAGAGCGCAGTCCGTCATCCTCTATATCTCCACCACCTACAAATCCAAAGAAGGGTACGCCTTCAGGCAGACGCCCGTTCTGGCTTGCCGACGAAACATTAGCGTTACTCCAGGCTATCAATACCCACAGGGAATCGTTGAAGGGCAACTTTAGAGGCGCTTCTGGTGGGAAGGCAAAAAAAGATCGAGCGTGGCAACTTGTTGCAGGTTAGCCATAACTTTTCCGTACATTTTATCAATATTACGGTTTAATTATTTCAGATTTGTACTACATTTTATAAAACATGTAAACAATCCTAGTTATTCATCTGAAATATCCTGTAACAGTCAAGAAATACAAAGACATTGACACCTTAGATGTAATTTGAATTTAGTGTTACTTTATTGTTTCCGTCGTTTCTATACGATTCTTAATTGGAAGTTGAATAAAACGGTAAATAATATAAGAAAGCCTTCTATATTCGTGAAAATGAATAAATACTTTTTCTCTCAATAGATGAGGTAAACTCGATCTCAGCATACGATAGAACTGCTGACGAATGTAAGAGGAAAAGTCAGCATTATGTTTCCGAAGTCAAAACAAAGGTGTGTGAGCTATATAATCAATAACTTTAATAACTTAATATTATTGTTAAATGTCCACAAAATATGAATAGAGATTTGTATTTGTGTGAAATATACCAGTACACAGGCTATTGTTTTTTGCTTTTTTATACAAATTATTAACCTCACAACTTATCAATAGAGATAATTGATAATGTAAAATGTATTAGTTGGCTTTCATATTCAGTAATACCTATTCATTCTATATATCCTAACCTTTATTTCCTTAAATATATATTACTTTCGTGCAAAGAAAAATGGAAAACATAAAACGAAAAAAAATTATGAATATGGTATGTACGTACAAGTGTGTCTTCCACTGATTTTACAGCACGGGAAGTTAGCCAAGAAGTACATGAAGACCGGGGCAGGAGCAGTCAAGGACAAGGATAAAATGACGGAAATGGAGATCTTGGCACTCGATTATGCTGGGGAAGTTAACGTGCTTGGTGAGATTGTTTATTATGATATAGAATTAAAGCAGTACTCTTTATATTTCGTAAATATTTACGTAGCCAGTTGAGTACTACTGTAAGAGCAGATGAGTTTGAAGAGCCAAGACTGAACCGAATAAGCTGGTTTAGATTTTATTCAACCAATCCATATAATATATCAATATAAAAATCATGAATGAAATTCAACAAAATTCTGTATGGCCATTGTAGCAGACAAACGTCCTTATGCCAGTCCGAATGGCATACGAAATCACAATGTTAAGCTAATGTTATATATTAGTGGTAGGATAATAAACAAGAAATTAAAATCCTGCTGTTCATTTTGTTTCGTTACGAGATCACATTAAGAAAAATTAATATAAAACCTTTATTTCCTATCAAGGAATTAGAGGACTGGAAGTGCCACCGGTGCGAGGATGTGACGAGATCGAGTTTGGACGAAAAACTTCCACCCCAAAGAAAGGTACAAAACTATGGACCCCAAAGAAAACCAAAAAGGAAAAGAAAGTGCATAAGAAAGGGCCCCGGAACACAGACATGTCGTCATCGGACTCTGATTATATGCTAGAAGATATCTCTGAAATAGAAAGTATCCCGGCCACTGACAGTAGCGATTCAAGCTCCAGCTCCAGCGACTCATCAGATAGTAGTTCTTCATCTTCTTCTAGTGAAAGACAACATCGACAAAAGAGAAGAAAGGGAAAGAAAAGTAAGGGAAAGAGAAAACATAAGACAAAACAAAGACGGCCGCTCAAGGATTCAAATAAACCAAAACGTGCAACTGAACAACAAAAGAAAAGTGAAAAGGAACAAGAGGGACAGATAAATAAAAGAAAACCAGATGTAGGCTCTGATATTGCCTCGGATATCAGTTCTCACTTGGATGAAATAGTTAATATCGATGATGATATGATCGATTGGAATAAAACTACTGGTCAAGAAGCTTGTAAAATAGTTTCACCGGTAAGTGATGTAGGACACCAATCACATAGTGCTGACAACATGGGAACACTCCCAGAAATAGTAGCAGATGTGCCACTGGTTGAAGCTCGTGGTCCTGAGAAAAACGATGCAGCGTCCACATCGAAAGAATCAAAAGTTGTCGCAATAAATACTTCCACCTCGCAGTTAAAATCCTTGATAGCGCAACAAGTGAAAGACCTGCTTCGGCCAGAACTTATGAAAGAGTTGCAAAAAGACTTAATAAAGGAAATTTCAACCCTGACTAACGCAGTTAGGCATGATGTCGTCCATGAACTACGTGAGATTTCGACATCGTGTAAAGATGTAGGGAAGAAACTAGTTGCCGTGATAGAGAGAGGTATCCTCAACGATGAGAACACAACAGTAGGTAAATAAATTTTTTTGTAGCAACTTGACATGCCCTACCATATTGTGTATCTTAAAATCCTCTCTCGCAAATGTGAACTATAATGAAAAAAACGTTACACAAAACAGGATTATCACTTAATCACCGACCCTTAGATTTCATCTATCTTATCATCCCATTTGAGTTACTCAAAATTCAAAGTATAATAAACATATGTAAATGGATTTAAAACACTCGTTTTGTAAATGTAAAATATCAAAACCTTGTGAATATAAATTATTTCTCAAGATTATAGTCGCAAGCAATCAATCATATAAATGTCTGATATACATTCAATGATATGTAAATACGACGTGCGATCGGCGAGCTTAATCTGTCCCCCACACCCCACCGGGAACAAGGAGACGTCGGAACCATAGCGAAATCTTTTTTACCATACATTCAATGATATACTTAAAGCTTTGTTTCACTTACTTTGCAATAGTGTTGTCAACCGTGGTGGATAGGCTTTGTGAGGAGAGACAGCAGTCATCGTCCAGAACACAGGAAACTCCTACAGTACACACCGATCGTCAGGCCGAGGGAAGTCGCAGAGAGGTTACATCTTGCACCGTACCAATAGTATCCAACGGATCCCAAGTCGGCTGTGTAATTCGTGAGTATTACATGATAACGTTTTTAAATTGTTGTATAAAATTTAAGATTATATCAAATCTGGTTCATTATTAGTCAACTTTTCGTAGAAGAACGAAGTAAAAGAACGTATTTTAACAATTGTAGTGGAGTGGGTATCCAGCATTGTTCGGATGTTCTACGGTAGGTGGCGCGGATGGCCGATCATTACTGTGTAGTGGTTCAGGGCAACGCCACACATGAGAGTGGAGCAGCAGAGACCATATAACTGAGTATATACACCATCCTGGTGTACTGTAAAATGTTTCATTAATATAAGTTTAGTTTAGTTTTTTAAACTGCTTTAGTTGTGTTGTGTGTGACTAGGTTTTTGAAAACATACGTAAAACTGAACCAACCTAGGTAAGTGTTCGTAGGGTGTTATCCTACCTGGAACTAACGTTCCGGAAAGGGGTCTTACAACGTGCTAGATAGGCAGCGATTACCACACTATAAAGAAAAAATATTTGTTCCAATAGACTATCTTTTATTTTTCTATCTTATGTACGGATATTCTATTACATTTTTCTAGTTGACATTTGATTTATTATGTAACATGTCACATCGAAATGTATTCCATGGTATTTGAAATAGACTATATTACAAATGTTGATACATTGTTTTATTTTGACAGTCGAAAGTAATTCATCCATAGAGAAGATCGCAGAGGATAATGAAGCTGATGAAGCCGTTACGTCTCTCCAAAAAACCGTGAGAGCCGCAGAGGAAGCTGCTACAAAGAAAAATGAGAAGGAGAAAGGTGACAGTGCGTCAACAGATTCGGACTCAAACGAAAATGCAGACGATAAGCAAGATGACGATTTTCAACTCCCTCCAAAGAAACGTAAAAAAAGGGCAAATGTCTCAAGAGAGTCTGAAGGGTTCACACCACGTAAATCAAACAGGCACACCAAGAACAAAAAATGACTGATACAGTTTTGTGATTCTTGAATGACGAGGGGTTATCCTATTGAGTTTGAAATATTTAGATATTTTGTCAACTTTACGAAGATAATGATCGCATATTGAACATGTGTGAAAGGAAAACATACATTTAGGTATACTACATCAATTACCGATATTCCAAGGTATAAATATTTAGTTGTTTTTTTCTATATTTATATTTTCCTTCGTTGTTACGTTTGTAGTTTAGAGAAATTCTTAAGATTTTTTTAACATTCTTATTGTGTATCTTGTAGGAAGGCTGTGACAGACCGATCCATTCTGTATTTGGTATGCTATGCTGTGACTAAGATATAGTCATTAAGAAAATCAAAAACATTCTCAAGTTCTGGTATGGTTTTGTAAAAATATGTCTATCTCTATGTAATTTATTGTTTAACATGATATTGCGATCAATCGCCGCTGATGGGTGCTACTTCATATTATCTTGTCGCTTGAAAGTCAGTTTCATAAATAACTTACTTTGTTCATGTAAGTTCTAGGAAACTCCTTTGCACATTATATGGAATGTGTTATTATGCTGAAGTATTGTTTATGAATACCGCGTAAAAAGCATTTATGATGTTGTATTACATTTTCAGGTTCATATATAGTCTTAGTGTGAAATCAAAGTAAATAACAGGTTATGGTACAGTTTAGAAACCGTTTTTATAGGTGCCAAATATTTCATTAGTCATACTGTTTTGTGATCAATGACAGCCGAAGGGTGCTACTGGATATACTTGCAGTTCTTGAAATCATTCATACTAATCAGGGTTAGTTTTCTTAGTCAGTTCTGCGTAATTGTCTTTAAAGTTATGATGACTGTAATCAAGAGGTTTATTCAAAAATATATGTAAGACTTATGATTTTGACGGTGCGTTATATCTTGAAAAGATAGATCCACTGAAACGATGAACCTACATAGTATACTTTTGCTTATGATAGACTTTTTATTTTCCTTTTGAAAAATCTTCCTTTTGAAGACGATTTAGTTTAGGATAGATCGCAAAGTAATTTTGTTATCTCTTACGTTCCATCTTTTTGTATATTCCTTTTTGTTATTTACGTTTTTTATAGCTTTCACAGCCAATGGGTGCTATGTGATATCAACGGCTGAATATTACTTATATTGAACTGTTACTTTCGTTCTTTGTTTTTTTCAGCGTAGAAATATAGTTATGTTTGTTGAGATATACATATATACTGAATTGATGTTAATTAACACGGAAATCTTTGTCAAATATTTAATCGATCATCAAATGGTTTTCCTACAGCAAAACGGTATATATTTTAATAAATTTTGTTTATAACAATATGTATTGAACTTACTATTTTCTTCTTTTTATATTTGCTTGATATAGTGATATTCGCAAAACTATAATGCTAATACTTAGATACATAGATACATAGATATATTGATAAAATCAATATTACAGAGGCAACATCCTTTATAGCTCTAATAGAATAACTGATCCACATATCAGAACTGCATATCTATGAAAATTCTTCGCTTCACCGCATGGTGACGAGCATTTCTGGGAACGGGATCCGGAGGAGGTGGACCTCTGTGCCGGCGAACACGCGGGGCGTCTACATCATCCTCGTCCATGTTTGGAATAGGGAGGTTTTTATCCTTTGCAACATTGTGGAGTGCCATGCAGGCAACGATCACTTTTCCTGCTCGATTCGGGGCGTGGTACAGATACCCTGCCGAAGCGTCTAGGCACCTGAAATTTCGAACGTTATTTAACTATTTAATAATAGAAAAAATGGGTAATGGCATAACATCAAAATGTGTTGGGCTATTGAGAGACTCTTTGAAATAGAGACACAAGTTTTTTCCAACTAAAGTACACAGTTTAAATTGATCTTGTCAAAGAAAATTATTTACTTTACTTATAGACAAAATTTCATCGATATTATCTACCTGAAGCGTTGTTTCAGTTGACCGATCGTTTGTTCAACGATCGCTCGTGAACTTCTGTGCCAACGATTATAGTTTTCCTCGGATTGTGTTGTTGGGTTTGTAAGTGGCGTCAGTAGGTATGATCTTAATGGGTAACTGTATTAAAGAAAGAATAGAATATTTGTAAGCATATTAAAATGTTTATTTTTTATAAAAATAACTTGAGTTAAGACTAGGACCCTTTTCCTCATAGTGTTGTGAGATCCATTCCTGTGATTTCGTTATTATTAGAGTTCTTTTTCTCCTATGTGCTTATGTGACAATGTCTCCCAGGACAGAACCATAAAGGACAACACAAAAAACACACAAAATTAGCTACGTTGTGTAAAGGGTAGGGTAGGGTAGGGTAAGCGCGGGTGTCATAACTGACATAGTCATAAGGCATTGTTTCAAGTACAAGATTAAATAGGTTTTTATCTATTTATTTATGAATGAGAGACTATAAATAGATAACATAGATCGTGACCCCACTTACCCGGAATCTCCTAAAAGGAAGCAATCGCCCATTTCGCCAGCCTCTCCAATGTCCGTGATGTTATCTTGTCCGAGAACAAACGCATCGTTACTGGAACCCGGCCAGCAAGGATTCACCCTGATGACTTTGCAGTTAGCATCAACGATTATCTGGAAAGAATACGTATATGTGTATAATATATGTTTGTAAATATAAATATATTAATCTCAACTGTGTAATAAATAACAAACATGTGTTATAGTTTGAATTTCAATGAAAGCTTATCATTAATTATATGAAGGTTGTATTTTATTATAAATCATATATTTTAAACAAGGAACGATATTTCTCTTTAGAATACGCACCAAGACATTTATGCTGGCGAACCCCTTCCTGTTTATGTATCCATCCTCATTTGGCGGCTGTCGTATTGCGACATGCGTGCCATCGATGGCCCCTAAAACCCCGGGCTTGCCAAATTTTTCATGGAATTCGCGTGAACCTCGGAGTCTTTCCTGGGGGGTGAAGGGGAACTGGATATAGCGCTGCTGTCGGTGGTAAAAGAAGTTGGAAACTTCTTTTATCGCTCTCGAAGCAGTACACTTATGTACCCCTTGGACATCCGATATTACACGCATATTACACCCGGTGGCATAGTAGCGTAGGGCCAAGCAGAACTGAAAAAAAATTAGATCCAATTGAACTTAATCAACTACTGCAATTACTTGCTTAAATATACCGGATAAAGTAACACACTATTAGTAGAAGGGAGGCATTTCATGATGGTGTGATATCTTATGTAACCCTCCGAAACCTCCACATGTACTGAAAGAAGGTATGTTGAGGATTTACATGGTAACTACAATTATATTACACGTCTAACATTCGAATGTGAATTAAACAGCAACAGAAACTGCAGATTATTAAGCCACCTAAAGTGTGGTGTCCTAACCCAGGTCACAGTTGTTTATGGAGCAGTTTAGACGCTGGGGTGCTGACCTACTTAAGTTGTTTAATACTCACGCGCTCCCTGATGCTTATCCCTCCACCACGCTCATCGCCTTTTGTAGAACAAAAGCCGGAATCTGCAAATTCCCTTGCTAAATCCGTGACGGTGTCCTTATCCAGGCGATATCTTTCCAAGAACTTTGCATCAGTGAAATGGTCAAACGGATTAACACGGTCAAAAAACTCTTTCGGTTGTGGCGGACGACGCGGTAAACCTGCCATGGCGAAAGTTTAATGACTGAATGTGAGTGAGACCGCATTAGTGTGACGTCATTCTATCCGGCCAGCCGGGTATTTCCTAGACTTGCTCAAATCTTTGATTATGAGCTTTCAGTGAATTATTAGAATAAATCAATATGAAATGCATTTCACCATGTAAGCTTCCTATAGCTGGCCCAGGAATCAAATGTGTCATCTGTGAGGTGTAGGGTAGGCTGGGGGGGTAAGGGAGCGGTGGCAGCAGGGGTGGGACATAGGACACAGTGACTGAGGCCAGTCTAGGTATATCCCGGTGCTGTGAGGAAAAAAAAAAAGGTGTCATCTTACCAAGTACACCCAGGGTCATGTTGAATATCATCGTATTTATCTGACTTTAGAGACTTTTTAGATACAAAAAAATAGATGTATCCCTAGAATGATATCTAAACTTGATACTGATAATATTTGTTTGAGCTATCATATCATATTTCTTTTGATACCCAATCTAGAGACCCATTGGTTTTGGTGATTTGGGTGTGCCGAGTGACTCCCGCGCCTCCTAACGGTCGAGTGGCGGTGGGTGCGGTGACCTAGCTAGAGTGTGCCCACCCGCTCCATCCTGGCCCAGCCACTGGTATTTAATCTTGTCTGTAGAGGTTGGAATCACTCCATTAAGGCAGGGAGGGTGATAATGTAATTGAGAAATGTCTTAAGGTTCATTCTCAGTCAATCTTTTTTTTTAATTGGTAAGTTTTACAAAGATATATGACATAATTCCAAATAAGGTCAGAACTCCCATAGAGATAGGCTGGGGCCTAGAGTTTGTTTGTCACCAAGAACGCACATGGTGGAGGGGGAATCCACTGTAGTACGTCAGCACAAATGCGGTCTATGGGGAGTTAGAGGCGGTGTGGTGGGGGCTGCGCTAAGTAGGACACGGGTTGGGCACGTGATTAGGTGAGTTTGGGGCGGTTCTTTTGAAATTTGTTGAAACTACGACAACTCAGACTTGTCCGGGGTTATCGTTCGTTGTTGCCACTTTTCAGCACTTAGCAATGGGTAAAATTGTTTAAATGCAACGCGTTTCTTCGTACGAATTGCCGAAATAACGAACGATAGCTGTGTCCATGGTCAAATTGGCCTTATGCAACGCGACGTTACAAGAGTTCACGAAAGAAACCACAACGTACGATAAAAAATATTGAGTTTTTTATGCACCTTGATTTTTTCCATTTTTTTTATTAACGTTCGTTGTTGGTATAGGAATTTCCCGATCGATCTTTATGCATCACTAACGTTCGTTGTACACTTTCGTTATGGTTTTATCTATCGTTCCCGGTTTATGCAACGACCCCCAGTATAGTGGGGATTCTCGTGAAACCAAGAGACTATCATTTTTACTGGCCTCATTTCTATGAGCAGGTAAGGATTCGTATCGGCAACGTAAGAATAAATGAGAAAACGGAACAAGGACAACTCACAAAAAAAAGATTTTATAGGAATATTCATTAATATAACATTTTAAAAAACTGTGAAAGTCACGAGTTTGAGAAGGTTAAATGACTTAAATGAATTTGATTTAGCCTTGAAAAAGACAATGTAATAGTCGAAACGTCGGTCTGATAATAAAAGCCATCACTCATTTACAGATAACTCACGTGGTTGTACAATTCTTCACTTCTACATAATTTAAATAAATTTATTTGGACCCATCTTTTATTTTGAAACTAGTTAGGGAAACTGTAATTCCAGTTATTTATCTTATACAATTTGTTTATAACCTAACTTCAGACCTGCCTGTCTCTGTCAGTTATTTATCTAGTTGATGTGAACAATATTCTATTTCGGCAGACACAATAGAAATGTACTCTCCATAGATGATTGCATCTGAACTTTTACATATGATAATTGATTTTATTGTGCTATATGTGAATTTGAATTCGTATACCTCCATTGAACACAGTAAACTCGATTCATAGTTGGCATATGGGACTTCCTTTATTTTGTTGATAATACATTTAGTGACTTACATATAAACGCACTTTACGTGTAAAACATCAAGTATCTGCATGACAGCATCCATTCATCTCATCGATTGTTTCATTATTGAATAATGCTGTCGTCCTTGTCACAAATTATGAAACTGGACACAAAGAGTATATACAGACAATGGTGGCCTTACTAAAGGTATATCGGACAATTTACCTTGAAAATTAAAAGCCATGTCAAGTTCCTGAAAATTGAATATGATGAGCTCAAAGTGTTATGGAACATACAAATCTAACTTACGAATAGGGGGTCTCCATGCGTATTCTTTTTCACTAGAGATTAATATTATGATGGTATTACAATGGAATATATAGGAATCATAAAAAGGAGTTTGGCAAATATGTAATTCTACACATTTTAATTTAAAAAACTTAAGGTCACCGAAATCTTCTTGAAGAATTGAAGAAAACCATATTTTTCGCTACATTTCCTATAAAGCAAATTAGCTTATTTCACCTCCTGTGTTAGGTGAAACTAAAGCAAACTTGATTGTTTTCGGCCTAGGAACATGTGAACATTTAAAAATCACCAGGTGGCGCCACTGCTAATTGTAGGATATGCCTTTAAAGATTAGGATGGGGCTATTTGATAGCATGCGAAATGTCATGGCAGTAGTTGATCCGGAATAGGCAGGGAGAAAAACGTGTTAGCAGTGCAACCCTTATGGGACAATATTTAGGAAATTAAGTTTATGACTTGATATAAATATGTTGCATATGGCAAGATTTCTTAATGTTTGGTCCTTGATAACACTTTTTTCATACTGCTTATACAACTGACCATTCACCCATGATAGTGATACCACATTCTGAGACATTATCGAAATAATACTTCCTGTTATAAACGGACATGGGAGGTACATGCACCTGTATGAGAGTTGATCTTAATCATTGTGGTATCTACCTTAAGTGCTGAAGCAGTAATTGGTACGATCTGATACATTTGTCCGCCTTTCTCCAATAACTAGATTCAAATATAACTTGGTAATTCTTACCATGTACAGCGTCCAATGTCAAAGCCTCATGTGCTCATATATATATATATATAGGGGATGATCATTGAGATTGGGTAGGACTGATAGTTATGGAATATCATCGTTCGAGGATATTACTTTAGTAAAGCGGCCCTCAATTGAATGTCCAGGTGATCAATCGAGTTGTTGTGGTACTAGTCAAACACAAAATGCTATAATTCTATCCATGATGATAAGAGTGATCCATAATTGAACATTCCTCGTCGGCATTGTCTTATAATTAATCATCGGTGGTGTGAGGGTATACAACGTTAATGAAACAATATCTAAGTGAAGTAGTAGATGACGAAGCAGAAGAGGGCCGATCTCTTTTTGAATATGATGTATTTGCGTCAGAACACACAGTAGAATACATCGACCAGATTGCTGACGTACGTTATGAGCAATAAAAGCAATATAACGGTCGCCGTTAGCTGAGAATAGACATTGCATGTATTTACCTTTATTAAGTCAAGACCCACTGAAATCATTTTTTTTTATCGATTTGAGCAGTTGACCAGTATCCTCATTTAGAGGTTATTTAGAAAGAGAGTATTGCATCTATATTCATAAATATTTTATAGGAGTGTGTGTTTCGTCGTTTTTCTCAGGTACAAGTTGTCAAATAACATTCAGACACCATGTGATGCAAATACATGCACCAAGGCCATTTGAGTATTTTCACTGTCTTCTACAAATCTGCCAATCACCTAAAATCAGAATGCTTGACTTTGAGGAATTAGTAGCGAATGGAAACATATCTGAAATAAAAATCATTTATGCTAAAGCCTTCAGATTGGTCTAATCCAGACGTTTTATCATAATCCCTTTCCTCCAAAAAGACATAGAACATCAGATAAATTAAGACTATTACGTTATAAGTGTACATACATCCTGATATAACCGGTTAGAACATATTCCCAGATCCCATTATATTTCGACATATTACTTAGCTGTTAGAGGACCATTTTAGCATTTACAATTATAGAAACTATCGACACATATATAATTCATGTTTATATAAAACCCACACGATTGGGAGACCTAATCAAACAAGTAATATAAGCTACCTTCTTCTAATGTCCACATGAGGAGATCTATCCCATAAAACGGGTTCCTTTGTTTTAAAATGAGAGATATTTTATTTACAATGAATATAGACAACGTGAAACATACATTTGTGTACATTTGAACAGGTAGCCAGTTGAATCTTTTATACCCTTTTATATATACCTTTGAGGCAAGGATAAAAGGACGTCACTGAATCTCCACAACCACTATCAGGATCTCAAGCTATCTAATAAACTAATTTTCAAAAAAAATATTTAAGGGAAAGAGATATCTACCTCATATTGTAAATATCATCGCCACTTCTGTTACTTCATTATGTCGAATGTAAGGTAACTTCTCAATCTTTAATCCGCAAATGGATCAAATCCACATAATGTAAGACCACCATGATGGATGAATTTTGTTTTGAATAAAAAGAAATTAAAAAATGTTTTAATGGACCATGGTAGGATACACCAAGGACAAACAGGGGCACGGGCAAGAGCTTAGGTGAAAGGAAACCATAGCTAGTTGGCCATCTGTTTTTATTCAACATATTCACATCCCCCCTTTGTTTTCGAATACATCAGAAGGAAATTCAAATGAACACTTAGATATGTATACATAGATTTTCTGGACAAGGTTAATCTCTACGCAGGATAGATTTGATCTGTACATATTCGTTATTGAACAAACCTAATTGTATAGTAGATAACTCTCATGTTGGCATTGCACCTTTCTCTGTAGTCTTCAGCACCATGATGTACGCTTGGATGCTCATGAATTCCCCCTGCGAGTGTCACGACTGCGAGTATTTTTTTAACATCAAGAGATGGGTATGGTGAGTATGAACATAGTCTCCCTCTCAAACTAGTCCCTAAGAAGGAAAACTTGAAATGTCCCTTTTCTTACCCTAGAGCATTCATTTATTAAATGACAGAGACAAGACCGACTGAATCAATCGATGGGACATTGCCATTGCATGTAACGGTTATATCATCGTGAAAAGAACAAAGCTTGGCAATGCTACATTTGGAAAGAGGCCTTCAAATAGATCTGATAGTTTTCTGCACCTACAAGTAATTAAGTGGCAGAATATGATAAGCATTTCCAATTACTTAAGTACATCCTTACGCTTGTAGAGCTCTGGATATCAAGTCATGGCACTAAGCAACAACTCTATGGAACGTTATAGAAAATATTACGTTCATGACAATGAATATATATCACAGCCTTATTGCAACAGTGTTTGTCTTTACCTTCCTTCCCCGGTCGACACTCGAAGGGCAGGATACTAACGGGACACGCCATATAGTTTAGTCGCGCCTTCTCCATGAACCAGACATTGCTGGCCCTTCTATTTATACTTCACACAAGGTAGAGAAGCTCGCAACGAGCGTTCATTAGAACTTATCGAAGGCTATGTTCTCATGACCACCGCGTATCTCCGTGGGTGAATCGTCATCTAGCTCCTTCTGCTTACAACAGGGGAAAAATGAGGCACAGCGCATGCGGCAGCGATCACGCATGCCCCGTAGAGTCACGGGGTCCCAGCTCTTGACCTTGCGCGCGCAGGGGTCATTTCCGCTGGCACAGCGGACGATGAGGACGACGAGGCAGATGATGAATACCAGCGATGGCCACAAGATGGCGTGCACAGCCTCTGTTGTGCTGTAGTGTTTGGCCACTAAGACTTCCTGTGGATTGTTCGGGTTGTAGGCACAGGATGCCACGTGATTCAGGGGCCATTTTGCCAGGAAGTTGTCGATCACTTTGCGGTTGGATGACTCCTGTCGATTACATACACTCTCCGAACACTGTTGAAGAAAAGGAAAGATCTAGAATTAATGAACATCTCTATAAAGATCATATCAGTCATAACAGTAGTTTGGGAAAAAAAGCTGAGGATCAAGGATGAGACTACCTGATACAAATGTATACATAACTGATTTCAAATTACTGAAATTTGCAGTATACGTGTATCTGGTTTGACCAAATCATTTTCTGTTTAGACCCCGCACCCACCAACGCTGATACACTATGATAGATCTCCAAATACACCCCGACATCCGTTTAATTCAATGCAATTGTGCGTCGTAGAGCGCGTTCAACAACGCGTCAGTGTGGATCAAAAACCTGGTGGGTTCGGCACTTGACTGTCTCATCTAACAAACATGAAAACCCATGACAAGCATTTCGTTTCGTTCGAGGAACCTATCTTACTATCAAATATAATGTTGTAAGAATCTCGTTATTTGATTTTCCTGTCGGAGTGTCACAGTTATATCTCAAGTTTGGTGTTCTCAAGACCAAAATCTGGAGAGAAACGATTTCATAAAGAACCAACAAGTAGCAGATCAACACCTGTCATTGACGGAACAGCGCCGATGCAAAAATTAGGGGAAATTACACTTTTGTCTCACAAAGTACCACAAGTACCACACGTGGCCCACATGGCAGGTAACAGCTCGTCAATATTCCGCTGAAAACTGCGATTAACTGAACAATGAAGGTAAATACAGATAAGTGTTAATGTCAAATCTTTCAAGACTGTCTGAGATTTCGGCCTCTGCTCACGGGTGTATGGTCCTGGTCGGGATGGGGTCCGGTTCCGCGACGGAGCCGGTTCATCCACGTACCTATCGCACAATCCAGAGTCAGCGCTTGTGGAGACACGGGAAGCAGCTGCACCACTAGTAACCATTAGCATTACCATCTCTGCGCTTAGGTATTCTTTTAAAGATTAGGGAAAGCTGCCGGTGTCGAGGAGACCCCAATGAAAACCCCTATATATGAGGATGTTCATACTTGTGTCCTATTTTTGATATATTGTATCATATTATATATTGAACTAGATTATATCTGCGCTGTAATAACATGCCGTGATGCTTATTAACGATTCCCCTTACGAGCGATGATTTTCGATCGTCGCTCGAAAAACGAAAACAGAAATGGTTCAGCGTGGACATTAAATAATCACGTGTTAAGAATGTGAAAAATATTCAGTGTCACCAAACTGCTAGGTAGAAGTGTCTATAGCTCTACGGTCACACAAGGCCCCTATCATAGTACACGCGCTAGCGTTATGGAGGTGGCTCTGAATTAAGTAGTATATGAAGTTATAGGACAAACGCGGGTACCAGTAACCAAAACGTGGCCATAGTCCCGCCCTCCCTTACGCAGCCGGTGCCTACTGTGTGTGAATGTGTAGTTGTGTGCAGGGAGATTGGGGGTGGGGGGTTGGAGGGGGGACTCCCTCGTCTCATGCACGAAATAGCGATCCAGACAATGAGTAGAGGCCCAAAGGTAGCGATGTAGCGTGACTGGATGTAATTTAAACTGGGAGTGTTTTTGTACAGTTCTATATTGAGAACGTGCTGTCATTTTTTACTTCGTTTTTTTTTGCAAACCACGCAACGACCGTTAACGAAGAAACTTATGTTAGAAATTTGGCAGTTTGTTTTAGGAGGAGGCGTTAGGAAATCTCGAGGAAGGAAGGAGACTATCAATGTGCTCTTCTAATCTCCATGGAAATATTTTTAATCTATTTTCCAGCACGTTATTATGACCTGAAATGTCAAGGCAATCGCTATCAATATATAACAAATGCCGTAGTAGTATCTTTAAGCGCAAGATTTCTTACTAAAGCTTAGACCCATTAATTCATTTGAGTTCATTGCAATACAGAACGTTAGATCATTCGTTCGTTGATCCTGTTTGCCTTTTTTCATAGAAGATTACAACACTCCAAGATAAATCAGGATCAAATTAAAGGGAAACACTATTGACTAAGCTAATATTTAGGTTCCTAATATGATTAATATCTCCTGCGTATGAAATGTATATTCAAATATGGTTTGGCATATGAGTAATTGCTCCTGTGTGATGCGATCATGGATTCAGATGATAGTGGCCACATGATTGTCATGGTGGGATGGACGAGGTAATGGGTTCTGACCGTCTGTATAATGATGGTAATGATATGTGGGTCGAGGGAGGGAGTGTTCACAAGGGTCTACAATGGGCCGGGTTGATCTCATCATAGATACTACATGAGAACAGGTTAACCTGATCCCACTACACGCTATGACATGTTTCAGTAAGATACTCCCTGTATGTGATAAATACAAAACCACACCAGCCTCCATCACTTACTGCCCAACAGCCAAATATAAAAACCACTCTGAACGAAAATATCACCACTATTATTATTATTAACACATGAAATAGATGCAGAAATCAAGCGTCCACAATTTGTGCAAATTCAAATTGAGAGCTGACTGTGGCATTCATATCCATATTACACAAACATTTCCAGAAAACAACTGGGATGCCAGGGAAATACCGTAAATTGTTAAGGTAACCATAATATATTTTGGACCATAAATCTTAACAGAACATCAGAACATCAATCTTAACTGTAATAATCCGTATTTTGGTAATGGTTCAGACCTGTAAATATCAATGTCATGAAAACTTGAGAATGAACGTGCATCTATTGCACATTTTGATGAAATCAACTCCTGCCTTTTTCTTCATTACTTTGAGTTGCTGCTGATATTGGAGTTATACTAGGTTTATCTACGTAATACGTTTATCTACGTAATACTCCTCGCTATCGCTCGGAGTTTTACTTAGCGTCAACTACGCGGAGAATACGGCCACTCAGATCGAAATCGTGGTAATATTGTGTATGTATCTAATACATTCATATTTACAGTTTCATGCTGTAAACTGACCGTAGATTTGATGAACTACAGTCCTGGATATGTTTACAGTTGAATAACGTTTCTTTATACCAAATATACGGTACGGCACTGTGGATAAGATTACAGTGACATACCGTCCACATTTACAGTAATATCTTGAATATATTACTGGTTTTTTTTTACAGCGTAGCTATAGTATGTTCAGTTCACATTAGATTATATTCCCTTAAACCAATGTTACCACTGTATCTCCGATTTGGATATCTTCCGCTAGGGCCATGTCAAAGAGGTGGTGTACTGTCAAAACAACTGAAATTGAAAGTAAATTTAATCCATGTCGTCACCCTACCTCTCATTCGACATGTTATCCTTGGACAGAAACAACCATGTTATTGAAGTAGGTGATTTTTCATCCTGGGAAGCACCCAGAATGAATAAAAGACTTTGAGGCAGGCAAATGTATCTGCAGTTCTAATTAGCACCACTGATTTCTAATTACCATTCCCCAAAAGGGGATCCTCCAGAAATAAAGAAGGCAGTTGCCAGACTAGCTGGCGTCCTGTTGAATTTAACTCCCTGTGTAACAATCTTCACAGACACACGTCATCAAACGTGGTAATTTTCACATAATGAACTGACACTCTCTTTATCACATCAGCCACTTCCACAGACAACTCAGGTTGTTCAAACATTCTCCTTTCAAGACTGTTAAACTACCCAAAGAAGTGAACTCAGTATTCTTGTTATAAAGTCACTTAATTCTGTCGCTGTGTTGCTATCTTACTGGATTTGCACAGAAAGCTCTGACGCTGCCCTTTGGAAATTCCTACTGGCCAAAGTGTTAAAACCCCACAATGTCTCACGGTATTTACAGGGTGAATACGAGACTCGCCCCTGGGCGGCGTTTTCTCATTGACCCAATAATTAATTGTGACTCATAAAATACCCCCATGAAACTCAATATTCAGGCAGGCATTCGTTCCCTTTTTCTTCGTTTCATTTAATGAAGGTCAAGTGGTTTCTACACAACGAATGGACGTTTCATATGTTCACTTCATCTAACACATTTAAAGCTTGTGTCATAATGCTTGCATTAGGTTCACTTAGGCGATCCGTACCATTCCCCTAGTTTCATATTCCGGTACATATATATGTCCCTCTTCACACTCGCGCCATCTTGTAATGTCGTCCAGTAGACCGCATCAAAACGAGGCGTGATCCCTGATGTGGCATCACAGAGCAGTGGGTGCCGATATGTATACTACAGACTACATGTAGACTAACTCACAGCCACAGCCTGACTCTTTCACAGTCTGTTGTTCTATGCTAAACCATTAAAAAGAAACATTACTTTCTTTACATTCGATGATAATCGAACTGCGCACTACACTGTCCATGACAAGCAAGTCTGATAGGGCTGGGGAAATAATTTCGTACAGTCTTTTAACATTAAGCAAATGAGTAGGGGACTCAGATGGACGAGTGAGACATCTGGCATTGTAGACCTCCTAACAATTAGAATCATCCATGTTGGTGGCGATTTCGCCCGGTTGTCTCTTGTTCGTACCTCACACATTAATTCGCTTAACAGACCGGATTATTTTTGTAAAGATTTATTAAAAACCACTTCATCCCTACATTGTGTGAAAATTTCATCTTTGTTCTTCCATTATTCCTATATGTAAAGTCCGTTTTCGTAAATCTCGGAGAAATTATCCCTTATACATCACCCTGCACGATTGTTAATCAATGAAACAATGTAAATATTTTTATGACGTTTTCCCAACATATGTAAAGCTATAAAATGATCAATATTATCAAGGAGGTGGACGTCATAAAAGCAGGGTGGAGAAGGAACCGGACTGGTGCTGTGGAGGGCAGTAAACTGGTCACCCGGTCATGATAATTCCATGTCACTTGGTGATGGATGTCGCCCGTCGCACGCGATTGCAATGTGCAACCGACTTCACTAGCCGCCACCCCCGAGGTGCTGACGTCAATAGATCACGTGATCGATGAGAGTGCCAAGTCGGCTTGGCATCCTGTGCAGTCGAATGCCAAGTCAACTTGGCAAGCGAGACGATGAAGTCTATTCAGTGTCTGTGACAAGGTAATTTTAAAAGGAAAAGCAAAGTGTGAGTACTCCCTCACGCCGGAAAGAGACATTTGCGGGAACTTGGCCCATGTTCAAGCGTGGATTGACATCGAAAGTGGGGTTCTCAGGAATGCTGTGTGCAAACAAATCTTTTAACACGCAATGCAATCTAATTGAAATTTTTAGTCCAAGATTCTTGTGATTCGAAGTCATAGACAGATTCAGGCTACCATAGGCCTGTTCAAGACTTTGATTATGAATATTCATTAAATAATTAAACAAAATCAGAATACAGTTCATTACAGTATGCATCCTTCTCTGACTGGGCCACCTGTATCTCACAGAAGTAGGGTGTAGGGGAGAGGTCAGGGAGGCAGTGGTGGTGGCGATGGCGGAGGCGGTAGACAGGGAGGGTGTAGGATACAGGGACTGAGGTCTGTCTAAGGCTATTAATACAGCGATATGGAAACAATTATATACTTTGGTGGCCTGGAGAGTAATAGGCTACAGACATCATAAGGATTCTTGTATACTCTAGTCCACTAGATAAGTCTTTTTTGTTCAAGTGTAAGAAAAATACATGCAATGTTACACAAACACAGACTCGCGTTTTCAACGCGACCTCACATACCCCTCCCTCCCTACAACCATTAGTATAGGTCTATTGTTTCTCGTTACACCTCATCAACCTAAGCGTGTGCCGGTAATACTAAAACTCAGAAAGAAATCTTTTTTGGTCAGGTGATTAATCTTGAGGAGCAGCTCTTTAAACTTGTGGCATGTGAAAGTGCAGGCCCCACTTACGTCAGCAGCTTTCAGATCATCAAAGGCTTACTTCCAAGCCACATCACCGGCAACTGCCTTCTCTGATCCCTTGATTGCGGAAAGGTTTCCAATCAGCCCAAAAGCCCGGCTTCACACGGGAGACAAGTGCGTTTCTATAGCCCCGCTCTGCTCAACACAAATACACACACATCCACACACACGACTCCCTGGCCTCTGAAATTGTATTTCCGCACTCCAGGGCCTTAAACGTACAAACCGGACAGGTTTGGCTTAAAACCAAAACTGCCGCAGAGTGGTTGCACCACTTTAAGTTGTGTAATTACAGAAGGGCAAGGCCATGTCCATGGAGCGGTTAGGGGAATTGGACAATTTGGAGAGATGGATTAGGGTATTGTGAGAAATGGGCCATGGAAGCGACTATGGGTATGGGGTTCAGCGTGGGGATAGGGATACGGATGGAGGAACAGGGATTTTGGTTTGACATTTGCTTGGGGCTTGAACATGGAGGAACTTTGCACTGGGGGAATGGCGAATGGGTATGTTGAATAAGTGTGGGCATCACTTGGTCTTCCACCTGATGCTAAATGATGATTGAATAATTCTGTTCTGGTCGCGCAGTCAAAGATCACTGGCCCTGAGAGTTTTTACGCAAATGGGTCTAGGGTTTAGGGGAGCGCTAGTGGCGCCGCTAGAAGGGTTTTGTGTCCCATTACGGGGACGACTGTCTCTTTGACGTTGATTCAATAACACGGGCGCCCCTGCCAGCCTATACAGAGCCGTGTGAAGATGCCTGGGTTTTAGTGGGTTCAACATAGGGCTTACCCCATTCTACGCGTTCTTGAGTAGACAGCGTAGACAGCATGAGAGTGTATGTAAAAAGAAGAGTTGTGTGGAATGTATTTATAGGTGTGGCTTTATATGTATGTATGATACATATCCACGTGTAATCGCAGGGAACTCTTGTGATTTTAGATGTTTAGCGATATTAATGAACTCTTATTTTGAATTTAGTTATCAGTGTAGATCATAACATTTGGTTGTGCTCTGATACGGAATAAACAAGGTAGATTCCAACATACCATCCGATTGAAAAGGTAGGAATATTGGAAATTCCTAGTATGTGAAGTGAGTATTTTCCTTATGTTGGCTAAACCTAAGCTTTAGGGAATCCAACCGGATCAATCTAAAACACTGATGAAATATACATTTGTATTAAATTTTGCTGATCACATCGAACTATCTGGTCTCTCTCCATATTGCCCGACAGGATGACTGTCCTGTTCACTTTGAGGTCCAGGACGATGTTCTTGGTGAGAGGCTGCAAAACAGTTAAAGCCTCGGGGTCTCCCACCGCCTGTCATTGTCTGGTCATTAGTAGATGGTGCATTACGTTACTGTTGTCACCATGTCTTATCATCCGACAGCATGCTGTCAGAGGTTGGTCGTGTTCGACCAAGGTAATGCATGTATCCAGTGAATGGTACAGTATCGTGTATCATTATCTATTACATATAGCTTTGCTGTATATTTGATAATTACATACTGCTGCTCCCTGTGCAGTATAAATTGTGTACTGTACCCTGTGCAGTGCACTGTCATACTGAACACGTTGAAACATCAACAGTGTGTGGACTTTCACGTCGACATGTCATCTTTGCCAAAATATGGTAAGATTTTATCCATTTTTGGTATATAATAAATACATAACGACCCACCATTCTTACACATGCTACCCAACATGATAGGAATTGATGTTATTTAGGTAAATCAGTGAAGGGCCTCGTTCTGTAAAAAACAATAATTCCCTCTCTCGTTTTGTAGCATGTACAACATGGTCAGGTCGTCCTATATAAATACCTAAGGTCGTATCACCTACAAATAATACCTTTTCCTACCCATGTTGTTTCTATGTACCCCAACGGAACTACATGATGCGTGGGGTATATATATTACCAAACGGCTACACTAATGGTAACCAAGATGGCTGCTGCCATCGGCGTACCGATGGTGAATTGGCAAATCAATAACAAATACAGTCTACCAAAAATACACTCAAGTAATGATTTGAATCACACAAACATACATTCCAGTGATAAATATTGTATCCATATAACTATTTATACTTCAAAAATACAAAAATGCACACAGTGCACACACAAAGCTTGCCTCCTGTTAACCATAACGTTAACGCCACCTATAGAAAAATCCGCGAAATACCGAGTATGTTGGTGAGGTCTCTGCCAATCAGAATCCATGTTCTATCAGAACAAGGATTGAGGTCTGTCTACTGTCCACTGTCAAATACAGTAAGCACTTTTGTAATCTCTCGAGGCAAAGGCGAGTGAGATTAGGTAGCACACTAGAATGAATTGGATATTTTCAGTGGCTGTTGATCTCGATACAGTTCCTTCTTAAAGTCACACGCGCTTTCGTATCAATCTAGGTAAAAAGAGGATACGATGCGGATAGCCACATTTGATTTATCATCAGTCTTAGTAGCTCAACTATTCCCTGCAAGTAGCTCAACAGGTGGCCACATTAAGAAGCATTCCTGCACACATATAGGCATTTTCACGTAAATTGGATATTTATGCAGATAGAGTCTGTAGTATTTTGTAGTATACTTATATGAGTACATACGAAGAGAAGCCATATATCGTGCAAATGGATTTACTCCCTCGGATTACAGCAAGCACCTGTTTCGTTGAATAGTTTCTTTTACCAGCTCATATATTAGCACCTCCTGCTTTATTTACAGTAAACGATAGGCTCTCATAAGCCACCTGCGGCAACGTCTATGAAGCCATGAGTGATGTTATGATGAGGATGACTTTCAATAAGAAGGTGACGGCTTGATAAATGCAATACGCGGTCAGGATGCTATAATGAAGACAGGAGGAGAGGCTTTAATAATATCACTTCTAAAGGAAGATGGCGCTATTACTCATACTCTAAGAATATAGAATTAGCTTCGTGATAGTGGTATCTTTCAGCGAGTGGTTAACAGGTGAATTATCTCGTCAACGATGTTACTTTCAACATTTTCTTTGTCTTATTAGACACATTTTGATACATACATATGTATGGCCACTTCTAAACCTTCCATCTGAAAAAATTGAGTCGGATTTTTATTGGTTGAGCGACGCAACCGTGGCTCCTCAATACTTAAATGTTGACCAACCATTAGGTGAGTCATACTAGAGAAATCTGGCCGACTAAAGAGAAATCAGCAATACCTTTAGAAAACATAGTTCAACAAGACAAAATACATCCAAACTCAGACAAGCAGCTGACCTTATTGGATGAATGAGACACAATATTTTGCAGAAAATCATTTCTTAACCCTTTCTTCTTATCACACGTCGGTCCTTGGATTTATCAGATGTATGAGGAAGAAACATTAAAATGGTGGAAATATATCTAAAAATGGTTTATCATAATTGGATGTACCAGTTCTTGTTGGATGTCATATCTAAACCCCTTATACAAAGAAATATGTGTCACTGTATCCTTTTTAGAAATAGTCATTTGGCATCGTATATAAACATATATAGCTTTATGCATTTATTACTGACAAATTAAGTAGGCACCTGCAATTATATCACCTTCATCATTTACCTCAAAAACAAGAACTTCTCTCGCATCAATTTCAACTAATATTTCAAACCGCACGACATGAGATCCGAAAGATATGGGTGTTTTGATGAGTGCATAACGAAAATGTATCGCAGTAAGCCTTTTGTTCTTCAGCCCACAATAATACCTTACCGATCGCGATTGTCAGCAGAAAACGGAGCTGTTTACGGGTATCTGTCGTTCATGGAAGTCCCGTTATAGCTTTTATATCACTTTAGCTGCATCATAAATCAGAGCGTTATTTTATAATTGGATTCTCAGCCGCTGAGTTATCAAAGTGCATCGTTAATGTCATATTCATTTGATGTAATGCCTTCCAATTTATTCTCCCATGAACAATCTATTCTCCTTATAGACGCGGGTGTCATTATCTACCATAGTGCCCCCTGATTCTACGCATAATCAAGTAAACGAAGGTTTGGTGGCGACAGGCGTAAACCTAATTCTCAACATCATTCATACTGCAATCTCTAGATTACGCTTAGCAGAATAATTCTCCCTCTTTCATCGCGTCTCTAGCTCAGTATCATTTGATCTTACTGGAGGCATATCATACCCCAGAGACCATGTTGGGTGATGTCCTCTTTGCTTTACTATTTCCTTTTTGGAAACTTCTTAATCAATCAGTTCGCAGAGCAGACGAGATTGGAACCCGCCCGGTGTTCGCGTGACCGACCACCTGGTGGTGACCCTGGCAACCAGCAAGGCGAGGCGGGAGAAAAAATCCTATCTGGAGCAGACGACATTTAGGTTGAGATAACGGCAGAGAGACACGCGGAGTCGGGTTAGAGGCGCCCGTATATATCACAGGCAGACGTCGGCCAGGGCTACCAGGGCGAGACAATTTTTCACAACACTAGGGGCCCATAGAGCAGCCAATGGAGAGGGAAATAAGGCCGGTGAAAAATACACATGGAGGGGGGGCAACGTTCGAAAGGCTATGGGGCAGCGATAGATGGAACTCGATGGATCAGCAGACTTCCTCACTTATGGTGCCCCAAAACAAATGTGGACAGTCGCAATGATTTATAAATGTTCGCCACGAAAGGCAATGTTTTATCAGAAATGATCTCATTTGGTTCAACACCAAATATGTTTTCATGTCATTTCTTACATAGTATACGCTACATGGGATGTGCTTGAGCGACGGCAAACAGCTGTCCCCTGATGTAAAACAGACCGTCTCCTCACCAGATTGAAGAATTTTAAAAAACTTAACTGAAAGCATGTGGAATTGGCGTAAAGAATTTAGTTCTTTCAGATGTGTGACGTAGCGTGCATTCATAATATAACTGATCAAGAGACATACACGGAGGATAGTAATTTCAGTAGGAATACGCAGTGACTTCGTCAAGCGTCTTTTAGATTAAAAAAAATTCAACATTTCGTCACTAAGTGTGCCACTTCCAATTGTGTTAGAAAGAAGAGGGGCAGAGAAACTAAAATCAAGTTAGTACCTTCCCCCTTCTCCTCCTGTATATCGTCCCCTCCCGGCCTCCGCAGTCCTCTATTGGGGCCCTTTCCTTGGCAACAAACAACGCTGTGCCCGCCAATGACCTGCACACCTCCAGCCACCCCGCAACCGTTTCCCCTACGAGCTCAGCCCCAGGGGACATACGGTCGACCCGGTGAGATGAAAGCCCGGGTCTTATCGGCCCCACTACCGGCGCAGCCCGGCGGAAGAAGCGGCCAAGGGGCTCTCTCCACGCTCCCCGCCTCCCCCCGGGAACCATGTATGGACGTCATCCGGACGGTCGCTAGCCACGCGTAGAGAGTGACGGACTGCACGCCAATGCTTGGTGATTGACAATATGTACCCAATATCCAACGCCCAAGCAGCGCGGATATTCTGATCAGATTGTTGAATGGAAAGAGGGGACGTGGCAATGTAGACATGCCTGATTATGTCCTATGAGGGTGCAACATCGTAGCATTTTTTTAATACATATACACAATACATGAATCATATTATGTACATATTCAGTTATAGGATGGTAATACGACTGGATATGATTGTAACATTTGGTTAATTGACGCTGAAAGGTGCCGAATCGAAATTCCATTTTATCATACAACCTTTGATTAGTTCATTGAACAAAGTTGGCGAGAATTTTCCTTCGTAATTTAGTACTTGATACGAAGAGGACCGCTCGTTACCATCGATATTAAAACTATAACATCATTTCATCATCACCTCCCGTTCCCCTCGCATGATAGCCCGTGATTTTTGTACGCCTTTGATCACATGTAATTTACACTGAGCACCTGCCGCGTTCTCATGTGAAACTAAGCAACTCGTCACCAAAACCCGCACTTTGTCTATCATTAGATTCACTTATTGAAGTTGTACACAACTCTGATAGAGCTGGAATTCAATGATACCACTGACAATTGGGTTATGTGCGGACCAAATGATTGAATATTTAAGAATCGATGGAAAGCGTCACAATGATATTTGTGGGCCCTCCCACACATTGTCTATCAAATCTCCGACCTCGTAACATCACATAATCTTTGTTTTGTATTTTTTCATCTATTTTTTTTTAAATATTTCTTCTTTTGGCGGGGGGGGGGGGGGTGCCTATATTAATAGCTTACAGATATTTCATCAGTACCAAATTTTATTCCGATATGAACACCAAAACACCAAAAAGAGTCCCGCAAAACAGCATTAATAATCTCTTCCATGCTGATGGACGTAATACCTAATTTTTCCGCTTAAAGGTTAACGGATTGTAATTGGCATCACCCCAATGGAAGCCCTCCCCCCCGGAACACATTAATAATACTACTTTTTGTTCCTTGTTGACCCAAATTAATTGTGAAATAGGTCCCTAGTTCAGAACGATCTTATTTGGCATGTTAGCCCCGTACCAGCTGCTGTAGAACTGACTCTGCTATATCCGTGGACCAAACAAAGCTTTTTTCAGATGTTCTTTATTCTGGAGACTGGCACCAAGCCAAGCTCCGAAGATCCTATTTTCAGTAGGCTCCAGGGCCACGATGGACTTTTGTGCTTTCCTGGATTTTCATGGGATTATATCATATATATGCATATTTGGGTGAGCTATAGGATCACCTTCCTATTACAGCTGTTGGTTCAGGTTCAGTAGGTTTTAATATATATCATGATATTAAAAGTAATAGTGGATTTTTGTGCAGTCATACAGTTTCATTGAAACTAATGTGGGTGAGATTGGTTTTCAAACTAAAGCAGCCATGCCTTTTAACCTATATAAGGACACAACTAATTACTAGGCCACTGGAGTCAGATGGAAATCAGTACATACCAGAGTCTGCTCTAGCCTCTAGTCAAAATAATGGCAGTTAATCCTGGTACTCCTTTGGAACAGGTCACGCTAGCATTACGATTTTCATGGCCTCATATAGTGTTTGTATAGTCTCTGACCTGATCCGATTAAACCATAACCACGCTCTTAGACATTGTACCAACTTCTCAGATCTCTTGACGTATTCTGCAATACGACCCTGCAGGCTAAAATACCTCAAGGCATGCACTATGATCTATGATATTGGTAAACGCCGCACTTTAAATTCTGATGAACGATTGAATCGTAACTAACTAACTAACTAACTAACTAACTAACTAAAACAATACCTCATTTTTACGTATTTGAACATTGTGATTGCTTTGCGATAAGTTTAGAAACGAAATTTTTCTTTCCTGTTGTATTGGTTTCTTAATCAGAATGAAAGATTAAGCCTGTGGTAGCTATTCCACAAACCTATTCGTGCTGTCGCAGGAAATAGAAACAACTAAAATCGATGGCAAGAACTTACCATAGGGCCTCCGAAGGTTTTCCCATTTAGTTTACGGGATCAGAAAATATATTACGTTGTGAAGGCTGCCGGAAAACCTTTATTTCTTTTGGAACGAGTTCTCTCGCCCCTGCAGACGATTTCCATTAGAGGTATTCCCCACTGGGCTAAGTGTACGGGGGAAATAAGCAGTTTTAAATCAGTTAATGACGTGACAAATTTCAATTTGATTCATTCCTGAACAAGAAAAGTAGCGGGAATGCATTAAATGCATAAAGGATTCGATCTACTTTTTTATTATTCAGTCAAACAATTCGCCTAACATGGCGCTTTTCCCTGCAGGTGTTACACATATTATCATATTACCTGTGTAAGAACGAAGGCCCTCTGACGTTGCTGTCCCGAAATTTGTAGCAGGTAGGGGAATGGTCAGTATTACAAACCATGATATTCCTCATTTAAAAACATTGATATGATATCGATACTCCTCAGTGGCAATAACAGTCGTAGCTGATATAGATCACCTAATAGAGATATACATCGAATGGAATATAGGGCACCCGCACTGACAACACCTCATCGATCATGATGTTCGGTTGGATCCTGCCAAATACTTCACTACATGTGTTGGTCAGTATTTGTATCATTCTCATTGCTCATGCAGGAGTCGATGTCTTTGGGTTCATGTAGAGGACAAGCCATAGTGACACATTAAATAGAACCAGAACATAAAAAAAGATCCGGATTTCACATTTGATGTACAGGATATTGTACAATCATGATTCAGTTTATTGGAAAACGTTGATTATATCAATACTACCTAATTCCTATTATCTAAAACTTCCATTTTCTTTGGTTCATGTATGTATATAATTATGTAATATTGTTATTATGTATTGTCGATATGTGTTCTGTATTCTAGCTCATGGTGTCTTTCGTGTATTATATGTTGCTTCTAAACTATATCAAACCGTCTTGCAATCAAAATGATGGAAAACATATGTACTGCGTGTAAGATAGATATCATAGATGATACAAATAGGGAAGGTGTAGTGAACCTGACCGAAATCTTAAAAAAGAAAATATATTCTGCTTGTGATATCAGGGTTGGAATATGGCCTCTTGTATCAATGTCCTTAATCAATAACGAAGCACACATCTTCTGTCACTGATACATGACCTGTCCCCTCTAATAGACAATCCGATCGGCGTTCAGGACTATAATGAGGTTCTCTCGCATGAAAATGAAAATAAAAAAACAGTTTTTTTGATACATCACTCACTTAACGTTCCTTTCGCTATAAATCACGAGGAGTTTGCTGAAGACAGACTTCTGTGCTGACAGGAAGGTTTGCATATCATGATGACATTCGATACTCATGCAGGGTCGTTCCATCATGTGTGATGGCAAATGTATATGGGTTCCCCAGCGGAGTATCACGAAACATACGTGCATGGATGTCTTTTGATACCTCATTTTATTACTTTTGAACTTGGAATCATTCCTTTGTTGAAGTGCTGTGTGGTCCATGAAATAATAAGTACAGCAGTTATATGGACGCTGTACCTCATCTCTGGTGTAAATATTAGATTTATGAAAAAGCTAGTACTTCACCAATTGCCTTGTCTTCCCAGGCGAGGAATCTTTATTTCAAAACCGTTTGGTATTTTAGACAACGATAATCAGTCATTATATATTGCATCTATATTACGTAAAAGATAAATATTAAGGTTCATCTAAGTTAACATGATCTATATGTACAATTTGTGATATCAATTTACAAACCTCGGTGTTCGAAACATCAAACAATGCCTTGATCTATATACTAGTTCACCAAGATAGATCTCTTCTATACATCTATCTCAGTTTATGTAATTAGGTGGCAATGCTTGAGGAGAGAAGTTTTTGTTTATTTGTTCGGTTTGATTTAATGTCCAGTCAACCATTATAGGTCCTTACCAGACGTTCTCAAGGTTCATTTACACCACAAGGGTGGTGACCGAATCTATGTAGAAATCTTACCCCTACACATTTACCGATGTGGGAGTTCTTTTAGAAGGATTGGCCTTTGATAAAGCAGTAAATCTACCACTGCTGGGGCTGGGACCCGATCCCACAAAGTCCTACAACCTTGGGGTTACAAGTCCAGTACTCTAACGACTGAGCTAACTCCCCACCGCCGAGGAGAGAAGGAAATCTAGACAAGGACTCAAGGCAGCAATTGAAGCTGCCTCTGGTACCACCCTAGTTGCACCCAGGTAGCCTATGTGCAGTCTACTTCGGAAGTCACGTGACCCAGGTCGCGTGGCGAGATCATGAAGGTTAATATCCGGTGCCCCGAATCAGGCCCGTGTTGCAGTGGAGATATCTAGAGTGGACAGCCAATACTCCGAGTAGGTTACATACAGGTGGTCGTGCCAACGAATCCAATACGTCCCAAGGGGTATGATAGGCAGAATAACTAGAGAGGCGGGATGTAAAGGATCGTGCCCTCCTCCTGGGTATCAAATAGACGCACACTACCATAGAGGCTGCGCAGAATCACCCCCTCCCCCTTCACGCCCTTAGGTCTATCCCTCTGGTCATCACTAAGCATTACTTGTGACTTGATCACAAATGAGATACATGTACTCAATGGTCTGTTCCCGTGTCTTGTCCGCTGTCTCGTCCCTTGGTAGACGGAATTAGTTCTGTATGGGTGCACTGCCTGAGGGATAGGTGGCGATGAGAGGGGCAGAGGCTCGAGAGAAAAATACGTTACTCTGATATCTACTGTGAGGGAATCGCAAAAGAAACAGGAAATGAGAAAATCACAATCAAGCTGAAGATGCCAAGGTTTCTAGCTATGGGCAGGAAGGGATGGAGGTGTGGAGATGTACGGATGAAGGGGGTGAAAGCCTGAGGCATTGACGCCCGTTTCAACAGGGGTTAGCCCACCTTAAGGGGGCCCTTACTGCAGCGTTCAATCGATCTGCTCACAGAAGAGGGACGCGGATGGCTCGGAGCTGCTCTTTCACGTCGCTACGGCAAAGCATCTTGGCAACAAATCGAGCAGAAACTTGTAGAACATCCCGCGGGTACGGTCTAGAAATGGAGCCCTTGTCAGGGTAGGGACCGAGACTGGGCGATATATGGCGGTGGAGTGTGAGACGAGTAGTATATGTAAGACTAACTTCAGGAAGACCCTTTATCGTGTGACAGTATATCTGTTTCTGACTAGGATATGAGATGTTGCGGGAGGCTCCTAGATCTACTCGCTGAACTGAATGCAGCATGACTTACCTAGACGAGTCAGAGGTTCTATCAGGGCAGACAGAATGCAGATAAGGCAGGTCAAATGTGTCTGATTAAACCTGCAATGGTTATATAGTTAATATTCCATGACGCCAAATACCGCCATGAATGTCAACCAGTTCCACCTAAGGTATACCTTGCACTTCGGAGATTTAGGAAACTTTCTGGAGATTTCATTCCTAGAAGATATAAAGTAACCGAATAACCTAATATGATGTTATTTTCTCAGTTGTAAATAATAAAAGTTTAAGATTAGAAATCATGTACATGCACATGACAAGTACTTATACAATCATCTATGCATATAGCAATAAATTCGGGTTAAATATCGAGCCGTGCGGGGGGGCATTGGCAGATGATGAGAGGATATTTGTTTATAGGACAGATGTAAAACTACAAGCCTCTATGGTGACGACATGTAAGAAGTATATAGAAATATGTCTTTGTATCGGGCTAGATTATTTATTTCGAGATGTGAAATATGACTTTTGAAAGGCTTTGAAAACTGGCTGCCAATAGACCCCGACTCAATAAGTGTTGTGTGAACGTGGCGTACAGCTCAAGCGACTGCTGATGTATGGTCAAACCTGTGTCTGCTCCTGCTTTTATTGCAGAAGTGTCCGAGGGTCTGGTCTGTAAGCTCGGCACCTATTGGTCTCTCAGATCATGTGGTTTGATACCAGTTTGTGATTGGGGAGGGTATGTCTTCTCCAATCAGTGGCCCTCACTCTCCAGTTGTGGGCTTGGTACAGGCACCCTGTCTGGGGTACCTGTGCTGCCCTCTGTGAGTGTTTGGTCAGTCTGGTCTCTGTGTCTGTATGGGAGTGCAGTCCCCTCAAAAAGTTTTTCATTTAAATTTTTTCCATTTAAAGTTTGGGAAACAGTGCCTCCAGACTCACCACCCCCATCAGGGAACAGAGTTGGAACACTCCAGACAGATACGGGAAAAAGTTTTTTCACAACCCTACTCAATAAGTGTTAGTTGTATATAAGACTAACTATGATTAAGGATAACTGCCAAAGCCTGTGTTTGATCAAATTTATATAGAAAGATTGACACATTGGTTGTCATTAGATAACCTATGTAAGGAGGCATAAATCATAGGTGACATAGTAACTGTGTAAAGATTAGTAAAATCAAGATATGTGTTGTATTTTTTTGTACATCTATTATGTAAGAATGAATGTATTGTCTTTGTATGTGTCCACCTTCTCTGGCAATAAATGGGAAGAATGTTCTAGGACGACATTATATGTCTCTGTTTATTTGACCGCAAAAAAAATGTCAGCGTTTTTTTTCCGCCTTAGATCATGCACATGATTTCATTATCATAAGACACAAACTGTTGGCGTAAATCACTATGACGACGAAAATAAGACTAGGGATTAGTAGCGTGATTTTATGAAATAATGATGCGGTATAGTACGACGCTAATGCTCTTAATCACCGTAAGCGATATCTGCCTTATCATACTAATCAGTTCAAGATTCAATAAGGATAGAACCTCTTGACAATTACTATCTGAGATGAAACCGAATATGTAGTTATGCAAACAGAATATCATTTCAGAAAATAGAATTAAGACGTGTTCATAAAAATTGTGTGTTTTTTGGTATCGTCACATTGAAAAAAAAAGAAGACAAAATTAATGTCAGGGTTCTCAACCAGCTGAACCCGGCAGTTTTATCCCCTGAATGAATCCGAGATCCACAGAAACATTATCATCATGTCCCTTAATTCTGGCACTCGTGAATGAAGCGTAATTCCCTTGTGGATCACTTTTTAGTTTAACGGATCAAGTTTTTTTTCTCCAGGGGATCAGGATACCTCAGGCAACACCACCTCTCACACACGTCCCCTTGTCCGTGTGAAGGCAGGGAACTCAGCTTTGGAATCTTTTCTATCAAGGTGTACCAGCCTAACTTAACTCCTTAACGCTCCTTAACATTCCCGTTATTGCGGATATTGCGATTGTTTCTCTACAGAGTCTAGTCATGGAGAATCAAGAAGACATGGCAAACATACGACGTACGAAAGAAGCATCGCCTCCGCCCATAAAGGGTTACATTAATGTTTCACTGACATGGAAGCCAGACAGGAGAAATAATCAATAGATGACCTCGTTTTGAGGTAGGACCGAAATAAAGACATTATTGCCACCTCGGGAAATCTTTGCATGTTGGAAATGTACTATGTCCTTTCTTATCATCGTTTTCGTGGTATTTTCTCAGAGTGATAAGTTCACCTCTTAATACCGGCATAGCCAACATATAATGGAGTACATGAAAGCAGCTTATGAATCATCGAGATACGGACATATTTTGTCGATATCAGCTGTGTATAGGTTCATATACGACCGGTTAACACTCAACCCTGAATTCCTTCTTAAGAGTAAGTAAATTCATGCAACCCCTTGGATACCAATTATCATAAATATGATGTAGAGTTTAACTATAAAATGATCAATACAATACCATAACTCAGAAATAGCAAAAGTAATAAACAAACATTAGAGGGGCCTATGGGAGCATATTATCATTCTCGATCATCTGCTAGTAAACTATGATCACAAGATCAGATCAATCGTGGTTCAGTCATCCCCCCCCCCCCCACACACACTCAATGATATTTAATCCAATAGCATGATCAATGTTCTGCTTCCTATAAATATGACATTTCTTTTCCAAATATTTTTCTTATACATGTATCAATAATGATGAATAATGTAAGGACTAATGTTTAACTCCTTTTCATTATTCACTATAGCGGCGTTCAGTTGAGGTAAAGTATCGATTGACTACATCTCGCAATGTTGTTTGAGGCTATAACCATAATGACTAATGGAAATAAAACCAAGTTGAGGCATCATGGTCATTTTCCTGAATCCATTTCAAGGAATGTCCTGCGGTCAGTTGAAGACTAGACTTGCCTCAGGTAATAGTGATAATCCGCTCCGATGAATATGATAAGTATTGCAGATTATGGGATAAATAAAGATGTCCATGTAATTGATTAGCAGACACCTTCAATCTGATCAGTGTAAATCACTATTTTCAGAAGAATTCTTGAGACAGAATCTTTTTCAGGAACGGGTCCCAGGACATTGATTGACCTGCGGTCATGTAGACTTCTGTACGGGGCAATCCAGCCCACTTACTGAGACCCATAGAGCGTCGTACGGCCCCGCCTTACACAGCATCAGACACCGGCCATTTGTCCACGCCATGGTGATTCACAGCGGGCAAAAAGGTTCATTTCCATGGCCGGCAACATGCAATGAATCGTGAGGAAACGATTGTGGGCCGCCCATTCACCTAGATTACTGGCAAGTCCGTGAGGTATGTATGCTTGGATTGGGAGATAACATGAGGAGAAAGCATTGACGCGGCAATCTTCGCACACAATATGTTCAAGACCTTGTATCCAGTTATTTATCTCCCAACATCTTAGGGTAGAAATAAGCCTGCACAGAACGGGCATGTTTCCGTGGTAACATAGATTTACGAAGCCCTCCTGATATCGATTGAATGGTTGTAATTCATTACCCAGATTCTATAAGTGCCTGGTTGATTTCACCCTTCTAATCTATCTAAATGACTCACTGTCGTCCGCGTTACCCAAAAAATAAGACTCAACACTCGAAGATCCCGTAATCAGCATAAGCGTTCATGTCAGTTATTGCGTGTGAAATGGAATGAAACACTGTCGATCACTCAGTTGGGAAATCTTGTTACTTTTGTCATTCACCTGCTACAAACGTATTCTGATTATTCAAATCATTATACCACTGTTTACTCTATAAAGGAAACCTATGAGAGTTTAGGGTCTGAGCTCGTATCCCATCGAGTTTGAATCATGTAGCAATTCACAAGGCGAAGCCGCGTGAATTACGTAGTGATTCAAACGAGATGGGATCGAGCTCTGACACTAAACTCGAATGGGTTTCTGAATTTATCTCACCCTTAAAATGGATTAATGGGCTATAATGTGTGACATAATCCCCCATTGGATATTTTTCCTAAATATCTAATGGGCGTTAGATACGAGTTCCCAATGTTAAGTCTATGGAGAAAAAATATCGGGGTTAGATAAACATTTGTACTATGTTTTACTTTAAATCTGTGGTAATGATACCACATGTGTATATAATGTATAAATACTTAGTAGACGCCTAGTAGTCCCAATCATTATTTCTAACTACTCAGTAAACTAACCTGCAAGTTTACATCAAAGTGGTGATATAGCTATAAATGTCGTATTTTTAACAATATACAAGGCTTGTATGGTGAAAAGAACACAACATACATAATGATTTACTTCCGCATGTCTAGATCCCCAATTATATATTTTGTGAATTTCTAAATCAATAGAAACAACTGATAGACTGAGAGTGATTTTATAGCATTTACTCCTGTTCAGCGAAAAGTCGACATATACACGAGAAAGGGTCTAAAGTGCTTAAAAGATCCAATTTAGGAGTCGACCCTTGATTTCCACTCCATGCACATAGTACCGTGTAAGAGTGCGAATATGTAGACACAGATGTAAAGATGGCCATTTAAATAACCTGCGCCTAGTCATCTGAGCGTAGACGTGAAGATTGTAACGAGTTGAGAGGAGTATGGGCAGAGTTTGAATTCTATAACCAGGATCAGATACCTTTCCAACTTTGCACATCGTTTGGCGAACGAACGCTGTGATTTGCTAAAATGCCATTTTAACGAAACAGCTGAAGATATTTTACAATGTTGTGGGAGTAATCAGGCATGCATCTAAATACGCTTGTGCGGATTAGAATCCATATCTCATGCACCCAAGGGGCATGGAGGTAGAGTATTAGCGCATAGGGTAGGTCCTATAAGCCGAGACTCCCTAAGCAAATCCTGCTCCGTTTACAAATTAAATAGCTATACATTTTGATTCCTCGGAGAAGCGAGGCATTTATTATCTTTTTCCCAGTTTCTTTTCAGCATATGATTCTTCGAGATATATATATAATGAGAAATATTGAGCGATTCAGGGCTGCAGAAAGTATGTAGGTCTTATTGGCTGAAAAAGCTCTACAGTTCCCAGTGGTCCCAATGGCCCCGAAGGTTATGGTGGCAGATGACTGTAACAGAAAAATCTTTGCCATCAAAGTAGTATTTTCTACATTGTCATCATTTTTAAGAAACCCACATATTGACGGTTCCTGGGTATTTTACTCAGTAAGATTCTAAGATGACACCGCTTATACTACAACCTTATACAATCCTACCGAGCTGTAAAGGGCTATACTTTATTTGTCTTTCTTGTATGTGCGTGTTAGGCTGTCGGCAGGCTCAGTCGTTATACAAGGGTTAGTGGTGTTTTCTATCGTGAGTCTATCGAGCATCACAGTGATCTTCTCACAACTCAAAGGCGAACCTCGGTACGGGTGACCCTCATACGACGACATTGACCTTCAGTAGGCGCTCTGTCTGTGAAGGCAACCAATTAGCATCGATCTTTCATAGACTGTGAGGAAGGGCCTTAACGTGGCGACGCCAAAGCTAATAAAAACGCGTGGCACAAATCCTCACATAGTGCGTTGTTCTGAACTCTCAGTCACACAAAACTACATAGTTTTCTTCTCATTTCTTCTTATTTTTAACACCATGCGATTACATCCCGCTTTTCCCTTCCTACCCCATGCCTTTCTTCCAGGAGCATCCTTTTTGTCAATTTTGAAACACTGTGTCATCTTTGGAAGCTCCGCTTCTTTTTGCTTTAATTACACGGTTCTTTTTTAAGTGAGTCTTCACTCTCCGCAATCCTTCCTTCGTCTTTTTCCCATGGTTAGTTTCCCTCCCCATCTACCTTCCTTGGCTCATTTAACCTCACCAACATCCCTACGTAGAATAATAGCTCGACTTTTATACTATACGTTGCTAAAGTAGACAGACACAAACATATTGGAGTAATCACGCAGACGTAGAAGCTAGAGAACATAGTCTAGATTAATCACGTCTAGTGACCACCATCCCTAAATATTATAAGCTAAGATGCTGAAAATTGAAGGATAGAGATACATTTGTAAGCAGATTACTGCTGTTGAAAGATATGTTTTTACTGTCTTCATATCTTATATCCTTGTGCAAAATACCAAAATATCTTTCCGAAATCCCGCATAGCGTCAGCCTTTACATCATTTTATGCCACTCATTTCATCATCTCACCATGTATGCTGTCTTTAATAGAGCCTTCCATTTCTAATCATCTGCTACCGTCATGCTTTCCATCAGAATACGTTTCGTAACCTTTATCTGTTCTGAATATCTATCCCCACTCATGCTACATTTATCCATTTCACTTATCTATCCATCAATTATATCCATCGCTATCCTTACTTTTACCACGCGCCTTCCCATCGACTACCTTATCCTCCAACCATCCTCTGCCACCTCCACTGCCCCTTGTCCCTTCACATATGACTAGTCAAGCATGAAGAGAATAACCTCATCGAGATGTGTGGGGTGGCGGGGCGAATACCGCTAGCAACCCTCCTCCGTCTACTTGTCTCCAATCCTCGACACGTTTTTACTACCAAGAGGCAACTTCCCGTTCCCTATACGAGGCAATCCGTAGCGCCGTCTAGTGCTGATGAGGCTTGTGAACGAAAACGAGGCTGATTATCGAAGTGGTTTCAAACGTGAGGCTCAAGTGTTTAAAATTAAAGGGTCTCTTTCATTAAAAAGGCGGGCAAATTGCACCCGGATAATCTGGTACTTTATCGTTGGTGGTACTGCACACGCATGCGTCGTGTCGAGGCCATTCATCTCGTGGGTTCTCGTGTAATGTGAGTATGAGCTGAACGTGGGAACAGCTCGAGATTTTGCCCAGGATGGTGTATTGCTGTACCATACTCAGTCTGTTATAGGATGAACTGACAGTGTAAGTTAAACATTCGTACATTATTGATATTGCCTGAAAATGCTTACCAAATGTAATATGAGATTGCAAAGCAGGTAATCTTTAGAAGAATTAGAGAAGTACCAGCTTAAATGAGATATCTTAATATGTCTACGATAATAATCTTATGACTAATTGTACAATTCGATAAAAATTCTATAATATCATCAGGAATTGTGCTGACACATACTCTGTTTTCCATTTATAAATCACTTGAATGACTTATATATGGTTATCAATCTTGGGCCTAGATTACTGAATGATTTACGGAGCGGCAAAACGCCAGAACAAGTTGGTTTGTCAGTTTAGCATAAGAGAGCCTCTGCGTCGACCCGTTACAAGTATTACTAGATACACCGTATAAAAGGATCCATCCTACAAAGGGATGTAAAATGCGAGAGATTTATGCGTGGATTGAATATAAACTAGAATTAGAAGGTAATGTCCCTTTACATGACAGGACATTCACTTCCCATTCTGTCACACCTCCCGAACCTTCACCTCGTGAATTATTCCTATTTAGGACAATTCTTCTCTGGGTTTTTCTACCTTTTAATCCATTACAGTGTATGGTTTTTTTTCTTAGAGCAAATATCCAATCAGTGTACCAAGTGTTGTACGTGATAGAGCAGCCTTATGCGCTCATGACAATACGGCGGTAAAATCTGCTGGAAAGACTGAATAACAGCCCATGATCCACCCACGCTCATTTTCATTTGCCATTTACTTATTTCATCACGTCATACATATGGGTTCTCCTTATGGTAGAATTTACTTTAGATGGAGTCACAAAAAAGTAAACGCGATGGCGAAGAGGTGTTCTTAATCTCCTTATTCCCCAGTAGATTTTAAGAATCAAAGCACCACTGTATAGGTATGAGATGAATACATATAATGTTAAAGATATTGTCTAAAAAATGTTACAACCTAAATTCGATAGAATTACATGAATCATGATATATGATTTAGCTTAATAATTCGCAATTTGATCGAAAGTAGGAAGTTGTCCAATTTTTCACTCAACCGAAGGTGGACCCCTGATGTTTAATTGAGGAAACTAGCTGTTGGGATCTCGCCATACGTAGGGCAATCCTACTTTAGTGGGGCTTCCTGCTGGCCCGTCTGTGTAGATTAATATTCTGCCTTTAATTCGCGCCATCGGGACGAATTGTGTGTTTTTGCTTCTTGATATGTAGATACGGAGCCCCAACAAGGTAAAGGTTTCTGAGGGAACTGAATAGGTTAATCAGGTTTCAGGAAAACTACTAAGATAGATCTCATGAGTTTCACCTCAAAAACAGTCCTAATGCAGAATACAGAATGACCACTTAGGATGACTGATAGATTCACTCATTCAATTCTTCAGTTTAAAGACTTTAAATTGAGAGCCATGGTCAATCACTTTCAATGTGTCACATTCATGGAATGCAGAGAAATATTCATAAATAACGGATTCCCTGACACCAGCTTCTTGTTTACATGTAAGCTCCCTATTGCAGCATACAAATGTAGCATGCGCTAGAACACATGCTAGACCTCGATGCATTTTTAACCTATGCACATTCATTGTTCGAAAAGGATCTTTGCATTTTGCATGTGTGTGACTACTAGCCTGTTTTATAATCTTTTCTACTGTGGATTACTCATAAGTAGTGTTCTCACCTCTTTAAAATGAAGTTTTTAACGTTCATTGAATATTTATTATATTTGAATATGTATGAACAGGTAACATTTTAATCATATAGGTTTCCCTTATTGAATGATCTGCGGCAGAACAGAAATTCACCAGAGATCAAGGAGAAAAATGCTTGAATAAAGCAATATTTCTATGTACATATTATCCTACAATAGTTTTGATTATTAGGAAAGTGATACAACTCTTTAAACATCGTATCAGGCCATTTCCATGTTATGATTTAGACGTAATCATTCCCTTGACATGCCTGATAAATCTGCTTGCTTGTTAGATATTATGGGCAACAACAGGCCAGCCAAGAGCAACTTTTAGAATGACAATATTAACCTGAGCACGGTCCATATAAAATGCGGTTGTTTTTCGGATCTTGGGAATGTGGGCCACAGTCTAAGCCCTCTCATCTCTAATAAAACCATGCTCTAGATCAAGGGACAACCGTTTTCCGGCGTTTCCCAAAACAGGCCGGTTTTTTTTCGTCAGAAATTTCTCAAAGGACACGAACATTTGGAGTGCAAGACAAAATGTCAGCCAGCGACAGTTTGAGTGTTGACACTGTGCAGCTGAGCAAAGATTTACAAGCAACTCAAGACGTAAAATGACAGGAATATGCTCAATCTGTGACCAGGCCAGAGCTAGATAATTCAGACATGTCAAGTTTGTTGCCGAACCGATTATCTAAGAGAATCCTATTTGTTCTATAAGAAGAATTTCTAAAGGCTGTCGCTTGACTAACATGTTCAATCAATCCGAACGCAATATTACATACGAATATGTTCATATATATCAATTAACATATACTAGTTTAACATCATACCACAAATCCATCTTTCAAATGGCGTGTTTTTCCTCTGTAAAAACTTGAACAATTCGAAGGAGATTCTTAATTGACCAAATAGGTAATTTATTCGTCGGTGTATGAATCTGATATCCCTATTCTGATATGACGAAATGCTTCTCTAATCTTCTGATAAAGATATCAGTTAATGATAAAAATTCATAATTTCGTTCCAGTTGTGGAATATTCTATCGATGAAAGTGATAACATGGTGCTATGTAGGGCGATCCGTGAACGTGGTTCTGCTGTGTACTGATCCTATTCGTAACTGTTGTTATGAATGCCACCAAAGGAGATGTCTTTATAATGCCAGTTTTCTTCCGTAGGTACAATTAGCTGTAATTGATGGTTATCTGACGTTTTCTCTTCATCTACCTGCATGGCTATGTATGCCATCAAGTCACATCCACGAGGTCTGCGGTGTAGTGTGTTTGTGTGACCAGCTTGGTGGAGACTGTGCTGTGGTAGGAGCTGTCAACTCCCGGGCCCGTAAAAAGCTGGCTCACGCCCAACTCTGAGCAGATACGAGCAGGTTATGGCGCGCCTGAACCACTCCAGGGTCACGCCCGACCACAGCTCAAACAAAGCCAGACCCGGAAACGCCCCGGCAGCCATGTTTGATCATGTGGTCGGACAACACAAGGCTGGATGAGTTGTGGTGACAGCCGAGAATTGAGAATAGCTTGTCTCTGGGGTGGGTGGGAGGGCTGCATGTGGGTGCAGGTAGAGTGTGTGCTCAGATCTGTCCCTCACCTTGCTCAACACTAACTCTCCACTCGATCACTCCCTCCTACACACACTCTCAAACAGGCGTATCTCTAGCACAGGGTTATAACAGCCACATCATGCCCATACCTCGTAAATCCCCCACCGAACTCCCTCCAAAGCCTACCAGTAGGTAAGCCAAACTCAAAATCCACACCCTCGTGCACAGCACCGTATGTTGCCTTAAAACCCCGGGCTTTAACGTTAACAATGTCACGGGAAGTCTACCAACAGCTGCCGTGTACGTCCACGGCAGGGATAGCGGTGTTAGAAGATTCGGCTGGGCGGCTGTTGATCCTAACGGCTCCTCCGCCCGTTTCTTTGGGGAACAGGGATTTTCCTTGATCCCTCTATAGCTGTGTAGTGATTGGGGCATGTCTTTGGGGAACCTGGAGTCGTCCTTGCGCTGTTTGGGATCCCACTGGGCCTCGTACGCCCCCCCCCCCCGCCACCCCCCCCCCCCGCCAACCTCCAGGCGTAACAGTAGGTATGATCACACAATTACTATATAATTCTATACTACTATACCTACCTGTACGTCCTGTTTGTTGTATCCTCTGTCTCTACTATCTGTCATTGTTTCTTAGTCCAACTTGTATATATGTTACCCATGTCGACATGTAAAAACGCCCAAATTCGGGTGAATGTTGTCTGATTATTGAATAACAAAAAAAATTAAAAAAATCCTCACGTGGTGACTTGATCTGTAGGTAAAAGGGTTTCAGCACCGGGGTACGTTTTAACAAGTTTCACCATAGTCCGAACCTCTATGCATGGGAACATTCCACAGGAAGACGTGGTCCTGCATCAGAGAATTTTAGGTCAGTTGCACATCTATTTTTTTAGATTGTAAATAGATTTTCATTCTTTGAGCGACATATATGCTTGAAGACTTTTTCCTCCAATGTCAATATTCAAGAACAAGTCTCTTTTATCAACTACAAGTTTATTTGTTCACTAGATTCTCCAAACCCATTATAAGGAGTCAAGAATTACGTAAATGTTTGTGCTATTTGTTGTGAAGGTGCTATCATTGCACAAATCATATAATGTAGCAATTGCACATATGTACTGCAAGGATAGCGTAACGGAGCTATTTGTAATGTTCCCAGTTACAGCAAAATGGCTTCGGTTTCGCTATTTGTCAGATATAGTATTATAATTCCTAATGGTCTAGAAAGGTTTGGGGACGCACTAAACAGATATACCTCAAAACCTCAGTGGAAAATCCGCCAATTTGGTAGTATCTGATGTAGCAATGAATTTATAATGAGAAAAAGTATGTATAGAATGAATCACTTCTGTAAATAGTTCGAAAGAATTTGCAAGATAGTTGGCTTGATTTGTTGAAACTACAACGTAGATGGCAATTTCTTAAGACCCCTTCGTATCTTAGAACCGTTCCCTCACAACTTTCATGAGGCCAATGTAGGATTGGCGAAGAGGGACATTAGATATTTCGTGACAGTCATGACTACTGACGGTCAATAAAAACATTTAACCCCTCCCCCTCCATAAAAAAAACACGAGAAAAACAGATGGAAATGGAGGACATCCAGTGTTACAACTATGCCTGGAATCGTAAATGCATCCGATCCTGGTCATGGCACCAATTAAAGCGGCATACCCTTTCCTTATTATCCCCTGAGACAGAAACCTGAGCTGACAAATTGCCACGGAAATCTGGTTAACAGGGTGAACTGCCGGCTCTGCCCTCCCAATTCAGTCCCTCCCTTTTTACCCGTCTTTCTCCTGCGGTGAACGCGGATTCATGTTACTTTTGGGAGGCGGATCAGCTTTGATTTCCAGTAAAACATAATCCGAATTGCCCAAATAAGCATACGAATTATGGTGTGATGAAGATAAACCCTAATATTTCATGCAATGCGCTCATTATACTTCCGAGTTAAGGGAAACTATTTTTGCAGGTTTCTTCTAAAATTCCCGTGAATACCCTTATTCTTAGAGGGGAAACCAGTAAAGTATTCATACTATGATACTTGAGAAATAAGGATGAGAAAATGCTGGATATTACAATAGATTAGTTCAGCTAATGGCAGTCACCTATATGTTTTTAAACCATTGTGTTAGACGAGTAATTTGCGCGATATATTGACGTAAAAATAGCGAATGAAGCTTCACTATATGCCTGCCGTATGATGCTTCCGCTTGGATCCCATTAGAGGTACAGAAATCTGAAATTCTGGGAACGATATAGAAAACAAAGGTAATCTTCAAGCCTTCAGGACAAGAGAAAGTATGTATCTTATATACACAAGAATAATGAGATCGGAAGAATTGCTGGATGAAGGGCTAAACAAAATATAAGTTTAAATCTTAATAACATTCAGTAACCAGTACAGTAACTATACATATAGAAAGAGAAGGAGAGTGATAGACTATGAAAAGACATATTTAACTAGAGATACAGGAACAGCAATGTGGTTATCATTCAGAATCTAAACATCGATATCAGATATTGATTGAAGGCGTAGACGGTCCAGTAAATGTTACAAAAAAGAGGGATGAATAGATATATAGAATAGAAGGGGTCATATAACTATAAGCATCGACTTATAAATAACACGACAGTTGGTGACTAATTAGCATCAACCATTTTTTACATTGGAAGCAGCAATCTTTCATAACTTGACAAATTCTAAAGGCCCAATTGGATCCAAATATCGAAGGTTGTCATTATCTTCCATGAATATTGAAATGTATTGTATTTATATAGAACGACCTGACCATTCTGTACAAGATAAAAATAAACGAGATGATAATATCAGGTTTGTATGGAACAAGACGTTTACGCCGGGTTCCATATGAACCTTGTAGGAGCACGTAGCTTGTACAATCATGATAGGTCGTTCTATAACTTTTTATATGCCCGAAATTGATTTTTATATTCTAAATACCCTAATTAGGCTGAAAAACTAATATTCTAGTCCACGCGAACGGAAAAGTGTTCCGTAGTTTGACTGTATTTTTGCTTTAATGGCGAAACGGTTGGTATTTTCAGTAAATACACGTCTTTGACAAAGTAACATATGTAATCAAAATAGGGCTTTAAACATAACTAATCTAGTAGTTAAAAGATATATGTGACACGCGAGCACGAGAAATAAGTGATAATGAATAGATGTTGAGTAGATTTTAGACATATGTGAGGTAAAAGCTTTCAGAAAAACAGGATAACTACGGTCCGTAAAAGGCAGAGGCATTGGACGATATTCCGCTACATGATTATACATGTTCGTGAGTCGCGCTAGCAGTTTCGAATATGCGGAGCACTTCGGGAATCATATATGGTGGCCATAGGAAGAAAGGTAAATCAATACATGCCAAATGCGTAGATTCGGTCATTATTAACTACATGTACCCTCTGAAATTAGATTTAGGTTGTGCCAGTAGAAGTAGGTGCGACAAGAATCGACATATACACACTATCGGAGGAAAGAAGGAGCGCCATGTTTTCTGTTAACCAGGCTGGACGTCATTTATCATTGATTTGGTTGTAGATGAGGATTTAATATTTTAGAACTATTGTGATTGGCATCGCTATTGATTGCCTCAAATCACTAATAAAATGTTTCCAGATGAACAAGCCACACAGAAACGGTACCTTTGAGAATATCGTACGCTGTTTATTTGAACAAACACGTAGGTAACCATGACAAATTGACATGTACAAATAACAGTTTACGGTCACAATAGTAAGAGGAGATTATGAGAAACAGTTTTGTGATTTCAAACCCATCTCTGAATTTTCTTCTCTTCAGTAACTTTTGGCGTCTTATCACCAGCAAAATCTCACATGGTTGCTATCGAATAAAGCTCAATCTAGGAGTTTGTCGGTATATTTTAAGCATCATCAGGGCCCTGATACAGACCTTCAGAGCAGCTCGCAGAGATGCAATGAACAGCATCGATCAGCACCAGTAAACCAGGTCAGCGGCAGGGGTGAAAGGCTGAGAGTGGACAGGAGAGATAGGCACAAAACCATTATAGGTGGCGAGGTGCCCGGAGCTGCCTCTCCATGCGCTGACAGAGAGGCGAGTAGTAACGACTTATAGGTGGGTGCTCGGAGCTGCTCCCCATGCTGTAAATGGGCAATAGCCGAGCTGCTCTGCGGAGAGATGGCCGGTAGGAATGGGTGATCAGCACGGAGGGGTGGGAACTGGTACTTTAAGCTTGTGTGTAAGCGGCCTGTGCACCCTGACAGTAGAAGAGACTGTCTGTAAGATGCTTACTGATGGGCTCTAGGGACATTGTGTGTCTATGTGGGGGTGGTCGTGCTTTTAAGCCTCTGTTGGGCTTACTGAATGGGAAGACCCCGGGTCTATCGAAGGTCGCCCTGCCATATTTAGCGCCTCTAGTCATAACATACGCTATCCCTAACCGATAACCCTGTTATCATCTGTTTCCCTGTAATCTCCGTTGTAACATGCAATGGGTATAATGGCCAACAACAAGAGCGACTGTTGGACGAATGCAATACTGTCGACTTCTTGTTTTTTACCGAATACATTGCATACTTCATAAATTGACATTGCTGTGCAGTAGATGTAAAAGATTCCTTCTAAATTCCTTCCTATTCAAGAAGAAAGAACTGCATCAAGATCCTTAGCCACTGTAAAAATGGCATGAGTTTTTGTTGCAGAGTAATCCCCAAGGCAAAGCTGACCAAAACAAATGGCATATTTTCAACAGCTATGAAGCGAGTGCGGGTTCATCCTATCACTGATTGATTCGGTTATGGAGACACTAATCCATGGGCGTTTAATACGTTGAGTATGCTTAGTCTATGGGGGATACAAGGGATGAGATAGATCATAAGCCAAGACCTTTTTAAAGATAGCAAGGAAATCAATAATCTTTCATTTAGGTCACGTTATTAGAGCAATATGGGAGTGGTATAGTGTCCTGCATGGTATCTTACGTGGAGTAGAAAAGGTGGGGTATTAAGAAAAGAAGTTCCAGTCAAGGCTGTACTGCAATTCGATCAGTGGGATCCTAAAACTGCATTAAGCGTTATGTGCAATTGGCACGGTACGTCATCGTTCATCAGAAAGTACGCATGTATAATATAACGCGATATAGACCTCAGCAGCTCATCAGCACCGATGACATATTGTTTGAGCTGCTCACCCAATCTGCAAGTCCATGGGATATTATGAGCCGCACGCGATCTGTATATATCTGTGCAGGCATTCATTCAGTGACCCTGCATGCATTACAGAAGACACCTTTATTGATAGATTATGCTGAGACACGCCTGGGACGAATCCTGGCACGCAGTCACCCCGGCCATCACTCAATAACAGGGTGACAACCTGCCTGTCATCGTCGATACTTCGCTGTCTCATCCGCAAACCATACCCGCCCATATCTGTCAGCGTCTTCTTGTATTCATTGTCTAGAATTCTCTAAAAGAAATTTGCCTGTCACGCGAATGCATTTCGTAACTGGGCTGTGGCTTCCTTTTTTTATTCTAGGCCTCTATCTTTACTGTTCATGGTCTAAAAGCTTTGTCTTGTATTCTGTACAGGACGGCACCTGTTTCTACCCTGGCTGTTCTCCACTCGCTGTTCTAGTGGCCTTAGCTGTCCATGTTAAGTGAGTGGCTTTGTTGATATCTATTCAGCTTATGTTTCTTCAATTCCTGGTGGCACACATCTTTGAATTGTGTAGTGTTGTGTGTCCCTCTCGGGTCCTTCATCTCGTCTACCTCATGAGCATTATTTAGAGTGGTGTAATATTTCAGTCAATAACCGTAAGGCATAAGGAAATGCTTTGGAGGGATTTCTAAGATGCCCGGTACTACCTGCCAATATATTGCACTACGGGCATAGCTCGTATAACTTTAGGTTCATTTGTTTTTACCCAAGCTGCTAATGTTTCTATAGCGACTAAGCTGAGATATATATATATATATGACGGGAAAAGTGTTTCTCGGAAAGGTTTCCGAAGTTTGTGGGATACTAAGAAACATCGTGAAATTGAACAATTAGCAACATTGGTGTATCATTAGTGACAAAGCGCAAATCACTCCGTGCTTTTTGAATTAGAGCAGGAAGCACATCTTCCTCTCGTGCAGGTTTACATCCTCCGTGACCGTATACATACGTCTCGGCAATATACCGTGATATACCGTAATATAGGGTGAGAGATGAAATGATAATTAGATAACTTTTCTCTATCGGGTGTGTAATAAGAGCTGGAGCGACTCAGTGCCCTTAAGTATCTAATGTCTTATCAAATATTTTCTTATAGAAACCAATGTTGCTATATTGTGTATCACAATCAAGCTCGTTCCACGCATTTATTCCTCTGTAAATAGGACTTTTCATTTGGTCTACGCATTTTTATAACATTTGTGTGGTCCCCACGTGTACTTGGGTTTATTACCCTATTGGAACCTTTAGAATATTTGTACATATATAACAAGTACTGCTGGTGTTCTTCAATTAGCTGCACATTACAATCACGATGCACGACCTCTTTTATACCCTTTTGTGGTGTGAGTACATATCCTGAGGCCTCTATTTTACAGTCGCTGCAGCTTAGAGTAACTCCAACACATTTCTCCCAGCTTAACTCATTGTTGATTTGTATGCCTAAATAATTAAAGCTTTTACATTCCGGTATCTCCCCCAACTACAGATATAGTCATGGACTCCGCAACTTTCGCTAGCACATTCTTTGAGGCGTACAAACAGACCTTAATTATATCGCCCTGAAGTTGATTTACTTAAAGTTTCAAGTTCTACTAGGAGCGATATTGCCTTTATTTCGACGGTACAGCAACACAATCGTAGCAAGTGCTGAACAGCCACTTTCACTAATATCATCTGTCTACTTTAAAATGTCCAAATGTATCTCTCAATATGTTGTAACTCACTTGACTTCTGTACGCCGTCATCTGTTTCTACACATGGATCTCAACATCATCCGTCAAACTAGAAACGCCTAACCAAGCCATTTCCCTTTCACCATTGTACCAGTGTAGCATACGAGCATTGTAGAATATGTGCAGAAATAGGCTGTTGTGGGATTTATTCAATACCTCACAGATTGGAATCTTCTTGTGTTTTGGAAATAGAAAGATGGCTGGCAATGGAACCTCCTGATTTATATCTATAAAGATCGTGTTGGTGAATGTAGACAATCACAGTACCGCATTGATCGGTTAAGTATAGCCAACTCATCAATACATGATTAAAACAGCGGGGTGGAAGAGTTATTATTATATACCGGTACACGAATGTTTCACTTTTACGCGATAGCAGAAAAGATTCCGTTCGGCCGCACCGTGGCGTAAAATATTTTTACGCCACACCGTGCCATGTGACTTGTTGACAAGCAGAGAGACTAACATTCGGAGGTTGAAATAGGTTGATAATGCAAGTACAAAAATGACATTTAAATCGAATGTCGGTATATAATAATAAAAAGACATAGTGAGTGTGTCTGAATTCCATCTGTTCCTCGATATTTTGGTCAGAAATATTCACTTCAGTCTTCGACTTCGGTGAATATTTCTGACCAAAATATCTCTGAACAGATTCCATTCGGCCACACTAACCATGTCTTTCTATATTATTATATACCTGGGTCCAAATGTCTATTAAATACTGCCCGCTGCTAGGGGTGCAGTAATAATAATGTTCGTGCCCGCTGTGACTGCAACTTTCTAAGTAATTAAAATAGAGTTTTTAATTATCTTAAGGTATATAATAATAAGCAAACGTCCTCACTGTGAACAAAGTTTATCGTTCTCGGTCAGTCGCCAATTTCATACGGCCTTCCGCCTATGGCGTCAGGCCGTATGAAATCGGCGACTGACCGAGAACGATAAACTTTGTTCACAGTGAGGACGTTTCCTAATATTACTGCATTGTCTATCTGTAGGAGCCCGGGATTCCAATATCCAGCCACAAGAATACCTAGGGTTTTCCTCCAGAGAGAGCCTTACTTGAACAACGCCCGGACGGAGAGGGAAGTTGGTCTGGGCCTGTCAGCTCCCCTCTATGGCTAGTGTTGGTGTTGGAGGAAAGGAGGGTGGTCTGTTATGATTGCACTGTCATGGGAGCACCTGTTCCGCTCATAGCAAAGGATCGCCACGTAAATTATGCATAGGGGATCTATTGGTAGGTCCAGTTGGTTCAAGGTGGGCATATAAGTGCGGTGGTAGTCAAGACACGGGTCGGGAACGGTGGTATACGCATGTTACTTATAGCTGGGATGAAGAGAGTGGGCATTGTAGGATACACTTCTGGGTCGGATTTTTGAAACCTGCTAAATTACGCTTTCAACATGGGATCAGACATCCAAAAATTTGTTTTAGAATAATGCTTCTTTTTATATTTCATATTAGTCACTGACTAAGTACCTTCTGAAAACAATTTTATATTCCAACAAAATCAGATGAATGGTTTAGATTTGAAAGCCTTTTAAAATTCTGTATAATACTGCATGCTGTCCAACCCCCTAAAATATTTGAAATTTCAAGAAACATTATTAATGCTTTTAATTTGAGAAAAACTAATATCATAAGGTGTTATATTTGGCCCAAAACACTTTCATTATGGATTAGATTAAAAACAAAAGCTCTGAACCATATTTGTGGTTTGGGGCAACACAGGGGTGTCGGGCAGCACGAGCGGTGTTGGACATGTTTATAAAATTACTCAGAACAATGGAAAAAAATGATATATGTGGCTATAATCCTTCATATTCTTAATGAAAGGATAATATGCTATATTTCACAAAGCAAACCACTCAATTACTTTGAAAAACAATCGCAAAGTCATAACTTATATCAGAGCATGTTGTCCGACACGTTATCAGTTTTTGAACCACAAAATGTTTATTTGTTTATTTATAAAAAAAAACCTGGGTATTTATAAGTGGTAGAGATACTTATACAGGGATATTTTTTATTCTGTTATGATTAAAATTTCTTCTATAAATCTTTTAACAGGCGTGTTGTCCAACACCGCAATTTTCTGGGAGGAAATATCATTACAGAATCACAATGTAGGCAATATATTGTCTACATTTCTCATGACATATGCTTTAAACACGTTAATAAAAGCAATTGGCTCAACATTGTGCCTCCTAGACTTTGAAAAAAGTGAAAATCATGAAAAACACTAGAATATCACAGTTCTTTTTGATTTTCGGAAGGACAAAGTCCTCAGAGTTATACAAAACCCTATGTTAGAATGAAAGACTATCGAAAGATGCACCAAGAAAATGTCACAGAGGCTATGTACCCTTGTTTTTTAAAGCGTAAATTTTATGTAACTTAAATCTATCAATACAATACATCTCATCCACAACCTATGACCTTTGTTGTAATAAAATGTAAGTCCTTCTGGACCTCATATATGGTTGTTTGTATTGGATTGTACCTGAAAAAAACTCATTCTGGTGAGATGTGAAAGTAATACATTTTTAAGGATTATGGTAGCCATGTAACATTCTGTTATAATATTTCTGAAGATTCAGCTCCCAAATGGGAAAAAGATATGCAAATTTACTTAATGAAAACCACCTTATCTGTCCTTTCCTTAAAAGCTGCTGTTAAGTTGATGATGAGCAAATGTCTAATTCAATCACACAGGATGCTTCTAGAAATACAGTACCACTGTAGCCAGCGGAAAATCCGATCTATGATGGTGACAAGACTAATTATCATCTGAGTGGTCCATCTCATCAATTAGCCACCCTCATTTAGGTAAGACGTATACAACTACTATGCTCTGCTATAGTGATTCCATGAATCACTTGAATCTAATTAAGCGTGTACGTAATGAATGACTGTAGCTACAGGTGATAAAGCTCCCCCTTGTCATAGCTCCACACATCAACCCATCATTCACATTTCCTGACGAGTGCTTCGTGAAAATATCACCATTGGATATTCACATCTACTGCCTTCCAGTTGGGCACGATTCTCGTCATGATGTGTTGATTCAACACAAGAGATGATGCATAGTTTATCAACTCTGTTATTTAAAAAATGTCGATAAAGGGTTCTCAGATCCATACTTGCCTTCCCCATATTGCCATTGCTAATTAGATTGGCAGATTCTGTAATTATCTGCCAACTGTAAGGCGGCCTAGCATTGTGCATTGCGCTAACAAGGACAGATATTGCCGATTGGTGTTTTTTGTATCGAATATCATTATTTACGTAAGCCTGGGTCCAGTTTGAGTTGCACTTTGAAGACAATAGCCATAACCTATCCTAGTTTTCACTGTATTAGTTTACTACCGCATAGGAATTTAAATACATTGAATACTTGAGGTAGAATTGTTAAAATATTCCAGCTAGAAGGTATCCCGATGGACACTTGGACTATACGGACTTTAAAGCTTGAGCCCCTTTAATGCAACATGCCTCCTTCTGAACAGTATGTCAGCTGGATTTGTGATAAAATATCCTTAGAATACAAGCACAACATGATTAAACATATCTTTTTTGTAAATAATGATGATGTGAAGCGAATCTCTAAAGGCTCTTTAGACGATTTAAGCAGGGTTAACGTTGGACTACTTACCTAATGATATGAAAATATATTTACGCTATATATAAATGCAAAGCGTCTATAATCTGATGGGCGTTAAAACGCCAATGTTTTACATAGCCCACATAACACCTTCATGACTGCCTCTTTCACCGCTAGGTACTCCATTTTCGAAATCGCCGGCACATCAGATAGTCAATAGTGGACGGAAGCTTACATATAAAGATGTAATTATATGTTGTAATGGTGAACTGATCTTTCTCTGATATCTTTAGAAACGACTTAGAAATATCTATCTTTTATAGATATAGAGGAAATCCATACAAACTCAATATCTTGAAGGAATGGCAGACACTCATATATATAAAAGGGTCAAATACAGATATTGTCATATCAACATTAACTTTCAAAATTGTTATGTTGAGCATCTGAGTCGTATACAATGATATTTCATCTCAATAAATAGTTATTGGAAACCTTGATTTAAAACTAATATATTTCTAGCTATATGTTTGTTGAAAATCAATTGAAAAGCGATTACACTGTCAGCTATGAAAATTGACATTGTGTAAAAGGATGGTGAACACCAGAATCAACAGGAAATAAGGGTATCTCAATTGAACTTTATCTTTTTATTGGCATTAATCTATATTCACATATCGTTTTTTGTTTGATTAGAAAGATTATCAGCTTCAGAACAAAGACGTCTCTCTTTGGTAGAAAAGCTTAGCATTTTACGCTTCAATTCGCGATAGATCTCGTTTCCTCTACATTCTAGGTAGAAAGTAAACTGATATCTAGAAGCAGATTTAGATGTGAAGTACTTTCAAAATAATGAGGATTAGAAGCCAGGATAGAGTTTTTAATAATTCGTGTTGTTTCACGAAATTAATAATTTCCCTGTAGAATACGAGAAACGTCTTTTAGATAAATTTACTTCTCCTTGTTGAAAATTCAGATTAAAAGTTATATGCAGCAAATCTAACACAGGTTCTATGAATATTTTAGGCGAAATCAGACTGTATACACCCCGAGTCTGAACAGTACCAGTGCTGGTTGACTGCCAAATGGTGACTCATTGCTCTGAGTGGTTTTCCGCATGTTAGCGTATCAATTAGTTCCAAACCCTTACATTGCCCTAACATGTAATTATCAATGTTATCATTGATTAGTTGAATTCCCGCGGCTTATCGACACTTAAAAAATGCCCGTGGTCTTATGCGGTATAATTTTGTTCTTGGAACCTTCAGCATTACCAAACAATTCTAGTTTCTGTTTCTTGTTTTTATTTTGTATCGAGTACCACCACGGGCGTATCACGCTCATCTTGCATTGGCGGCAAATGCCTGGTCCGCCACTCTAGAAGCTTGCCTTTTAACCTTAGCATGGTAGCACGCCACCGGCGGAGAAACAGTTCGTGGTATTTACTCATCTCTGAGGCCAGAAGTATGAGTATTATTTGACTATTTGTCTCTACCGCGTCTGCTTGGTGAATAATGGCAACCCTATTGTTATAGTGAAGTGATTATCTGCAATATGTGTTTAAATTCAATTCAGATGATGTCTATATTGATATTAGTAGGTTTATCATATAGGTTATATTGATAGCTAATATACTGTGCCCCCCTCCCTTCCTGGATTTCAACAACGTTATAGTTTCCTTCTAGGAGATTTCTATAGAATAGATGAAAAGCTTTGTAAATCTTTTAATATGCCATCATATTATAAGTCGAACGGGTGTGATGGGCATATTAGTCATGCAGCTTTTCTATGGGGTCGCAGCACGCCATATTCTCGTGTCTTCTGAAAGGGTTTCATGGCCCAAGTGCAAAACACCCACAGATAACTGTTATGATTTTCGGGTTGTCACAGACACAGACATAACAAAGATTCCAGGCCTATAATGCAGTATCTAAACGTAGGAAAAGACGTTCAATTTGCTCCACATGTTAACTTCAAGTCATCTTCCATCCTTACGTTCTGCCGCTTTCGTGATTGAGTTTCCCAATCTGACGGCTGGTCCCTGGGGACGACACCCATGAATTGACCCGAGGGCGTATATCATGATGAGCTGGGGACCAAGTTTTCCCTAGCGATAGCACTCATAGTTACCATAACTATGCTTTAGTGTGATGCCTTCATTTACTGTAAACAAGAGCGTCATAAGCCCAATGAAGTTGTACATATTCCGACAATTGACTCGCTTGATCACTTAGATCCATCAGCTAAATATATATACATGTACTTACAAGTTGTGCCTATTTCTAACAAGAATACCATACATATGTCGTACCTTTGTAAAAATAGATTAAATTCGTTCCCAAACGTTTGGAACCTATCGTTACATGAAACACCTGGACTTCGATTAATTAATAACAAACTTATTCGATTAATCATCGAAGAATGGGGAAGCCATTTCCTTTATAACAACTCTGGCATAATCATACTCGTAATAATATGTATATATATATATATATATATATTATATATAGTTGTATACATATATGTATGCATTTGTAATTAGGATACATGTATGTCTGCCTCTAGATTGCATTTGATATAAGTACAAATTCCTACTGAAACCTATTTAACGTTTGCGAGATCAAGCGCTTGACATTAATCGATTTCCGAGCAAGGTAAGCCTTTGTGCCTAGTAAATCCCACAGAGCTACATCACGTAGCTATCACTATCAGTTTTGATATACGAGAGGAATAACGTAGCGCCGGTGGAGTAAGGACTGGAATTGAACGAGACAGAGACATAGAGGAAAGTCTGACAGGTCGTGTTCCTGTAGAAGAGGAAGAGTTAGAGCGTGCAATCAAACAAGGCTTTGTTCTCAAGACTAGAAGGAGAATCTGCTTTCATCTCTGCTAAAACAAAGCATACAGATCTTTTTAAAATCATGTCCATGTAAATCCATATATGTATAATGCATGCATAGTACTTGGCATAGGAGCATGCTGGGGCATCATTATCTATAGCCTTTGCGTTTAAAACTAAAGACGATTACTTTATCTTCAGAGGAAATATCCATCAAAGCTTTCCTGAACATTTCTAGAAATGAGAATATGATAAAACAATGCCCTATGTATTTCAGACATATTTCTAAAGTTGAAATAGTTACCTCTGTATGCTCGGGCTCCTGGAGTTGCGTCGCGGACGTGTGTAGCACACCTGTAGACTCCGTCCCGTTGTTGGTGGTGTAGGACACCCACACCTGGACACAGGGGAAGGCTGACCGGTAACAGTCCATGTGACTGCCGTGCCCCACAGACAGACACCGCTGACACAGATGGTCCTCCTTAATCCGCACCGTGCTCGTCACCTGGCACGTGCTCAGCACGAAATGCTTGGCCGAGAGGTGCTCTTTGAGCAAGACCTCCCACATCAGCACCCCCGATACCATTGCCATGAAGGCCAGGATGGAGAGGAGCGGGCAGAGGAGGGTGTCTAGGCGAGAGGGGCACCGGCTTCCCCCCTCATCGTCCCGGGAAGGGGTACGACTGCGCACCCCGACCGGACGCTGGTAGCAGCAACAGCAGCTGCAGCAGTAACAGCAACGGCAACCACCGCCCATTGTTCTTCAGCAAGGAGAGTTGGGATATTAATTAATTATCCTGCCACTACAGGTGTTAATTGGACGCTGTCCCCTGGAGGAGGGCTCAGGTGCGCGCCGGCGGCTCTCTGACACCTGGGAATGTGCCGTATGCGCGTTTGCGAACACCTCGATAGGGTACTACGAGCAGGCGGTGGTCGATTCAATGATTCACAACTGTGTAGACGGTGTAGGGTGAGATGACTGAGTTGCTCCTACAGATAATCCCCAGTAGAAGGGGAGCTGCTCAAGGGACAGTCTCCGTGTGATAATCACAGTCGGTACGCCCTCACACGTCCTTAGCGTCGGTGGAGATGATCAAGAAGGAGATTTCCTGTTGAGGAGTGGGCTCCGTCTGTCAATTACGCCCCAACGGTCTTCGCTTTGCCATATTATCATTCTGGTTCCCTGCCTGTGTTGAGTTGGTCATTAACATGGTATTCGTGAAGCAAGAACCACGTACTCTGTATAGAAGCTAGGAAGTTTTGGTATGACGGCTAACGACCGTACGACTTATCCCTTAATGATCTTATTGTTAGAGTCTGACTTCCAACTGTATTGTCTAAGCTTTCCTAATCATACCTCCTTAGACTAAATACTCCCCACTTGAGAGGCGCTGCGCTGACGTATGCGTCTAATATGTGAAAGGGGGATCAATGTTGAATAGTAAAGCTCCTGGTTAGTGACGATTTGGTCGAGTAGGTTGATCCAAAATGAGACAATGAATGGGACAGTAAATCAAATGAGAGTTCCCTGGAGTTCAGAGTTCCATTAAGGATTGTCCTCGAGTTTCAGTATAATTTCACGTTGATCAACTATTATTGGCATGTCAAATCCTTGATACAGTTTGATCACCAATATATTGGCATTGGAGTTGGGAAGGAACCCTGTGCCAGGATATGTATGTGCGCGAGGAAAGGTCTCTGTATTACAGGTACCCAAGCCACGCGTAATCTGACAGGAAGGCCAGCGCCTGCTTGAGCCTGCTTTTAGGCAGCTCTCGTGTAGACTTAAGCCTATTAGCCAAGAAAACCCTATTATGCAAAAGAAGGTAGGGACACGAGTAACGATAGAATACAGCTCACTGGAGTAGGCCCGGAGGTAAGGACCGGTGACCGGCTGGCGATCGGACTAAAAACAACTCCACATCATGGCCGCGTTTCCGTTTCCCGTCCATAAGAGCTTCCTCGCCGCCTGTTAGAAGTTCCAATTGTTATGATGTCAGCAGAAATGCTCCCTGTCAAGGAGCTTTGCGATTGCAGGGATAACAGCGTAATTTTCTAGCTAATACCACTCCTCACATCCGAACCTACGGGTGAATGGAAGGTGGACGGTTATTTTTGTTCCTTTATGGCAGATGATTGGGAATCTGGGTCGAGGTATTGCATGCACTGCATTTTCCTTTTTCTTTGCCGTCTCTTTGTTTACTTGAATCCGAAAGCAATGCGAAGTAAACTCATTTAGGCTTTCTTGCCTGGCTTTTAACCGTTCAGATTTCTCTTAATACAAGTTCTAAGTACAATATAGAACAACCACATTGACAAAAGCAAAGGAGGTCGGCAGTTTGTGTCCGGATGAGTGCGACCTTTAGCCTTGTTAACAAAATGTACATTTAATAGAAACTATTCACAAGGAATGCCGTTGTCAGAACTTGCGTTGCTTCCACTAAGTGATTTTACCATAGTGCATGTATTAAATATAGGGAGGGTTGGTAAGTAGGAGGGAGGGATGGGTAGGATAAAGGCTGGTGGGAAGAGATGATGACCGAGAGAGGGCAAAGTCCTCTCTTGTAACACATCCAATAGAAGTCTCAGCAGTAATATCACCGGCAACCTGCCTCTGGGCAATATTGTAAGCACGCTTGTCCTCCTTCTCCTGTATCGTACCTACAGGAGGAAACGCCCTGGAGGGGAGACGGGATGCCGAGAGGGAAGCGGAGGGTGGGCGGGGTTCTAGCCAACTGATGACCGAGGCAAAACCAAGCGACTCATGAGTCGTTACATCCACGAGATTACGGGCCTAGAATAAATGTCCTATTCTCATGATCAATTGGCGAACCGCGTGCGGAATAGGAGAGGTGGGGAACTGGGTGGGGGAGGGATTGTTGGTCGTAGGGCAATAGGCGTGTGTGTGTGTTTGGGTGAGGGGGAGGGGGTTCTACCACTCGCACGTGGAGTAGGGACCGATTGGCGTCGGCCTACGTAGCGCCGTTCCCTACTGATGAATGCCTTTAATTACGACGCCTTAATGCGATTGCGACGAAGGCCCTCTCCTCTGGGAGGAGAGTGTGAGGCGGGCGTCGTACGCGGTCGGAGAGTGAAGCTGGTAGCAAAGAGGTGGTATAGGAGGGCTGAAGAGCGGCTTAATTGCCTTTGATTGACGCCGGCTGATTGGTGGACACAGGAGGAGTTTGTGCGTTAGTGGGCAGCAGGAGAAAGGAAGGAAGTGTTTGCGGGAAAGACTGAGGATACATCCCAGAGGTTTGACATACGTCAACTTCACTTGGCCTTTACTGTGTGTATATCTCTATAAAGCAATTTCTGTACGTCTAAAATTACTTTGTGACGATAAGTGAACAATAAACATATTTCTGCACCCAATATGGTATCCTTATGTATTCAAATGCCATAACTAGTTGATGCCTCTTAAAGCTGTTGCTTTACATCTTAGTGCTCACAAGTGTCACATCGAGGTGAGGTCAGATCTACAAATGAAGTGGCTGGAAAGTAGCCTGATACCTACTCCCTCTAAGGAAAGGACAATTATTGAATCACACTGAGTGGCAAACGGTACATTCTACAGCGTAGCTTGATAATGATGCCTGGCAGCATGCATCAAGGGGTGGCCGTCAAACATGGGGCTCTCAGTCCGTATCGAGAAATGACGTCACATAGAAGCCTCAGCTTACGTCAATACGGCTTACCAACAGCTCCGGCGGTAGGTGCTGTATCAGGACCGACCAGAAGACCACCTCCAGAAGCAGAAAATGACAGATTAGAGATAAACAGTTTCCGTTATCCCGAATATGTCTGTAGCAAGGATGCTCTCAGGCAGCTTGGAGGACTGACTTTTATATGGTATTTTCCTTGATCACACCACCGCCCATCGACGGCAGTTATGGCGTCGTCGTTGGCAGAGAATACAAATCGATCTTGCCGACTGAGCTTTAATGTCCTACTTGGCGTGCTTGGTGTATTACATGGAGCACACACAGGGGGTATTACGATGCGCTCTTTTTACGCGGGGAAATTATCCCCATGAAATGCCTAAGTTCTACTTGTCGTCTGCCGGTGATTTCGGCACCAAAACGAGCATCGGATAAGGCTGATTGTGCCTGTGATGTAAGGTATAGAGGAAATGACGTCTGCTTCTGTAGTCTATAGTTAAATGTCGTATGCGCTGCTGATATAGAAACCACCTTAATTTTGGGAAGTAGCACTACTTCACCCGACGTGATCTCAGGCCAATGTGAATTAAACGATAATCTCATAGGCTAAGGTTACCTATAGGTTTGGGGGATCCGACAGCCTTCCGAGCCCCACCTCAAGACACCTTAACGCCGAACTTGTACTGTGAACAGAGCTCCCATAGAGGGCTTAGACCATGGGGCTTTGTGGAGTTTTTTCCCCTAAAACCGACAGTGCTATGGGCTTCTGTATTCCCTTTGAATCGTATTTCCTCATGACCTAAGACGAACTGAGGAGCTAGTGTTGAATGTGCAGACTTCAACAAACACAAAAAGGAGGGGTATTATTCTAAATCCTCCTTTGGAACGTCAGGTGTGTAATGTTGTGTGTGAATGTAAGATGCCTTTCGCCGTTTAACTTAGCGTAGATGGCGTAACCCCAGAATGTTTACAGTCAACAACGCGCGGATCGACTCCTTTATCATAACCACACGCATACTAATCCTTGTAATCACTACTGCCCTTAAGGTGGTGGTGCATACATGTCCTTGATATGGGGTGTAAATCTTGGCAACAGCACTAAACAAATACGCCTTAATCACAGACCCGTGGGAACGATACCCTTTGCTACCTATATTTGGGGGTGATACTCAACCCTCCAGCGCCCTATACCTCAGGCTTGATTACACCTGAGAATGTATATAGGAGGTTGCGGGGACGGGTTAGAAAGGTAAAAGGATCCTTAACCTTGCCCTCTCACCTGAGCACGGTCCACCTGACCTGACCTACCTGACTACTGACTTATCGGTGAATGTATAGAACAGTCACAGTTTCTTTTGTGACTCACAAAACACAGCACTCACACACACACACACCTGTGGTTCTCGATCAGGGGCAAGGTGGGCGGGGGATGGAGGTTGGGCGGGTAGGTGGGGCAGGCTGTGGAGGAGAAGGGGGCCGGCCGGCTCTACCACTTCAGTGTTACACACTCAGTCTGGTGTTTTTTGTGGTCATTACCTGTACTTTGTTAGAGTGGCCTGGTGTGGTCCTTTCTCATCAGGGAAGCACAACAGCCACGGCTTGTCCTAGGGTTTCTATTTCTAGTTTCCTCTTTTAGCCCTACAAGGACAAAGAGCTCCAAGGCTGTAGTTAGATTACCTGGCTGTGTTGTGATTTAACGGGGTTAATCTAGTTATCGACTCAAACACGCCGATCTTTGGTGAATCACTCCAGAGATCTTGATTTGTAAGTAGAGTTATGTGTTCGTCCGTTGAACTTGCGAAAAGCTTCCCCAGCAATCGCAGTCTCCTGGTTCTTAATTCTTTAGAATCCAGACTACTGTTATGATAGCAAATCCCATGTCTCCTGCTACTTCTGCAATCAATCGGTCAAATCAACTGAGTGTGCTAGGTCAGAGGCGCTTGTAAAACTTGAATCCTATTATTTTCCCTGGCTCCACACCAATATGAAGATCCAGGTGCTATATCAAGTCAATGGGAGTACAGAATCCAGATCAGAACACTCCCTGTATACAGGTAAATAACGTACTCCGCGAACGTTGAGGTCACAGGTGGTATTCAGGTGTAGTGGAAGGGAGCGGGAAAAGTTGAATCCAGGTGCGACTCGCTAAGGTAGTAGTGGCGATGATCAGACAATGCACGCTGAGCTTGGATCTCCCGCCTAACATCAGCTGTGTTTCTCCGTGAACGAGGCGCGGCTTGGTCCGTCCGCGCTCACCCTACGACTGCCGGTAGCTGCAGCAAGCCCCGCCACGCGCCCAGCCAGAGAGTGTGTGTGCTTGGAAAGAGTACCGGGAGAATGCCAAAGCGGAGCGTGTCGCGCCACCGAGCGGCAGGCGCTGGTGCTATGTTCAACATAGAGAACTGACGTGGTACAACCCACCACCTATCCCTCACCTCATCGCTACCTCCTGCACCTCTATATCTCCTACAGGTCCAACATACGCCACCTCTTCCTTCTCCAATAAGGCAAACATCACAGAGTGCATTGGAGTACCCCATCAGCAAAAGCTATCACATTCTCCCTTCTTTAGGCAATTGCAACATGCATGTTTGGAGACAGATGCTGCATATGTTCATACGTCCGATTTTTGTAGCCCATGCCAGCATTCGTAAGATGACTTGTGAGCAGTTTACAGTACACTACATAATTTCGTTTCGCACTTAGACATTCCTGATTTGCATATCTATGTGCATATTGGTCACCCCTGGAAGGCATTGAAGCATAGCCTGTAGCAATACTTTCAACAGGAGACCTAAGGTTTTATACATGTGTAATTTATATATATCATAAGGCGTGTTGGTGAAATGCATCGTGTGACAAGACTTTCATCTGGTAGTAACTATCTGCCATGAACAATATTACATACGACATAATTAGGAGGTAGCATTATGATCTATTATAGCTTAGCTTCATCATGAACAGCGAAATCGTGGGAAATGCATATTTGGAGAGGAATGAAGGTGATGTATGACAGAATTTTGCGGGATCGTCTAAATGAATATATGCATGAAAATGTAAATATCATTATTCATGAAGTAGGTATTTTCCATTTTATAAGATAGTGCCTTCAGTTTGATTCCATCTTAAGGTGACAACATATCTGACTGTAGGGTACATCATAAAGACAATATTTCCCTGAACGAAACGTATATTCCCAGCAGAATCGACAAGTAGGTTTACCCTAGAGAAATGGGCTTTAGGGTTGACAGCAAAGAGACTAGTTTTATGCTAGAGGACCCGTTGGCAATAATCATTACCTTCAGATTTTATGGTTGAAGATCCATCATATTCTGTCACATAGTACTCGATGCTTATTATCCGAATAACTTCAGTTTAGAATTTTGAAATATGAGCCTTATTCATTCCTTTAACTTCTCCATTTTGAAGAAAATGTATACTTGCTGTGTGCAACACCTGCAGCTTAACAGACTTGTCAATGTATGTATTTTCTATCATCCAATCTAATAGGATCTGTTTCTGCACTTACACAACTGCGGATTTAGATGGATTATTCATTATTCGGTAATTCCTTCTATTCGTGTTCAGCTACAATTGGTCATCTGTAGGTAACTATATAGCATAAAAGGTAGACCACATTCACACACAAATGCAAGGAGCATGCCCTTTGAGTCTCTGCCGATCAGCGGGTTGAGAGCCCTGCACTCATTGGGCGGGTTCTACTAGTCTATTCTCCTTGTTTCTTATTGCCTCGTACATCAGCTGCTGAATTCCCTCCTGAAACCTGACCTGTCCTGTCTGCCCCCTCTATACCTCTGTGCGTCACTTTCCAGACCCGTCGCCTTTCCACCCCCAACCCCCAACTCAACACACCAGTCACTCTACTTCAGTTCAGGTAACAACTCCTTGTCTACACAGACAACCCAACCCTATCTGAAACGACTCTCTCTCAGTGCTGGTCTAGCTGCCTTTGCCACATCAAGGACATAGTCATATTGGTTGGGTGAGGGGTGGGGAGGGACGGTGTAGGGGGTATAGTTGTAATCATGGCTGTGCGCCAGAGATTTGGGCGGGTTACCGTCCCTATGTGTACACGGCTTTAACGGGTATACACCCCATCACTGACATGTCGCTCGGGACCAGACTGCGTCCCTTTTATTGTGGGGCCGCTTGCCAAAAATCGTCTATGGGGCGCTAAGTATGCTCTCATGAAAATATCACTGCAGGAATAGTTAATTCTAGGTATGCAGCTCTCTTGTTTCAAGTCAGATGTTAGATAAATCTACTAATTGAATCCATATTTCAAAAATCAAATGCATACTATTGATTATATTCGATTTAAGATGATCAAAGTATAAGGTAATGCTTGCAATACACAATATATGTTACCTCTGAAATTGAGGGAATGACGGTTGTATGTATAACGAAAACTCCCTAGCTCCCTGTATAAAGATATTTCATACACGTATTTAAGGAGATGACATCGCGTGGTAGGCATTTTTAGGACACCATATTTACGAAGCCACCTATGAAGCCACTTGTAAGTACAGGGCAATTGAAAACGACGTTAACCATTCAATGATAAATGGACTCCGTTGATATAATTACCTGTAGATATCAAAGAATGCTGAATTAGCTATGGTAGGCTATTATCCCTGATTTAACACGAAATGATTCCAGTCACAGTGTTCCATCATCGACGGTGAACATGAAGAGGATCTCTGACATCTGTCAAATTATTTTAGATTTTTGTCAAAAGCAGTAATTGATGGTTATAGTGCGTGGCTGTTGACAAATCTAGAAATTTCAGTATAGAAATGTCGACTTTCAGTATAGAAATGTCAAGAAGACACTGTGGGTTCCGACCATAGTCAGTAGTACGTTAGCACCCGTACCAACTCCCTAGTGCCATGGACCATTATACGCGGGGATAACCATGTTCCTGCAGATAGATTACAGGGTGCGCCGCAAAGACAAATCAGTCGGGTTTAAAGGAGGAATGTGACAGTGCATAGTGAAGTAGACAACCGTCTGGGGTCGTCTTAGCCCACCACCCTCAATAAGCAGCCTGCCTGAGGCGCATACACCTCCCTCCACGTGATTGGCTTACTAAAACAAGAAACCCACTTCTCACGACGTAATTGTCTTCTCCGTATTAAGAGAATACGAGGCTGGCATACTAAAGCCTAGGTGATTCTCACGGAATCCACTAAAGCAGCGATATAATCTGTTTAAGGGATAAAATATGTATGATTTACCTTTGAGAAAACAATTGTTTAATGCAGGTTCCTTCACATGGTCGTAGACGAAAGCTAATATTTAAGCATCACATTTTGATAACTACCATCGTTGGCGACTCATTGAAGGATGCAAAGTGACGGTTTCATTCACAAATTAGATTACAAAACAGATTTGTTTGGGAATGACTTTAAATGTTTACGGCAAATCATTTTAGTATTCTATTTTCTCCTCCAGACTCAACTTTGAGCATGCATATAACTATTGCCTTGGTTCAGGTGTTACTCAAGTTATACAAAGGTTTGTAACGCAAGGGGGCTCGCTTTTTTATTTTATTGATAAATGAACAATTCCTCTAATCCTGGACTTCCCATGTGATGTAAACAAATATGACTCCTATTCTAATATATGATCAATCTATGATAATCTGTAAAAACCATGTTGCACTGTTTTTAGGTTTCATAGACTTACGCTAAACCCAGCCAACCACCATCCCCTTCTGCTCTAAATTTGTCTAAGTTTCAGTTCGTGTGTTTATCCTCATGCTTGTCACACTAGTTAATGCGACTGTCAGCACGTTAATCATAAGTAGCATGTGGTATCTTTGTCTCTGTGAATAATTACCATCATTGACCCAAGACCCGTGCTGACCTGGTGCAGAAATAGAGAAAAGAATGCTTACTGGACATTAATCATGATTTTCCGGGATAAAAGCGACATGACTTGTGCCCATCCCTGGGTAAACTAACAGGGACTAACCGGATATCTGCCTTACAATTATTATATTAAGATAGAGCTTAGCCTTCTGGATATTTTCTAATTAATGTTGATGACGATCAGGCCTACTTTGTTTAGTTGATGGCAAGCTAGTTTATTCTTCATCCCCGTCAATGGTGATTGATGCAATCAATATTTGACAAACTTAAATTGAACTCTCCAGAAGTATCGCTCTGTTATAACAAGGCGCAATTAAAAGAAGTGAATGAAATCTAATACTCCCTCCCTCTATCTAAATTTGTAGTAGATGCTTTCACGATTGTATTAAAGTTTTACTACGTTCTGAATAAATCTATAAGGAATAATCAGTATTATACTGTTAAAGAAATGATTATATGTAGATATATTGTAGAATGCACATTATACAGAGCGAAGCTAGAGGGAGAGTGCAAGTACGTGTGAAACATGAATTTGTTGTAAACATGATTTGGCGTTTTCTCTGACATAACTTAAACTTATTTTTGTAAACAGGATTTGGAATTTAATCATGTTAATGGCGGAGATAGATCCACGTAACTCAGATTCGTAATATAATATAATGGAAACAGTAACAGTTATGTGCATTTATTTTCAATTTCAGCCGTTTCTCCGGTAATATTTGCCTATTAGTTATATATGCAGGCTATATACATGTTCACACACACAAAAATTCGACCGGCTGACGATAGCGCAGCAGACTGACTCTATATTCGTGATTCGCTCAATAAAAGCACGACCGCCTGCTGTGCTTGTTGTATGTACAAGGTAGATACATGTAGATCTGGGCGTGTTCCACCTCTCTGCTCTTTTTTTTTAATAATAGTCAGGAAGGGTCTGTGTTATTAACCGGTTGTCTACGTCGACAAACCCCCATTGTCATGGTCATTGGCCCAGGCTCTATGCTGTGAATATAAACTAGTCTACGGTGAGATAACCGCTAGTCTCATTTGGCAGCAAGAGTACCACCACACCCTCTCCAGATGGACGTAGTGTGGTGTTAATGCTCTCGTTGTAGATGTTGATTAAAGGGAATTTCAACTTGGAAACTTCCTATTCTACATTTTGTCATGCAAAATATATAGAATTGCATCTGCCACTATGTTAATGGTTATAAGTTATCGTATCAAAGTGTCAAAGATATTAATCCGTGTTAGTGGATCTTGGCGTCATAAGTTATATAGGATTTGTTGAAGTCATGTAAATGGAATCCGGAATACCCATCCAAGACAGAAATTAGGGAAACCGTTTTACGAGTTCGTTCCGAGACCTTCTTTTAGCTACTTGGTATGTAACTATTCATCATTATAGAGTTCGGGATCTGCAAACCTGACTGACGCATAGAGGAAGAAAGTAGACATATATATAGAGATGCAACTGAGGAGCGATACAGTCATTAGTATTATTTGTGGGTAGCGTGATTCACACGATGGAGTCCATGTACCTCACAGAGTGGTTTGTCTGAGACAAATCTTACTCAGATTTTGCACTGGAACACAAATTCCTCATCAAAATGGTAGGGTTCTACTTCCCTAAGACAAATATTTTCCCCTGATATTGTCGGCAACTATTTCCCCTGGGGGTTGAACCTATTGTTCTTCAAATCCAGATTCGGTTGTGTGAGGACGTGATTTGACACTTCAAACCTAATTTGAGTATTTGTTTTACCTTATATTAAATATTATTTCATAGGTATATTCTCTGCAAGTTTCATGTTTATTGATACCACTATTGATCCATTATTTCTTAATAAAACAATAATGCTGTAATTATTTCAATTGAGGCATCATTCATCCTACACTGGGGAATGCCTCAAGGCATCTCTTGTACTGAATGGATTTCGAGACGTACAACAAAGACGTAGATACAGAATGTGCAAATAAAAAGCAGACGAGTTGGGAGTTTCTAGATTTGTCTGTTCCCTAACAAGATAACTCTATGTCCCTTGCCTGTGTACGTGGAGCTCTACACACCACACATAAAACTGAAGATACGACGCCAGATATAGAGCTCACGCTCCTCTGAATACGCAGGAGTAGTATTTATAGCTCCAGAGGGAAGTCCACAGATGGAAATGTTATTTGTAACTCGCTGGGGAGGTTAAAAAATGTCACTGCTACATCGCCGACCCCAGTTTGGTGATAAAAGACGGTGCGAAGTAGGTATGTTGTTGACAGAACAGGGAGGAGGTACAATATCCATTGGGACTGCTTAAATAGTTCAACACTGAGCGGCTTGTATACGCCGTGCAACCTTTGCATTTCAAAGTCTGTGGCACGTGGTATGCCCGGGCATAGAAACGACCGCCATATCTAAAGACCTGTGTATGTTGAATGTCACCCAGGGTGCTGACGTCACATCGGCACAAAAAATGCACTTTAACCAGGTGCGCAACGACCGCCATGGAAAGGTCACAGGCATTGGTGGTCACAGATCTAGACATAATCCTTCTGCAGATTTGTGTCACATGCCAAGACAGTAGACAGATCCACGTTTCTCGTCTCCATTTAATCCCTGATACGTCTTAAAGGTCTTAAAGCTAAGTTTTATACTGAGGGGGGGGGGGGTGAGCTAGGAATTCAAAATTAAGTATCCGGACGGATATTGCATTTTGAAGTGAAATAATTTCTTCAAATCGAAAGCAGCGTCTTTGTTTCCCCTTTTCTTGTCTTGCGTTCTGATCTTGTAATTGGGTTTCGTTTTTATGCGAGGTGGGGCAGTCAATTGCCCAATCAAACGCCCAAATTGGAAGATATGGGTGGAAGAAAATAAGATAAAAATTCAGAAGGGCGATAACAAGTCCAGAGCCAAAGCGGCAAACAAGGCAAATAACTCCGGAGGATACTGCAAAAAATCCATCAAACAATGCAAACATTGAAGAAGAATCTTGTGAGAGAATCCTTCTGAACTTAGGAAACCTTAAAAACTGTTTGGTGAATCGAATGAATGTTTATCGAGTTTAGTCAAAACTAACAAATATATTTTCGTATTGTAGGCCCGTTCTAACCTTTGAGTTACAGAGTGATAACGGTAAATTTTGTACTGTTTACCCATGAGATAAATCACAGGGAACACTTTCTCTCGTAGGCGATCGTATCGGCATGGTAGACAAATATATATCATCTATCCTCAGTTACTACCTCAATAAGAGCGAAAGAATGCTCATAAATAGGAAGTGGTAACACCACATCGTTTGGGTTTACACGAAATATTCGTCCTTGCTGTACTTGACCACCAGACAGACAAGGTATGATCTCCAATCTGACCTTTCTTACCACAGCCGACGTTTGGCAAAATAGATGACTGTTACAGAAATACTGCCATTTTAGCCAACTTTAGGCCGTCGCTGTTAATCCTACATTTCCTTCACACGGGCAAAGGAGGTATCGACCGGGCAACAAGAATGTCTGTTTTCATCAATGCATTACTTCCACGTGCGTCAAAGTCGATTATTGCTGTTGAATGGTGTACGATGCTTGGGCTTTACATCTACAAAATAGCCTCATGGCATCGTATATCTATTGTTGACAGCAAAGCAGCACTAAACAGAGAATCTGCACAACTAGGTGCGCGCCACCCAGAAACTACCCCACAACGGTGATCTATAATGGATCCCTTCGACATTCATCAGCAGATGTGTCTATGTCTTATTAATTGGTTCTAACCGTCCATATGGCATCGCGGTCGATATCCCGCCTTAGGTAAATGCTCACAATGGAGGAGGTTCTAGTAGTTAAGATCCTGGCGAAGTCAATGGAATTTCGAAGTATCAAACAGACAAGGTAAAAAGACATGTGCTAATTCGAAGCTCATTTCTCCTTGCTGTAGCAAGTTGCAGCAATATGCACTGCCAGAATCCTGAACAGTCGGTCTAAACAAAGAGATTTTGGACTCAAAGGAGTCATTACGTGGTGCATTACAGCTTTTCACTATTAAGAAAAGCTATTATATTTGAAAAGTTGCATTTTCTACACCTTTTATGATGAGCGTTATGTTTAGATCCTTTGTTCCCAGTTTTGTCTGAATGGATGCTTAGGACGAAATAAAACTGAAATTATAGTTAAATAGGGAGACTAAAACAGCACCAGCTGTAGGTTCCTGTGTCTGACTGCGTCTTTTGAACATGGCCAATCTACTCCATGGCAACGGTTATCAAAGTCCACTATAAGTTATATTAATTACCTTATAATGCTTATACAAAATAGAGTTCTGATTAAAGCTTGCACAAATTGTATGTAATCTGCAACGCCAGTTGCTTCCTATATAAAAAGAGCGTCTTCAATTCAAATGAGACCTATCGTGGATCTGGAGGCCTCTGGAAAGATTCAGGTGACTAAACCCTACAAAATCTGAACGCAGTATGTACAATGCTCACAGTATAACATACACCATAACGCTATACATATATAAATTCATAAAATGTGTATTCATGTCCTCCTTTACATACATCTTGCGGGCCTAAAAGAAGGTGGGAACAGAGGGATTCCACTGATACCTCAACTGACGGTCAGACCGTGGTAAGGACCTCTATTGTAACGATCTTACTGAATGGCAGATATAAAGCAGATTCCTTTAAATCAGGGTCTAGTGAAGGCCTAGAGGAGAGACCTATACATGTGCTGCTGAAGTACTTTGACCAATTGATGTGTAAGGAAACAAGGCCCGACACATAAACCAGGTCTCTCATTAAAAATAGAAGCTGCAGAACTTCGTAAGGAAAGTCTGGCATAACCACAATTAGGTGGGGCCTCCACGTCAAAGGTTTCTAGAAGGACTACCCTTGAAAACTATTCCCAACAGGGAATGCTCGACTAATGCTTACCATTTGCTAAACACTACATGTAGGCTATCCAGGCTTTGATTTAAATCATGTCATTGATCTTCACCTTTTACAATGTCCTGTGTCGCTCAATTTATAAATGTATTGGTTATGACAAGGTAAGATATAGACATATTTGATGATGCCATAGTAGTATTTCTTAGATAAAGATTAGTGCACAAGTCGTGTACCATCCCATTACTTTTACAAAATTATTTTAATGATTTATTATATACCTGTGCCAGTATGTTACACAAATACCAACCTCTGCTAGGGTATTGGTATTAAATATACACCGGCACAGTATGGTGGTATAAAATGATGTACCACCCTACTTTGAATACAAATTCTGATTGGCTGAAAAAAATTGCACTGACCTACTTAGGGAGTGCTGGCAGTGACTTGCACAAGGATCACAGGAGTTTAAGGGAAAAAAAGAGTAAAAAATGTGCTTGGAGCATATATTCTGTGCTTGACTTTCACTAAGATGTCAAGAGATATACCAGCACACTTTGATCGAATCCAGCTCGGACGTTGTCATATTTCCTTATGTAATCCATCAAATACTTATATTTGAAGGTATATAATAAAATAAAAATGTATTACCTTACTGGTACATACTCACATACCAAATATTCCACGAGCTCGCAGAGTGAGTGGAATATTTTTATCAAAAGAAACATGGTATGTGAGTATGTACCAGTAAGGTATATACATTTTATCTTAAAACCTCCTCACTATAGAATTACATCGACCTCTTTAGACATACTGATAGCTTTACAGAATGGTATAAGAAGTATTGGGGGTGTATAATCAAAAAATATTGATGCAAGATACATGGGTCGACAGTTTACAAAACAGCATTCCATGATCGAGTCCAGCGCGGTGCCACATTATTCCCTCCCGAAATTAGGATTCAATCATGCTATAAATAATCTAATCAAGGCAGTCGGTCATTACAAGTTTGAGAAGTGCCTTGTAGAATTATCATTGAGGGTCTCGGCACTGACCTGCAACGGGTCCAGACCTAACATATCATATGCCGCCGCCGCCCTGCACATCCGTCCGCACCAGCGTGAATGTTAAATTTCAATATTTATTTAGATAATTGATATATCATGAAACTGACTATAAAGTTTGTTCACTTCTCACCATCACCTTCAGTATGGCGTATCGCCTGCGCGTCAAGCAGAGACATAGCACAGCAACTTGCCCCTCACTTTGATTACTATTTCTCCAACTTGGGAGAAAAAGAAAATATATATTGTGACCTAATCAACACTTGTATAATGTATTTATGTAGTATTTGTAAAGTATTTGTTGAAATCTACAGCAAAATGAAATGAAGTTAAACAATTAATTGAAGGCACTAATACAAAGGACATAGATTTACAGCAGCAGAGTCAATGACCTGCAAGCCAAAATGAACAGTTAAAATGATATCTTGCGCAGATACTGTTTTATATATGTATGTTGTTTTGTGCTTATTTACAAGGAAGAACATCCAGTACTTTGGACGATTGTAGATTGCCTTTGTTTGATTTTTTTTTTAAAAGGAGAAAAAAATTATGTAGTAAAGCACTTAGTACGAACGCCACCTAGCGTTAAACTTAAGTCAATGGGGTTTTCCGAAGGGTCACAATAGATGTAATAACAACTGATGACTGATAGACAGGACGTTAGACTAATGGGAGCTCTCATTGCCTGACACACCGATTGTCACCAGTTCGTTTACCAAACCTCCATGCGCTCCTCTGGAGATTAATCTTCTCTGATATTGCCATGCAAAAGGTAAATGTCCTTTGCCGACACTATTTGCAGGTAATCTAGACTGTGTTGTCACACACCATTAATAACCATCCCTCATATCTCTGTCACCAGTCCCACAGCCGTCAGAAATCCTGTTAAGCAAGTTTTTGATGTGAGTGGCAAACCAGACAAAGACTAGTATGATGTTAGCGTAGCGATATTGTAGAACGATGTCAGCGTGGTGATGCCTAGTCTGTTGGTACTGAACTGGGATACCAACGTCATGTTGATATTGTTGTTCTACACTTAAAGAGTCCGCTGGGAGTTTGCTCATACATGTATGTATACAGCGGAATGTAAAGTGACTTGGCGGTATACAAGGGAGGCGTATAGTGTATGTTATGTGCCACTTCTCCTGAAGGTCGTTTATTGAAGTATAACTAACGAGGAAAATGGATTTCTGGCCACTGAGGTGGATTGTTAGGCTTATAGTCATTTATGATAGACTTTGTTTCAAGGAAACCGGATCAACTGTCTAGAGTACCATGCTGAAAATACGCTGAACTGTATCGTAGGTTTCTCAATGTAGGTTAATTCCATCATCCCTATGAACAGGATTGTGCTAACATTTAGATTGAAAGTCAACCAACTTAGTCAGATCTAGTGTGACGACTGCCTATTAACCTTCAATGTGGTTATTCGATAACTAATCATACTGCTGAATCATAATCAGACTACCCAGTGATTCCTGGCATGTTCTTCGAACTTCACTTAACTTGTCATCTAGGTATATTGAATATCATGAAAATACTTCGCATAATTAGAGAAATGACTGGTGTAGGATACCCACTTTTTCTACTTCTCCTCATCAGTAGCGGACACGGCCAAATCTGTGTCACTTGATACCAGAAGAGTCATCACAGAGGAAATTGGCAAACTAAATTATCATCTGCCCCCGTCCATGAAAAAAGAAGCATTTTGGGGAATGTTGTCACGGTAATAACGTAGTGGTGCTATTAGTTCCATAGAAATGACACATCGGTTCAGCCCCAATGGTAGATCACATCAAAAAGTGGATTGTCTCATATCGCCTGGGCCACAAACAAATGTTATGTTGCTCCCGATTGGATCATTGCCAGAGATGCCATTTGCAGCCGGAAAGGCAACAATGATCGGCTTGGGTGTGTCACCAACAAAATAAACACGCAAAAATGGAAAGTCGAATGCCGTCTCAATTATTGTATTTGTTATTTTGTGAATCTGTATTGACATGTCTATAATGAACCCCATTATAGCTCAAATGGAGATAGGAAAACAACATTTAAAGAGTTCTATAATGTGTGTCAAAATGTGTCTAGTGGTATACACCATTACTAGGGCGACAAAGGACAGCTATTTCTGAAACCCAACGGTGGAAATGAGGGAAATGATACAGCAATTTTGCATCGTTAATTACGACCACAGGGAGGGAATTTCTATGAGGAAAAAGTCCAATCCATTGTTTAATACTGCGTGCAACATTGGTTTCCCCTGATGTGTTTAGTAAAGTAGGCGCAAACGAGTCTTCTGCCAACAATAATAAGCATAACTGTCAAATCCTTGACAAACGGAACGAAGATAACTGAAGAAACCGCGAAGTCCGGACGTCAACGTAACCCATTGATGAAGACGAGTAGGAATAGAGGAGAGCGGGCCTTTCTGCTACGATACCGATAAGGCACAGAGCTAAACTAGATTCGGAATAGTACTATACAGCACATCACAGTCAAGCAATTAGTCTAAATTCGTAATTAAATTTGTCATTGTTCATATAATAATCGTGTTATAACATTGAGTGTAAAAATAGAACAGAAGAGGTTAGAAGGACATTCTATTCTGCAAGACCTGTAAGATCTGCAAGACGGCATCTTTTCATCCCACGCCTTCCCACTGATGATAGTGATGTATTAGCATGAAGGGCATCAAGGGCATGCATCACCCTATGGTTTTATCTGGAAACTTTAACGGCTTCATCCTGATCCAGATCCTAGATAAGCGGAGACACATACCAATCATAGATACGCTTGTCAGAGACACACTTTGAAGGAGTCTTCTCCCAACTGCATTACGCTATGACAGGCGACACATAAAAACAAGATTTACGGAACAAATTGTGCTTGTTCCATTTCGACATTGCATTCACAGGGCACAGATTGCGCCTCATGTCTGTCTTCTAGGTCTATTCTATGGTGGCTTTTATGTAAACCTCAAGGTCCTACCGAAAATATCTTACCTCACACATCTATAAAATATGAAATCTTATGACAATGGGAAAAGTGGGCTTCCTATGTGAACTAGGAAGATCACTGCATGCAATATCATATTGTTGATACAAAAATTGTCTTTGCTATTATCTCGTATGGAGAACTACAGACATCAATGATTCGCAGGAAAAGACAAATATCAATAGTTTGACTAAGATCAACCTAGACCTGCCTTAAGTGCAACTGAATTCTAGAATGTATGTGTTGTTTTTGGGCAAGCTCGGTTCCATCATAAATGTGGAAACAGCCCAATGAAGTAGGCAATCAAATCGTGAGACATTGATTACCTAGGAGCGATATCCCCTAACTTTCAGGGAGGGAAGTAAAAGAACATATATTTGATCACCATCCACATGGTACAACTGGCGAGAAAGGCTGAACCTTCAGCGCCCTAGGACGTTAAACAAAAGACAAACACACCAAATTTTAAGGAGGATACATGGATACTAACACTCATCACCGAAGCCGTCTACAGCCGGGCTTGGAGGCTTGAGTGCTTGAGCAAACTTCACACATGATTTTCCTATTTTGAAGATCTTACGTGCCATTTAAACATTCCGAAAACACTGGAGAAGGAGGAAGATTGGTGCAGGCCAGGAATTCTCTGCATGCCATTTTTATGATGCCCGGTGGCATAGCTGACGGCAAATCTTGCATCTCACATTATTATCAGCTATTCAATTTGTTTCAAGATAACACCAATAAATATGGTTTAACTGGGAAACTGGATCGCGGGAGTCTTGCGGGTGTCGGCAGCAGTCATGCACATGGGCTCGTGTATTACTTATTAGTATATGCCGATAGGGTTCGGGACTAGGTTTAACCACAAGAACAGTTGTGAAAGTAAGAATCATCAAAAGAAAGAGTGCTGAGTTTATTGTATACAATTAATCAAATGATACCCAGACCGGTTTTAGGAAGATTTTATGATAAAAACTGGAAATATAAGAAGGCATTGGATTTCCCATGTCACATAGACTTGAATAATCAATGGCAGATGAAATGAATAAAGTGCTGCCCCAATGTTAAGAGATCGGAATGATTCGACTGTGGCGTAAATTTGCATTTTTATAACTCTAACTGGCCTAGCGCAGGATTCATAAAGAATCAGGCATATATATGACGCCAAATAGAACGGCCCTACTTTCGCCCAATGAGACATATATAGCGGAAATTAAACATGTAAATTGAGATTTTCATGCTGAGTACATTACATCTCATCTATGTGTACCTTCCGTATGAGTCTGCTCACATCAAAGACAGTGGCAGATAAAAAGAGTCCGTTCGTACACTAAAATACGGACCACCTAGCCATACACATTTATTAAAATTTTGGTTGTTAAGAAAAATGAAATTGATTTTATTTTTTAATTTCGGGTATATAGTAAATATATAACGTCCAACCATGCTTGTACAAGTCACAGAACTCGATGCTAATTTACCGTTTGTACGGAACTCGGCATAAATGCCTCGGTCCGTATAAACGATAAATTAGCATCTCGTTCTGTGACTTGTACAGCATGGTCAGGACGTTCTATATAAATATCTGATAGAATGATAAGGAGATATTCTTTATAGTAGTGCGGCAATGAGCCATACAATTTCATGAACCTTGCACCTCAGTTACACCACACAAATCTTTTACCAAACTGAAAATCAAAATGTCCCCTGTTTGAATCAAGTTCTTGAGGGCTCATAATTTTGTATCATTCTTCCTATTTCGATTTCCACGGCAACACAACAATTTGTCTAGATATCACATACAAATTTACTTTTTTGGTAACAAAGCTTTACGTTTGCATATTTTCCTATATAGGTCTCTAAAGGATGGATCTTCCATAACTGGGAGGGTGGTGGGTTTAAAGAGCATGGTCATAAAAGGTAAGCTATTGAATCCGGTGGAAGTGTCTTGCCAGGTCCTTCAGGGCTCAGGTCTTGGGCCGTTAAAGTTCTTGATTTTTATTCGCGATATTGTATAACATAGAGACGGATATGGTATTATTAGCGAGTTTGTCGCAAAAACAGGTTAGTAATGAATCACCAAAAACGACAAGATTATAGCAAGCGAAATTTGAATAGGAATATCTGACTGGAAACAAATTAACAGCAGTTAGATATTGTATTTCTAGGAGTAATAGTCAACAATACACTAAACTTTGAGAAGTTTCATAAATATATCAGCAGAATTGAAACAGGAGTTATTTGATTTTAAAAAAGGTAGATCACCTTCAAATCACCTCCTAATTGAGGATGCAAACTTCAGAGTAGTAAGGCACATGATTATGCTAGTTTTGGAGAATGCAAGTATCATCCAATATTTTTGACAAAGAAGCATCAGGATAAGATGCAAATAATTATATACATAGCATCACAAATAGTATGTAAAATGAAAGACATAAAGGAATGCATACTGAGTAACAGTCTAGAGGTAATATTATGTCACTTAGATTAAGAGGAATGAACAACTGAATATGATGATTAAGAAGTGGTCAATGGATGATAATAATATATTGAAAATAGAACCTTGAGAGATTCTAGACGGATGAAACTTAAGTTAAAGAGGGCACGTTCAATGAAACATACTCATTCACTGTTGTTTGTAAGCAATTTGTTATGGAATCAGCTGTCTAGGTTGTAATGGGATAGTTGTGAAAATACGATTTAGAAAATAAACTGATCATATGATCAAAACAATCGTATCAAACTTGAAAATTGTTTCAGATCAAGGTATATTGCCTATGTCGTGTTTGTAACTGTATTTTGTAGTCATTCTTGACAAAAATGGAAGAACGCTTGTTCAGTACCGTGAATTTATCGTGGGATATATATGGTCGATATTCAGAATTTGACAGCACTTCAGACCTTGAGGGTAAAAAATTAATATTTTTCAGATCCTTTAAGAAGTTTCCCCATGTGATCTAGACAGTTTTATGGTATCATCCCCAAAATGGCTAATAGTTTGGACATATATTGGGTTCAGTATGCCATACTGAAGTGATAGTCTCTTTTATATTTCTGCCTCCGTGTACATAGTAATATTAATTAAGAACTCTTTGTTCAACTTTTGTAATATCAAAATAATGATTTTTGTTTGTTGGTTATGCATAAAGAACATGTTCACCTAGAGAAAGAATGTGAAAAAGATTTCCTGTCTAGTATAATGAAAATTTGGTTTGCTAAACATATGAATGATATTTTTTGCCAGAGTTGGACATTTCTTTATGAATATTGCAGTTTTTTTTAAAGTGCCTTAACAAATTTGAAAAAAATATATACATGTATATGAACATGTCCCCTACCAACCTGGTTAATCTCAAGGATCAAGTACCATTCAGCTGGGAGCTAAAAATAGCAGAAGGGTGTACACGGAGGTAGAATCTGTACACGGAGGCAGAAACAAAATCTTTTATCTTACCCTGTGCCCTTCATATATGACAATTTGTGAATGCTTTTGGACAGGAAATATCAGCATATGTGTTTGAGGTATACTTGGTATGGTTTTATATGTAATTTCAAAGCAATTTTGAAATGAAAAATAATCTTTCTTGAAAGTTGTTTTATCTTTTTTCCTCTTAATGTCTGACCAAGAAAGTAAATATTTTCCATGGATTCTTTGATCAGATACGATGCCTGTGTGCTCCTCCATGATGTCTCAGGTCTCACTTCAATTCCACAGACCCATTTTGTTTAAAAAAAGGGTAGAAACCCATGTACACGGAGGTAGAACCATGTACACGGAGGCAGAATCTGCCTCTGTGTACATAATTTTCCAGTATTACCCTATAGTGCTTGGGCAGATTTTAAAACAATTTCACACAGGGACAGGTGTAGTCATAACATACACATATTGTATCATATTTAAATCTTATTTGCAGATCTTCTGGAAATATTGCTAAATATATGTGTACACGGAGGCATAAGCACATTTTAACCATTTCCATGCCACCAACACCAATACCCATCAACATCAACAACCACACCTCTTAACCAACACCCACAGCAATACCTACTAACACTAAGACCCATAGCAGATAGTTTTTCAGTTTGAAAACAGACATAAACCTATGTACACGGAGGCAGAAGTCTGTACACGGAGGCAGAATCTCAATTGTTTGCCAGTACAACTCCATACTGTGTGGGAGGATTTTGGTTCAATTTTACACATGGGCAGATGTGGTCATATGCTACTCATATTATATCTTTTTCAAAATTCATGAGAAGATCTTAGGACCATATTGAAAATTATAAGTGTACACGGAGGCAGAAGCACATTTTAGCCAAATCAGTTAAGACCATGCTGCTCCTACTACACATATTTATGATCAATTATATTTTGGGCATGGTACAGAGGCATTTTTTCTATATTTGATAACTACAAAAAATATATCATATACCAGTGTTTCAATGCTATTTCACTCCCCTAAGTAATGTACACGGAGACAGAATTCACTTTTTAGCCAACACAAATATTAATGAAAATTATGGAAATTTCTTGCCAAAACAATTTAAATTCCCATTTTTATTTACTTTGCAATGTTATCTTATTGTAAAACTAGCTCAGTGGTGAAACTGAGTTGGTTATTTATAAAGTGTAGACAATCTTACAATAAAAATGGAAATTTTTATTGAAAAATTGGCTTTTTTTCATGCTTTTTGGGCCATAATAGGCTAGATGTTGCTAACAGATAGGTAAAAGTATGTATGGCAGGAAAGCTCTCTCTATGGCACATGCACTGGTCATAACAATTCATAAATGTATTCATTTTTATTAAATATATAGATCTGGACATCTCTAAAATTGAAGTGCTGTCAAATTCTGAATATCGACCATATACATTTTTCATTTTCGCACTGGGTGAATATCTCGGCCACAACACGACGCTGAGCAGATTTAGCCGCACTAATCATGCCTTTCTATAATATTAGATACGCTAGAGAGGAATTTTTTATTTCATTTTTCAGTCAAGTTATTTTAGGACAACCACACCTGTATTCGCTATTACAATTACCGTTCTTCCACGTGCAAGTCCATAATACTAAGGGTGCATGTATTATAGAATTACTATGTTAGCGCTCGTGTATGGTAGCCGTACGGCGAGGTTAGGCTCATCGCCGTACTCACCGCGGCCTACGGCCTTGGTGAGTACGGCCGTGAGCCTAACTGAGACGTGCACATGATAGCCAAAATCACTTATATAGAACTGCATCGAAATCATAAAAATAGACAATACTCTCCGAGTTTGGATGCTTTGCAATCGTCATCGAGGCGAAGCTGAGTGATGATTAGAGTCAGCATCCAAATGAGTGGAGTATTGTTCATTTTACCATTCGAGTGCGGTTCTAGATTTATCTCAGCCTTTCATGGATGATAGAATGGCATCGCAATAACGGAATGATTCAAATTACTTTGCAAATCTAATTAGGAACGTTCAAATCTCCATGTTCATATCTTGTCTCCTCTATGAAATCCTGGCTGCTGATTGGTCAATCACTTATGACGTTATCTCGCATTCACTCCCCCACGTCCGTGGCGTAGTATTGTGAAATGTAAAATAAGGGCAATTATCTATTATATAGCTAATAGGCCTAGCTATTGTTCCATCGTTTATAATGGAGAAATCATCCCATAATGAAGTAGGCCCTTAATTCAAAAGGCGAACTTGCCCTGTTTTGGAGAACTTAGGCCTGGATATTCATGATCACTTGCAAGCAATATTAACATCCCCTTGTAGCAACGGTTTATCCACAGATCAGACTAGTACAATACACACGATGCCCTTGGTTATACCATACAAACCACATTGAGCATAGAAATAGCAATTGTTTGTTTATACAATGCAAGGAGAAACCAAAACGGGGTGCGTTTGTATCGGAGCGAGAAAATCCTGGGGCGACTTTGTTTTGGAGCTCGCACTCGCTCGAAAGTGGAATACGAACCTTCCCTAATCAAACTGTATACGCTTCATGTCAGATCTGAAGGCCTACAATAGATATGTAGTTATTCAGCGCTGGTTACTACTAGCTGCTGTGGACAGATATTGTTGCCATTGTTTAGCAATGTATCTATCTTCGACATAACACCCAATCAAGCACACGCTTGTCCTAATTAAATCTGTCTGCTTGTACCGTCCCCTCTTATTGATTAAATTTCACCAATTTTCCGTTCACACCCACAAGCAAACTATCCCGTAAATTAAGGTACATTCAAACTCAACACCCATTTATCTATTTCATGTGTAATCTTGTGTTGCTGGTATGTATATTTACAACATAGCGGTAGTCGCCCCAAAGAAGAGCGGTACCTCACCCTTATTTCACTCTCTATTCACACCCTGTGTTCGCACCCCGGAGCCAATCATTCTGGTTACATACCACCAGCATTGCTTACGGTTCTCTTTCATTTCTTCTGTGTTTTCCCCGCTTCCAGTGATTCTGAAAAAGAATATCGATTGCCGGGCGGAACTGTTACAGCAGCGGCGAGGCATCTGCCCGTAGACACAGGAGTCTTCTTCAGCTGTTTTCCATTAGCTCCTCCATTATCTAGCAAGGCCCAAGGAGGCGTCATGGAAATTCAGAATCGCCGCCCGGAGGCAAATGGGAGACATTCAACGAAGGTAAATAGATCAATGCTTGTGTAGACAGTACCAGCACACCAGAGCAGTATGGCAGAACTACGACGAAGTTCCAGTCAAATAAACTCAACACTGAAAGGGCTTTCATTTTATTGCAATTAGAGTGAAATCTTTTAGCGGGAACTTGGGACGGTCACAGTGTGAAGGATAATTGCCTGGAGAATTTGTGAAATGTTTTCCAGTCTGCTCCATTCACATGCAGGAAGTTGCGGGGTGAATTAATTTTCAATACATTCCAATTAAGTCCGATCTTTCCACCTCGCTGGGTGCAAAGTGGATAAAAGATGAGAGTTTTTCGGGTCTCTTTTTGAAGGCGCTCTTGGATGTGAAGCTATGAAAGGAACACTCTCTAATCCCGTGGACAGATTTTTCTACGGTCAAAGTCAAGCGAGATCTTCAGATTAAGAAGACCTTTCTCCCTAAATATGAAGGCGTCTGATAAGGTCATTCTTGATATGCGCGGGCTCCATATTCAGTCCTCGGACTTTCAGAATTGATTCCTCCGACAGTAAACAGTTGTACTTTGTTTGTTGCGACATATGTTTTATATAAGTATTTTTTCACATCGATGTACACGTGTACAGAACTGCATCTACCGAAGGTTTTTTTTTAAATTGCTAATACTGCACATTATGTTTTTGTGAGCATCCGAAAAGGCTCATGAACCCGCTTAAAAAATATGTGGATAAGAGATAGAATGGTTCTTTAAAACTTTTTCGGAAGGTCCATTATTTGATACGATCTAATTTCCATACAAATGACTCCTGAATATTTCGTGTGGCTCAGAAAATAACGGTTGCGGCGCATCCTATTTACTCCATACGTTTACCGAAATTTGCCTCTGTCACTCTAATGTTGTTAATTCAAATTTGTCCATTCATGGTTGCCAAACACTGGATGAAGATCATAACGAGATAAAAAAAATACATGCCAGGAAACATTACGTATGTGTATGCAATTCCTAAATGATATTTACGTATCTCACTCAAAAAGGAAAGTAATTTCAATGTCACACAAGACGAATGTCCTCTCCAAGCCTTTGCACTGGCTCTAAAATGTATACTTTCTGAGCGTTCGCTGAACGATTCCATGAAGCGGAATGCAATGAGTATAGGGGGAACTCACTATTGTACACTTGACAGCTAACAGTGAGGCCTCGGCAAAGAAATTATCTATATGTATATGCAATTGTATTCACGATGCATATGACTGTTAGATAGCAAATGGTAAGCTGCTCGTTTGATCCTGAGTTCTAGTGAGTAGAACCTGCTTTCTCAATATCTGTTCTGGCTTCTATTGATTTCCCCCACATCCATATAATTACCCAGGGTGCATTTTCAGTAGTTGAGGGAGAGCAAGTCCATTGACAAGGACAGAGAGTGAGAGAAGCGCGGGCTTTGACACCATCGGTAACTTGATGGTGTCTCGGCAGCTTGCAATACACTCCAATTAAGTCCCCTTCATCGATCCACTGTGTGATGGCTCATTGCCTGGCACTAATTAGACATTCTAATGACCCCTGTAATGAGACCGAGGCAATCGCCCGGCGTCTTACCCCCATTCTCCTCCCCATCACTATCACTACTAAGGCGGCATCTAGCGGATGGTTTGTAATTGGGAATCCCGAATGAATCTGTTTTGACATTTCGATTCATAATCATTGTCAGTTTGGAATGAGGCCCGTTTTCATGGCTTATTATGCTTTGGAGGTGGATTTGTAGGGTGGTCTGAGCGGTTCTTACCAGATGATTGTAATTAGATGAGGTTTGGACGGTCGAAAAATTCGACATGGCCTGTTCGTGCTAATCATGAATTTCCAGTTACACAGTTCTTGAGTGATACTATTGGGAATTCCCTCGCTCTACAGCGTTACTGAGAATGTTACCACCCTCTCCAAATGTCGCCTTCAATGATTAGCTTGATGATTAGCGGAAACAATAGATACCATCTAATCATATTTCCATTTCCTTCATACACACTTGTCATGAATTTTGAGAGAAAGCTATGTACCTATGGCGTTAATATATATTGACTATTAACTGGAGGGAATAGGATTGACGACACTCATTGCAATACTGAGCATGATCATTCGGCAGTTTGATATGCAGTGACGAGGTCGATTGAGATAAAGAACATGTACATAACAAAGTACATGGAAAAGATGCAACAGTAATGGTCATTTAAATGGGAATATTCTTCTATGTTTGATTCACGACAGATTTCTGTTCCTCTTCTTGATAAAGATGTCTCAAACTCAACAGATTACATGATGAATGTCTTGTCACAATAAATGTATGAACATTCTGTTGCCTAACATTGGTCAAATATCAATAGACAACATGTGTATGCATTATCTACCAAATAAATAGATGTAGACCATAACACATTATATACATTTACGGTTGAATCATGATTAATTGCAATGGCCTGTAAACTGTCACTGGCAATGCCTTATTGGTTTGATTTACCCTTGGAGTCAACCACAAATATACGAAAGGGTAGAACTCTCACATGATAACGCCTACAGTTGCGGGTAATTTTCAGTTTGCAGTCCTTAAATCGCTCTTAGGCGTAGTAGGTTATCATTCTTGAGCTCCTTCATTCATGTAACAAACTTGAAGCAGAAGCCAATAAGACATATTGGGAAAGGCTGGAATAATATCAAGAGACGTCACGAGTTTGAGTCTGAGTTTATTTATGTCACACATTTTGTTGGCTTTATAATTTCACAAGTCGAAGACGAGTGATATTACGGAGCCAACAAAATGAGTGACATAAGTAAACTCAAACCCAAACGAGTGGCGTCTAGATTTAATCCTACCCCGTTTCCAAATTATTTCAGTATTAGAAAGTAGTGGCATAAACAACACTTTATGTCGCAACCATGACATAAACAAATCCCATGTTACGCCTATAGCGTTTTTTTATTAGGGGTAGGATAAAATGTACTATCCTACTATCTTCTTTAGAGTGCGCCAGTCAGAAGGGGAACACTAGAGATTGTTCTAGCAAATAACCGTTTTGTCATTTCCTGTTATATTCTACTTATGATTTCAACGGAGAGCCTTGTTGGTTGTCTGCGAGGACAGATACGTTCGAGACTGTCATCTGACGCACTAGAGGTTTGGTTACCTCACACCCATTGTACCCCTGATATTGCCCAATGCTCAGGTTGCAATTGATGACTGATCCGCGCCACAGATCAGCATCAAACAAAGAGGACTGGAGCTCTTTGTTTATCGACATCTTTGGCCAATATTGCCCGTTCTGATTGATGATTGTTTTTGATATGATATCTTTTTTGAATTTTCAATTAACATTGAAGACGGCTTCCGGAACTGTTTTGTCTGAGGCAAACAGAGTCTAAGCTGAACCAATAGTGCAATTATGTAATATTGGAGACGGAAGACTGGAATAAAATAGTGTCTATATATACCCAAAAGGCTATCTCACGGAGAGTTGACATTCTTGGTCCTTTTAGATCTAGAATATCAAGTATAGTCTTCGTTTACTAGACCTCAATGATTAACATGATCTACAGGTCAGTCACAGTCAAATGATGCCGTGACTGTACCAGCGATCAACCATAATATAGAACAGTTAAACATACGTGCAAACATGATTTCAATTCGCTCAATTCTGGTTTAGTCTGCAGATCAAAAGGAATAAATATTTGAGAGAATATAGAAGGAACGGAATGAGAGTAGCAGTGAGCGCCTTATTAGTGCACTCCTCGCTCAGGTTTACGCCAGCCCCACTTTAGGCTTGATACCAGATGACATTTTGGTAGGCTTCATTCCCAGATGCATTACGGGCTTCGCTCTACTTGAAGCACATGCCTCCAGTGGATACACTAGACATGAGACCAGATACATACTCCCTTGGCATCGACTATCGAGTAAAGTGAGGTAGTATTATTAGAGGCCGGGCAGTCAACGATCCCAGAATGCTTGTCATCTCGCAGCGCCCCCTACTTTCTATCTGAGCATGTCACGTAGCCGTGTCGTGGTGTCTCAGGTTCCTAAACCACCGTCCTTTGTAGAGGTATTACTCTAGATGACATAGTTTAGGAGATGGGCATATCTCCACCCACACGCCCTAAGGAAGGAGACCTAGGCTGTCCAGACATTTTCTGCTAATACAGGTTGTGCATGCGCGGGGGTCTTAATGGGAAAGTCCTGTTGCCGGGGAGTGGGAGCGGAAACCCTTGGCTCTTCCTCTCTGCCTGCCTGTCTCCCTCAACCCCCTGCCTTTCCCTCCACATTTTTACCTCCATCTTCCCCACAACCACTGTAGTCTGTACTTAACTTCCTCTTCGGGCCCACAGACCCCGGTGTCCGTAAAGCACTAACCGGAGTGCGTAACTCCAAAGAATTCTTCCTATATACTCAGATGCCTGCATCCCCCCTCCAACACACATTTCATGCACGCCTATATCTATCAGAAATTGAAAATTAAAGATACACAGGAAATGTGCTTCGTAAGCAGGTGCCAGCTTGACAGAAACCAAATTTGATAAATTATGGCATCATATGAGTTGATTGTTTGCCATAGAAAATGGGGTTTCTTACTAGCTTTGCTTCCTTAATATTGTAGCCTGAGCAGTTGTGACACATATGAAACACAGTTTGGTCATGAAGGTCGCTTATCCTGCCTTTCATCTTATTGAAGATATGTAGTTTCCCCAAATCTGCCTTGGTCGATCCAACCCAAATCTGACATCCCCATCGCGCCAATATTTACCTTGGAATCAATCGATCGCCCATCTTCCCCACACGGAACGAATACATTTACCCCGGCAGCCTCCTTGCACTGGCCACCTCATCCCAGACGTCTCCCGCCATATTGCCACCTACCTAACAAATCCACGCTCCCATAAACATGCCCCCCTACGATAGGCGAGGTTTGAGTGGAATGATATTATCTGAGCATGTAGAAACGCCAATAATACTGACCCCAATCTGCAATATTCCAGTCACAACACTGTTTATCTGTTGTTGGTGATAATATAGGTGCATGGAATAGTTAAAACATAAATGAATAGATTCGAAATCAGTGTCAAGTTTTCTTAATTGGATGGAAGAATAGTTCCGCGTGCATTAATTTGAATAGGTGATTACTAAGCGGGGTTTAAAGTTAATGCCTCAGCAATTGGTGATAGCGAAAGGTATTGAATGTGCAAAGCAACAAGCAGTGTGTACAATTTACTCATAAATAATGTGTACGAGGTCGGGGGCTGGGGATTAGGACTCAATCCCGCCCATATAATACCCCGTATTACTCAAGCGGACATCGATAAAACTAACCGTCAGTTTCTTGTCTGAACTGCTCCTTCGGCAAGTCTTCCATCGAGCAAAGGCTCCCTGAGCACCTCGATATGGATGTAGTATAGATCTGCTTATTGACAGAGACTATTCAGCGCAAGTATAGCAATCTGTAAGGTGATATACCTGTAAAGCTATTCATTGTCCATGCACTGAATGCACACCTGCCCCCCATTATGTTACAAGGTGACATTTTTCGTAGCTGTAGAACCATGCTTCGAATAAGCGCCTGAGTAGTGGGAAGATGTAGAATACTGTTATCAGCATTCAAGTAGGTAGACCAAGATGCACTTACAATTATAACATTATAGATGCCCATGACATATCCGTTAGTATCTGGTGCATATACCTAGTGTGCAAGTATCGAATAAGCACGTTCATTATGTTAAACAAGGAAGTTGGGAAGACCAGTGTCTTATGAAGGTGTTGGAACAGTCGCAAAAAAGTCATCAGAACCCAATGAAAAATCGTATATAGATTATGATTCCAGTCTGAAACTAGATCTCAACTGTTAATTTAATTTTTTTTTTAATTGCCTCGTACGCTTTCGCGTATTTTCATCGGAATTCTTTTTTTAAGCCAACGCCACGTTTTTCAACCCTAAACTAGATCTCAACCGTTGCTGGTCTACTGGCTGGTTGGAATCTATAGCAAAAAAATCTACTCACAAACCTTTATGGAAATGAATGGTTTAACCAACGTTCCCCTATTGACTCCTACAGTAGCCATTCCATTAACCCCTCCCCTTAATAGCTGGCTGATGCCATACCTTCCCTCCAAACCCCTATAAAACACAACCATATTAGGCAAACCTGTACGAGCTCCCACTACCAAGAATCTAATCAATGTTCCTCAATCTAGGATGAGAATTACCGGCACGCTAGAGATCCTGCTGCTCGTGATGTGCCCTTTTCCGTGCCCTGAGTCGCTCAATGGCGAGCATCTCAGGTTCACCTAATCCCAATATCAGGGTAGGCGGAGGTTGAAGACACAGCTCGCTCTGATACTGGCATGTCCAGTTGGTGTAATTGTGTGTCGAGGTGGTCATTAGTTGTGACGGCCGTGGTGATGGTGATATTATTAGTCATATAGGGGGACATAATTAGTGTGGCTGAATGAAATTTGTTTGGTTTTGTGCCAGAAATGTTCACCGAGTTCTTTATTATCATATAAACTGTACATAATTAGAAACGCCATTCTGAAATAACACATGGTATGGAGCGCATTATCTATTAGTTCGAGCACACTTTACAGTATGTATATCTGGCCAGTAAGTGTGAGACATTTGCGTACAGGTACATGTGATAATACAACTATTTGCGGTGGTGGCTGTGAGAATATTGGCAGCGCTGTTGCTTGTGGTCATTGCCATGGTCGTGATCTTGGTAGTGGGGAGAGTCGGGTTGGAATATTCATTGTCGCAGTGGAAATGGTCGTGGTGGTGTTCGGTGTTGTGAAAGTGGTGAAAGTGGTATTGCAGTGGTTGAGGTCATTGTTTTTTTGCTAGTCGTAGTATATGTCGTAGCGCTCGTCGTAGTCCTTTCGGTAGTGATGACCGTTGTTAGGTTTGGTAGCATACGTTATTGTGGTTGTCGTTCGATTAGTACAATTTATCCTACCCCGCATATTAATCTCCATAGACTTAACATGGTGGGCCTCTATGCCATAGGTATGCCATAAAATATTTATATGCCACTGGTGACATATGAAGTTAAAAACATATGACAGGGTAGGATAAAATCTAAACATCACTCAATTTCATATAATTGTTTACATGCCATTCATTGTCTTCTGCTACAGATATCACTCAGCTCTGCTTTGTGATATCATTCCGCGAAGACAACTCATGTCATATAAACAATCATATGAAATTTCGTGATACTTCATGATAGTATTGGTAGTTATAATCCTGGTAGTCGTTGTAGCAGTGGTAGTGTGCGTGTAATCGTATAGTTGCCAATGCTGGCGAACACAATTTTGATATGTCATGGCATACAGACGTTATCTATATATATATGGCCATTCGCACACGCACTGTATCATTTTTTGTCCCTCTTATATAGGTATACATGTGACATACTAAAGAGAAGGATACCTATTCAGCATAGATGCCACAACATCGCCTCACCCACGGCTATTTAATGGTGTTTCATTATTATAGTGCAACCCAGGGTCTAGATTTTCCCCATTACCTAAAGAGCCTCATATGGAAGAAGATTACATAATTTGCAAGCTATTAAGGTCTACACAGGGTATGACTTTTTCTCTCGTCATTATTTCATTTCTTCTATGCACATGATTATAATCAAAGTCCAAGCTTTCAGTGACATAGCATTCTGCCGACATAGCTCTTTTTAAGCTGTCACAGGTAATTATCCTTACTAGGAATGATAGTAACGAGATAATGCAGAAGGATGGAACGCTGCGCTGATGTTAGTTAATGACATTCTGATTAGCCGGTTGGCAAATACATCCTCTCTATGTAGACCTGTAGTATCGTCATGGTACAGTAGTATACGTACGCTCTCGTCAAATGTTATGCCAATATAGCACCTTCACTGAAAGTAAATATTTAGACTTAAGGCAATCTCCAGAAGATCAAAGATGTCATGAAACACACGGGAAAATCAATTCGGGAAAATTAATCATTATTCAAAGCACCCGATTCAAACGGCCATTTATTGATTGGTTTATGTGTTGTATTCAAGTCAATGAAGTAAATCTCACACCATTGGCTGCTACCAAATCTTTGCTAGTACTAAAGCATAAAATAGAACCTTAAACAATCCTGTACTATTTCTGCGCCTCATTTATTTGTTTTCTTCTTGCCATATGATCTTACCGTAAGTAGGTAGAAATGGAATATGGACGTCTTATATTCCTCAAAAACGAAGCTACCCATATAGTAGGCTTCGTCACAAAATTTTATTGGGCTTAAACCTGCGATAATATTCGTGTGAAATTATATTTTCCGAATCTGATCTTATATAATTGGATGGATCCATTAGCATTATTCGATTATCTATGAGAAAAATTGTGTTATGTCTTTAGTTTCCTACAAGTAAATAATAGGATATGTTTGACCCAACGACATAACATATTATTGTACGACACGAAAAACAAGATCGCAATGCCATGAATGTCTCACATCAAGTTGATTCAATCATAGATATGATCAACTATACTAATAAGGTTCCTACTTAATGCGAGTTTATAATCTGTTCTTATAATATTTACTGCATACGGCATATAAATCAATATGACGAAAAAGAAATTAATATGATGTAATAAGGTTAAAGGAACACGCCAGAAATAATGAGTACTGTCTCATAAATCATATCTTATCCAATTTGTATTCTTTATTAGATCAGTCAAATTAGGACGTGGCTTAAAATTCGTTCTTATATTAGTGGAAAAATAATACTAATTAAAACTAAATGAAAAAGATATAGCAAAGAAATTGAAGAGTATTACTCAACCTATGTGTCCAGAACTTACAAAAATGAGACGGTTATACCGCAGCGGAATCATCTAAAGGCCGGCCCCACCGGTGCGATGCGATTGTTGCAAGTCAATAAAAAGTCATAAACGGCCGCCGAGGGTAATAAAAACGGCGCCGCCCGTCGCATCGCACACAATCGCTTCTGTGGGGCCGGGCTTGCGTGCGTGTGCGATCGTGTGCGATGCGATGGATTCATCGCATCGCACATCATGAAATGTTCATGATGTGCGACAGATTCATCGCACGGGTATGGAGTATTTCATATGTTTTACAGTAGGAGAATGTGGTACACCAAAGATCAAGTATTAATTAAGTCTCAAGTCCCTCAGATCTTTAAATAATATTCTAGTTCATGAGAAGAGAGTGCATGACATCCATTATTTACCAATTTATTTCGGAAGAAGACAATAGTGTAAAACCATCTAAATGGTATATAGCGCTGAATGTACACTTGGCAACGTTATACCCTCTGTTACATTTATGTATCAACTCACATATAATATTCTATTATAACCAACTCATCTTATGGTCCCACTGGAGCCTACTGAAAACAGGGTACTACCCTAGTAGTCCCTCCAGTATAAATAAAAGATCAAAAACAAAAAATGTATATAACTTACAATCTTAGGATTAGGGAAATCGCTCTCGAAAGAGCTGCCATCATTTCAAAGGTGACGCCACCAGCGTTGCGACGATTTCATCGCAGCAGTGGGGCATACCCTGGATTTTCTTTGCGCTTGAGTGCGATGAATTCATCGCAATAAGGGTCATAAACCCCGCCCAGGGTGAGTTTATGGGGCCATAAAACATGTGCGACAATCGCATCGCACCAGTGGGGCCGGGCCTTTAGTGTGTCAGCATATTATGATTCCCTACACCATTTGGTAATGGTACTGGAGCGTCATATCACCTTTTTAAAGCAGAGGTTAGTAATTTCTTTATCGCCTTAGTTTTTGCCTTGAAGTCGTCTCCACTCGTAGATATATCCTTAAGTAAATTAACTATATAGTAGGAGAGCAAAGAGTATTTTTTAATTCAGTTGGAATGAATTAATAGACGATGGACATTCACTCATTTTTATACCGCATTCTTCCACATACAAGTCTTATATATACCGACAACGAATCATTTGTTTAGTAATTGCAAAGTGTTGAAAAGGCCCTTAAAATTGTATGCCAAATCTGCATGAAATGGTAAATAGTAGAGGAGCATTCATAAAAATTCATTATCATGCAGTAGACTTTTAGGTGTCACAAGGACCTATTCTTCAGGTCATTTACTCCTCTGCTAATACATCCCTGTGTCCTGTAGATGACAGTCGGTCGTCCATTTTCACCTGCAGTCACGCTTCGAGTATGTACCTTACACTACTATCTCAGGGCCCAAACACCTTAAATGAGATATTGGGGTCTTGTCCATAGAGTAACCCCGGGAAAATGTTGATCTTGAATAAAAAAAACAACCCAATATGCATGTAAATAATGGCCACTGAGACCGCTCTCTACCAGAATTGAATAATTTGCCAGATGTGATCATTTTCAAAAGGGATAACTAATTGTTTAGGTTGGAACCGAGTATAGCTGATTCACGAGACTGATTTCATGACATTAGCTAAAGATGATAAACACAACGAAATGGGAATGCTCAAAGGTCAACCGGTTAATGGTTCACTATAATGGCAAGGCTCTGTTTATGTCAAGCATTTGTACAGATGAATACATGGCATATGGCTCTCTATAATGATTATAGATTTTTGTGAATACTAGATTTAATGGTATACATTTCTCCTAGTGAAACCCAGAGGTAGCCTCAAGTTATTTGAGGTCAGATGCATAATTATGTCCAGGTCACATGTCATATGAACGGTATTTGTCCCACATGTAGAAAAGAAATGTCATTTTATATTGTTTTTTAATTGTGTTATGTGATGAAATCCGGTCACTTAATTCAAGTACTCAGTGTAACCATCCAAAGTTATTCACCCGACCGGGTATTTGTTATGTAGGGTAATATATGTTCGACAGATTATCAGGACTGCCATGGAATAGAGGGAAACTATGTTCCGGTGAGCAAAAGTTCAAAGTTACTCGGTAAGGCTCGGAAAAATTACTGCCCAAGGCCTTGGCTGTGGGCAGTAATTTTTCCGAGCCTTACCGGGTAACTTTGACTTTTGCTTACTGGTACTTGGTTTACCTATTCCTATATACCTTTAAATATCGATAAAAATGATTATTTCTTTATCTGCGATAGCCCCAGAAAAATGGCCACCTTATTGAGTAACTGCAATAGCTAAGTTTTCGTCCCGCTGCTCTTATGTCATGTGGTCAGGTCGGAACGAAAACGTCAGCCTGGGACGAAAACGTCAGCCTCGCTACATAACTTATAATTACTGCACCCCCAGCAGCGGTATGTAGTTATCAAGGAATTGTAACAGACTCCACTTCTTTGGTAATTATAGAGGTTTCGGAAATGGTATATAGGAATTAGCGATGCAGCACATATCTTAGTTTGAGAATTCTATCCGCATCACCGTTCAATTCAACTCTATGTGGCTTTATTGTTTTCTCAGATGTCAGGCTGGAATGGTGATTACAAAAAGATAGGTTTACAGGTTTATATTTATATGTACATAAATGTCTCGATTTTCTAAAAGGCAACACGACCGTACAGACTCAACATACAAAACTAAAACATTGATAATGCGTTACGTCACAACTCCAAAGAGTGGGATAGTAGCCCTTCTATCATCATCGATAATGGTTAAACTAAAAGATTCTGTGTGCCCCTAGGCTTCAAACAGAGAGAAGTTGTGTAGACACATTTTATCTGAGCTTTGAATATGCATCACAGACGCCGACTGGCGGACAGGTAAGGCATCAATCTCTGACTGTCAGGCGTGCAACTATCTATGCGAAACACACATAGTATACTCCAGTATATGGAAATATATCCTGTTTAAAAGGTTGCTTTTCAATATCAACACCTACACCTTTTATGAGCACATCCGTTATACTGCTATTCAATAGGTATGTATACGTAGGCACTCGTAATATAATTAGGAAATGTCTTGTCAAATTGTTTATGATGATAGATGATCACACAAATCATATACCTATCTCAACAAAAATTATAGATTGATAAACGTTGGCTAAAGAGGGAAACGATTTAGCCACGACAAATACCTAAACTCTCTCCGGTAGACAGTGTGCTTGCTATGATGCTATTTCATTCTGTTGCATTTTTGCAATAATTATAGTGCTTGCCCATGGTCTATATCATCACAGATGGAATCTTTTAAACAGGAAACGCCAGTGGAAAGAACGTTGATGCTATTTGCCTTGCTCTCTCCCAGCAAAACGAAAAGATCATGTACACTATATGTCTCTTTATTTCTTCACTACCATAGATACCGTAGGCAGATATACTCCCTCGACCAGGTCCTATCACATATCTAAAAAACGTCCTGGTTTCCTCGTAGGTGCCATTCCTTGTGTGTATTGAATATTGCCATGCTGGCTCTAGTGTAAGGAAGAATACCTCTCACGAGGGATTATTTAATGTCATAGTTGTGAAATAAAAAAAGAGTAAAAATAGTAAGACATGCAACAATGTTATGTAATAAATATCTATGATCTTGCAGCTGATTTGCCCTCACTTGATGATAATTCATCGCTAATTCTGACCCCTTCCTTCCCATCTGAATCAGTTTTACGTATTCCAACGGCTGTTCGCTGCAGAAACGTAGAGGAGCAAATTATGATTATCTGGATACCGACTTTCAGGTTTAGGGAAAGGCAGCTATACCATCAGTCACTTCTCACCCTTAGTAATATTGCGACATAGTGACGCCAACAAACAAAATGTTATTCAAATGTTTTTCTCACATCGTTAACACTGCACTTAACAATCGGTAGTTAAGTTTTGCAGATACATCCGGGGTCTTTGTTCTACTATCGAACCATTCTTTGATGCATTGCCTATTTATGAACAAAGACATTCTTCTTTTGTATTTTTGACTGAACGCGCCGCTTTAGATTTCTCAGTTCATGGACACTATCCGAGGTCTCTGGGATGTATCACCAAGTTGCTATGGCAATGCATATCAGAAAGGACATACAGACGACTTGAAATGGTTGCATTCAAATAAAATAAGTACTTTATCATTAGGAGACCAGATGTTCGTGCAAATAACTCCCGACAATCGCGCTTTTGATTACAGGGTGGAATAACCAGAGAACTGGGACTTTTCGGCCGTACCTTCTTGGATAAGGGTCCTCAATCAAATTTGATCTCTAGTTTAGGTATATATGTGGCTGACATCTAGAAATGTATCAATTGATACATTTAAATTTCCATTATGAAATGTCTTTTTTAATGAAAATGCTAACATGTCCCAGACAAGAAAGCATCGTCACTATTAATATCGGTAAAGAAAGTTTAAGTGATAATCATCTAAGCATGATAAATATTTGAGGCAAAGATAATCTGAAAATGCTCTGTATATATATACATCTAATATTATAAGATCATTACTCACGAATCTTATTCATTAATGTGATATAGGGAATGTTAAAGGGGTGCTTCATCATATCTAAGGGTCTCTAGCGGATCCAACCAGCATGGAACTGTGTCAGAAAAAAAGATTACCGAGACGTATTCAGTGTAAGTATCATTTAAGTATTGAAATCCTACCACATCGGCAAATTTAGTAAGTGAATCGATAGAAGTGTTAACTTTCCTTATGAGCACTAGGCCATTCATTGGTGGTTTTCCTCTGAGTGTTCGAACTGTCACAGATTCCAAAACTTAAAAGTGGATGCTATGCTTTAGTGAATCTAAGCTTGAAAGTACTGTGATACGTCTTCATAGCAATCACTGTGCACGCGCAGAGATTTCTGCGTGACAACAGAGGACTGTATGACAAAGGCTTCTCCCATTTGCGTCTGCATCTATTGTCAATCTCGCCCTCTTGAGCTTGTCAACTACCCATGAAAACATAAAAAGCTCTGGCTTCTGCTCAGGAGTTGCTTCTAATGAACGCTTCGCAGTTACCAAGGCATCGTGAGGACGCGCAAGGACGCAGCTGTCGACCGCCGACAAAACCTCTGCTGGGAGCTGCGGTCCGAGTACAAAACGAGGCGTTGGCAGCAGACTCATATAGGCTCCCCGAGTTTGGGAAGCAGGGGCAGGTGGAGGAATGCAAACATGGCGAAGGAGCGAATGGAACTTTTATAAATGTATATGGATATAATTATATATATATATATATATATATATATATATATATATATATATATATATATATATATATATATGGCATGTATGATTATTATCATTATTATACGGATATATATTGCTAGACACAGGAATCAACAGGTCATGAATATTTATGAGATCAGATCGACCGATTTGTATGCACTTCTGGGAAATTCTTCCAGCAACTCATACCTGAATTTGATTTATCCTTGGATAATGGGATGAATTTAAGAAATCTGAGCCCATACACGTAGATATAGTAAGTAACCTCGCTTCGTATGCACAAGCCTTGCCCTGACTACCCTAGACAGCAGCTGTCATTTGGGTTATGGCCACGCTGAAAGCAGCAACTGTGGCTGTCGTTTACGACGAGTCTTTCTGGCATGTAACGCACTGCGCTCGACGCTGTCTGTTAACTTCTAGTTCGTCCATGATGTTCCCACGACAGCCCACCGGAGCGCTGTCGGTCTTCATCAGTTAGGCGGTAAATTAGGCCGAGGCCGCCTAGTTCCATTTTACTTGTGGCTTCCGCGTTTCGCGGCTAATGGCTTCGCCCAAAGGGTCGCCGAGCTAGTCCGTCGCCAGTGAAAGAGCGATTGCTCGGGGGCCTTCTGTGTCAATTGGCACATCTAAAAGTAGTACCCAAAAGCAAATACAAAAAGAAACTAAGATTAAAAGATATAAATATATCTTCCCCTCTATAGGACAGAGTTAAGATGGGTGTAGGACAGAGTGGGGTATGGGTAGAGGACAGAGTGGGGTTCGGGTGTAGGACAGAATGGGGTGTGGATATAGGACAGAGTTGGATGTAGGTAGGATAGAGTTGAGTATTTGTATGCGATAGACTAGGATGTGGGTGTAGGACGGAGTGGGTGTAGGTATAGGATAGAGTTGAGTGTTGGTATAGGATAGGATATGGTGTGGGTATAAGGCAGAACAGGATGTGGGTGTAGGACAGATTTGGGTGTGGGTGTGAGACAAAATGGGTTGTGGGTGTAGGACAGAGGGTGGTGTGGGTATAGGGCAGAGGATGGTGTGGGTATAGGACAGAGTGTGTGTGTGTAGGTAAAGGACATAATTAAGTGTGGGTATAGGACAGAATAGAATGTAGGTATAGGACAGAGTTGAGTGTTAGTATAGGATAGAGTTGGGTGTGGTGTAGGACAGATCAGCACATAAGGAGGACAGCATGGGATGTTGGTTTAGGATAGGGTGGTGTTTGGGTGTAGGGCAGACTTGAGTGTAATGCCGCTGTTAAACGTACATAAAAAACTGGACAGAGACCACCTTCAAATCATGGGTTACTCATGGGCTTTGCTCAGGGGTAGTCATTGCTTCCCCCGGTGTCCCCCTCTACCGCGCCTCACGGGCGCCCCTCCTGCCCCCTCGCGGCTTTCACACTTACTACGCAGTCACGTGGTACAGCCCGGTCCAGACCCCGGCCTCACTTCTCCACCACCCGCCCTGCAGTACGCACGTACTACAGTACCAATTTTCGTCTCTTGGCCACGTGCTTCGCCTCATACTCCCCGAGTACAGGCTAGCACCCCCATACACGCGATACGGTACAGCGAAAGGAGAAATGGGTCCTACGACGAGGAATACCCCGGTGCCCAGCACATCGAAGCCGACGGAATCCACGGCGGAATCGGAGGCCACTCTCCAGGAAACGGCCGAGTCCAACGAGAACATCGAGTCGGTCTCGGACAGCGGGCGCACGGTAAAAACGGCTAGGATCTCGAAGCTCGAGTCCAACATGGAAAAGATGGGAAGGACGATGGATAGCATGTTTCAGACGATGCAGGCGATGGCACGACAACGGTCGCCGACCAGGGCTACACAACCGACGGTCCGAGAGGCACGCTCTACGGCCGAGGACCGGACAAGAGACTGGGCCCAGGACCAGACGTCGAGGCTGCCCGCACCCAGACAACTCAGGGAACGCTACCTGAGCGAGGAACTGCTCCAGCGAGAGATCGACCGCGAGGGCATTCGGCATGAGCGCACGGCCGGTAGGTTTTCATCTGACTTGACCGTACATAAACTCATTTCTAAGCCGTATATGTATGTCGAACGTGAGGGCCTGTATACCATGTCACAAAAGCTCGAGGTTAGGGGAAGCCTGGCCCCCATGGAGTATGTGAGCGCATTCTTACTGATGATGGAGGACGAGCGGGCGATACCCGAGGGCGACCGTCGAGACATGTACAGGCACCTCTCGCAGGTAACGGTGGACGCCCAGACACGGCCGTGGCCCGCGGTTAGGAGGTGGTCTAACTACATATTCGATCAGGTAGAGGCCGGCCGTGTGTACTGGTCGGACCACGTGCGCATTCAAGACGAACGAGTACGCATAGCTATGACGGCCGCCACCAGCGCCCCTAACGGTCAAGACGGAGGAAGGGACGGAGCCCGAGAGCTCCCCTGCCGGGCGTACAACTCGGAGCGAGGTTGTCGCCTACGCAACGGACATCAGGACGGGCAGATCAAATGGGTTCATGTTTGTTCGTTCTGCGACTCGGTGGGGCGGATGTGCACGCACTCTATACACGCGTGCAACAGGAAACTCGTGTATGGTGCGGGTTATGACAACGCTGCACCAACATCCGCACCCGCCCCACGAAGGACGCCGCACGCCGGACACACGGTCCGCCCCACCGAACTAGGAGTGCAGAAACAACACGGCACGGCTTCAAAAAACGGACCGGACGCGCCCCGCGAGTGAGCGTGGCGCGAGACGCACCCCTCGGCCTTTCATCCGGGGATAAGGGTAATGACTCTGTGGTGAAAGAGAAAAGTGGATTTCTTTTAATTAGAATTAAGACGAGGCGACGTCTGTTCACTATTATGATGTTACCTTGAATGACAGTCAAAGAATGTACCTAACCAGCATAACCATGCATGTACACTGGTGGGCGTGACATAACAACCTGATGTCACATCTGCTCTGTCTGTGTTGCCAAGCAAAATGCCTGGGAACCACAGGAATAACCAACAAAGCAGATGTAGATTATGTGACAGGCAGAGAAAAGGAAACTGATTTGTGTGCGGGGAGGGGTTATGCCAGGATTGGTGATCAGCAAAAATTAGCCCTCAATCACTAGTGTTTTGGTTACAAACCATCTCAAAAGTAGTTGAGAACCTAGAATGGGAAATCTTTTTTTATCTGATTTTCCGAACCGAACAGTCGGGAACCTCCGACGGTATACTTAATAAACAAAAATAAAATTATTCATTATTCCTTCAATAATAATAATAGATGAATGCACTCACGTGTGGCTTCTGTGTGGCCTGTGTATGGGATGAGTGGAGTATGGCGGTCTCCTCAGTCCCATTACGTTCTGTAAGCCGCACTCGCACCTGAACGCATGGGAAGTAAGAATCGTAGCACTCAGTGTGGCTGGCGTACCCTCCGGAGGTGATACACTCCCGGCATGGCTCTAGGCCATCGTCAATGTGCTCCGTTACCATACACATCGACTCGATGTAATCCTTGGAGCCGAAATGCTCGACAAGCATCAGGTCTGCTACCAGTATGATGGCAGTCAAACTGACCATCAAGAAGAAGCAGGCCAGAGGGATAGCGGCACTACCCAGGCATTTAGTGCACTTGTTCTCTGGGCACGACCAACTCGCCATTGTATATCCACTTGTTATCTTGATGAATACTATATTCAATCGTCTAGGTTGCTCTCTATCTCTTGATATCCAACTATCTTCCTTGAAGTATACCTGTGTCGTTGGTGTTTGCTAGTGCAACAATTATACACCTGTCTTCATTGAAGTCCACCTATATAGTAATAACATTAGCTTGCTCTGACGTAGACCGCAATGTTTCGTTCCACGAATCGGTTCATTAAACGAGGGATTGCTCTTAAAAGATATGTTTTCCAAATGTCATTGACACAGTTCAGTAGCTGTGTTCCCCAGTCACTGTGGACGGACACACCCACCCTGTGCAACCAGTGTGCTGTGACCAGTCGAGCGTGACGACCAGTCAACCTTGGGGTATTGATTATTAATCACTTTCAATAATTGCGTTTTTGGCCTTCGACCTTGGGTGACTACCATACGGGTAGAGTTATCAGTCCTCGGTGTGTTTATATTTCCCTGATGGATTCTACAATAGAAACATAAAGAGAATTATACGATGACAGTATCAGTTGTGTACATGTTCGGTTTGAATTTACCAACGGTGCAGGGTTTTCGTCATTTGGATCTGAGATAAACCACGTTAGTATACATGCACGTGGACGCAGACCACTATGATTCTAGTGCGGTAATCGACAGGCCTACATAATATATACCCTACAAATAATCCCCATCAGCCTGTTGTATACGTATGGACGCACTGACAGGTGTTTCTGCAGGCGAGTGATCATCACTGGAGATCGATACAGGTATCAAACACCGGGTCATCGAGTCTGCTCCGAGCAAAGGTGTGTCTCGGGCATGTTAATCATAATTGACACAGGTATAACGAGAGCTAATTAGAGGATGACTGCTCCTGGGATAAGGCTTGCCAGATCGGCTAGACAATCAATCAAATAAATGGGTGTGGCGCCGCTGTTGTTATAATCACAGCTAGAAAACTCAGACCGATATGTATATTCGAAATAATGGAATAAGTTCTCTTCACTAGACTTTACACGGACCTAAACATATATTTATACATACGAGTACATGTATATACTCTCCTAGTGTACCTGTCTAAATTATTAAAAGAAGGGCCAAACATGGAATACAATGTAGACGCAGATTTGTGTTTTAAGTTACAGAATGAGCATGCTTGTAGGTTATAGTATACGAGATGCCAAAGCATGACTGTTCTGCAATGGTAACGTATGAGTCCGCGTCAGAGTCATATATTCTACACTCAGGTGTGCAGTAGTTTACGGTATACTATTGAATCAGGGCAGTGAATGGCCACTTCGACACACTTATGCAGGTAGGAATAAGGTATCTTCAACATGAAAAGGATATTGATGTATAGAGTGAACGTATGCTCACACTCATGGCAAGTTAGCCAGCTGGAGCCTACAAGTCACAAGGATTATGGCAACATGATATCATTAGACCAATCGTGTGTGATATTAAAGGTGTGAGTACTTACCACGTGAGCTTTCTATCACTGACTGTGATCAACACACAACAGCGCTACCTGAACAGTTGACTGTGGAGGCGTACCGCCGACCTTCACCTTGATTCAACCTGGCTGCGACCTAGTTTACGCTCCGTTCCACTTGACTGCCCCCACGGTAGAGGCCGGCCCTTTATATTTAGAGCTGTGAATGTTGAATGTTGGACAGATAAATATCTTTAGTTTGCTTCATTTCAAAATTTCTAATCAGAATAACTGCATAGTAAAATATAATAGTATTGTCCTGTCAGGCCTACGGGAATGCCATATGGGATTCGCTATACAAGCTGTGCTATATATTTATAAACAGTATGCGTAGGTCCCCCCCCCCCCCCCCACACACACACGCCTCCACTGAATTACCAGAATATCAATATCGATCCCCTCACCATTAATCACCCAATCTATAGATTTATAGGACATGCATACACAACTCAAAAGAGTAGGCTTGTCATAGGAAAATGTATAGTATATAATAGTTGTCTTGCAGCTGATATCTTACGATATTATTTAGACCATCTGCATATCGGATATATATGGAATTAAATATGTTATTTCTTGCATGTTAATGGGGATATCTGTTTTGAATATCACATAAGTGGATTAATGGCTATGCTCATGATTATAGCTTAGAAACGATTCATATGGTGTATACACGTACTCTTGATGGTGGCCATGACCACCCCCATTCTCTTACCCCTCTCACAAGCTTATAAGACATCGACAACTACTTTCACCGATCCCACCGATGATAATAATCGGGATTAATGAGCCTATTCTGAAAAGATCATTTGATTAGCGATGATATGTATCCTCACGTTCTATATACGAGTACATGTATTATCTATATGCCGATTTGAAGGCGAATATATAGGTATGACAACCGTTTTCCGATATTTTAGATTGAACAGAAATGATCAAACTTGACATAATTTGTTTTGAATTAGTAAAAACTGCATTGCTGATAACATAATTTTGCATGGTACCAGTACATTGATTGAAGGTACCATACCAGTAGGGTACCAAAATACATCAATCATGTCATATTATCGGTACCAATTAGTATTTTGGAGATTGGACCCTATATGCTAGATTCAAAGATATTTATAATGAATCATAATGATCTAGATGTATTTACTTGGTCAATACAGAGATATTCTATGTGGGTTGATCCATTCTATATTGTATCAACGTTCGCTGAGAGATCGTGGTTAAGATGGAGTCCGTGTGCGAAAATTGGATAAAGCCTGTACCTGTGAGTCACCACTGAGGAAGGGTCGTGTCTGACAGGGGCCAGCACTGGACACATTCCGAGGTCAAGAGGTGCTGGTGCAAACGTAGCCAACGGTGGCACATTGTGTTTGAGCCTGGATACTGGGAGATGGTGGTCAACTTGATAATAGTTTTTGTGTTGGATTCAACCTAAAGAGGTAACACCTTCAAATCCATTTATAACTTACTCTGTTGGCTCTGCGCCCTCCCCACACCTAAAAGCCCGTAGACCGGGTTATCAAGTATCAGGTATGTGACATTCAGATGCCTATTGTAGTTATCTTATAACAGAGGCATGGTTCTGACACTAAGAAGAGACATTCGTGCTTTTTCATAATTAATGAGACAAGAAATGTAAATGTTTGAGGGTAGTATATATACACAATAATGACTGGTTTTGTGTACGAGTGGCCGTAATCTCCGAGTAGTTGACGCGTAGTAATATCCGAGCGATTAGCGAGGATATTACATCGTCAACTACGATTATTATATCTGCTCAACCACCATAAATCATTACTTGATTTCTGGCAGTTTGTTGCATTAGCGCCATTCATACCTAGAGAATTTATATTTAATGTATTTTTTAAATCTTTTAATTCCCGCTGCTCTCTGGCAGTCTATCGTACATCTCGGCAACGCTTTGCTGTCAATTTCTTTCCCACAATATAACCCTCAATCTTCAGTTTTTGGACTGTCTGCAATGAGTCAATATTGCATCTACGTCCTCCATCTATTACGAAACTACAGTACTCAAGAGTGGGTCATATCATCATTTTATATACTTTGAGTGCAACATCCTGTGACATACACCTACAAACTTTACTAACTTTAAAAACCGCCCTACAATTTTGATATGGTTTTCAAAATTCAGATCCATATCTGTTGTCACTCCCAGGTAGTTGTAGTGGGTCACTTCATTCAAAGCTACATCCTTGAACATAATGTTAAAGTTCGGTAGATACGGTCTGCGTCTCTTGGTTGCTGACCAGCAGGTTTTGGTTTTAGACGAGTTGATCGTCATACCATGCTTATCACACCAATCAGATATGGTTATGACAGTGGGTTGTAGCTCGGATTTGGCAGTCACTCCAACTGTATCTCTGGAAAATAAAACAAGGTCATCAACATATTGTATGGCCTTGGCCCTATTTAGGTCCAAACACATGTCATTCACCTTTATTATAAACAGAAGCGGTCCCAGGACCGAGCCCTGGGGCACTCCAAACCTCACAGTCCGCAAAGACGAGACAATGCCATTGATGATGACCCGCTGGTACCTATCATCCCAGTCGCTCCTAACCCATGCTTCTAGGTTACTGGGCAAATTAACTGTTTGGTTTATCTTGGCCAACAATAATTTATGCGGTACTGCATCAAACGCTTTTTTAGGTCCACATAGCATATTGCACTCAATTGTCTCTACCTTCATATACTTTGGAGGGCGACGGGAGTAATGATATTGGGCGCCAGTTTGTGATTGTGCCACCACCCTTGGGGATGGGCACTACCAGTCCATGTTTACAGCTGTCTGGAACGATTCCTGTATTCAGGGAGCATTCAAAAAGATGAACAACTTAACCAACTAAGATGCACACTGCATCCTGCATTACCTGTCCCGAGACATGATCCAGTCTAGACGATTTACGGCTGTTTATCTCTTTTATACGGCACATAGCCTATGATCCATGGGCGCCGCCATGATGCCCCCCGAGTAGGTGTTCTTCATTAAAGGAGGTGAAAAAGTAGCTGTTCTTCACTAATGGAGGTGCAAAAGAAGTGAGTGATAATTGGGAAATGTCACTTTTCTTGCCTTGCTCACATATGTAAATAAAGTGTTCCATGTAAAAAACCTCATGTCCTGGGTTTTAGCATTATATCTTCCTGGTCTGGGATGGGTGTAGAGAGTCAAAGGAACCTTGGTAAAACATTGAAAGGCAGCTGAATTTCGTAAGAACAAAGAGCCAGGGGGGTGTTGCATAAACCGGGAACGATAAACCATGTAAATTTTGGTGAAGAACGATAGTACAACGAAAATATAACGTAACTTTTTTCATCGTGTTGCACAAAACACGTCGTTGTGTTATCGTTCGTCTGTTGATACAACGAAAGTAACAACGAACAATAAAAGGAAAAGTAGGCAAGGTACCCGTTTGACCCCGGGGAATCCCGGGAAATCCCGCGAAAATCCCCCAATGACGTCATGAGATGTCCCATTCTAACAATTCTAACTTTAAAAAGGGAAATTGCTGTAGTGTCATTAATAACAGGGCGATTTTCATAAACAAAACGTCGTTAGAAAGCTAAGAAGTAGGCCTATCTGTTGACATATATATACATGATATATAGATATATTGGAGATAGATATATGATATAATGACAGGATATACCTGTGTCGTATATTTCGTCAGCAAGGGAAACCCTCGCGACTTATGTGCAATTACTCAAGAATGCTAGGTGGTTAGTCGCAAATTGTGATTATAGTAGGTCACCTATAATATACATCGATATACAGCACCCGGGCCCGGCCGCACCCGGGCCCGGTTTGATCCGGTTTGGCCCGGGCCCGGTTTGATTCCGGCCCGGTTTGGCCCGGGCCCGGGTTGATCCCGGGCCCGGTCTGATCCCGGGCCCGGTTTGGTCACGGGCCCGGTTTGATTCCGGCCCGGTTTGGCCCGGGCCCGGTTTGATCCCGGGCCCGGTTTGATCCCGGGCCCGATTTGATCCCGGGCCCGTTTTGATCCCGGGCCCGGTTTGATCCCGGGCCCGGTTTGATCCTGGGCCCGGTTTGATCCCGGGCCCGGTTTGGTCACGGGCCCGGTTTGGTCACGGGCCCGGTTTGGTCACGGGCCCGGCCGCACCCGGGCCCGGTTTGATCCGGTTTGGCCCGGGCCCGGTTTGATTCCGGCCCGGTTTGGCCCGGGGCCGGTTTGGTCACGGGCCCGGCCGCACCCCGGCCCGGTTTGATCCGGTTTGGCCCGGGCCCGGTTTGATCCCGGGCCCGGTTTGATCCCGGGCCCGATTTGATCCCGGGCCCGTTTTGATCCCGGGCCCGGTTTGGTCACGGGCCCGGTTTGGTCACGGGCCCGGCCGCACCCGGGCCCGGTTTGATCCCGGGCCCGGTTTGATCCCGGGCCCGGTTTGATCCCGGCCCACTTTGATCCCGGGTACGGCCGGACCGGTTTGATCCCGGTCTGGTTTGATCCCGGCCCGGCCCGGCCCGGCCCGGTTGGTTGATTGCAGGGTGGTCAGGTGGGTAGGTCAGCGGATGGGTCAGTTAACGGGTCGGTCAGGTCGATCCCCGAGCCCGGTTGGATCCCCGGGCCCGGTTCGATCCCCGGGCCCGGTTCGATCCCCTCTAAGAGGCAGACAGGAAGACATGGAGTCAGGCATGGAGGCAGGCAGGCAGGCCGGCAGGCAGGGAGACAGGCAGGCAGGGAGGCAGTCAGGCAGGCATGCAGGCAGGCATGCAGGCAGGCATGCAGGCAGGCAGGCAGGCAGGCAGGCAGGGTGGCAGTCAGGTAGGCATGCAGGCAGGCAGGGAGGCAGGTAGGCATGCAGGCAGGCAGGCAGGCAGGGTGGCGATCAGGTAGGCATGCAGGCAGGCAGGCAGGCAGGCAGGGTGGCAGTCAGGTAGGCATGCAGGCAGGCAGGCAGGTACGGTGGCAGTCAGGTAGGCATGCAGGCAGGCAGGCAGGCAGGTAGGCAAGCATGCAGGCAGGCAGGCAGGGTGGCAGGCAGGTAGGCATGCAGGCAGGCAGGCACGGTGGCAGTCAGGTAGGCATGCAGGCAGGGAGGGAAGCAGGATGGCAGTCAGGTAGGTATGTAGGCAGGCAGGCAGGCAGGGTGACAGTCAGGTAGGCATGCAGGCATGCAGGCAGGCAGGTTGGCAGTCAGGTAGGCATGCAGGCAGGCAGGCAGGGTGGCAGTCAGGTAGGCATGCAGGCAGGCAGGCAGCCTGGCAGGCAGGGTGGTAGTCAGGTAGGCATGCAGGCAGGCAGGCAGGCAGGCAGGATGGCAGTCAGGTAGGCATGCATGCAGGCAGGGTGGCAGTCAGGTAGGCAGGCAGGCAGGCAGGCAGGCAGGGTGGCAGTCAGTTAGGCATGCATGCAGGCAGGCAGGCAGGATGGCAGTAAGGTAGGCATGCATGCAGGCAGGCAGGCAGGCAGCCTCCTTCCCTCTAAGAGGCAGAGAGGGAGACATGGAGTGGCAAGGCAAGGCAGGCAAGCAGGCTGGCAGGCAGGCAGGCAGGGAGACAGGGAGGAAAGGAGGCAGGTAGGCAGGGAGGCAGGGAGGCAGGGAGGCAGGGAGGCAGGGAGACAGGGAGGCAGGGAGGCAGGGGGGATGGGGGGGGGGGGGGGCTGGTACAGGTAAGTTTTGGGCGGTTCTTTGAAAAAATTTCAAACTACGGCAACTCCTGACTTGTCCGGGGTTATCGTTCTTTGTTGCCGCTTTGGTTCACTTTGGGAAGGGTAAAATTGTTTAAATGCAACACGAATTGTCTCACGAATTTCCGAATTAACGAACGATAAATATTTGCGGGTCGATTTGTCCTTATGCAACACAACATACGAAAGTTAACGAACGAAACCACAACGTACGATAAAACAACGAAAGGTTTTTATGCACCTCAATTTTTGGCGTTTTGAAGATTAACGTTCGTTGTTGGTATATGACATTACAATTCGTTCTTTATGCATCACTAACGTTCGTTATACATTTTCGTTATGGTTTTAGCGTTCGTTCCCGGTTTATGCAACACCCCCCAGAATACAGGTTTTGTCTCCCGACCACCTAGTGACTGCTTCATGAACTAACATTGGCTCTGTCCCCTATAAGTTTTATTACACTCTTCCTATCCAGTTTGAATTTATGCTTGTCTCTAACTTTTGGCTCTTCTTTTAATTCATTTACGTAATTTCTGTACCTAGTTTGATAAGAACTTATTGATATAATCTGCAGTGTCTTCATACTTAACTGTTTCTCCATTGTCCTCAATGTGTGCAATTATTCTTTTCTTTGGGGCTGTTACACAAGCCACATGGTATATACCCCTCCAGAAATGATTAGGTCCCTTCTTATTATACTTGATCTGCTCGCTTATAAAATTGTCTTTGGCATGTTTGAGATTATCTCGTATTCTGTAGTTTAACCACCTAGCTTCATGGAGTTTCTCCCAGTCTCCATTATTTTTGTAATCCTTAATAAATTGTTTCCTCTCCTCAATATCACTGTATACTTCGTCAGATACCCAGACATCCATCTTCGTTGTAAATTTCATTTCTTTTATTGGGTGATTTCGTTCCAGGAATTCTGTGATTCCTTTAATTATCACTTCCCACAAGTAATTAGGATCTCTATTATGCCAAAAAGCCTCCCAGTCAAGTGATCTGAAATACTCCTCTAGTTTTTTGTACTTACATTTTTTGTATGACCTACCCCTAAAGCTCGGACCCCCTTTGGTTATTTTATCTTTTTTTGTGTATCGCATATGTCGGAAAAGGGTCTGAGATTTAATCCATTCCTACCAAACTACTGTTTACATACTCTGAATTTGTGTATACTAAGACTATAAGCATGCCACCGGTTTTGTTAGGGTGTGTCACTTCGTCAATTAGTTGTCGCAATAAGTGATCCTTGGTTACTTTGTTAAGTGCTTTAACTGCCCCGTCATTTTGCCTTTTTCATATATATATATATATATATATATATATATATATATATATATATATATATATATATATATATATATATATATGGTCGATTCTCACGAAAGCGGTGCAATTCATGAAAAAATCAAATTCAATGTATCCTATCACCCTATGTTTTATTCAAAAGTAGACAAATTGTAGCTTTTAAGGTCAAAATATTTTTCACTAATCTCAAATAGGGACCAAGTTACAGGCAAGTGAATTATAAAACACAATCACCTGTCATTCTACGAAACGACACTATATAGCACCATTCTTTTGAGTGAATTAATATATTAGAATAGCACATTTGTGTTTTCCTTGAAGAATTTGTATAGAATAAAGAATTCCAAGGGAAAAGCAGTATTTCTGATGCTGTTTCTATATTTTTTCAAGTTCTGGTTAATATTTTTCATAGTAGCTTAGGCCTATGCTCAACTAAAGTTAATGAAAACTGGACCAAAATTGCAATTGTAAGGAAAATTTCTATAATCATTGTACATAGGATAGTGTTTTATACCACCTAAAATTAAAAAAAAAAAAGGAAATCATATAATATCCTCTGGAGAAGGAAGTTATATGGTCGTTTCGTAGAATGACAGTCGTTTCGTAGAATGACATAAACATGTGTAGCTGGTTTACAGCTATACAAGTAACCTAGTCAAATTATATATGCACAAATTTAGTTACTTAACAACTGCTAATCTTCTCCTAGCAAATAAAAGTGCTTTTTCCTATGAATGATAGCAGTAAATTTAATTTTGGACTCTTTTCCTGTCAATCTAAAGGTGCTATCACTGTGAGTCCTGATTTTACCCAAGAAAGTGAAGGTTACTACCTTTTTTCCATCATAGAAGTATCTACATACAGAGGACATCATGTTCAGAACTTAATCTTTTGTGAAAAATGAATCCCCTTCCTCAAAACAACAAGTTATGTGGCCGTTTCGTAGAATGACAGACACTTTCGTAGAATGACAATAATCTATGTAGCTTGTTTATAGCTTACACATGTCACCAGGTCAAGCGGTATGTTTATAGATTTTGTTGTCAAATAACTACCAATAAACTACTAGTGAATTGAAGTGTTTTAAGTACAGTGAGAGCACTGTCAGACAGTGTGGGTCAGTCAATATAGGCCTGTTGGTATTAGTAAGTCAGTATTGGTTAGACGGTACTAGTGAGTAGGGTACTAGGGAGTAGGGTTCAGTCAGTTGGTATTGGCCAGTTAGTACCAGTCAGTCAGTATTGGTCAGGTGGTATTGGTCTGTTGGTCTTAGTCCATAGGGATCAGTCAGTTGGAATTGGTCAGTTAGTCAGTCAGTATGCCTTTATTCTTCAGTCAGTATTGATTAGTTAATATGGTTCAGTCAGTATCGGTCAGTCAATATTGGTCTTGGTCAGTCTGTATTGGTCAGCTTAGATTGATCAGTCAGTATCGGTCAGTCAGCATGAGTATGTCAGTATTGGCTAGTCAGTTGGGTCTTGTCAGTTGGTATTGTTCAGTATGAGTCAGTTGAGATTGGTCAGTTAGTATCAGTCAGTCAGAGTGAGTGAGTGTTGGTAGATGGAATCAGTCAGTCAGGATTAGTCAGTGAGTATTTATCAGTTTGTATTAGTCAGTCAGTATTGGTTAGTCAGAACCGGTCGGTTGGGTTTGGTCAGTTGGTATTGGTCAGTCAGTATGAGTTAGTTTAGATTAATTGCTCAATATTGGTCATTAGTGTGAGTTAGTCTGTATTGATAAGTAAGTATTGGTTAGTCGGTTTCATTCAGTCAATATTAAGTCATTCAGTATTTGTCAGTCAGTATGAGTCTGTCAGTATTAGCCAGTCTGTATTGGTCAGTCAGTATTTATCAGAATGTATTTGTGAGTCAGTCGGCATCAGTCAGTTGGTATTGATTTGTCAGTATTGATCAGTCTGTATTAGTCAGTCTGTATCAGTAATTCAGTATTGGTCAGTTGGCATTGGTAAGTCAGCATTTGTCAGTTGAGATTGGCCAGTCAGTGTTGGTCGGTCAGTGTGAGTCAGTATTGGTAGTTGGGACCAGTCAGGTAGGATTGGTAACAGCCAGTATTGTCCTCTCAAGGTTCAGATAAGGGTTACTAAGTACAGGTCTATCAGTATTGGTCAGTTAGTATTGGTCAGTCTGTATTTGTAGTTGGGATTAGTCCATCAGGATTGGTCAGTGAGTATTCACTTGTCTGTACTAGTCAGTAAGTATTGGTCAGTCATTGTGAGTCAGTTGAGACAGTATTGGTTAGTAAGTGTGAGTCAGTCTGTATTGGTTAGTCAGTTTCAGTCAGTCAATATTAGGTCAGTCATTGTCGGCCAGTCGTTATGTGTCTGTCAGTATTAGCCAGTCAATATTCCTCAGTCAGTATTGGTCTGTCATGCTCAGTATCAGTCAAGATTAGTGAGTCAGTATTGGTCAGCCAGTATTTATCAGAATGTTTTAGTCAGTCAGTATTGGCAGTCTGTATCGGTCACCTTTTAATACATTATATACTACACAGGAAATAATTTAGTTTTTCCTTTGTTTATTCATTTCATAGTTTGTCACAGCTTATCACTAACTTTGCTTCTATTATGGAAAATCTTTGTGCTTTATGATTTATAAATTTAATTTTTTGACTCTTGTTCTAAATGTACTCTGTTAGTGTCTATTTTACAAAGAAAAGTGAATGTTAGTACATTTTTCCCAATACAGAAGCATCCACATACACAGGAGGTTTTGTTAGAACCTAATATTTTAAAAAAAATGAATCCCTGACCTCAAAGTGACAAGTTATGGGGGGCGTTTCGTAGAATGACAGGTCGTTTCGTAGAATGACATGAACATTTTTCAACAGGTTTACAGCTATGTAAGTCACCTAGTTTAGCAGTGTGTGTAAACATTTTAATATAAAGAAACTACAAATCTTCTCTTATTAAATCGAAGCGTTTTCCCCTAGAAATGATAGCAGTAAATCATACTTTTTGACTCTTATTCTGTCTGTCAGAACACACTATCTCTGTTAGTGCCTATTTTACAAAGGAAAGTGAAAGTTAGTACCCTTTTCACAATCTACATAAACAAGACATCATGTTCAGAACTTAATATCTTGTGAAAAATTCCAGCCCCTCCCTCAAAACAATAAGTTGGGTGGACGTTTCGTAGAATGACAGGCCGTTTCGTAGAATGACATAAACGTTTTGAAGTTGGTTTACACCTCATAAATAGGTAATCTACAAGTCTGCTACTTCGTAATGGAATTTTTATTAAAGAAGACATTGCTACAAATGTATAAATAGCTTTTCTCTCACTAATGTCCAGAAATAAAAATACTACAGGCCTTTTAATATGTCGTTTCGTAGAATGACACATAATACCATGGTTGGAGGTGCTGGACTCTTTTTGTTTTCAGGTTTAGAGGGTAAGAGAAAATTATTTGGTGTTTACCCTGTTTTGTAGTATAGAGTCTGAACTCTGATTATATACAAATATAGAACTTGAATTATATTTTTATAAACGTTTTCTGAGTGTTTAATATGGGTCGTTTCGTAGAATGACACAATTGCTATTATTTTCTCTCCTATACTATGCATATTAAACCAACCCAGATGCTGGAAATTTATATATCAGAAGAACCGCCTTGTTAAGCACCATCATCTAGGAAATAATCGTTTCTCATGGATACTAAATTTACAAAAAAAATAAGCATTTTTGATTTTTGCATGAATTGCACCGCTTTCGTGAGAATCGACCATATATATATATATATAAGGAATATAAAGCCACCGGGTTTTATATGAGTATAAAACGAAGAGAGAGTCTGCTACATCCCACCAGAGGTCCTATGAGGTTCTCCTGAGGTTCGCGTTGGATCCACGGAGGCGCTAAAGTCAAGACACGTGAGGGAGTCGACCTGCTGTACCTAGACGAGTCCCAACCCCTCTTTCACCTCGCACCCTCAACCAGATCGGATGTATATCACCAGCAGAACATTGTTTCACTGCGTGGTACCACAGGTTGATCGTTCTGGTCTCAATGGTTTCAATTGTTTCAACCCTCTTGTTACCTTCAGCTTCGTTTTGCTTTTAAGCAATGTTCTACTGTTTTCAGTACTGTTAAATGTTACTGTTGAAATGAGGCGGTGTGATAACTGCCACCGGGAATTCGATGCCCGTTCCCATAGGGACGGGTGCCCGTTTTGTCGAGTCGACGAAATAGAACAAGAACTTAAAGAAAGTTATCCAGAGGAAGAGGTGGAAGATAAGGGTAGAACGATTAGAATTGAACGCAAACTTTCTGCGGCCCCAGTTTGGCTTCAGCCTATGACCGCAGATAATGAAAAACTACGAAAAGAGGTTAACGAATTAAGAAGTGAAGTCAGTTCGCTCGTTAATTTGATAAAAGGCATTAAATTGCCCGAGGATGGAGCGACAGGTTTAGCGGAAGAAAGTTCTTCCAGGAACACCCCTGACCGCTTCAAAATGGGAAGTGCTACTCCACTCCTTCCGAGAAGTGGTTTTAAACCAGTTTCCCCGGCAATTCGTGGAACTTTTTGTGCCCCGGAAACTCAGGGTCCGGAAAAACAAACCGAAGTTGTACATTGCAGCTCTAAGACAAAGCGTAAGTGCAAATATTTCTCTCTTCAACCTTTTTTCCCTCCGGGAATAGATACGCCCACATACGACCAAATGCTCAGCGCCTCATTGGGTTTGCTACGGTCAATCAATGAACAGGGGTTAGATAGTTCCACGTATTCTGACCATGTATCTTATTTGGTGGATAGGCGTTCAACTCACACCGGGAAAAGTTTGGTCGATTACGACGAAGCTGTATGCTTAAAATGCGATAAACTTGGCCTTGAGTATTTTTCGTACGGTGACAGCTTCCTCTCGGAAAAATACTTAAATTTTGAAACTACTTTTTCGTATGTTTCCTTGAATAAAAAACTCAAGGAATTGGGAGAACGAAAAACACGAGGTGGCCGTAACGCTTGGTCAAACACGGACGATACTGTTCTACGCCCTAAGGGAATTTGCTGGAAGTACAATTCAAAAGAGGGTTGTTCATATACCAACTGCTTGTATCGCCATGAATGCACTCAATGCAGTTCTAATCACTCAGTTCTAGTGTGTAAAAAGAGTACGGGTGAAACAAAAACTTCTAAATGAAGTAAGGTCTACCGGAGGTATCGTTTTTATCGCCGGAATTGTTGTGATCTCGATGTATATGATGGTAGTCAGGATAAAGAATGTAATTCTCCTAACATTTGTGTGGGCGGGCCAATTGGCAGGTTGGGACCACAAACCATGTCCAGCGCAGAGGTCGTTCCGGACAATTGCCCGGGTTCTTTCAATTCTATTTCTAACCTTTCTGGTACTAACGATGTTGCTAGAAAAATGTTAGATAATGTTTGTTGTTTCACCCGTATAGACTCTATACATAGCAATGATCAAGCGATACCTGTTGCCCCGGTTAACTCTAATCAAGAGTATCAAATATCTTCTATGGGAGCGATATCATATATTGAATCTCATTCCTCTCAGTCAACGGTTGATGTTTTGACGAATTCTACTGCGAGTTCAGTGGAATTCATAGAAAGTAATTCTAACGGACATAGTCCCAAACCTCAAATCAATGTTGAAAATGATAATGGGTTGTGTAAAAATTTGAACAATAATGTATGGATAACAATTGATCCTGTTCCGGAAAACAATGAATTAGTGAATGATTCAAATGTTTTTCAGGTCAATGAGCCGGACGCAGATCTATCCTATTATTATCGTCCGTGTGGTGGTAGTTGTGTTGGTGAACACACGGTAGGTGGTAGAAAGAATCAGCTTAACCCTTGCGTATTTTTTGACGAATGTTTCTCTCATTATTCTGGACCCGACAAAAATGCAGCTTACATTTTTTCAGGAGTCAATTCTGGTTTTAAAATCGTAGATAAGAATTTTACAGGTGTCTATTCATCAAAAAATTATAACAGTATCTACATACCAGAGTTTAAAGAACAAATGGATAATACGTTAAAGGAAGAGTTATACTGGAAAAAGGTTTCCCCCTCTGATCGTCCACCGGACTGTGTCCACGCCATGGGAGCAGTTCGGAAAAAATCAGGGAAACTCAGACCAATCACCGACTGCAAACGTCCCTTGTTTTCCAGCATTAATAATCATATGTCTACGACTTGCGAAAAGTTTTCGTATCTTTCTTTAGACGAAGTTTTGTCTAACGTATCCCCCAATACCTATTTTTCAGTAGTAGACATCAAAGTTGCATATCGATCAGTTCCAGTGGCACCAGGAGACAGAAAATACCAAGGTTTTATTTGGAATGTGAACCAAAAAGATTTATATTTTGAATCAAACCGTTTAGTGTTTGGATTACGATGTGCACCCTACATTTTCACCCAAATTACTGAATTTATCGTCCGTTCAATGCACAGAAGAGGTATTCAAATGATTTTCGGGTATCTCGATGATTTTGTTGTTTTGGGTAATTCCATAGAAGAATGTAACGATCATTTGAATGTCCTAACAAAATTTTTGTCTTCACTGGGGTTCGAGATCAACGAGAAAAAGTTGATTTATCCTACAAAAAAAGTTATTTATTTAGGTTTTGAAATAGATAGCGATCAAATGACAGTGTCCTTACCACAAGATAAACTTGAAAAAGTTATATCGCTCATTTCTTGTTTCTTGGAAAAAAGAAACCGCCAGTTATAAAGAAATGGCCTCCCTTGCCGGGTATCTCTCACATGCTTCAACCATTGTCCGGGGCAGTAGGACTTTCTCACGTGGGATTGTTAATTTTGTTAATTTTATGAAAGACAAAATTCACTATTGCAAAATCCCTGAATGGCTTTTTTCGGACTTACGCTGGTGGAAAAGTTTTCTGCCAATGTTCAACGGTGCCCAAAAAATAATGATACCCAAACATGTGTTTTCTTATTCCCTAGAGACAGATGCATCTCAATCTGGATTCGGAGGAACATGCGGCAGCGACTGGATGTTTGGGGTTTGGGATTCTAACGTATCACACCCTGAAGTCAACGATGTTCATAGCCACCATTGGGCTTTACCCCCTACAGAAACTATCGACAAAAACATCAATTTGCTAGAACTATGGCCTATTGTTATCGCGGCACACCGATGGTGTGAGGTATGGCGCAACCATCAAGTGATTGTCAAAAGCGACAACACCCAAGTTGTTTTCGCTATAAATAGCGGCAGAAGTCGTAACCTCCAAAAAATGCAGTGGCTACGAGAACTTTTTTGGGTTGCAGCTGTATTTAACTTTGTTATCTGTGCGGAATATTTACCTGGCAGAAACAATCTTGTTCCCGATTATTTATCGAGAATATACGATCCCAAGTTAAATAATCATTATGCTCGCAGGTTAATGTCTGGATTTTGTTGTTCTAGGTCTTCAAGTTGAAGTCAAGATGTATCAATCCAGATGGATGTCTACAAATACAACCAACACTCGCCGCTGCCAGTGGAACCATTACCTTCGTTTTTGCAGGGAATTTGATCAAATTCCTTTACCTGCTACCGTTAATTGTATTTGTCTCTACGTTTCTTTCATGGCTAGAGATTTTAAATACTCATCGATTGTGAATTATCTATCCGCAGTCTGGTCTTTTCACAAAATTAATGATGTCAAACATGTTAATATCGATAATTTTTTGATTAAACAAACTTTACTAGGTATTAAACGCACAATTGGTGCTGCAGTCACTCAAGCCAGACCTATTTCAAAAATTGAAATAAAAATGATTTATTTTTCTTTAGATATGAAGGTTACTGAAGATTTATGTTTCTGGTGTTGCTGCCTCCTGGGATTTCGGGCATTATTAAGAAAATCAAATATTCTTGAAGACGGTTATGCCCTTTTAGTTAAAGATATTCAATGTGTTGATGATTATATCATTTTTTCAATCTCTCGATCAAAAACAATTCAGTTTTTTGACCGAATTCTAACGATCCCATTCAAGAAGATTCCTGATTCACCTTTTTGTCTTTTTACTTTCATCTCCAAACTGAAAGCCAGAGTCTCTCACCCCCCAGACTCTCAGTTGATGAGTTTTCTCAAAAGAGATATTATAGTACGAGCTTCGTATACTTGGTTTCACAAAAAACTCTTTAATTTGTTACATGATCTGAAACTGGATCGTTGTACCTCCCAATCTTTTCGACGTGGAGGTGCGTCAGCACTTTTTCAAGCAGGAATCTCTCTAGGAGATATCAAAGAACTAGGAGACTGGGCCAGCTGGTCCGTACTCCTTTATCTAACACGATCCATGGATAGAAAGAAAGAACTAGATAACTTAATAATATCTAAACTTTTTTTCTGAGTGTATTTTTGGCAGTTTTTGGAGGATTTATTCGAATACCTCATAGTTATCATGAATAAATTACTAAGCCAAACATATACACTCGTCAAATTATTATTATTGTACTTTTATTATCCTATCATCTTATATATATAATTACAGTTTTATAAGGAATATAAAGCCACCGGGTTTTATATGAGTATAAAACGAAGAGAGAGTCTGCTACATCCCACCAGAGGTCCTATGAGGTTCTCCTGAGGTTCGCGTTGGATCTAGGAGGCGCTAAAGTCAAGACACGTGAGGGAGTCGACCTGCTGTACCTAGACGAGTCCCAACCCCTCTTTCACCTCGCACCCTCAACCAGATCGGATGTATATCACCAGCAGAAATTTTTTTTTTTTATCGGAGGATTTATTCGAATACCTCATAGTTATCATGAATAAATTACTAAGCCAAACATATACACTCGTCAAATTATTATTATTGTACTTTTATTATCCTATCATCTTATATATATAATTACAGTTTTATATATATATATATATATATGTATATATATATATATATGTATATATATATATATGTATATATATATATATATATGTATATATTCATATTCATATAGGGGACTTGCTTTGCGGCCCGCTCCCGAGTTGTTATTTTGAGTTTCAAAATTACTTATGTCGACATGCCTTGCGGCCCATTCAAATATATGTAGCATGCAAACAGACATTCAAATCCCTACCCTAGTTTCCTAAGACGATATGGACAAATTTATGAAATCATTACATTCCATATATTGCATCCAATTACCAAAATATGATATTGAAATTTATCGACAGATTAGGTAAACAATAACTCTATGGTTGAAGTCTTTGCACTTGGGACTTCAACCATTATGTCGAATCAAAGAAATATGGATAGTGTCATCTATCTATATCGATCACACATGAAATTCGTTGAGTTAAGTAAGGGATCTTGATATATATTGATTGTCTTACTTTACACATGTACTATATATGTCGACGATTAAGTAAGTGACTAAAATGGCGGTTTTTTTAGTTACTTTTAAGTATATGATAATAATAATGTAAACCGATGACATATAAAGGTGCATTGCATCAACAGAAGTCATTCACCGCAAATCAAGTCATTATTTCTCCTTTGTTATGCCAGTGTACATAGTTGTTAGTATACCTATACAAGTAATGCCAATTGGTTGCTCTAAATTTAAGATGAAACTTCTCCCTTAACCAAACTGGGACGGGCAAGCACTGTCCGCCCTTATATTGATGGCCAAGACCGTGTTCCCATCTCAGGTGACATCTTATGAATTTAGAGAGACTCCACCAGAGTTGTGTTATTTTTGGCAGCAAGCACCGATCACCCCGCTCTCAGGTCTTTCCACTGTTTTAATGAAACCTCTTTTTTTCTTCCCGTGAATGACAGGATCCCATCAAAGCTGAATCAATAATTCTCTGGAGTTATCCGTCTTTGACTGCTTCTTTTAAGCTGTTTAATTCACCACAGGAGGGAGACTTGTGACGTTGAGACCAAGATAAGAGAGAGAATTGAAAAGAATGTGACTTACTGGTCATAGAGACAGACCTTTATTTATTTATGACAGACGGTGTTCACTTGTAGTTTTCAGCCTTATCCTGACGATCACCAGCATATATGTTATAGCTTGCTTAAAACGATAGAGTATAGTTATAATCGCATACATTGCTAAACAAACATAGGAAATAGTTTGGGGGCAACAACAATACCACTCTTTATTGAAAGAATACAATACTAGAAGTTTGTTCACATGAACCTTGAGGGGTCCTTAACAGGTAGATATCGGTCCAACCGTCAGTGTAGAAACATACTATGTGCAATAAAACCGCGCTTCTGGGACACCCCGCTTAAGGGGACACCTTGCTAAATGGGAAAATTGGCTTGGAACGGAAATTTTCCGCTCTATTAAGAGTTCAATTCAACCCCGATTAAAGGGATACCACGCTTATGGAGAGAGGTATTTCGGTATTTACTCTACGCAACTGGTTACCTGGTTACAAGTTACACAATAGTTACACCAGGCGCAACCTAGAAACTATATGTTGCATTTTGATAGTTATTTCAATAGTGATCGCTTCAATATATAATGCTTTTAATGATGTCTATCCGTTTTCTTCCATCGTATTTTCAGTAAGAAACATAAAAATGAGTCTAGTTCCCATAGCCCACACCCGTAATTCTAAAATGAAAGTGTCTGGTTTAAATCGTCGTAAAATAGGAAAGAAAGATGAATTATACGGCAAGAGTTTTATAAGTGTATGGATGAGTTGTTTTGTTGTTTGTGTGTGTGTGTGTTTTATCATATTTGAGCCGCCTTTCTAGACCTATTATATTTAATATTGACCAGTGTGATTTGTTGTAGCTGACTGGCTTGGTGCAAATGATACTATGCGCCTGTGATATCTGCTGTTTGCCAACGTGGCGACATCTGGTGGGGTGAACAAGAACTAATGCTGAAATACCAGTACAGATTCTGTGCATATCAGAACATAAAGGCATATCCTACAATAAACAGTGGTGGCGCCTGGTGATTTTCAAATGCTGAGAATTATCAATTGAAACTGTTTTCTTGTGACATATTCGATTACCACATGGATGAAATATAATAGTTTTAATTCTTTCAATTACATGGACGATTGCAGATTCATCGCCAATTTAATCTTCAAATCAAAATTAGTACAATAAAAATGAACAGTATTCTAATACAGGGAAGCATGCTCGAGTTATAAATTAATTTTGCTGCCTCCAAGGTGAGGTTTTTTTTCTCGCAATTTAGTAAATGTATACAGTGTGGATGACATTTGAGGAATAAACCTAATAATAAACACTTAACTAAACCATAGATTATTGTGTACATCGGATTGTTTGAACGGTGGCTCAAGTAGTGCGACCAGGAAGTTAAACTTTGCTATCAATTAGCTAAGCTAATAATGTCCTCTGGTGAGTATTCATAGCTTTACTTTACGATATCCAAAAATTGTGCTCCGCTTCGAGATATTTTTATCAAGTCTTTTGGTCTAATAGCAATCATACCTGACCAACATCTAAGTCGGAGGCAAAGGTGGTGCCAATCTATTCATCGGGATGAAGTCCTGTTCTATGATCGTGTACACATGTAGACCCTTTTCTGTATGCCATACTGACCCCAGGACGATGTGGGTCAACCTTATTCAACACTTATGGACGACCTTACGGACCTTATAGATGGCTAATGCTGTTTGCGAACAAACCTAGATGTCATTAAACGACAACCCTTGTACAAATTACAGAGAAGGGTATTCATGTACGATCTTAGATTATTGAACAGGCCCCAGTACTGAGGCTCTAGTTCGTGCAGGCCTTCTGTAGAGGGCGCCGTTGTTGACGGTTTAAGTTCTCCCTATAGACACTAGGGTGCTCTACGGGTCGCTCGTGTAATACTCCTTTACTTCTCGGCTCTCTGTGTCCTAACATCCTTTACCTGCCAGCCTACCTCCAGCCTTACCTCCCCCCTTCCATTCCTCTCGCCTTGGTTCCTAGATCTGCTGGGGGAATGCATTTCATCCTGATCTATTTTAATCTTTCTGCTGACTGTTCATAACCAACGACTTGAGTTAGTCTAAACAGAACAGACACTTGAAGCTTGTCTGATATAAACAAAGGAGATTCTGTCGTGAGTGTTGTAACACTGAATCACAGTGGATTGACTTTTCGCCAAGCCGCTGTCCACAAATCCGCCAAACAATTCAGGGGGCCTATGTGAATAGGTTGATCTGGGGCACCTGCTCTCTATCAAACCAAATACTTGAACAAAATTCTAGGGTGTAATGGATTATCAAGTTAATGTAATTAGGGAACTATCTCTTTATTCAAATTTGACAAGGCATCTGCTTATTGTACTCCATAGTGTTCCCGTGCTCAGCTTTTTCTGCTTCAGTATCTTTCTCTATTTTGTAATCACTGAAACCCCATCAATTCTCAAGTTACATCTGCCTGTAACTTCAGATTCACGTACCTAATCAATCTACCACATTTATGCAGGCAACCTTGCAATTAATTTGATTGCTTTTGTGCTTCGGCTAAACATCGTTCCCGTCACCCGCCAGTGCATAAAATGTCCCTCTATATCAAGCCAATGTATACATAAAAGAATGAAAACGATATCATACCTTCTGCGGGATTATACTTGTAAAGCATTAATCACCGAAGCCATCACCATGAGCGTAACTATTAACACATCCAGTGGTACATCTAGGATGCGCTTAATGTAACTGCTGTTTATCTCAGCTTGTAAACAGGTAACCAGTAACGTAGTCTAGACCCATACCACCCTTTATCCTACCCCTAATAAAAAACCGCTATAGACTTAACATAGGGAAATTTTATGTGGCAGGCCGTGACATTAAGTATTTTTTATGCCACTAGAGTAACAACAATATTGACCAATCAGAAAACAGGATGTCAGCTACTATGAAAAAAAGTTCTGTTGGTCCTTGACTCAATATTTATCTTTTAGTAATACAAAAGCATAGACGGGGTAGGATGAATACGAAACCGAACTCGAGTTAGACTTCGAGTTAGACTACGCCTCGTGTAGTAATACACGACCTTCCCGTCGTGGCATAAAAAATGTCAAGTCTAACTCTCGTTCGGTTTCTACTAAATATTACTGTTTGGAATAACCACTCACTGATATCTGTCTTTTTTTAATCGAATAATGTGGAAAGGTAAGACTGCTCATCCATGCATACGGACGATCCTCCGTGCATACGGTTGACCTCCCTGATAAAGTCCTATCATGGTTAATCTAAAGAAATCATAAATTTATTGAATAATGAGTGGTGTACTTGTTGCCGCCAAACTAATTTCCATGACTGTTTGTTACTGCATGTAATCATAGTTATACTCTTATCATATCAAAGACTAGCTCTAGCTGCTATACTGTGTTTCAATCCGAAGATATTCTCGCATATCAGCTTGTTGACAGCAACCGAGCCTCCCTCAAACGGTACAAAAGATCAGGGGTATTGTTTCTGTATAGGAGGTTCTCATGCTGCAATGTCTTCGGTAACAAGTGTGGAGGACGTGAGGTAATGTATATGCTTGTTTGGGTAGTTCAACGTCCAATATGTTCGATCAGACTCAAGTAAAAGAACATTAGGAAAAAGGTTACATGGTAAGTAATGTGATACTTTCTGACAAGGTTTTTATGAGAGTAATACACCTTGGAGGAGAGCTTATATGAAAAGGTCTTTAATGGAGGCAAATAATGTATTGCCTCCTTTGGGAACCTACTTGCACAAGCTCTCTGTATAAACTTATGTACATGTGCATGCTTAAAAATGGCAAGTCCTTGCTTATAAATGAAACCTGACGTTTTTTTTGTTTTTATTTGTCTTTTTTGTGTTTTTTAGTTGTAGTTTTCTTTCATTATTTCTGTTTTCTAGGTGGGCTGCCTGAAGCGTCCGTGGTTCTGACATTAGAGCCCCGTCCGCATCATCCAGGCACGTGACCAGTTATTGAGATATTTATGGAAACGAAACGTGATCAGAGGGGATTTTAAGTGCTCCGCTCCGCCCACTTCTCATGTAAATTATACCTGATGTGACGTGAATGTATCTCTATGAGGTATTTGCATATTCTAATAAGCACAAGACTGCAGGTGGGTGCTGCTTTGTATTTCATTTTTAGATGTGCAGGGTAGCACTTTTGTATGTGTGTTTGTGTTAGGTAGTGCATGTGGGAATATTGCCGTTTATAGGTGTCGCCGTTAGTATGTGAAGTTGTTGACCTGTATGTACCTTCTTGGGATGACAAATAGACAATTTGCATGCAAAATAAGAAATCGACGTGGCTGTCCAATAGGTTATCCGATGTAAAACATCCTCCCTCAAGCCGAGGAGAATATTCTGACGCCATCTCCTGTTAGATCACCACATATTTTGGGTTGCCTGCGATTATTCACACGAAGTTGCTTTTGGCCATTTGTGGAAGCTAATACCAAATTTCAAACTTGAACATCCTTAAATGAAGATCGATCTTTAGATAGACACCGTGTACGAAGTTTCACGTGTTCATTGGGTCAAACTCTCCTTCTCATCAAATGAAGATAAGTGGAAGCACTTCCCAAAATGATTCACTTCTATATACATGATCTTCGACTCGCTTTATCATGTTCAAGGCAAAAATCCATCTAGCCATCTATCTCTACATAAAACGTATTATCATAAAACAAAGGATATTTCGATGTAACCTATAATTGTTGCCAAATATGCTTAAAATAGTACCAAAAAAACCAGGTCAGTCATATAAGTATAACGTCACACTTGAAAATATACCTATATATCATACTTCTTATATAAATTCCACCTTGTTCCCGTTGGCAGGAGTAGATGTCGACTTTACCCTATAAGGCAACAGCTAGGGAACATAGGCCAATATGACAGCATATTGCAAGAAATAAAATAGTAATATATGGTAATTCCGAAAGGTCTTTTCTTTTACCACTTGACCAATACCGTGGTTCAAATTAGATATAGTCATGTCCTCTTCATGCAAAACATGTATGAAGAAATAATCATCCAAAACTGCCAGCCTACATTTAAACTGCACGCCACCTACTTTGGTTTAGTGTTTGCAATGTAATATATAGGTAAATATGCAATCCAACCTGTAACCATGGAACTATGGTGTACACCACCCCCACCAACGAATATTACCGAAATGAGGCAGCATCCTTCCTAAGCGATGTATCATCATTAACGAGTGTATCCCATTCTAGTTGATGCTTTTTAAATGATGCTAGATCTCAGTGTCTCGTGTATGATAAAGGAGATATATACGCGGTACAAATCCCAGGCTTGGCCGCTACGTGAAAACTCTCCATTCCGTGCACACACGATGTTGAGATAAACAAAGGTGAGGAGCAGCTCTTGTTACCTACCGTCGGCTGTAACGTGACCAGGTGACGGCTGTCGGCCTACCCAGGCTTCGCTGTCACTGTCTCTTGGTGTCATCCCAGCACTCACTTCTAACACCTTTGTTATTTGTTGGCTCAGTGACATCCTTATATAAGTTGTTTACGTTTATGGGTAGAGACATTTTTAATCTAGAAAATTGTGCAATTTATGAGGCGTTTAAATATCTTTTAATTCATCAAGTAAAAGTTGAATATGAATCAATATGGAATTGAAGTCTATAAACATATATATCACAAAAGACTTTTCGTTAGAATATTTAGCAAATTTGATTAATTTGATAAAATAAACACGCATAAGATAAGAACACAGATGAGTGGTTTATGTTAGGTAGAGATACATTCATTATTTTTTGTCATGGAACATCCGTGTTTTTATGGTAATTAATGTCGGGGTCTGAATGCGGGAGAAACCGTGGGTCTAACTTGTAGAGTGGGCGTCAGCAGAACGAGTTAAGGGGTCGGATTACGGCGGCGTATTATAGAAAACCCGGCCATGGTTAACTTGTAACCTTTATTGACGCCTTCCAATATTCTAATGAAAGGCCGTTCATAATGAATAAACTATTGAGATTTCTAATTCACCAAAAATGATGCAATCATGTTGAGCACTGTTCTTTTAGAACAGAAAAAAACCCATTAATTTGCATGTGATTGAGGTTACAGTGCTACGCCACGGTCACGTGTCATGTCAGGCTCCCAGGATCATGGAGTCCATACTCTATGCCATCTGTGAACTCTCTGAGTACACAAGAGAACATATTTCAATCAAAGCAATACAGTCAAGAAACATGACGTACAGTATATTATCTACCTAATCAATTAGCCATTTCTTAGGATGGTGATTATTAGATTTATTTCTGGGATATAGTATTATGTAATGATCATACAATATTCTGCTTTGGTATAAGATAATAATTAACCCTTTCCTTACTTGTCCCCCATCCCAGACAGCGTTGTTAACCACCACGCTCATAGGGGTGGATTGTTAAATTAACACAGAATCTTTGATGTCAGGTTGCTGTGTCTGTCAATAATCGATCTGTGTGATACCCCTCTCACAATTTTTTAGTAAGAGGGAAGTATTTCATAGGCCCCTTTCTGGCTTTCAGATGTGGGATTTCTTCTGTCACCTGCCAAAGGGTCGCAAATACAGTCATATTATACATCATTTGATCAAGTGGCCAAAATCATTCATTTTTATGACGCTCATTATTACAGACAGCGCTGCCCATGCTCGGGTCAACGAGGAGGTGGTCACACATGGCGCTGGGATGACCTGGATGCAAATGGCAAAATCAAGTCTGAGGAAGGGCACCCTCACTGTTGTCACCACAGCACACATTCTCTGGTCGAGTCATCTCAAGGAACTGGTTGTAAAAATCATAACCGATCATCAAAACATTGGGACGAAGTTGCAGGTGCCTGCTCATGTCAATTCTGGCTTTTTGCCACTTTACTAGATTCAGATGTAGCTTTTTTTTCTCTTTTTTTATATTCTTTATTCAGACTCCGAGGGCGTCAGTCAGCTAGGGTCCCAGTCACCTCGACGTTTCTTCCACTCACCCCCACATAGCCGTGGCGCTGGACAAAATTACCTGACTTCAGGAATGGATACTGCACTTCACTGCGAGAAGTGCGCCTCATTCAAGGCAACCACCCCCACTTCGACCTACAGGATCAAGTCGTCACAAGTGGTATGCTACTTAAAGTTCGCTCCTACCTCAAGTATGATCCTTGAGGCCTGCCTGCACATCCAGGCTTTGAATAATTCTCTTTCATCTCCAGGCGCAGTAAGAAACTATTTATTGAGCACCAAAACATGGATTGTGGACCATGGGGATGATATTTCATCTTTCTATTGCCTCATGCCTCAGCGGTTCTCAAAGAAACCGTGATACTCAGCACTCACATGACAGGCAGGCACCCCCAATCATGTTGTCACTTTTCCACTGCATCTGCAACCTAGCCAACCACCTGATGATAGCCTTCTCTTCGAGATAGCGGCCTTACTGGCTTTCTATTTATTCCCTCCTGTGTTCTTCAAATTTGTTTTGCGACGAATTCACCACAACTGTCTCATGTTATCACCCAGGGAAACAGTACAACATTTGACCCGATGCTCTGGATACAGATCCTATTGTCCAAAACCAGTGGGCCTTCAGCCTCCCTACCCAATTTGACATTGCCCACATAGCTAAGGACCCAAGGTATTGTCCTGTTTGATTATGGGAGTCTTATTATTTTTTTTAAAGGTGAAGTGTTTATTGATAAACAAGTGTTACTTGAGTACAGGTGATTTTCAACTTTGTCCGTCAACAAAATAGGGAACAGTGTGTACATGCTACATAATCGTATTAAAAGACAGTCACACATATAGTACAAAGACAATACAGATCACGACAAACAAAACAAAGCACCCACAATCTGTTGGCTATCAGCCTGTAACGTATGATGATTCAACTGTAAAACGCAATCAGCAGAGAGGAACAATTGGAAAAACATCAGGTTTAGACAAAACATATCTGAAGAAGAGAACATAACGGGGCACACTGAGTATTGTTATGACACTATGGTGGGTCACCTGCGGATAATCTGGTTAGCAATTATGTTAAGTAATCATCATATCAAGTCAACAACGGAGGTCTAAACTGCAGATCTAACTGCATAAAAACTGGTATTCAGGTGAGTGTTAAACCCTTCAGTGCTTTTTAAAAAAGACAAATGCGGGTAGGTATCGAAACGCCCCCTGGTTTAACACTGGTGCTGCCATCTGGTGCCATGAAAATATAGCAGTTTCTTATAGACACCAATAGATAAGCACTTACCTTCTTCAGATGGCATTCCAATAGAAATTAGCATGGTGACATAGTCTTTTTTTAGTATTTCTCATTTGTACATGTTCCCAACTATTAGAAACCAGAATTATTTGAAGATAGCAATAGAACATCAGTGTCATTTAGCAACGAAGTAAAAATATTGCATTTTCCCATAGACACCAATAGTTAGCACTTACATTTTCAGATGGCGCTGCCATAGAAGTTAGCATGTTGACATGTCATGTTTTTTGCATCCCCACAAGACCCCATTTTTGGGGCGCTCGGGGACGACCTTCACCTGGGACCTGTTTCACTAGTTTCGTGACATTTCTGTGACAAGTCTATGAATCAGGACACACCATCTAGACGCCATCTAGACATGTCACGAAACTAGTGAAACAGGTCCCTGGGCCCTGAGACTAATTCTCATCTGCCTCTCGGTCTCGGCTCCCCTTAAATGGGATTCACACGATGGGATTCATGTACCACACAGGGCGTTTTTCTGAGAGAAATCCTGCTGCGATCTGTACTCGGACACAATTTCTTCATCTAAATTACAGGGTTTTTTTCCCTGAGACATATTTCCCCCCTGTAATTGTTGAAGACATTTCCTCCCAATAAAGAACAGAATCGCATGAGTTTTTGAACCCTGTGAGGTACATGAATCCCACCTTGTGAATCCCACATTACCTGCACAACCCACTTTTTCCACCTTGGAGACGCCCAATATGCCGTCAACACGGAGTACCCTGCCCATGATGTCTGTCGTTATGGTGCGTGGTGGACGACAAAGGCAATTGCTCCATACCTCTCCAAGTGATTTATCCATGTTCCGGCTGGTTGTTATAATTGATGAATTATATTACAACTTTGTATTACCTACCTCGTTAACTCAAATACCATTTCATATTGTCTGTACTATAAGGCCTGGCGTCAACCTAATACGATAGAAATTTAGACCTACCGATATGGCACCGATACAAAAAGCAAATATCGGAGACATATCGGGAAGGTGCAAAATCGTAGACATATGTCTAGACAAGCCAATCCACCACGCATTGTATGGGTTTTTTATTGGTGTCTAATCGCAGAAACGTGGTCAGCTGCCCCGATATTAGGTGACCTTCCGACGCGTTTTTGATTTTGTATCGGGAGGTGTATCGTAGACCATATCGGTGCCATGTCGTAGTAGGTGGACGCCGGGCCTTAATCTCATGTGTTTTGTAATACTCAAACCTTCTCTCATCTTACTCATAATCTTAATATATCATATGCCAATTTGTGATACACAAATACGCAATACTCTATATTGTATTACATTCAAGTTAAATTGTTACAATGAACGTATTATATCTATCAAACGTACAATAAATTCTTATACTTCAATTCTAACTCTGAGTAAGTCACTACAGTAATGTGTCTCTTGGTCGCAACCATTTTTTTTCCAAATATCCTTAAAAATGGCTCTTCTTTTAACTAGTATCATCACCTAAACCATTCACAGTGTGTGAATGATCCTATATATACACAAAGCACGACTATCCAGGATAATATCTAATAGAGTTCATGTTGTAACGTTTCTTTTAAAAGGATTACACATACAAATACATTAATCTATTGATATAGTAATAAAACGATGTTCCTGTAAACGTACAAATTTCGATCCGAACTCTGGCCTTGGCATGTTTACAACGAGGTGTTTACACCGAGTTGTAAACATGCCAAAGGCCAGAGTGAGGATCGAAATTTGTAGGTTTACAGGCACAACGTTTTATCTTTACTATATGCCTCCAAAACATTCATATAGTTACCTTTATCAAGTTGTAAGAGCCATTTTCAGTCCCATTTGGGTACAGAAAGGTCGACATGAACCCTAGCTTTTGCTTCGTCAGTGGAATGCGGATGTGACGTTATCGCATAGCAACGCACATAGCAACCTGCATAGCAACACTTGTTGTCGCTTGGAAACCGGGGGGAAACCGGCGCGAAACCGTCGGGAAAAAAACATAGCAGTTGTTCTCTCCTGTTTTTAAGGTCCTTACCATGTTCATTCGTGTATTTTTGATTTCACAGTATTTCAATAAGTCTTCTTTATGTACTCTAACATAAACGTTACCGATGTCGAAGCGTAGACACCGTCGGCCATTTTTAAATATCGACCTCGTAATCATATCCGTTACGACCGTGAAATGAACCCTAATATACTGCACAGATGTCCAGTACATCATCGGGAGCAGCGTGTAGTAATTACGTCACTTATGGCAGTAGGTATATAGTAAACCTAAGTTTCAGTGGGTTCATGCCTAACTTTTGCAATCTCCAACAACCACATGTGTGTAACATAGAAACACAAAGTGTACATAGACAACAAAGAACATGGATATAAATATAGGCATTCAGAGAAAAGCTAGACGATGAAAATTGTTTGTTTCCATTCATCAAGTCAACCGGAAGTAGATGGCGCTACGAACCGCCCTTCTATCCCTGAGGTTGGCCATTTTGCAAGGCACCCATGCAGTGCTTAGCCTATGACAAATTCAGTAGTTTTTGATATGTTGGGATGTGTTAAGTAACTCTCAAGACTCTCCCTTAACAAAACCAGTGCACCCTTGCAGTTTCAGGTCAAATGATTATAGCATGGCCTCAGTTTAGACTCTAACCACGATGTCAACAAGTCGTCGAAACTACCGATTTTCTTCGATTTGGTACGTTTAAATCATGTCTGGATAATGTAAATGACCATATTTCAACAATTGCATGTGCCGATCGCATATTTGTAGGTAAATTAGTTTTTCACCATTTTACTCTCTGACAGCGCTTCAGGAAGATGGCGGACCGCTTTTGTTGTCAGGCAAATTTTGCATAATCTGGAGGGTATTTTGAACCGGAAGTCTCCAGTTGACTCGGCGAATGGTTTCAAGGTAATAATGTAACAACAATAATCCCTGGCCGGGGGGGGGGGGGGGGGGTTATTACCTTTCTCTTCCCGATCTTATATCCTTTCTGTACTACCTTCTCCCTTCCATATCGTTTTCATGGCATTTAATGAGGTGAACTTTATCTTTCCACTTAACTTCATGATTCAAATTAAGTATCTCTCAGTGCATTTTAAATTATACCTATTATCAGAAGGTGAGAAGGTGCGACAGGCTGTGGAAGTCGTTGGTGTTGTGGGAGGAGGCCTTGACGGGTCCCGGTCGGAGGTAGCGCTGGCACCACCTTGCATATCGGCAGGTAAAAACATTATTTCCTGCTATAACAGAGTTTACACACGCGTTATGAGCGGGTGGGAGGTCAACACTGGCACAGTAAGTGTTGTTATGTCCTTCTACAGTAATGGAGGCTGCAAAAAGGGCTGAAGGCAGGCCAGAGTGCAGGGTTGCCCTTGTTGTGGCCGCCTCTGCAATGCTGGAGTCGTAGGGGTGGAGGAAGGTATAGAAGGCGCAAATTAAAGTACACTTGGTGCTGGCTCACACCTGTACGACCGTGTATGTCGGGAAAAGGCCACGACTAGTGGCACATCTATTGTGTCAATCTCTGTAATCTTCTTTTTGTGATATATCACAGTGAACCGATGTTGGTGCTTCCAATTTCCTGTATTTTGTAGCTTGTCGGAAAGATAACCCGTGATTATTGGGTAAATAGGGGTAAGACATTTTGATACCATGAGGAGCGTCCTGCAGGCTGATAAGTCCCAGATAAGGGTGGTTCATTTGTATTCCAGTAGGAGGGGTGTAAGTCTGTGCCTTTTGATTGGTGAGCTTTCTCGGGCCCAGGAACAATTGATCGGGTGAGAATTCGGCCTGGTGGAGCACCCCCTTTAAGTGGAATTCACACGATGGGATTCATGTACCTTACAGGGTTCAAAATCTCATGAGATTCTTTTCCATTTTAGGTGTAAATGTTGCCAACAATTACAGGCTGCAAAATATGTCTAATGGAAATGGAACCCTGCAATTTAGATGAAGAGGTTATGTTTGAGTACAGAATCTCAGCAGGATTTGTCTCAGAGAAACACCCTGGGAGATACATGAATCCCATCGTGTGAATCCCACTTTAGAATCTGCCTTTATTCGTTTTTGTCATGTAATGTGCACTCTGTGCATACATGTACGGAACATATTGAGGCAGATTGTAGTTAGCAGAGCTACACGGAGGAGAATTACTATCACTCCAGCAGGTGCTAGAAGCCTTATTCTACTTGAAATAAGAGCGGCTTCTTTATATCTGTGTGTGGAAAGACTGCTCCGTGAGTCTGAAGATTACTAACAATCTGCAGACAGTTTCTAACTGGAGAAAACACGGAGTAGGCGAACATCATGAACATTGACTCTGGAGACCTTAGGGAAAGTGGTAGTGTGAAATATTGGTCACTGAACTTAACATCAGATCAGACTGAACTTAGTAAACAACATATTTGTGCCAACATGGAAATTTGAATACTCATTTGGACGTCATCATTAATTGTGGACTTGTTGATTATTGATATTGACTTGAATTATATGTGATGTCAAAACGAAATTACTGTATGGTGAACTGAGACTACTACAGTAAAGGTTAGTTGATATTTGAAAGCCATTATTATTAAGGCGCCATGATTATATGATAGTTTATAAAGCTGAGACCAAAAGTATCATTTAATCTTTATCAAGTGATTGCCTTATATTTTTGTTTTTTTTGTTTAATTTCTTTATTGAGTCGATAATACATATATTTTACATTGTTATCATATGGAATCAATAGCTCAATAAAGTGGCAGGAGGCCTCAGCCTTATCATAAGGCTGGTATTCTTGGCCAAGCCATAAAAATACAGTTCTTAGCTCGTTTATAATATGCTATAGTAATAACCAGAAAAAACTAAAAAAAACCAGATCAGTCAGGAGCAGTCATAACGAGAAAAATTTTGTAGTACAATTTATACAACTTATACAATGATTTTGTAATACTATTTTAGTATTACCAAAACTATTCCAGCCAGATCTTAGCCTTCATATTGGCTCTGGTTAATGCTTTGAACATAGACAATGATTCAGTATTACGTACTATAGGGGGAAGATCATTCCAAGCCAAACCACCATGAAAAGTTACTGACCTTGTATAGGCCATGCCATTTGGGCGATCAATATGAATAATAGGTGCATCTGTAAGTCTCGTATTTCTAGAAGGTTTGACAATATTTCCACACAACTTCGACCTTTTATACATATAGTTTAACAGGTGAGCCTGTCTTCGATATTTGAGCAATGGGATCTCTGCTAGCCTATGTAGATTTTTAATGGAAACATAAGGATTGGCCCTGAGACAGATACGTAATGCACAATTTTGTAGTTTTTGGAGCTGTTCAGTAAATTTAGCAGGAGCACTATCATAGATCACATCACCGTAATCAAGGTAAGGCAGTATAGCAGTAGAGTAAACAGATAGAGCCGCTTTCTTAGATAAAAAATATCGCATCTTAGATAGCTGGTACAATCTAAAGGATACATTTTTACGGATTGCAGCAAATTGATGTCTCAAATCGAGATCTCTATCAAGGGAGAAACCCAAGTATTTATAAGAATGAACCTGTGATACCTCTTTGCCACTAATAAAAAGTTTACCTGTTTCATTTATTTGAGCCTTTTTCTTTGCTCTGAAACACATATGTTTTGTTTTGTTGATATTGATGCTAAGCTTATTTTGGGTACACCAAGTTTGGAGTAGATCCAGGTCATTTTGAGTCTTTTCATACAATAATTTCTCTTCATTACCGTGTCTGTAGACAACCGTGTCATCAGCAAATAGAATTACCTTGTTGTCTTTCATGACCTCCAATAAATCATTTACATACAAAAGGAACAATAAAGGCCCAAGTATTGATCCTTGTGGCACGCCATGTTTGATAACATTAACCGATGAAAAAAGGTTGTTAACTTTCACCCTTTGTTTTCTTAAGCTTAAATAGTTTTCAAACCAGTGGTAGCAGGTTCCGACAATGCCATAGTATGATAATTTTTCCAATAGAATACTATGGTTAACAGTATCAAACGCCTTACGCAGGTCGATAAAAACAGCTAAAGTTGACATACCAATATTTTTATGAGTTAGTACACTATCTGTAAATTTTGATATCGCATCTATAGTAGATTTCCTCCTTCTAAAACCAAATTGGCTATCTGTAAGGATATTATTGAGGTTAACATGGTTGATCAGGTGTTTGTATACTATTTTCTCCATCAATTTATGCAGAATTGGTAGTAGTGAGATAGGTCTTAAATTATTAGCCTGGTATGGGTCACCTCCCTTCGGTAAAGGAACCACCGTAGCCGATTTCCAGTCCTCGGGTATGTCAGCAGTAGCAAAGATACAATTATAGAGTTCTTCATAAATGTGGGGAATCGCCTTTACTGAATCAATAAAAACTCTAGATGACATATGGGGCAACATGGATTGTTTGTGTGGACTAATTTGCTTAACCATTTGAACAATTTCTTCGGAGGAAGTATCAATAGAGTCAAAAACAGAGTCAACCCTTTCACCATACGGCCTCCAAGGGATATACATTTCAGCTGCCAACTTGGACCCTATGTTTGAGAAATATTCATTAATGTGGTCCGGAACTTCCGAATCGTTAATTTGTTGATTGTCTTCATTCTTAAGTCTGATAAATTCCTTATTTTGTTTGTCATCAGTACCAGGTAGGATCGACCTAATTTTGTACCAAAATTTCTTACTATCATTTTTGTGTTCTTCTAGTTCAGATAAAATATAGTTTTGTCTGGCAAGTCTGATCATTTTAGTGGAATTATTGCGGGCTTTTTTTGCACATAACCAATCGTTAGGGTGACCTGTCCTTTTGGCTTTAACCAAGAGTCGGTTTTTATCTTCAATATTTTCCAAGATATGTGCAGTGATCCATGGTGCTTTTGTTTTTTTAATTTGGAAATAGCGTAATTTACAGACACGATCAAGAAAGGAGACTACAGCCCGACTTTTATAATTCCATTTAACTGTGCTATCAATAGAGCGGTGAAAATTTGCCCAGTTATATTCTAGTAAAAACGATTTCAGCTTCTGAAAGGTGTAATGTCTGTAGGACCGTCCCTGAAAACTGATTTTATTCCTTTTAACCTGTACTAATTTCTTGACTACAAAAATAATCTGATGATCACTTAAGGCACTACTGAGTACACCACTGTGGGCTATATCATTTGCAGAAGTAAAGATCAGATCAATAGCAGAACCCCTATCCGAATATCTAGTTACATCCTTAATAAGTTGACAGAGGCCAAGATGTTGCATTTCTGCAATTAACGCAATTGCCTCCGGCTTACGATTACCCAGAACATTAATATTACAGTCTCCTAGTAGAAAAATATCTTGAAAGTTGTCATCTCTAAGTGAGGAAACAGCATTAACAAGCAGATTTGTAAAGACCCATGGGTCACCATGATTTGGGCGATACACATTAAGAATGACCAATTTCTTTGTAAAAGGTCTATCCAAAACAACAACCTGCAATTCCAAATCTTTCGTGCTACAATTTAGCATGGAATATTTATGTACATCATGAGTGATTTCTTCTCTAACAAAAGTACAAAGCCCTCCACCAGCTTTTGGCTTTATGTCATCTGCATTCGTTTTCCATGCCCTATCTAGTCTATGTTTTTTATAACCACTTAATAGGTTTGAGTTGGCTACATCAAGCTCAAAATGCCAAGTTTCAGACACACAAATAACGTCCCAGACATGACTTTGGGCTTCAGCAACAAGTGATTCATAGTTAGCCTTCAGGCTCCGAACATTAGCATGGATGATCTTAAGGCCTTTCATTCCAGAAATTATTTTTCCCTCATGTAATTCAGTCATATTGGATACTACAGTGTTGATCCCTCCATCTGAGTGCTTCACAGAAAATTCTTAATCTAAACTTATCACTAAGACAGTCTTTCTCCTGAATGAACAACAACAACAACAGTCGCACAACAAGAAAACGTGCGAAAAAAAGAAAAAATAACTCAACAAAAATATCGGTCATTTCGACCATTTTTGTGAAAAAAGTTAACAAGATGGTTGTTCCTACCAGAGCTTGGTAGGGGGCAGCTAAATCACCGTCCCGGAACTCTTCATTGCACATTAATATGACAATATATGAAAAGAAAATATTGTTGCGTATAGCACTGGTGTAAGTCAGTGAGTTATACACTATAGGTAACAGCATATAACTATAACTAGTGCCAGGCATAGAGAAGGTTAATTTATTTATGGAAAAAATTTCTAGTATTTGGTTAGAGAATTTTTAGACTCAGAAATAAAGATCTTATAATACCAAAATTTTGAAAACCCTGAGTAAAGACATAGCTCACCATAGGTAACGGCAAGCTAGGCTTTTTGAAGGGTAGTTTTTACCAAGTAGTTTTACCAGTCAAAAGGTTCTTATTGAATGTTTTCAAGAAGTCTGAGCCCCACAGGTCAAGTAGTTGAGGGCTGGGGTGGATGCCATCATCCAGCAGTTCATAATGATGTTTAAGTTTTCCATTTCGCCATTTATGCGTATGGTTGGCAATCCATGGGAAACGTGTTTCCTGTCTGGCGTTCAATGCAGTAAGTAGCTTATTATATTCAATTACTGCTTCAGTGACAATGTTCTGTTGCTTTTCCAATTCCAGCTGTAGATCTGGTGAATACTGTGCCTTTGGAATCTTGAACCTTGTTATACATCTCTTTAGGTCAGCTCCCACAAGTGGACAAATGGCTATTTGTGCTCTTGGATGGTTGTGGCAGATCCACTCGTATCCAGCATTTGTGTAAGCTACTAGATGATTTAATAAATCAGTACTGGAAGACCACGTCATTTTAATTTCCCATGATTTGTTCTTTGGCGTAGATTTGACTTTTGACGTGATATTACAAATACCACCTGTAATGTATACGATGGCTTTTGGGCATTGGTTTAAATGATTGTTTGCTAAAACTATCAAGTCCTGAATTTTTGCACCCGGAAAACAGTATATGTTGAACCTCTGATTTTCAGTGTTTTTGGAAGAAATAACCTCATAAAGATTACGGACCCTTGAGTCACCAAAAATAACATTATTAGGGAGGGGTGACCAAGTTCGAATCAATTCTTTCTCTAAAATTTCAATATCCTCATCCAATTTAGTAGGATAATACATGATTTTTAACCCCTAGGAAAAAATTTTAAGGTGAGATTAGCTAAAAGCAGTGTCAGGCAGAACTGCAGAATTATAAAAAACGCAATACCAGATAATATAATAGTACAGGAATGTCAAAGTCAAAAATCTCCGAAAAAACCCAGAGTCAGCAAGTTATAGCTATCGCTAAACCAGATAATATAGTAGTACAGGAATGTCAAAGCCAAAAATTCCTAAAAAACCCAGAGTCAGCAAGTTATGGCTATTCCGTCAGAGTAGAGCGGAGTTGACCCAGGAGGAATCCCAGTTTGTTGCCCTTGACAGATTCTTCCGTGAGTAGATTGAGTTCCCCAAGGTGATAACCACAGCCCCAATATTCGTTCTTTGTTGCTTCAAAAAGACGTTTGTCTTTGGTGGCAATCAGTTCCTGTCGCAAGTCATCATTTTGTGTGAATTTCGCCGTAATGATATTTCTCATAACGACGTCGCGAGCCTCCAACCACACTTTGGTTGATTTTAACTCTCTCGTCAGCCCTAATACATCCTCAGGTGAGGCAGTGACTAGGATTTTTTCCGCAATTTTATCAGCACCTACAGCCTTAGCGAAGGCATATTGATAACAATGCTCAGATGATGGATATGAGTTTCCATTATATTTGATTTTAGTTTCAAAGAGATTTGAAAATGGAGAGAACCTACCCTGAAAAGCGATACCCAACGGCGTGTTTACCGTTTTGATATTACTTATGGACAGGCCCAGAGGCAGGTTATCAATCTGATCTGCAGTGTATCGTTTTTTGTTTATGTAGATCACTGTACCGCGCACAGAACAAGGAATATTTCTCTTACGTGCGACCGCCTGAACCGCTCTGAGATTCTGGTTGATACGTCGCTCGTCTTTATCTAGCTCGTCACCGATTGACACACGTTTCCAGCGGTCATTTCCTTTGAGTTTGTTAATATTCTGATATATCAGTGCTTTTGCGGATTGACTTGCCAATTGTACAACAATAGGACGAGGTCGGTTCGAAGGAAGCCTACCCCGCCTATATATCGCCTCAACGGGAAAGCGGTGGGGCTCGAGATCTAGGTCATTTATAAGCTGATCGAAAATGTCACGTAAATTTTCCCCTTTGGCATCTCTTAGGCCCTCTATAACCAGAACTTTACGGCGTCTCTGATTTTCCAAATATTGGATCTTTTCCCCTTGATTAACAACAACTTTTGTTGTATCATCCGTTGTCTGAAAGAGCACGTCTAAATCGTCACTGTGTTGATTAACGGCCTCTTCAATCTCATGAATCGACTTACTGTTGACAGCAACTTCACCACGTGTTACAGCCAAGTCATCTTTGATGGTTTTCAGTACATTTGCAGTCTCATTCTGCAGGTTGTCAAATCGTTCTAACCTCAAATTCAGTTTGGAAATTATTCCCGCAGTGTTCAAGATTGTGACGTCTTGTTTATCAACCCTATCCTGTAAGTCATTAAGCTTGCGAACAATGTCATCAGTCGTACACTCACCCGAGAGTTTCGGCGCCGGCGTGTAGTTGACAATCACCGTTGGTTCGACGTTCTGTTCATGCGTGCTGGGCGATAATACGGGAGTTGACTCGGCGTTGTTCGACGCTTGCGGCGGCAGTCTATTTCTGGACTGCAGCTGCTTTTCCTTCCTATTTGACCTGCCTTTTCCTGCCATTTTCGTTCTATGGTATTAGTTACGTAATTTTAACTGTAAGACTTGTGCAGATTCACTGCGATGTCACAAGATACTTTGGTGATTCAGCCTGCCCCGAAACTACCGGCGTCTTCAGTCGGCGGCCATCTTAATAATGTATATGGTTACTGTGCATTGCCGGCTCCACGCAGCAGGAGAGAGGCTCTACCTTAGTTAATGAAGATTACGCGATACATGGTCTAATTAGATTATTCTACCATCAATAATCATAGCTCGAATACTATTAGAAAGTAGATATCAATAAATATAATTGTTCTAGAAAGGGATAGTGATACGTAAATATTTAGATATTATCATGAATGAAGCTGCCCCTGTATGAACACTAACGAACCTAATACATCTGTATAATTATATTTGTTAACAAACTATATATGTAACATATCCTGTATGGTAACCTGCATGTATTGTATATTGAATACAAAAATCCGATTTTCTCGAATACCAACGAAAGAAGAAAATAATCAACTTTGGAAATTTGGATTCGGACAAATTCGTACTACATCCATTCAATGTCTAGTTACCCACCAAGGCGTATTGTAAACGACCAAAATACAATACATTGATAAGTGCAGACATTTTTGCGCGGACTAGACATAGGACCAGCTGTTTTCTAGGATAACACTAAGTGTCACCTGAGGAGCTGTCAGTGGTTCTCTTATTTTAGACAAGGATCTCCAAATGAACTCACAAAAGGAATCGGCATAATGAGAACACCCACGGCAGTGGGATTGTGAATTGACACACGGTGAGTATTAAGCAACGTGTTTTAATTCTGTTTGTCCTCTTCTAATCAAAAATCAATGGCGAAGTGCTGACCTTATTTTTAGTCATGATAAACCGACCTTTTTCTGTTAATGAGCTTAGCTCTTTTATTTTCAGATTGTAGACACTGTAGTTTGTTCAATTGCATCATAACGGAGGTGTCCACCGGGCTCCCGGTACACACCAATAGACATCAATATTAACGTCCCGAAACAAAATCAAAATCACAGCAGAATCGTAGCTGGTATAGCTGGGATGCTCGGGAGGTTTCTACCATGACCTACTGCTACATCAAGCCCTGTTTTAATGCACTGTCTGCATCGAAACCATGGTCCCCTTTTTCACCCTCTTAACACGTTATCACGCACACCGATACACACCGATTTGCTACGATATGGACCTACCGATAGGCTACGATCTGGTCATTTTATATCGGTGTGTATCGGGAGGTCTATTGCGTGTATCGGCCTTGCTCGGCGCCGGACCTTATAGACTCATCCATATCCAGTAATGCTTGTCTGGTTTAAGAGAAAACATCCACATGATCAAAAACACCAATCTCCAATAAATAAAATTATTCACCTCCATTGGTGATAATTTCACTCATTTTCCTTTCCTTAGCATAAAGTAAAGGAGAAAAAATAAACATGGATTAAATATCCAAACAATGCAACGACACTTTAAAACTCTCTCGTTTAAAACCTCTAACCACCTGCTTTTTATCCATGTGATTCATCGACCACGCTGGCATGGCTCTCCCGCCAATGTGCTTTATCGCCTCCATCAGGGTATAGCGGGTGTTCCACTCGGGCGAATTCTCACCTGAAAGATGGTACCCGATTGTCTGTAGACTGGTCTCAGTCCCTGAGTCCTAACCTTCCTCCTTCCCTACCCTTCCTGCTCCTTTCCATATTGCACTCTCACCTCAGTTGGAGCACATCTTTATTCCTGGGCATTATATCATTCAATTATGATGAATTCAATCATTTAATAAGTGTTCATAATCAAAGACTTGAGCGGCTGTATGGCGTCTAATATGGATCGGCGAGTGTCTGGTTACCAAATCGGCGATCAGCAGTCCTCTTAACACCCTCTTAAAGCTTATATAAAGCAATTAAGCTCTGTTAATTAATTCAAAAGATTAAACCCCGCCCTGCACATTACTAAGCATGCGCACGGCAGGGTTACCAAGGGCATTTATTCACTGGGAGTAGCGTGGCACACTGTTAGGCCTTGTGTGCAGGTACACTGGACAACTTTGAGGCAATGGTCGCCTATGAGAGCTCTGCACCAATGGTAATGTATAGGAGTAGTGTCAGGGCATCGCTACCTGCGCCGACTGTCAGACTGGAGCTATAAAACCGACAGCTAGTGAGCTGAGGGCAGTCAGTCAGGTCTGACACTCAGCAGTGTACACACAGAGGCGTGATTACAGACCATGACAAGCGCTATAGGCAGCACAATGACCACAATAAGAATACATGGTAACTAATACAATATATGCTCAATATCTATGTACATGTGTATATCTGTGTACCTGTATCTGTGTATCTGTATTTAGACAGGATAATCTCACTGTATTTTGCAAGGCCAGGTGAGAGAAAGTTGGCAGGGCAGTGAGCCATGACATGAGGGTCATGATTGTACTGGTCTTAGTTATATAGGTTATTTGTAAACATGATATTTTTGGAGGGAGGGGAGGTATGTATGTGTATGTGTATCATGTGTTTCTCTGTAAATCTGTATGTGTATCTGTGTTTCTTTGTCTGTGCATCTCATTGTGTGAGTGCATGTAACTGTGTGTATGTGACTGTCAGTGTATGTCTGTATATGTCTGTCTATCCATGTATCTGTATGTTTATCTAAATAGCTATGTTCAGGTGATATTATATATATAATATACATATATATATATATTCCCTCTGTGTGAATTCATGTAATACAAGATCTACCTTCCATACTTCACCTGTCGCTCCCACCCTGTGAACTGACCACCATGCCCCTGCGCGTGGCTCCTATACACCCCCACACAGCGCAGACTGCGACATGGGGATGGGGTGAGCGGTCAGTGGCAGGTGCTTCACACACAGGCCGCCCTCTCACACAGTCAGAGGGCGGCGTTATATTTTTTTAAATTATCATTAAGATTATTTCCTGTATTTCAGCTTTAACTCAGCCGCCGGGATACCTGACGCTTAGACCTTCACCATCCCCTCCTTCAGGTATGGGTGGGGAAGCTCACACTGTGCTCATGGAGCGTGGGCATCTCCGGCATTTGCCGCCTTGTATCTTCCTCACATCGCTTCATCTGCAATACCAGATGCCCTCTACAGTGCGTTTGGCCAGATTTCTGCTACTTTTCTTTTAAAGGTCAACTATTGTTTATCTCTTTATACATAGACGGTTCCAACGTCATTGAAAAAAAAAAGAATTATTGAAATACCGTCAAGCCTCACATCTTATTTGTAGTGTAGAAACCCACAGGGGACTTCAGAAGATGCACGACGGCCGTGTAAGCTACATTGAAGTTTGAGGACAAACGAGGTCTGAAGCTTTGCCTAGCATTAAGACATTATTCAAAGCGTATCTGAAGCAAATATGTCAAGTTGTTGATAGTAGCTGCACGTGAGATTACTAGATCCACTAGATCACACCAGAACGAGATGTGTTTCCTGCCAACTGCTTCACAGTGCAGCGCTTATTTAAGATGCATGCTTTCACCAACAAAGACTGATCCAAATCATAACATATGCATAGACAATGACACAGTTTTCTAAAATAACATCTCGTCCTCGAGAATTACATTTCCCTGCTTACGATTTACTGACAGCCAATACTACTTCTTCGATAATTAATTATTAAGTAAGGAGTTCAATTTCAGAAATCATATAAATACAGTGATGGTAAAGATTTTTAGTGAAGGATTTCATACTGTCATACCTATTTCTAAAATGTTATAGTTTTGTGAATTGCAAATATGATATATGTAACTGAAGGAACGAGCCAGTTGTTAAATCTGATTCTAGTCAGACATGCAATAGAAGTTTGATTCATTGTGATGATTATGATAACTTAAAGTTGTTCTGACAGCTTTGAGTTAAAATCTGAATTCAAGACTTTCTTTTGAATGAGGCTTTATATTTTAGGTTAGAATCAAGGTAGACAATTGTAGGGTATTTAGAAGTAAACTGTTTAACGAGTTTGAGTGGACTAAGTATTACTGATTTACTCCACACAATGCCCTCGTCCACTTCAACCTGGGATGCCAACAAGAAAGGAACTACCTGCGGTACTCCGACCCAACTTCAGGTTTATCCTGATTAAACTGCAAAACCATCACAGGAAACCATTTGAAACGTCACAAATTTAACTCTGACCATGAAGACGAAGTCAGGAATGAGTTGCCTCACCAGGAAAAACATCTGCTCCTACTTAACCACAGCCCCCCATCACACACCACGTGGCAGGACCTGCTCACGCTGGGGCGAGCACACAACCTTCCAACTAAAAACTTGCCTACTACCTCGCCAAAATCCTAGCAACTCGTACTAAACCTGCAAATAAGCCACCTGCAGACCCAAAACCGTGAGTTTCATTCACATCTCATCTCTAAACTCACTGCCAAATGTCTCCTTTGTCTGGTCCCAGCCAACGGTCATCTTCCCTGGCAACACCACCTGACCCGGAGCAATTCGTACCGAACTGCAAACTTATCATCCACATCTTCACACCTCTTTGCCTGTTACCAGCTCTGTTCATCAAAGGCCTCCCCAGCTTTTTCTGTCCCCGGGGTCCTGTATCTGACTTTCTCAATCTTGATTGCCTCAGTGCTCAATTGCTCCGGGGAAGAAAGTTAAAGATGATAACCCCCACAACTCGGGACTGTTTAGCTCACTGTCAGCCCCCACACCATGCACCTTGTACATGTCTCTGACGGCCAATGGTCATCCTCCCAGCTGACACAACCTGACTCTGGTCAGGTTTCACATCAACACCCGACCTGGGACAAGGCATTCCACATACGCTACATATACCCTGAGCCTAGCATCTCTCTGGCCCATTCCTCCGACACACTGAACTCTGTGGCCTAGACCAAAACTCTGCCCACCTCTCGACACAAGCAGTCTATGCTTAGACACGCGTATCAACATCTTCATACCGTCTCGCCACTTTCCAGGCTCTGCCACTCGCCACTTTCCAGGCCCCTTCAGCTTTTCTGTACCCGGGGTCATCTGACTCACTTTCTCAGTCTCAATCGCCTCAACCACTGCCCCGGCGAGAAAATTTAAATGATGACAACCCCAAGATCTAGGAACCCAGGCGCTCACTGCACGTGTCCTGCAAACCTCACTCATCTCTACATGATCTGTTCATGCCTGTTTACTTGCATTTACCTGACTCTCAGCCTTCACTTCCACGTATCTTTGCCTCAGCCTGAGGGGGGGAGCCTCACCTTATGTGTCACCGCACTCTGCTTTCCCACTCACCTTCAACCGGCTCCGCTTGCATGAGTCGCCTCTTCACATGTCGCCACATGGCACATATCTCCCGCTCTGGCTTTGCACCCTCACCACAGGCCACACCATGTGTCTCGCACGTGTCTTCATCCTCGCCCTGGCCAACAGCCAGAGGGCTCTTTTCACGTGTCCTCGCAAGTCTCTACATGGTCAGGTGGACCTTACCCCCATGTTGGGGTAGAACCTTTTGGCCCTTCATTAAAGCCTGGTCACTGCCGGCACACAACATTTTTTCACACATCACGTCCATGGTCAGGCGGACCCCCCCATGCTGGGCTAGAACCATCAGTGCTATACACCTATGCCTTAAAATACTCCAAATACCAACCTCTGCTATGCAAGTGGTAGTTGAGCCGTACCACCATACTGTGCCGGTATGGCGCCATACCACGACACTTTGAAGACTCATTTTGATTGGTTAAGAAAGTGAACTTACCTATCTGTAACGACGCGATGCCGTGATGCCATGCGTAAACGGTTGTTACAAAATGTAAACGCAATGCCGCGATGCCATAGCAATATACAGCAATGTGACAAAAATTATATGAAGTGGTTGTGGCCCACTAGATTCTAGGTCAACCCTCGACTGTAGAAGCGTCCCAAGGCGCTATAAATATCATGTAAGGAGGTCAGGGTGAAAGTCGGGGTTTGCTGCGAATGCAGTCTTTGGCTACTGGGTCTACTCTATTCCTTATATGGCAGTGAGTGTAGTGGGACAACTCCATGCAGCATGGCACACTGCGCCGCTCCGGTTTATCGCTCCGCAAAACCTGTCTCTGCAACGATAGACTCTTTACTATCTTAGGATTTTAAGATGTTCCCTCTGCGCCTTTTCACGGGTGTACCGCGATGTAGTACTACCCAAGATGCAATATAGTTCCTAGGTGTATCGAGTGTATATGATACTATTTCAGTGATACTTGTGAATTTCTTTGGTAAATCTTTTAAAGTACTCTAGTGGCAACTTTTTCAGCCACTTGGAAAATTATATAATTTGATTACAAGAGATTTAGGTTTTGAAGTAAACATTCAACTGTCATCTTCTGAGGCCATCGAAGGCTGATTCAAAACATCTCTAACTTCCTGTTCCTAACGAATATAAAACTAGTCTATGTCATCAGGGAGATATAAAACAATGTCTTCTTCCTTATTTTTGTAATTGCTAGAGGTGTCACACTTTCAGATCCCTTAATCGATCCCTGACAGTTTGATTCCCTCCATGACCTAGAAACGGTCACGAGTGTGGTGACCTAGATCTCGTTCCCTCTGCCTGCCCTGTCACTGGCTGTTTTGACCTGGGGCTGCACCCAGAGAGGTAGTGTAGTCACTCAGATACGTTTATGAAAGACATTACTATGTTTGATTTCTATAGATATGATATGGAAACCATAAATGCTCATACAACACAAATATTATAAGGAGTCTCTTCAGCCACTTCCGATAATGTTTACAAACATCTACACGTGCGACCTAAGCTGGTATCTGATTGTATATCATACACAGGGAACCTGCGAAATAGCGACCTAGATCTCCGCTAAGTTTCCAGTTTCTGTAGGTTGCTCTAGCGGTGCAGTGTGGCAGCATGGGCCCAATCAACGTCTCTACCCACGCCGGCCGCCCACCACCCAAAGCCTGACGGTGATTCCTCCATGCGTCTTCACTTTGGCCCCCTTTGGGACCAGCTCTCGTCCACCCATGGCCTGCTCCCGGCTGCCGTCGACCCGCCTGGCCTCATCCACATCAACCTGGGACGCCAACGAGAGAGAACCACCCATCCACCCTACACTCTTTACTCTCTTCTCCTCAACTTCTACTTCGTAGGGCAATCTCAATAGCTTGTGACATTTATTTTATATCTGATTATATTTCTAATTTTTCTATATAAAGATTATCTCTTTAAGTGTAACTCAATGAATTAAATTGTACTTTACTGTGCTTCTGTGCAAGTCGTTATGCACTCTGTTAAACTTCGCAGAATAAATGTTTTGCAAGAAAACATAACACAAAAATTGGGAATTAAGAAGAAAAGCACCGTTGATGAAAAGAATACATTAAAAGTAAATGCCAATGACAGCGTGTATCAATGATTAGTGTCACGAATAATCCCTTTGTAATAAGTAATCATTTTATAAGAACTAGGAGATAATACTCCTAGTTATTTACCAGAATCCCCTCAATGTTTACATTGATGTACTGGTCTACTGGTTTCCGGAGACTAAATTTAAAACTGATTCATAAGGAGTCTATTTTTACATGAACGTCTTTCTTTGTTCCAGAGAAAGGTTAACAATGTTTTACTCTATCAGTCGGGCTGGAGCAACACGCCGCAACTTTAATTATGATTATTGTTTGAAAGATATTTCGTAATCAAAGTTAGAAACGTTGGACAAAGCAATTTCGGAGATTAGTGGCAAACTGAATTTGGGCGATAGAAAGACACTGAATGGCACATCAATATAATGATCGCCTATCCAAATATCTCTTCACAGATGCCATTTGGGAAGATATCCGAAAGGGCACATATTCAACTTGCCTTTTCGTTTATGATATTCCCATTTTCCAATTTCCTTTTAAAGTTCAATTCATGACATCTTTGTTCAGTCCAGTAGAAACAGACAGGGTCTCATAAAACATTCTCCTTGATTTCTGTTACATTGTACTGAATGTTCCACAACTGTTCTATGTTCCATAACCATATGTGATATGCATGTTCTATATGACCCATAATTCATACCTAATTAATGCCGGTCAGTGTTCTTGAAAGTAAATACAGATTATAGCGAAAAACTACTGCTGACGCGCATTTATTGCATGATATAAAACACTCTCGACATTACAATTTGATCGAACTTAATCGTTGGACAACGCGGCCCAATGTCATGGCGTTATTAAACAGTAAAAAGAGGAAACAATCTCTGATTTCATTCTATCAGCAGCCGGTTGGAATTGAGGTCGGCCTTCCTGTCAGAGATATTGAATTTTTTTCATAGGTTTTCTGAGGTTACTTCAGAGAGCAGTGTTGCAATTGCAACATCGGTAGGGGAAGTACGGATTCTCGCACTTTGTTCCTGTTAACCCACACAACGTTGGCAGCTCTTGAAATGGAATGACTCTATATATGAGCTGCTGTACATAACATATTCAATATCCTTTCTCGACTGTCAACTGCCTAGCCTGGTCGTTCGCCTGACAGTACAGTGCTGCATGGCTTCCTGGAAAGCAGAGCGGAGGGGCACACAGAGGACACGGTATTCCATTACACTGCAGCGAAGGTTCAGCTTTATATAAACGCCTACACACCGTGTTATATATGAATAAGCACTTTATAACTACTGGTATTCATATCATACTGATATCTTATATTATATGGCCGAATTAAATACCCAGTTTGTGTTCATATATTCTTCTTTAACACAATTATTATGTTTTATATACCTATTGTAATATATATCCGATAACAAAGTGGCTTGAGGAGATTTTAATATGTTGTGGTTATCTTCAATACCAATACCTTTATCTATATACACATCATGTAAACTCGTGTTTACATTCCTCGTATACAAGTCTCCTCGATCGTATATAATATATTCATTTTGGGCATCAAGTATATTTGCCTGATTCTGGACGTATCGTGTGCTAGGCCAATTGGAGGTTTGTTTATAAATGCATATTTACACCTCTGTCCAATCATTCCGATATCTACAACTAGGGGGCACAAATGTTGTTTTTATCAAATTTGCCATTAGTTATCAAAGTACATGGAAAGTCCAATATCATTTTATCTATTTTGTTGTTGTTGTTGTTGTTGTTGTTATAAAGCAGTTTATTTCCAACAGTAGTATACATCGAGATTTCCTTATTGTTCTGTCCAGTTGATTAACTATATTCAGGAATTACAATCATTGAGGGGAGGGCAGCGGGGGAGACAGGGAGGTGGAGACTGGGTGGCCTGGCGGCTGGGAGCCCGGGCAGTCGGATGGCATCAGGGCGGATGCTTTTTCATCTACATGCATATACGCCAAACATAAATAACAACCCCTGTATACATGTTGCGCAAAGGATATTTCTCTTCATATGTGCAAATACAGCCCTTATAAATGCTGACGTATACATGAAAAAACAGAGTTGTGTATGCCGTATATATATGCTTGCACGCAATGGAAATATGAATTTACTAATATGAATCGTGTACAAGTGTTGGTTTTGCAATGAAAAAGTAATATCATCCTTCTTCATAATGTTCTTCCCTTCATAGGTAGGTCCTATCTATGGAAGCGCCTTTGAATGCAAGATTCTGAGTTCTTGTGTCAATGGTGTGTGTCACAGCCTCTCAGTGAGGCAGCAATCTGATGTGGGCATAGAGTCCCACTGTTACAAGCAGACAGAGCTTGAGTTTGTCTTTGTTGATATATAGTATGTATTATATAGTATATATATATATATATATATATATATATATATATATATATATATATATATATATATATAATTTAAATGGGAGACGAGGTATCTGGGAGAGGGGGATGCGGACCAGACCCATGGGGTAGAGGTAAGCTCAGACATCAACCTCCTGATCACTAGTCACCCGCCTTCTCACGCCTGCGCAGTCAACGTGCGCCCTGCTCTGACGCTTCACACAATGGTAGATGGGATGGATTCAGCCTCTGACCTAGACTCGGCTAAGGCTTCAGGTTTAAAGCGGAAGATGACTAAATTCTGGTGCAGGATGACTATGCCAATTCTGAGATATCAATCTGAGATATCTAAGATATCAATCCCTTGAGCAGCTGCAGGCAAATGAGAGTGGAACTATGACAACCGGGTGCCCAAACCAAATGGCAGGCTACACCCCTCCTTCGATGGATGAGACTAAGTCCCGACGGTCTTCCTTACCATATAGGGTTGGTGATCAAAAGGTAGTGAAGGTTACAGACTTTGGACCAGGAGATGGCAAGCTTTGACTGGCACTGTACCACCTACTATGGACCAGAAGCCTCACAAGAAAGTATACCGAGCACTACCATCTATGTCTCCAAACTGGTGGCTAGATATGAACAGGCAGTCTGCCCTGGGCCTGGATACCCGGTACAGGGAGCCAAAAGCTAGTCAACATAGGACCTTACCCCCCCCCCCCCCCCCTCCCCCCTAGGCCTCAGCTATAGATTGGGCCCTTCAGCCCAGGGCCTAAGTGACACTGATTCCCCCGAACATTTCTTTATGCATGGGGTTACCCACACTTTCAGGATAGTCAACCGGGACACCAATACAGAAAGGGCTGAGCAGAACACCGACATGGGATTCCACTTCAACACCGATGGCCACATGGGACTATCAGATATCAAGGTATTAATACGCATCATAGACTTCCTACACCGCTCCCCACACTCGGAGGCAGGTAGCACTCTGCTAAACCGCATTGGACGGAATTGAATGTTGAAAACCCAGATTCCATTTGGTTTAGACCTAATAGATGCACACAAGTATTAGTATCCAACAAATACCATGTCCCATCATCTCAGGGGTTACAGCCCTATTGCCTCGCCTGAAAAATCATAATCGATTACCGGACTGCAGACCTAATAATCCGATGACACCCTACCATATGAAAGATAGGGACGGTATCGATTTAGATTAAGGTGGGAAATGGCGGAATTACTTATGTCCAGTGTGGACATTGGTGATGTTGCCCTATCTCCAGAATGCCTCTTCATTTTCCAATGAATTGGGATGGGCCGGGTGAACCACCTCGTCCCATAAAAGTGATAACATTACATGCCTTGACCTAGCCAATTAATTCAAGATACCTGATGAGCCTGAACCAAATGAAACTTTGACCTATTCCCCACCAGATCTGTTCAATTTAACAGATTCACATCAAGAAGAATGCTTGATGAATAATAACCAGAACAGAACTGTGATGGAGAGTGAGAGGAAGGCGATGACCGGTTCCCATAAAATGTTTCACAAGTAACAATTGTAACCTGAAAATATCTTAGCAATATGGTTCAAAAGTAACAGGAAGTTGTCCTTATCAAGGTAGCATCAGCCTGCCACATATTATCAATCTCAACGATTATATATCTGTGTTAGAGGCCATCCCCAAATCCCCAAAAAAGATCAGGCTAATCCACAATGGGAGCAGAACAGAGAGTGTTTCTATGAACTCCTTTGCAGTCAATAATACCTAGGTACCAGGGTCTGGAGGATGCGGCTACCTTCATCAGCAAAAGGGACTACATAGCCAAGGTAGACCTGTCCAATGCATACAAAAGTGTCAAAGTTAATCCCTCTGATTTCCCCCCGGCGGCGCTTAAGTAGTAATTTATCTCCGGTGTTAACAGTTACATGGGAGAAACCGGTTGTCCAAATTCAGTTTGATGCGAGGCTCATTGTGATTATAGCCACCTTAGGTCGACCCCATTTCCTTCGTTTATTTCCTTCTCGTCAGGGGAAGACCAAGGATAGCTGCAGTGAGGCAAAATATTCTGTATTGGCAGTGCTGAGGGAGTTGGGTTTCTTAGTTATATACAATAAGGTGGTGATGCCCATAACGACGCTGACCTTTCTGGGGGTCAACTTTAACACTATTGACCATGTGTATTGGTTACCAGCCGATGAGGTGGCCCAACTACAGTAGTGTCTTGCAGAAGTGCAAAGCAGCAAATCTGTATCAAAGAGATTCCTGGGGTCATTAGTGGGGAGGCTCAGCTGGGCCTTCCATGTGATCTATGGGAGCAGGACGTTTACCCGGATGACAGCGCTGCAGGCCTCCTCCAATGAGACTAGAATCATGGTGTCCATGCGCACAGATTTACTGTAGGCATCAGATTTCTTAATGGTCTTCAACGTCCTAATCCCAGTTCTAGAAACACTCCAATCCCAATAGATGCTTGCCGCTCTGGCAGAGGAGTCTATGGCATGGAGTGGTTTTACGTCATCTTGAATGACTACCCTCAGGTAAAGGACTTATCAATCAATTACCTTGAACCAACAGCCAGGCTTTTCTGCAATGACTGGAAGAATATGACGGTGACAATCTACTCAGACAACCAGGCAGATGTTGCTTTGATTGACCCTTTCCTTGCTAATCATGCCACTATGGCATTCCCGAGCCACGGGCGAATGATGCCATATGGCATTACCAGCCATGGGCGAATGATGCCAAATGGCATCATTTGATATTTCACAATTCAGGCTCATAATCCGTGAAATACTCAATACTTTAACACCATTTTTACACAAAATATGTATTCAGATATGACCAATATAATTATTGAAAAATAAAAATAGATGCCATAGTTTGTATGGATTGGGTTAACACAGGGACAGCAGAGGATCCCAATGTGATGGACAGCCTAAGACAGGTGTTTTGGCTGTCTACACTATACAACTTTAGAGTAAGAGCAAGATTAGTGAGGACAGAGTCCAACCCCCCCTCAGAAATCTAGGGAGGTGTGTCTACTGCCACCATGGACATGGAACAACTCGATAGAAGAGCGGAGGGCCCAATTCTTTGCTCAGAAAGCTAGGAGGGCATACAGCTCCCACAGGAAGTCATATATTTGGCATTCTGTAACATCTATGATCTAACTCTGGTGGCCACGGCCATACAGACCCTAAGTTCTCTCCCACCTGCCAGTACCTGGGCATGTTTTCACACATGAACAAAGAAGTGGGTCTCAAGGACCCACTTAGGGATAATTACAGCCTGCTGCTAGTAATGAGGGGAGTAAGGTTCACTCTAGGAGTCGCAGTCTGCAGAAAGGAACCGATTACCACCACTATGTTGCTGATAATCCTCTCCAAATTAGACAGTTCCGCCCCCAGATGGGCTGGGGGATGGGCGGGAGCCTTTTTCATGTTACAGCCTTTTGATGAGGTCCAACATCCTTCCGACCACACTGGAGACATATGACCCATGCAAGAACTTGAGGAGGAAGGATGTCAGAGTAACTACTAATGGATTAACAGTCAGCATAAGGTTGTCCAAAACAGGCCAGTTCTGCTCTAGGGCTTGTGTTATTTATTACCTCTTCCAAGGGTCAAATGACTCCAGATGTGCCCTGTCCAGGTATGGATGAATGCCTCCGCTTGATACCCAGCTCCCAAACGGATGGGCTGTCCTCACCCCACCCTCAAATATAGTGCTTTAACGGCTGAGGTAATGGCAGTTCTAATAGTGTCTGGCTTAGACACTGTCCCAATCAGTTCCCACAGCTTCCAGCTACTTAGCAGATTGGAGTACCAGAGCCTTGTACCTGAGATTTCGGGGACTGGGCTTTTAATGCGTTTGGACTTTATATTATCAGTATGCCCCCTGGCTTAGGGGCCTTTACCAGGGAGATGGCAGCAGCCTTGCCACGCACCTCCTCTTATCTTCTCTAACTACTCACTACCCCCTGGTGACTGGAGGAGTTAGAGACTTGCACCTCACTGCTTCCACAACCAACTTGGATTGACTTAGCTTTAACCGGTTTATCTTATCATTGGTTGTTTATTTTATCTTTGTCTCCAGCTAGTTCTTTATCCTTATCATCTGGTTGTTAACAATAGCGTTTATTTTAACACCAATTGGTTACCCTTATTTTATTTTAGTTCATAACATAACATTAGACACAATTATTGTTTTTACATTAGCTCCGTTAGAGTTTTCAGTTTTTATGTTTGTCATTTCTATTTGCCCCCTTTATTTGCCTTGGGAGGTTAATGGAGGAGGATAACTTCGAAAATATACACATATATGCTATAACTGAGATAGTGCAATGTGTTGTTAGTCAAGGGTACGGTTGCAAATCAACAAAACAACAGGGGTCTTTAGGGGGGAGGTCCACCGGGCTCCCGGCGCGAACTAACGCGCACCGATTTTGACCTCCCGATAGAAAATGCATATCGTAGCACGTATCGGGGCAGTTGGTCAGGTTTCTACGATAACGCTATCGACGCACACCGACGCTCACCGACGCGCACCAACACGCTACAATAAAAAACCCATATCGTTGAGGGTCTACGACAATCGATCATGTATCGATTGTCGTAGCGCGTCAGTGCGCGTCGGTGTGTATTGGCGACGCTTTCAACGGTAAATAATATGAAATAATCAAGAGAAAATAAAATTTTCAGGATACCTAAGATATATAGTGGTAACGCCCCTCTGCAAAAATGGTGAAATTCGATAATAGATAAGGGTTTCAAATCGATCATTTCATACGTTAACTTGGAATTGATTTTTTCATTAAATATTATTATGAAATATCATTTACTATTATTTTGTATTTAGAGGTAAAATATCAATCATAAATATGCATTATTTCTGGAATTATAAAGGAAATATCGTTAATTACACTGGTTGCGTCGTGAGCTAAATCGGAGTGTATCGAGACCAGGGCACCTTTTTCATGCACTCTCCCAACACGTTACGACGCGCACCGACGCGAACCGATGCGCACCGATACGCTACGATATGGTCATTTTGTATCGGTGCACGTCGGCGTTTATCAGCGTTGGTGGGTGTCCGGTCTTATTCACTTACTCGCCTGAGAAATCACTAGCCGCGCAAAGATTGATGCATCTAACGCTAGATGGTATCTGACCTTTACATCGATACTAATTGTCCGTTTTGACTGTCCCGCACTGCCGCCTCGGGCCAGCGATCCTGTAATAATGGTGGTCGCGATAATGGTGCTAGTCTGGTGATTGAAGTGGAACTTTTCACTAGTGTCTCCATGGGTAAGGCTGTGAGACTCAGAGAAATCGGTTTCCTTTAACTTCCTCATCATCTTATCCTATCTTCTGGCATTTTTAATAATGACTCTCCCCTTTAGATGTGCCATCTGTGAAGTTGGAGAACTATATATCCATATTACATGAAAGATTGAATCAATTGAATTTAATTACAATTTCTCTCTTACTGAAATCATGCGATTATATTTTATAACCAGAAGTCCCTTTGTTTGCTTTTTCGGATTTTCAAAGGTGCTTCACTGCACAATGGCATGACATTTCTGTTGGGATGTAGGTCATTTCCAGTTATCCCCTTTCTTTCACGTTTCTTTCAGATTTCTCAGATTTCTTTCCTGCTGCTTTTTCGGTAGGTGTTTTTCATCTTGCCGATCTTGGCAGATGGCTTTCATTCTAAGAATGAAACGAAATGTAGAAATAGGTGCAGATATTACCCTATAGAATTTGAACAATCATCAATAAACGATGCCTTTTGAAAGTCAATTCTCTGAATCAATATTGTTGGACAACAAAGTTGTCAGGATGAAGTTGCCAAAAGCGACATCGATTTCTTTTCACCTCCAGACCGGTTTTAAGTACTGTGGATGATGTAATCTTTCACCTTATCAAGACAACCTTCTTTCAGAAACTTCTCATCGGCCCCATTACTTGGAGGATTTCTTTTGCCTGTGTTTTATCTCTGCTCTAAATCCAGCAGTATTGCTCAAGGCCGATGGGGCTACCTTTCGGGACTTGGCAGCTGGAGGACCTTCTAGGAGGCAACTAAGGAAGCCCATCTTAGGCAGCAAATTGCCTCCTTCGGGGCATTTCTCCGGATCTGGAAAAGGTATCATTGCGCCTCCCAACCGCACAACAACTTACCCATCCCTAACTCCCGTGACCTGACTGTGCTCCCTATTTGCACTTACCACTATCCTTCTGGAAATTGCAGTAGAAACAGAGTAATGATACTGAAACTCCATAGTATCATAAGGTTACTCAAACGAAGTATTGCTTCAAGTTTTAGTTACCGTGGAGCTCTTCAATTAAATTGTTAACGTATTTTAGTGTCATGCCATTTTTTGTGTATTCCAATGTGGGCGGAATTCCTCAGAATATACTTTGCCGTAAATATAGCATTGTAGCTGTGGGTATATCATTAAACCACTAATATCCGTTCAATTCAAATTCTGCGCTAAAGATTAAACTGAAGGGAGAGATACTACAGCGTAGGTGTTCGAGTCAGGTGTGCACGATAAGCGACCATTACGAGATTCCCCTAATTATCGCCAGCATGTGGTGCTGGCCTATTAAAAGTCCATTTGCCATGTGGTTCGTACCGATAGAAAAAACCGCCGACAGAATTAGCGCGAGGTAATGCCAGAGGTCAGCCAAATGGATGTGCGAAAATCCTACTGTAGGCAACAAAAACGAAGATGGCGCACGGACACTGGCCACATGTTTTAGGCACACTACATCAATGCTTGTGTGAAACTGAGACGAGACATGGTAAAAGTGAAAGAAACGTGTAGGGTCATTATTAGTCCAACAATAGTTTTTACTCTATGGCATCCATTTTAAATGGGAAAGAGAAACATGTCTATATGTTAAATACCACCTGTAGACCAGTAACTTTTAACGTAAATACTGTTTTCGTTTTTAAAGTAAATGTAGAAACTGAAAGCTGGTAGTTTGAAATTCAATATAATGAACTAATGTCACGTACTTTTCACATGGTGAATCTGGCTTCTTAATGGTGAGATGCAGAATCTCTTAAATACAAGATTGAATATCTTATAAAAGTTATACTCAAAATGTGCATTGGTCTTGTGTCAGTATGTCCAGCGGTAAAGATTCCAGTGGCACAGTTCTGATTTTTTTTAAAGATCTTTATTGCATTCAATGTCTAACACTAATGACGTCATGGAAGTAAGAGACAGTTATGAAGTATTAGGAGTTCCAATTTTATCCTTTTATATAGGAAACTGTTGAAGAAACTATAAATTTATACGTCAAAATAAGTATCTACGACTCAATATTGGTGCTTGTGATAAACAAAACACACGTTATGTTCACATCTCAACAATAATGCCATAATTAATAGACCGAAGGGAATGTCACCTTCTAAATATGGCCTACCAGAGAAGTAAACAACGATGCCACATCGATGAACAAAGCAGAGAGATTGCATTATACGTAGCCCCAGTCTTAAAAATTGTGAGACAAAAATCCCAAGCACATATCTTTACTCGCAGTATGGAACTTTTATCGGCATCAAAATGAAACATTTTGTCTCTTATAACACAACAAATACCAACCTACAAAGAATTCAAGAGTAAAACTAGGGTACTTCTAGAAAGCATCCGAACCTTCTAGTCATCTTTGAAAAGCACTAAGTAAGAACAGTAATATGTAGCATCATTAAGTGCACTTACATGGAGCCTACTAGTTTCTTCAAACTGAAACCACGAGTATTCTTTAGTCACAACACATTACTCTTTCAACAGACAGATGCGTCTATATTTGTGTGTTCTGTGACACGTAATACTATGGAGGTAGAGTCTCTTTTTATAAATGCGTCTAATGCTCGAAGAAAAATGTCAAGCAGGCAAATAACCTGTCAGGGATTTCAGCTTCGCCTGAAGTTTGCTAGGCTATCTGTTACATTCCCTTGAATAATTGAGAATAACGAATAGGGTTCGAGGCAGTGGCTTTGCTGTAAATTTTACTTGTATCATCCTATTATCTCAGATTACTTTTAAAATTCAGAATAGAAAGAAGAATTCTTAGTTATATAAAACAAATGCATCATCAGAGCCGGTAGCTTGACTTATAACAGTAAATTATCATGTATGAAAATTCAACTTAATTTGACGTTTTCTTGTCTATTCTTCTCATACTGGCTCAACAACGTCCTCCATGTATGATAAATCAGGGTATGGAGATGTGTCTCTCATCAAATCGATCCATTTATTCGTCATCATATTCAAAGATATAGATTTGCATTACGTATCATATTTCATTTTATATCAGACAAACGACTTTTAGAATCATAGCATCGAGGACATTGCGATAGGAAAAGTGACAGTAGTATATGAAAATAGAGCTGAAATACAGGTCCAGGTATATTGGACCATATACAAATTCATCTACTGGTCCTGAAGGAAGTTCTCATGAAACCAGTCAAGATTAACAAAATTAACTTCTTAGGCAATAATAGGGTTCCGTGGAAAAGAATTTAACGGCAATCACATCCTACCACATTCCTCGCCAACTAATTATTTCCAGCGGCTTTCATGTTCATCCATTCAACTAAAAGCTGGTTTCATTTTACTGAGGTTCTTTCTTCAAGAAAAGGAGGTATTTTCCTTCAAATCTCCCAATTTTAGCAATGTGCTGACAATGCCACCTGGTGGGTGGTCGGACCATCCATTCTCGTAATCTCAGCCCCCCCTCCTCCCCAATCCCCACACACACTATCAGCCTCACAGCCGTAGGCGTGGCACAAGATGTGATGATTAATTCTCATCTGGAATCCCACCACTTCAATTGCTACAATTAACAACTTGACACGCGCAGGATAAATCAGCAATATCATCCTCATGGAAACCAGGATATCACCTAAGCTATGGTTCATCCTATTTTATGGTGCTTTCAATGTAACGCTGTACGCAGGTAGTCCCAGTGGTCTCAATCAAATTTCAAGACCCCTCTCTTCTCAAACGCCCGTTTGGTTTTAGTCTCACATGGACTTTTGGCGTACTGACAATAAAGAGTAATTCATAGCATGGAAATAAGGATTCCACATTCGGTTATGGTAGCTCTCTGAATGACGAGTTCACACAAATTTACTGGAGAATGAATGCAATAAGCAAAAGCATAGGACAATGAATATAGCATATATATCGTTTCTGTACTTTTAGAAATATTTCTACTATTGTGATAATAGAAACAACTCGAGAAGAAGTTTACATCCGCAAGATGGCATAGGGAAAATTGCTAATCATGTCAACTATCTTTTTTATCTACTCCGGTATACCAACGGAGTCTTGCGTTTTAAACCCCTTGCCAACGAGAGTATACATGGTATAAGAGCTCCTATGAAGCCTAGCATTAAACGATAAAGACTCTTCACGGGGGGAGTGTCTTTGCAGGGGATCCAAGACACATTTTGGCCGTGGCCGTCTCTAGATGGAAATACATTAATAGACAGAAATCAATATCGTTTCAAAGCGAAGTAAAAAGAAACCATGGATTAAATACTTCGATTATTTGAGACTTGGTTTATATGCAGGGATGATAAAAATTCCTCTTCTGCACATTTGTGCTATTGCAAGGCACTTGATAGTTTTGACCATTTGTCAATCATAAGATATTAGGGAAATTAGACACTGACCAGTTACTGTTGGATATCTAATGACTTACTGAATAGATGGCAGGAAACATGAAGCACAAACTAACTCTCATGATGTGCAGGTGTAATTAAAGGCATTCCCGGGAGGCACATTTTAGGTCTGTTACCCTTTTTGTTAATGGGATAAAAGAACTTATATATAGAACTAGTGAGTCTTTATATAACCTAACCATGCATATGACCTAACCATTTATATCCATGATGTGATGCAAAGATGCAATTAGACCTAGATAAGTTAGTTAATGTCAAAAAGACCAAATGTTGATTCTGTGGCTCTGATACAAGGATGAGTATCAAGCATATCAGTATAAGGACAATTGATAGCAGACTGTTTAAATGAAATAAGATTAGAGAGTTCATATATCAAGGCTTGAGTGCAAAAGCATGCCTATTTGATTTCAGTAGGTATCTTATCACGGGGAGCTCAAAAGCACAATTACAAGTGTTGCAAAGATTGCAAAATGGTGCACTCCAAATTTATATGAAATTAAGAATTCAAGAACACATAAGACCCTATTCAATTATTCACGGATTTATGTACCTCCCGGGGCAGTTGTCCGGGAAAAATTCCTTAATTCAAATATGGTTAAAATTTCGGTAGGGTATTTGGTGAGATCGATGCCCCAACCTATTTATCCGCGGTTTGAAGCGAATATACATACCTTATTCATTTATAACATCTATCCACATTAAATCACCATCATATTACACCAATCGCTTATTGGCATTAAGTCCAATCTTAGTGTGTTAAGGGCTGATACGAGGTTTTGATCAGAGATAAATAACACCAGGTCATCTACACAGAATATGTGACTACAACACATTAATGCAGGTTAAAAATCAAATTCAAAACTAGCACTTGATAACTTAAATCAACCAGCGAAAAGTCATCAGTGATATCTGATTAATCTAATGGACGGAAGTAAAACGACGTAGCATATCAATATGATATTTCCTGATCCCATCACAATACATTGTCGCCCGAGATGATTATTTCTAGGATTAAGGGGTCTCATTTAGCTGCATATGTACTCTAGCTCCAGCTGGTCAACGTTGTATTTCAACTGTAGGTTCTGCTCAGACGATGTGATTAATCAGTAAGTAGGAACTGAGCTGGGCTGATGCCTGGAAGATATGAGTCCAATGCCAGGAGGAAACGACTCTTTTCATTCATTTGCAGAATTGTTGTCCTAGCACCAAGAAACCATGCGAGCAACATTCAGTAAAATGATAGTATACCCATTACTTTATCACTTAAAATAGAAGGCCGTCGATTTAATCCCATTTAGATCGTACATAGTACCCATATTTTTCACACTTGATAGGTTGGATTTGGTTGTACATCTATACATGTTGACGTCGTATAGTCTTGCTAATGATTAACTAGAGAGCGCATTATAGTGTATGGTATTTATTATACTTTGGACAATTTATACGTAGTATAACAATTGAGTATAGTAATACCGTTGTGTTTTTACAATGAGGAGGTATTACAAGATGTATTAAAATTGGTAACATGAAATTTGAAAATTGAAATTTGACAATTGTTATACAGATACACACGTAGTGTAAGAAATTGATAAACATGTATCAAATTGACATGGGATAATTGTTGAGTTTATCAAAAAACAAGTACCTGAGAAGTGAAAAACCCTTTTTCACCCAGAAAACAAAAATTTATGTAGGGTGGGTGGGTGGAAAATTTAAACGTCTTCTTGAGAGAAAGTTCGAAGTGAAGACTGAGGGTCACGTGACCGAGCGTGGTCCTGTAAACGTCCGATAGGGGGCGTATGAGTCTATGAAAGCGCCTTCTATATTCATTACTGTTCACATGTTCGCTCTAATGATTAACTAGAGAGCGCATTATAGTGTATGGTATTTACTATACTTTGGACAATTTATACGTAGTATAACAATTGAGTACAATAATACCGTTGTGTAATACAATGAGGAGGCATTACGAGATGTATTAAAATTGGTAACATGAAATTTGAAAATTGAAATTTGACAATTGATATACAGATACACATGTAGTGTAATAAATTGATAAACATGTATCAAATTGACATGTGATAATTGTTGAGTTTATCAAAAAACAAGTACCAACCGGAACGTTGATAAAGTCAGTTTTGTAAGTATGTGGCCAAGGTCTGCTCTGAAGACCACGTTCCGAGTTTGCAGATGTCAGATGCCGGCATACCCGATGCGGATGCGTGTTGGGCGCTGCCCCTCCTGAAGGAGTGTGGAGTGTAGGCCGAGGGGTGCGGGATACCAGCTCGGTGGAGGAGGATATGCAGGATAAGTGTGAAGGCATCTGAAGTGAGAGGTACTCCGGGTCTGACCAGAAAAATGGGGTCCAACGGGGCCGCAGGGGCTGCCGCTCTATAAGACGCCCATAATTCCGCCGGTGAATAGCGAGGATCAGGGGCCGCAGGTACCACGATAACCTGAGGGGATGAGGGTGCGACAGTCTTCGACGATATAATCCGTACGTGAAGTGTACCTTGTGCAGATACAACGTCTCCCCTGGTGATAACGTGAGAAGCCCTGGAGGAGGGTGAAGCGAACAAGTTGGAAGCCCTAAGCAGGGAATAAAACGCGAAGACTGCTGCCGTCTTGAAAAGTAGGCCTACTGTAAGCCTGTCGGCCAGGTCGCATATCCGATGAAGAATATCCAACATGATGGGGGGGGCTCGGTTGGTAACATGTCCCGAGAGTATAGCCGACCCCCTGAGAACTGCAGAAGCCTGTGACGATACCAAAGACAAATTATCACCTCCATGGTCCGATATCCAAGACTTGGCCCCAGGTACGTAGTTCCTCACCGCCCCCGGGGAGGAAAGCTTGTTGGTGAGGGCTTGTATGTATAAGCATGCTTGAAGAACAGATGGAAAATGGGGGTCAACTCCATGTTGTCCCGCCCACTGGAGAAAAAACGTCGCTTGCGATGACTTGTTCTTTAAAGTCGAAGAAGCCGCCGCTGCCATGAAAGAGGAAGACATCTGGCTGTGTAGAACCGGGTCCGTACCTGGAATCATGTAAATTCACTTAGGACCGTGTTGAGGGGGGGGCGGTCAACAACGGGAGTGGAAAAAACATTGTCCGGTACTGGTCCCTCGGCCAGGACTACCTCGGAGTCCACCAGGGCCGCAAGTAACCACAATTTTGTGGGCGCAAGCGCCCACAAAAACATCTTTGATTCTCCGGGGAGAAATGACCGCCTGGGCTCCCGGGCTATCGGTGACTATAAGTATAACCGAGCGCTTCACCAGACTGTCCCAGAGAGCGATGATAATAGCCAAGGCGCCCTTTCGTAGACTTGAAGGCGCCACTTCGGCCTCTAGGTCAATCCAAGACCACGTGACCGCCTTGGTGCCGACTCGCGCGTGGGCGGAATCCTTTGCTACAATGAGCGTCATGAAAACGCACGCTTGTGGTCGCTGTATCAAGTGTCTCCCATTGGCCCGCTCCGCGTAATGAATGAACCAGCTGACATCCCCCATCAGGGCGGGGCTTATTTGTATGACGTCACAGAAACGAGCTGCCCATAAAGCTGCGAAGATCCGTGTTGTGAAGCGCCTCGCCTGCCTAACGCAGGCGGCGATATGCACCACCCGTCCCGCCAACAATTGGAGCTGGCGGAGAGTAGCATGTGTCCTGTCCCGCCAAGCGCGGCAAATCTCAATTACCTCATGGAGTTTCTCCGGGGGAATTGAGACGACCATGGCGACCGAATCCACGTGAAAGCCTAACCACGTGAGGCTCGTAGTAGGCGGGGAACACTTCTCACGAGCAAGTTGGAGGCCCAAGTCACGAGCTAAGGCCAGAAAGGTAACGTAGGCCTGGTCGGCCTGTTCCCTAGTAGGCTCTACCCCGGCGTAGTCGTCTAGGTAGGCCAAGGCCATGATGTCCTGGCTTCGTAGGATGTATATGACCGCGTTGGCCACTCGTTTACAGGCCACAGAGGAAGTTCTGCAGCCAAAGGCCGGGCAAAGGTCGACGTAAAATTTATTGCCCACCTTGAAACACATGAGGGAGGTATCGGCAGGAACGAGCCTTAGTTGGCGATAGGCTCGAGGGTGTATTTTGCAGAACAGCCGAGGTACATCCCTTCTGCAATCCCATCATTCAGGGAGTGTCCCGGGGGGAATGCGAGGTTGATTATCACCCTCCTATCGTTGGAATTCTTCTTCTCTCTCGTCATAAGTGGAGAAACTTGAGTGCGGTCCCCGAAGGTGGGGTCAGACAGTGGGCCCAGAATTGCAGCATGCGATAATTCTGTGTCCGTGAAAACGTCGAGGGCGTCATAGCTAACTGGCCACCCGTACCTGAGAAAAGCACACACTTCGTAGTCGTGATAACCTTGGAGACGTTTTTCCCACTCTCGAACGTTTAACGTGAAGAAAACATCACATTTAGCACCACAAAAATTATAAGTCCCCTCCCCCACAACGCAAAAACCGGGAATTTAACCTGGCATTCAAAAGAGGGGGGGGGGTGTCTCCCAAATGGCGACTTTGCTTAGGGCGACCCACGTGACTAATATCCATGTTGTCCGCCCCGTGGTCACTGAGACAGTGTGGATCCCCTCCCCCCCCCTGGGGGGGTACTCAGGCTGAGTTGAAGGACGTTGTGGCAGACCCCCGGCCTGCCACAGGCCTAAAGGGTGTGGCCTTGGCAGGTGTAGCCTGAGCTGTGGTGGTTTGATGTCGCTGGATCACGTGAGGGTGGTGAAGGCCCATAATGGAGTGGCAATATTCGCAAATATGGCTGACGAGCACCCCTTCAGCATTGCTATGGGGGGTTGTCGAGATGCACCCCTTAGCTGTGTTATAATCCGCGCAAGGGGGGTTGGTGAGCACTTGCTTCGACTTCAGACGTTTGGGGGACTCAACATCCTGCTTTTGTAGACGGGCGCTCTCAGAACGTGATATAGCAGTTCTGAGGTGCTGAATTTGGTTATCGCTGACCCAGCCGTCCGGGAAACGTCCCTCTTGTATCCTCGCAAATGTCTCCTCGCTCCAGCACCTCACCGAGGCGAAGTCGTAGTCGAGGGAGTCTTCGACTACCTCACGGAGATGCTGAAGTAGATGCGGCTTAATGGCCGCATCGGTGTCAGTGTCATCTATCATCCGAAGTATCCCCCAAACATATTCCTGAATGTTCAGGGAGCCCAACGACGTTTTTTCTTTTCGTAATCCTTTGAATACGTACTGAAACGGCTGATAGCGCTTACCGTTAATAGGACGCAAAACGTGGCTGGGGTGTTGGAGAATGCGTTTGATCTGGTCGTCGAGCGTTGTGTCCGGGTAACGCGCAGCTGCAGCACTCCTAGTCTCCTAGGCACTCGGATGGCGCGCGAGGTACGACGTCACAAAATCCTGCTGAGCTCCCGCGCTTAGTGGGACCTGGATCTGGGTCCCGGGAACAGCGCCATTTTGAAAACTTTGAGCTGTAACTGTCTTCTGTATGGGAATTGTTTCACTTACTGCATTTCCCTGTGGCGGTTGCGCTTGTGCGTTGGTAATAATTTGCTCCTGCACTTGGGGGGTCTCGTTTTTGGCGGCTTTTGCACTCTGGGTGTTAATGAAACCCATGATGGCGCTTTTCATTTCCTCGACTTGGCCTTGTAACGCGTCGATCCTTTTATCGGCTTTAGTTGGCTTCGTCTTCGTAGTAGCCATGCTTTTCTGGACTGTCGTCTTTCCCACAGTCGTTGCCTTCTTCGGTGGCATTTTGACACGTTTTTCTGACAGTTCTGAAGTATAATTCCACCGTGTAACACTGGAGCAAAATTTAAACGTCTTCTTGAGAGAAAGTTTGAAGTGAAGACTGAGGGTCACGTGACCAAGCGTGGTCCTGTAAACGTCCGATAGGGGGCGTATGAGTCTATGAAAGCGCCCTCTATATTCATTACTGTTCACATGTTCGCTCTAATGGTGACAGTCAATCAATTAAGACACACTAAAATAGTATACTGGCTTTAAATAATCATATATTTTTTTCCTTATCATGGATGGTGAAACAAATCCAGCTTGATTATATATGGAAAAATAGCATGGTAGGTGATTATCGAAATAGGCACGTGTTAAGTATCATAACGATAACGATTTGTCACTGTCATTGTAGTGTCAGAAGCAATTTACTTATCCTCTTTCTTTTCCATTTTTGTATGTGGTAGCGTTGTCAACTGATGCCCTGCTAAAGCGAAAATCCTGCTTACGAAGCTACTGAAACGTAGGAATGCAAAGCGGATCTTAACGTAGTAACAGACATTGCATTAAGGTGGAGGTTTAAATTGAAACGACAGATTGCGTGGATTATATCAGTTTATTGAGGCCAGAAATCGCAACACAAAATCCAATATGATCGTCTGCATCGTAAACAAAATGAATGACTGGAGGATCTCTTAATACCCAACTATACATATCCAGGATGTTCGGTAGCGGTGACAACTACCTCGCCACTTTCTTATAAGTTATAACTGTGTATATTGGCCCACTAAATCGAATGATACCAGTGTCTGGTATTTAAACTGACATTATGTTCATTCTTTTGATCTTGGTGTATTCATCGGTTTATCTTAAAGCGGCATTCCTGACTTTTCCAGACATAACTAATTCAGACGAAGACAAAGGGAGTCCTGAGGAACTTTTTCACAATCTGTCTTGTTTGATATAAAGTGTTGACATTGCACTTTACCTACGCAAGAATACACACTACTCCTGGTGGAAAATAAAAGAAACACATTAATATTGATGGAACTATAGATAGCACCAGCCAAACAAACAATAAAGCGAAGCCCACACACATTTAGTCGTACACAATCTACGAGAACCTACCACTTAACACCAGATGAGATAATTGTCCCAATTGGGACGGAGATCCTCCGTCGGAGTTGATCTTTTCCCCCGCACAGAAATTCAATCCTTCCGGGCCGCCTCCCCCGTCCTCATCCCCGTTACCTCCGGCCACATGCTGGAGGATGACTGGGCTCAATTTGACTAATTGGAGCGGTCAGAGGTGGATGCCACACACGACCATGGAGCGCCGGGCGTGTGTCGAGTCACGCCATGCCATGGCGGTCTCTTCTCTATGTCTCGCTTCTGTCTCGGTCTCTAGGTATTTTTTTCTCTCTATCCAAAGGCCATTCGTGTGTTTGTTGTAGCTTTGATATCTTTTCTTGTGTGAAACACCAACTACAAAGGACACGAGTAGAGATTCCTTCTAGGAAATGTTTGAATGTGTTTCGAAATTCTTTTTTTTTATCAAGATAAAAATAGGCGATGAGTCAATGTACACGTGTGTTTTGTTTTTATTGCTGCTATTTTGGGGATCGTTGTGTTTGTGAGGAAGGGGAGGGGGTAACAGTGGAGGCAAAAAAACAGCTCCCAGCCAGACAAAGAAAAATTGTAGAAAAAACTTATTGATTCCCCTGAATGTGACAAAATTATCTATCACATTGTTGGTTATCTGTTCATCAATTAGAAGGAGGTGCTCGAACACAATGTTTTAGATAGTTTGTTATAACGGCTGCTATTGGATGAATTAAATTGTATATCCCATTGTAGCCCATTGTACGCGGCGTGCTAGACTTGAGGCCCAGACTAGCTAGGTGTAGACCTGAATAATAAAGAATTCAGAACTCAAGCTCAGAGGTACAGCGTACAACTGGTATAGAAAACGTTGATTTTAATTATATCTGGAGGAGTTAATATAAAATCCACTGGGGACACCTAGCTGTAGGTTGAGCTTGTAAGTTTGGAAATCTGATTAGGCATTGAGTCAACCTTGTTCAGGTCTGCCGCAGATGCAAGTGTGGGTTTTCCTGACACGAACAACGCTGACTGTCAGCATTACTTTAGAGTACTCCGATGTGGAAAGTCCAGGAACTAGAACGAGCGATAATTAGGGTAAATGTGCCATTCACCACATGACTGCCGTGCTGTAAATTTCAGGACAGGAGGGAGTTGTTTGAAAATGACTTTTTTCAATTCACTCATTTTTGTTACTAATGAATACAGACAAGTTCGATGATTAATCTCTTCGCATAGAAACCAATATAGTTGGTCACGATAGGGATGTAGAGACATGAACTTAACACTATAACAGTAACTGGAGTATACTCTGTAGCTACTTCTCAATATATCCTTAACACCGATACAAGTCAGGTCTCTAAGGAGAGGAGATACAAGAAACATTACAGAAGTAGAAGGGAGAAGGGAAGCATTAGTCTCATTCCAAGGCTGTAGAGTCTTAAAGGACACTCTTTGTGATTCACCTTATTAGACACACGCCTGTCTTAAAGTCTACCTTGATTAAATACGGGTTCTTTTAGACGCCCATTTTGTTTGTGAGAAAAGTATGCTTTTGTCTCGCGGCCGCATCATCATCGGTCATTGAAATTGCTCGTACGTACTCATAAATGGCATGGCTTTGCCATAATGTCTTTTTGAATATGAATCAATGAAATAAGAAGCGCTCTAAAGGTCAACCACGTGTTAATATTTACAGCAGTGTACCAATTATAATTGTTTAACGGACATGGAGATAAGAGCCATTGATGAGCACCTAAAACAGAACTTCATTTCAATACATGTTGCAGAATGGAAACGTAAAACTATAGATCCTTGCAAACAGGACACGTCTGAGTGTGCCCTAATCAAACACAAATAAAAAGACCAACGTGAAGTCCATAATGTGATCCTCACTCAATATCATGATTATGAATCACTCTGGTAAAGAGGAGTGAATCTTGTGGAATTAAGCCGTGAACTCACCGGGCTTTTGATGCACACCGACGCACTTTAGGACGCTCCTTATGACGCAAAATTCGGTTTTGCGTCGTAAGGAGAGGCTGCGTCGGGGTGGTGGGACGTGGTTTAGGACGCACTCTTCGAAGCACACTGACGCGTTCTACGATGCACACCTACGCATAGACTCTAGTCTGTTGTCGCCAGGGCCAGGGTGCACAGGTTCAAACTAAGACTGTTAGGGGCTGCCATTTTGAGGCAGGAATTCCTGCCTCTGCTGGTACTCAGCTACGCTGAGTGATTTGCCAGTGACCAGTGTGTTACTCTTCAAGCATAGGTCCTAGAGTAGCTTTTAATGGGCATGTACCGCATAGATCAGCTTGGAAAGTTATAACTGCACCTCGACAGCCTCGCAGATTTCTACGTGTCAAACTGATGCTTTAAATAGAACAGCCAATCCTGATATTCCTCTCACCGAAGGGGTCTGTCCAATAGTAGACGTGCTCTGTTAGACCTTCACGTACTGTAAGCCTAAGGCGGTGCGGTGCGTGAACGGACTAACCTACGAAAACGCCGCATTAGTCTGCATCGTAACTTTCCCGATACAATCAAACATGCTCGATCTTTGCCACGCCGCAAGGTGCGTCGGTGTGAATCGGGAGCATACTCTTTTATATTGATGATATATACCCCCAACAGCTCTCACAAAAAGATATGAAAGGCATCTATATTATTATTACATACCTATAGCCGAACGTCAGTGAAATACTACCCGCTCACGGGGGTGTAGTATATCGCGACTACGGCCCACTATGGTGCGCTTCGTCGTACTGCAAGATTCCAACGTGTATGTAACTAACTCGCCGCAACGCGCTAGGCGTGCGTATTCGACGTCATCGCGACCAAAAACAACATGGCGAACGTCGTCGAATCACGACTTTAAACTCGCGATACACGTCCCCCGTAACAAGTACAAGTCCCTAATGACCAATCGTCGAGGTAGCTAACGTACGGCTCTCACCTGACACCGTTTAAATTGCTTAAAGATGTGAAATCCATCGATAATAACAACACGCCGTTCGACTTGGAGCGCAACGGGCGACGCACAGACAAGTTTACGCTGATTCCCAGGCGGTTCTCCTACCCCTCTCCAATCGCATTCTCTGTTAACTGCACGCTTACCGAATAACAACCAAACATCCGTTCGGCGAGTGACGGTATTATCGCGCATGCGCAAGGCGCAAATCCTGCGCAACTTCCGGTTCGTAGCAGACAGTGTCAACATGAAGCGATTGTCACTCGACAACGTGATAAATGGCGTCTTTCTGATCGAATAAAGGTATGTAATAATAAGAAAACGCCCTGACTGTGGCCAGAACTCGGTCACCTATCGCCGACATTCGCCCCTCCGCCTGCGGCGTCGGGGCGAACGTCTGCGATAGGTGACCTCGAACTAAGACATAGTTCGGTCACAGTCAGGGCGTTTTCTCCTATTATATACCTGTGGCTGTATGAACTACGTATACTGCCCGCCCCTACCCATGGCGTATTTAAACCCGTACGCCACACTGTGACGTACGGGGTATGTGATCACGTGACCAGGTAAAATTTCGCCATCTTTAGGTATATAATATGCCTATGGCATCGGGATGTATGTGATCAACCATTTCACCACGTATTTTTGACGTACGAAGACAGTAAGCCAGTTTCCGTATAGTACTATCGGTCTTAAAGAAATGTGCTTATGCAGTCTTATGAATATAATTATTTTCTCAATATGTATGTAGAAAATGACCTGAAAAATATCATCATCAAAAGAACAAAGACACTAACCAATAGCTATCGGTTCCTTTGCATAGCAATGCGCAATTAGATTAGTAAACAAAATTAGGGGGATCTATGCAATGAAATATAAAAGTTTTTATGTTAAATTTCTCCATGATATAAGTCGAAATACTGGGTGCGTCATAGCCTGCTTTGGGTCTATGTATGCTTTTTTTTCTTCTAATTCCGACCTACTGCGATGCACACAGGCGCAGAAGTTGCTTTCCTTCCGACAGGGTCTATGATGCAGAAAATCGGTATCGTAGAGTGCATCAGTGTGCATCGAGAGGTCCGAATTCTTTAACAGATTTGATGGCTGCCCGACTTTAAAGAGCCTCCACGGGTATTGTATTCAAGGTGTGCTGTCAAAATACAATTCTTCCTTCTGTTCCAAGTGTAAAAAAGCCTTGTTATTGAGTTATATATGCCTCGGTTTAGATGACCATTAATCTATTCAAGATGCCTTAAACCATTACCCAATGTAGACCATTTAATGCATTGAGGCATTCCCAGTGTAGATCAGATGATGTTTTGTGCACTTCATAAGATATTTATAATATTTTTGATATTATCGTATTTTCATCAGGAAACTATGGATCAACAGACAAGAGCCCTGTAGATTACATATCATAACATAATAATTAACATTGCTATTAAAGAAATAATTATATCAAGGATGACATGTCATGTCACGTGATGAAACATGCCCCCTGGGATTATTGGCTGACTCCGTACATAAAGGTTTAAGCTAAATACGAGCACGACCCTCATAAAACTTCACACCCGCGGAGAAACCCAAGAGAAAAGGAGCAGAAGGCCTTGGGAAAAGTAGGATTCTCACTCACCTGCCTTATTCTGCTCTCGGAGGTGGCCTGTAGGAGGCTCTTACAAATGGTCCTCCATTGTTGAACTCCTGGAGTAGATTTGTTAACACGAGTGGGGACCCTGGGAGGTCTCCTGTGAGATGAATTTCAAATGACAAGCCTCAGACGCCTGAATTTGCAAAAAAGAACCTCATTTCTGCCTCAACCCAAGGGAACCTCTTAATTTCAAATCACATGACAAAGGTACTGTTAATAAACTCTCCATTGTCAATGTATTAGTAATTAGAGGAGTGATTGTCGGGCAAACTATAAGGATGACCCTGACATAAGGCTCAGCATATATGGCTAGCTTATATGATAGTGTTCTTAATGGTGTTGAAATGCCGTAACATAGACACGACAGTCTCACACACAAAGGCCAAAACACACCCACTCATGATTTAGCATCTCAGATGCAATAATCAGGGGAAATAAGAAATAATAGCTCACATACTCGCCATATGTTGGCGACTCAAGAGATTGCTGCCGTTCCTCTCTTGGTGTGTTCCTGGCTCTCTCTTGCTACCAATCCATAGTCTCTGGAGTCGCCAACAAAATATATGGCGAGTTCGTTCACTTATGTTATTTTCTCACTTTCTTTCATTGAAAAAATCTCTAATTTAGTCTGAGTATTCGTTAGTCATTAGACCAGTGATGGCATTGCCGTGATTTATTTGAGGTTTTTGTTATATGTGACAACAACATTGAACATACCATCCGCAGAACACAGAGTGCACCTCAAATTTCATAATGTGTTGCATTATCATAATTATAAAGAAAATGTAAGAGGTTTCGAAGGAAGTCTGGGAATAACACTACGATGCTTCTACAAACGCCATAAACCGTAGTGTAATCATCTGGTTATAGATTGCTAACATATGTCGAGATGAACATCCCTGGATCCGTATCTCTATGTAAATTGGTATCGCGGTGATCTTCTTACTGTCTCCCGGTTGAGAGTCATTCTAGAAGTATTACTTTCTTCTGCAGCTGAAAATAACACCGGCAGGGAGTCGTAAATCCCCGGTGTCGTGTCTTCCACCCACACAGCTTCCATATAAATAAAGGTTGACCTCCTGAGGATTTGTTCAGAATCTCAAGAAAAGATTATTGTGAACACGAAATGCTATTAATCACACACGCGTCTCCGCTTGCATCCGTACAGGGAACCGCACAGCCATTAATTGCTTGCAAGGAGTCAATACAATATGTACGTCTTTACCGGACCTATGCCGTATTTAGGACACACTACACTCTGAACGTGAGTCTAACGATGCATGATATATCCATGGAATAACAGCATTCAGCACAATCCTTTCTACCATTTTGGCAATTTCATGTAGATCCATTTAATACCTCTCTTTGAACAGTTCAGATACACTGCCTGTTCATTTGGTAATATGATCGAATCTTAGATAGCCTATTGGTTTAAGATAGTCCTTACGCATACTATTTTTCTATTTCGCGCATGGTATCAATAACATGTATCACTAACATAAATAATTTCCAATTAGACATTTCCAGAAGATATAGTGGCTGTATATCAATTCACCTCCTGGCCATGGCTTTAAAGTGTGTGTTCATGGACTGTGTTTGTGTGCATATGATGTGTCGTATTACGTGTCCATAAATGAGTATCGCCGCAATACTATGAAGAAACCAAACAAGAGTTAGTCGTGTTGTTGTTTATCACACGACGGCAAGATCGCATATTACTGCTATCGGCTTCGCCTGGTGCAGTAATACGCGATCTTGCCGGAGTGCGATGAACAATAACACGACTAACTCAAGTTTGGTTTAGAATTTATCCTACCCCGCCCATCTAAATTACTTCTACATTAACAAATGACGTCATTTGTCAAGTGTATCCCACTAGAGCGATATTTTTCATTTTTCTGAACTCCAGACCGAATACAGTGACCCAATGTTAAGCCTATGGAGTTTTTTTATTAGGGGTAGGATAAAATGCAACTCTTAACGCGCCTCTTGTATGAGTTGCTAGCGGACGACGGGAGTTGCTCGGGGAGGAGGACGTCGACGTTGTTCAGGGAACAGGATTTATGGGCTTTAGGTCACCTCAAAGGCTGCTGCTCACTTATACCCGCGGGTCCCTTAATCTGTCATGAGTCCAGCCATAAATATTCATTATAAAAAGCAAAACGATTTTGAAACACAAACCACAAAGGAGAAGTGCTGACACCGCTCTTTTCACATGGAAAATGTTTAGTCCGTCAAAGTGATGGCGTGGTCGGCAACCACTATATCTTCGTTCACCGGTTCCCCATCGGTTTCCAAGCTACAACAAGTGTTGCTATGCATGTTAATATGCGACAACATCACAGCTTCATTCCATGGACGAGGCGAAATTTACGATTCCTGTTCACCATTCTGTGTCCAAATAGGACTAAGATACCTCCTACATCTCAAATAAGGTAAATATATGAATGTTTACAGGGAATATAGTAAAAATAAAACGTTGTGCCTGTAAACGTAATGATCCGGATCCTCATACGTGACATATGTCATGTTTGGGGATCCCGATTATTACACCGAGCTGTGAACCTTCCGTGTCACATGTGAAGATCCAGATTATTACGTTTACAGGAACATCGTTTTATCATGGTGTTACCTTCCTTGTCACGATTGAATCGACGAGGTGAGGCAATACGTTTTCAAATGTATGTTAAAGTACGATGATCCCTGGAGAGTGCTGACGAAGACTGTTTTCGAGATGACATGTGAAACTCTTTCCAGTTCCAGGTTTATATATTTATGGTCTGTTGGCCTAGCAACCTTATTAGATAATGGACGATGTTTTTTATACCCCCGGTCGTAGACTATCAGATGCTGACACGTAGTTATACACGAGCGCAATTCAATAGAAGTGGAATTTTGTTGTTTTCGTCGGCCGAATCGCCCCTATAGACTGACAGGCATGCCATTTTTTGTTTTGAGCATATTCGTTTCATTTGAGACACTGTACATAAGTGAGCAACTGCATTTCTCTTTGTATATATCCGTTTCTTTGTAAATCTTTTTTTTATGTGCCGTGAAGGTCCATACTCATGTATCTGTTGAACGACATTTAAAGCCCTATTCTGTTCTCGTTGGATTCCGGTAATATCCTTTACACTCCCTCAATCAGACAGTAAAAGTGGGCTCCCACTATCACGATTTGCGCCTCCGACACACTACGATAGCCTTACGATAAGCGTTCTGATGAAAAAATGAAATTTTTGTCGGAAGGAACGGCTACCCACTTCCACGATAGAGCCGTTTCTTCCGACAGAAATTTCATTTTTTCATCAGAACGCTTATCGTAAGGCTATCGTAGTGTGTCGGAGGCGCAAATCGTGATAGTGGGAGCCCGCTTTAAACGGCTGAATAAATACTAAGTCAATGGAAACTATGAACCAGGATGAATAACAGGCTGCGATTAGTTTGGGTTATTGATGGTCACTGCGCCGATGGTGGAAGATGAAAGGAGAATGAAGAAGAGAGAGGTCCATATGCTACCGATATCAATCATTCATAATACATTAGGATAAAGAGGCTCACGCAAAACAGACTGATTTGTCCCGGCTTTCTGTCTTACCCGGCTTGCAATTGTTATTACTTAAGCAAGATGGTATTTCCTAGTAGCCCTTCTTCATTATATTGGTATACGGCATGCTGGCTTAATAATACAAGATGGCCTGGAATGTGCTTCCTCTGCGAGTTAATTGCTAGTGTGGAATCCCATTTACACTACCGACCTATGTAGAGTTTGCTTTTAGCACAAGAACATCTAGTGGATTCCTTCTGTAGGCCCCTATATTTGTAAATGTGATCAAAGATGCTGTTACGATATCCATGGCGAGAAAGGAGCAGTATCTCGAAGGTTCGTTCCTGCATGCAATCAATCAACTATTACTATTATTGTCATATGAGTAGATAAAATATAAATACGACCTCAGTCATATTTACTAATCTAACTTCCAGTCCCAGCAGGTCGACCTCACGTCCCAGGAGAAATAACTATAGAAACCATAGGTGACAACAAATAAATGCAACCCCTGTTATGACAAATCCGGAAAGAGAATTATTGGAGACATTTTTATTTTATTGAAATATCCTATTGGATTATCAAGTGTTGTCTATAAGAAAAAGGTAATTCATGGTAGATTTTGGGTTCCTGGTGAATGTATGCCAAAGGCAAAAGTGAGGGTGGCTGCATCTGTTCTCAAAGAGTCGGCTTGGATGTACGCCCGATGTAAATACAAGGACATCCATGTCCCAAGGTGTTGAAGGGTTGCATCGGGGGCCCCATGAAGGGCAGCCTGCTGAGCGCCCCCTCACCTCAGGGAGTGAATGGAGACCCTAGAGATATGGGGGAGGCCCGTGACATGAGGGCGGATCTCATGAGGAAGATGAAGGCCGCCAAGGTGAGAGGGAGGCCCCTCTGGGACCTTTTTCACAAATTTTGTGACATGTCTAGATGGCGTCTAGCTGGTGTGTCCGGTTTCATAAGAACTAGATGGCCAGATGTCACGGATCGTCGTCAAATGGGCAGGGACAGGGGTCAAAAATAAAGTTAGGAGTATGGTCAAAACCTTTTGTGTATAAGTAGTACAGTGGGTGGTGTATATGTTGGATGTATGAGGGTAGGTTAAATACCTATAATAAACATACACCACAGAGCCAAAGTTTGGTGGTACAAATGCTATGTGGAAACGATTGACTCCCTCTTTCTAAACACTGCAGAGATTATACTGATAAATTTAATTTTGAAGGCTAATCATCCATTTTTTTAAAAAGCTCCATGACTAGTTTGAGTAGGTATTCCTTTTTTTTGTTTTGAACCTTACTAAGGTTAATATCAGCTAGGGGGTCAATCGTTTCCACAGGGAGTCAATCGTTTCCACATTCTCAGATATGGGTTCATGACCATGTACAGGGAAGGAGTACAAGAAAGCTGGTACCATGTGAAGTTACCTTGATATAAGGGGGTATTTATATGAAATGGACAGTAGTCAAATATAATATACTTGTTAGCTATCACTGTAGGGTGGGAGTCAATCGTTTCCACACAAAAACTACACAAACCAAGGGAATAAGCTCTCAAGCCTATCATAATATAGTTAGATATGATTTTTTTTTCATATATACATAGGTACATGTTAAGGCTTACCAGGATATAACTTATTCCTGTCTGTGCTATATGTAGATATTGGGAGGGTTCCTTCTTTAGGGAGTCAATCGTTTCCACACTAAAACTACACATGTACATTTTGCCATGGAGAGAGTATACTATCCTCCCCAAAAAATGTGTAAATGGTCTGAAAAAATTCCTTAACCTATGGGCACCCAGTTAAGAACAATAATTGTCAACATTTTATACTCTTTCTACTAATGCTGACCATTGCAATTATGGTATAGTCATTTTATCATGAAAAAACACCCTGTTTCAGGTAGTTTGGGCCTTCTATCTCCGTTATTTATGATCCCACATAGGCAAAACCATGGTTCCCCTGTAAGATCCGATTGAGCCTGACCAGAAAACACGATAAAATAATAAATTTCTATAAAATTTAGCGTATTATTGAATGGAGAAGCAATAATGGTTATTTGACGACGATCCGTGACATCTGGCCAGTCTATATTAGACTTTGTTTTGTCCGTTCTTGCTTGCACTGTTGGTACCGCTTTTCATGTCTGTCTAACACTTTTGTCACAAAACTAATGAAACAGGTCCATGATGTGTAGATTTGTCTAATTCTTATGTTTGGGGTCTGTCTTTACCTAAGGGCAGCTACTTGTGTTGTCACGAAACTAGACAACCCCAATGTCTGTATGGTGTCACAGACATGTCGCGAAACTAGTGAAACAGGTCCCTGGTCTGCAAGGGCGGAAGTGGTCCCGTGGCCATGGTAGTGAGTGAACCATGGTAGGTTCATTTATATATACATTATGATTGGCTATTTTTGATTCATGTGACCAGGGTAGGACATGAGCTTAGGGTGGCTTTGAGGTTGAAATTATAAATTCTCAACTAGTTTCTTTGCTGCCAGAGGCATATATAGGCGGGTGACCTAAAGATGAATACTCATCTTTACATCGGCATTTTTAAAGCCTTATATCTCATTTTTAAATCGCGTGACCAGGGTGGGAGTATCAGTAAGGGTAAGGCACAGGTTAAGGGAAGGTTTGAAGCCGAGGCATTCAAATTTGGATTTAAATCTTCGTTGTCAGAAATATATAACAATGAACGATGTAAAGATGACATATTCATATTTTTGTTGCCATTTTAAAAACTAATAGTCTCCTATACAACTCATGTAACCAGGGAGGGACTCTCAGTGAGGGTGAGACATGGCTTTAGGGTGACTTTCAGGCTGAAACGTTTCGATTGATATCATTGAAAGATACCTATATAGAAAGGGATGATATACAACCATGCCATGTAGCAGTTTCTTATGGAATTTCTTCCTTATCATGATAATAGTTGACAGAAACCCTTATAAAAATATGCTGAATTAGCTACTTAGCACATATATACATTCTCCATTTTCTCAGCTAAAAATCAAAGAAATGCAACAATTCTTTTTGTCTCATACAGGGAAATACCTATATATGTCTAGGGGTCGGGTCAGTGGAGCAGTGGTGTGTTCGATCTACGCGAGAGGACGCGGTGATTCCAGTGGGCCCGTGCACGAGAGTGATACGGGTTTGCCCGGATTACGTAACTTGGTCTGTGTATAAGGCCGAGACCACAGCAGGTCGACAGGTTACTATGCGCATTCCTCCACATTGAGCGAACCCTTTGGAGCCTCACAATTGGTAGGGTTTCTCCAAACCCTTTCGGTGGTTGAGTGAGTGAACCTACTTCAGCTTGTGGACTCACTCACCCGGCTTTAACTGAGACCACCTATACCTCCACCAACACAAACGGCCGGGAGGCGGTGGGGGCGAACCTTTTTTATTTTCTATCGGTACACATATACGCCCGGCGTATATATATCGCGCAGAGGATATTTCCTCTCGCATATGCCAGGTGTGAAATACAGCGTCCGTAAACAAGAAGAAACAGTCTTATATATGCCTCATATGCTGGTGTTAATTATAGGCGTATACATATGAAAACAAGTCAATATAGAGTCGATACATGCACTTACGCGATGTCATATATATGAATAGATTGGTGGTTTTCTAGTTTTGATCTCTCATTTAACTTACTCCACAATTTACTGGTGCAGTTCCTCTGAAGTAAATTGTGAAGTAAATAAAATGAGAGAAACAAGGAGTTCTGAAAAGATTTCCTTAAAGCAGAAGAAACCAAAAACTAAAATGTTAAAAAATCACCAATTTGTATTGGAACTAAATTGTGTGAAAAATTACCACTAACTGTTCAACAAAAAAAGATATGGAGACAGCTTTAAAATGTATGTTCAAGAATTTATGATGAAATAAGATATTATAACATCATGTATTATACTCTCTCGTGTGTCCATTACCATTAAACACGTCTCACCTTGTATATTTTGTGCATGAATGTTCGTATGTTGTACGGGAGATCATATCGTCGGATATGAGTACACAAGCTTTTTGGATTGTTGAATAAACACATCTTGATAAAAAACAATCCTTATGTATTCAACGGCAAGATAACCACGTGACATTAAAAATGCATAAGAAAAAAACACTTTCGCAGTAAGAAGAAAGCGATGATATTTATCACGATATTATATAGTTGGTGGCAATAATTATTTGGCTTGCAAACAGGTCTTATGATCTACCCTTCCTAACATATAAGAACTAACTCGTACTTCTAACAATTATTTAGGAAAAAATGGAGCATAACTTCTCGGAACAATTTATGGCTGCAGTAGACTTCATGCAAAATCCAAACAATATTTACTAGTACTGGTAGTATACCAAATCCCTTCTCAAATTTCTCTATTGACATTAACAGATCAATAAACCGAGCTGTAATGTATTTTCCTCCCCTCACAGGGCATATAGCCCTGATCTATCTGTGAGGAGACCCCAGCCAACAGCAGCCATGTATAGAACAAATTGCTATCATAAACATCGGCGTGGTTAGGGATCCCCCGACTGTGCGCTTATTTATGCTTCGTATAGGGACGTGATAAATCTCTTTGGGCCTTTGGCTCCTCACTGCTGCCTCTCTTGGAAAAGATGTAGACAACAGCCCGATGGTTTATGTAGTGTAGGGAGGACAGCTTCATTAAAATCGAATGCAGTCTACAATATATAAGATAACATACACGGCAAATCCTATAAGGGAGCTCCTAGTTGAAGATAACTGCTTTCCTCGTTTACACGTCGTTCAGTGTGATTACGAAGCAAGCGCCAAGTTCAATCGATAGCGATGAATATGGTCATTTATTTCGCAGCATTAATGATTTTGTTATTCATTCTGATAGGGATATAGCGTAGAAGTCCTCTAGTGTGTTACGTATAAAAATAAGATTATTGAAACACTTGTCAATTTAGAAAACACATGGGTGTTTCTTTTTCCAGTCATTCTAGTCCATATCTCAAATTTACTACATACATTACACTACTTTAAGCTTATCTATGGACAATTATGTTGAACCCCACTGCCTAGATCTACTCTCAGCAGAAAGGTAAACTCCAATTTTTAAGCTGTTATGTAGTCCAGAGAAGGACTAGGCGGCAGAACGGCCAAGGCCGAACCTGAAAACAGTAAATGCAAAATGCTTTTACGCTAATAATACTTATTTTGCACAAAAAACAACAAACACTTCGTCCATCCTACTATTCCTCCTGTGATGTATCTGATAGCTTTTCCTTTGGCTACCAGCACTCTCTGTTTACGAGTTTGCGACCTCTGAAAACCTCAGAATAAACCGTGAAAGATGTTTTTAGTTGTCGAAGGAGAAACCTGCAATCAATAGTGGAAGCGGAAGGGAGAGTATATCATTTTCCACCAACTATTTGGAATAACACATGATTAATGCTGCTGATAACCGATAGTAAAATAGCTGCCTGCCTGTATGGTTTCAAGATACATCCTCTCTCTCAGAAGACAGTTTTTATGTTGAAGCCATTTCTGACTGCCACTGGAGGTCTGCCCCCGATGCCACTTTCCTTCACCAATACGTAAATATAGTATAACCTAACCATGCTGTACATACGAAACGAGGCCATTATTACATACCCGAACTTCTGACCATATATTGGAATAGAAGACATGTCAACGTGAAAGTTTACATAATGTTTCAACGTATTCAGTATAATAGTGTATTGAAGAACAGTATACTGCATATGGAGCAGCAGTACGTATTATCAAATGTACTACATGGAGGTATATATGATGAAATTTTGACACTTTCTGTGAATCATTCATCTTACAAAGAGATCTTGATTGCAGGAGCAAATAAAATATTATAAATGAAAGTTTATTGATGGCTTTATGTGATGGTACATGTAGATTTTTGATTTTTTTTTAAATTTTTAGGTCAAAAACGGATTTCTTTTAGAAAACCTGTCAGTCTACGAAACGGCACATTTCTACTGACCATTATACATTTCCAAAGCAGTATTCGTGAGGTCTAGGTAGCATCATCTAAAGATCAAACTGTTTTCTCCACAAATACATAAATATCAACTTAAATGTATTTTTAGATAAAACAGGCTGGACCCTGTTACTTAGGGTGCTTATGTCAGTCTACGAAACGACACATTGAAATAGGTAATTCATATATATTTGCATTGATTAGCGAGAAGCATGGCCACAGGTGATATCAGCATGTATTACCCACATATTACAGAGTCTCCATAGGAAACGTATGAAGGGCACCTGGAATTAGCTACCCGGAAATTCTGGCATGTCAGAATCTCCTGCAGGAGATTCCGATAAAAAGTCCCTGCCAAAATGAGGTCAATTCATAATGTACTTCAAAATAAGTTTATTTAATGTTCATTCAATATTATAGTTATAATCGGTCACAATAATCTCATTTACCATCAGAAATCACTGTCAGAAAAGGTTTTGTAGACCAAAAACCCAGAAAAATAGCGAACTTTATTACAGGCGTAAGTATACACTGTATTACCACCATGCTTGACAGTGCTGTGGTGTTATGGCATTATCTGGAACTCTATGTACTTATTAGACAATAATCATGTTATTAATCTTGTAGGTGGGTAATAAATACAATAACGACTGGTTTTGTGTACGAGTGTCCGCAATCTCCTCGTAGTTGATATCATCACCCATCACATCAGCTTGTCTGTACTCATCAGTTATCATTAATAAAATCTTTTAAATTGAAACGGAACGGGTCTGATTTTGTGTGGTTATCCATCTTTACTAATTGTGATATTATTTTACAGAGCAGTAATAAATGCCCTGGAAATATAATGCCCCATTATGTCAGTCTACGAAATAGCTACATTGTGAAGGGCCTGCTGCTGCTTTAAATATTTTATTTTATTTCAAAATTAACAACAAAAACTAATTTGAAGCCTTTGGGAGGAGGTATTTGAGCAATATTTCCTATATATTTTCCATTTTCTATGCAAAGCTAAACTCAGCCAAGTAAAATATTGAAAATGACCTTCCTGCACAACCATTTTCTCAATTATTCTTTGTAATGTTACCTTGTAATTTTAAATCCGAAATTAAACATTTTTGTATATATTAGATTTTTTCATATCAAAATAATGACTGTAAATCTACAAAACACACATCCTTATGATAATAAAATATTACTTCTTTTGATAATTTTGCTCGTATCCTGGTACAATGGTATGAGAAGATTCACAAGAGCTTAACAAATAGTTTGTGAGAACATGCAACGAAAAGACTGATAAGAAAGGCACATGGTGCTAAATGTCATACAAGCGAAAGGTCTACAATAAAGCAGCTCAGGCCCCGTAACCTGAGCAAATGACCCTCCTGGACCATCTGCGACCTTTGTAGGGTTGATGCAGCACGCACGAGAGGCTGGAACTCAGCATTGCATCAGTGTCTGTCCAGGTGGCTGAAACCCACAGGGTATTCTGTACCGTCTGTATCATCGGATAGATGACAGCTGAATTTGAGATAACGCAAACCATATGTTGTTCATTCATGACTCAAGCTCCTCTTCATTCCAAATGCTGCTCGAAGTAAACAGACACCCACAGATGGTGAGAGTGAATGGCCTAGAGTAGACTTGCTCAAGTCTTTGATTATGAACATTCATTTAATGATTAAACGAAATCAGAATAAAGTTCATTATTATATGTTTCCTTCTATGACTGGTCCATGAACCTGTATCAAGTGGGACGTAGGGGTAGGGGCGGTGGCAGTGCGGCGGTCCGATGGCGGATACAGGGACTGAGGCCAGTCTAGTCCTAAAGTTGCATATGATATCCTGATGGTATAAGCGACAGGGAAATATGAGTGAGTTCGAAAAAAGCTCTTAAAACATCATTGTGATATCTCTGATAGATCCTTGAGCCTTCCGTTACTTTGGGCCCTGGGAGTTTCATGTTTATAATGGCATATAGTGTATTAGGTGGTGACAGCTTCGCGGCGTGCTATATCTCTTAAAAAACATTTGGTGACTTGTTGCCAAATACCAAAATGTATCTTTGGCCATAGCACACTGAGACAAGGAGCAAATGTTATTTCGATTAATAATGGAAGAGCGTGGTAAACCTGTCTATAAATCAAGTCACATATGGATCTAAGTGTGATAGATTCGCAATACTGTGATCAGTGAAGGAAGGTAAGTGTAGAACAGTATTGCGCAGTGTCAACTACAAGGTGAATACGCAAAAAAAAACAAGTTTTGCCCCCTACCAGGGACGACTAGCAGTGTATTCAGGGTACGGTGCAGAGGGACCACACAGCTGCTGGTCACCCAATCTAAGGTACAGAATTGCAGATCAGCAATGGTCCATACCGGAGATGGCACATGAATGCAGCATGGACCTCTGAGGGCTCTAATAGATGATGTCAATTATGAGTATATTATATACCAATATAATGACTAATACGGAAGAGCAGTAGTATATATGGAAAATTTATTGATTGAATTTTCCTGGATGTAGTTTAACGGTAGAGAGTAAATGGAGTAAATGGAGTAAATAGCAGAGATGGAGTAAATCGTCATGAGGTATTAAAAGGCCAGTGGTCATTAGAAGGAAACCCACGAGATAAAAATAGCTTGGTCCGTACTCCACCGAGTTTGATTGCAGAGTAATTCACGAAGTGAAGCTGAGTGAATTACTCTGTGGTCAAACGAGGTGGAGTGCAGACCAAGTTATTGTCATCGAGTGGGTTTCTGATTTTATCTCACCCCGTATAACATAACTTATTGATGAAATAAATCATCAAATTAGCCATTGAGTATTGGGTACACCAACCTCACGGCCGTGGAGTACGAGTTCCTAATGTTAAACATATGGAGATAAATACCGGGGTGAGATGGTAGTCCAGGCTGAGGCGATTGGAATGAGGCCGACGGGATGTAGGCCGTAGCAAAGTGACGAGGCAGCAGGTTGTTGTTGTAGATGGCGGGTCTTCAGAGAGGGTTGGAGGGTGTTGTGTTCCCAGTGGGGAGGGGCATAGTGTAGGGCCTCTGACCTGTGGGAGAAGGAGTGGGAACCCTGGTCAGACGACTGAGGAGCTCAGAGGGGGCAGGGATTGCCGATGGTGAAGTAAATGGGGTGGCCGGGTGAGAAGGTGGCACTGGTTTTTGTTGTTGGATGCAGCCCAGTGCCTGTGGCCACGCAGCATTAGGGTGGTTGTGGAGTGGGCTAGTATTAGACTGGCTCCAGTCCCTGCATCCTATGTCCACTCTCCTTGCTGGGATACAGGGACTGGTATAATCGGTAATGGGGTTAGATTTCTGGCGCTGTATAGCGCCAGTATTTCCAACACTCTCCATACAGATACCATGGCTACTGGTTAGATATTTGATTGGAGATTGATACCCTCTCATTTTGATCTTAATTGGGTCACAGTCAGGAGTAGGCTAAATTTATTGCTATGACAACACAGGTGGCCAGGGAACTAGAGGAGGGGAGGGGAGGGGCAGGAGGAGGTATATAGGGTCACAGGGAGTGGCTTGGGGCCATAAACAGAAGATTCTGTTCATACTGGACAAGTCTTTGATTCATGGGCCAGTCAGAGAAGGTTACACACTTTAATGAACTTTATTCTGATTGTAATTAATCATTCAATGAAAGTCTAGGCTAGTATCTCTGAGCGAGTGTGAGCAGCTTGTTGAGAGGCAGGAAGGATTGCCCGGCATTGAGTGCACCACGGCTGTGTGAAGGTGTGGTTGTCGTGTGAACGCATGTAGGCTTGAGCCTCCTTGGCCTATCATGGATGTGCCAAGGACCGAGGTGGCGATGATGAGATGTGTGATGACATGGTATGGCCGTCAGTGAGCAGGCAAAGTTGAGGGGCCAGAGAGCTTGACAGCAGTGAGGGATATCGAAATGCCCATGATGTTGACGTGTGGTGACACGTTAGCAAGTCTTAGTCTGGCATTGGGACTCAATACCATATAAGGAAAAGAGTAGACCCAGTAGCCAATGACTGCATTCGCAGCAAACCCCGACCTTCACCCTGACCTCCTTACATGATATTTATAGCGCCTTGGGACCTTCTACAGTCGAGAGTTGACCTAGAATCTAGTGGGCCACAACCACCCTCGTAGCGAGTGTCGCATGCATGGTTGGATGTGCATTGGCTCAAAGAAATGGTCGGGGGATATTTTTAGTGACTTCCCTGGGGCAATTGACATAGATCTAATGGATTGAGTACTAGCATGCAAAGTCAGAGGCTGTTTGGTGGCCATAGGTGGGAGGGCCAACAACAAGTGGAGGAGTGAAGGGCATTGAGTTACAGGCCTCGAAGAATGTGTGTGTAAGGTTTTTGCCCGCTGCTGGGTCAGAGATGGTGTTGCGCAACTTGACCTGAGTTGCATGGAGGAGGATGACAGTTGCAGACAATGATACCGCACGGCCAGGATTCAGATGAATTTTCTAAGTTCCTGGCCAGCAGCAGGCAAGTTATTGGTCTAGACGGGTCCGTGCAGAGTTAAGAGAAGGTCAGAGCGAATTCTTCGCTGGTGCTCTTGTCCTAGCTCGTGGTGAGACTGCACCAAAGGAAACAACTGCAGTCTCAAACATACCTGAACCAAATTCGTCGACTCTCCTAAGAAATCAAGATAGGTTGAGACTTCTATGGCAGTTCCCTCGCAGAGTATTCGGAATAGTCTAGATAATTCAGCTACGTTTTGACCACAATTGTTGATCTTACTAATTGTCTTAGTGTAGTTAACAGTATTTGCAATGTCTCTGAAGAGGTTGTTCATAGTTCTGCACTTGGTATTGTTGCTTAAACCCCAAAATTGAATGTTTTTCATGTGTCGATGTAACCCAAAGCCACATCGACTTAGATATTTTAAATGAGGTCAAAGGTCAAAGATATAGACGACGGTGCTCCAATCTGCGATATAAACACATATTCATGTGTTGGAACCTCCAATGACTTAAAACAATATAGGAACCAATTGTATTCATTGTAGATATGTTGACACTGCCAGAACTAGTTCAGGTAAGGTTTTCTATTAGCTTGTAATGAAAATACAAAAAGTACTAAAGTAGTACTGAATACAGGTTTAGGAAAAGGACCAGCAGAATGTATTTGTACATAACACTGATGAAGAATCAGCCGCTGACTTCCGCTGTTATGGCAATACGAGTTTCCATTTATTTGATTAATTTGATGGAGAAAATACTGACAGCGCTGCCTTCAAGGAAGTTTATGATGCAAATTCTTATTTCTCTTCTGATAAATATAAGTTTCGTGATAGTATTCCATATCGTGAAGGTTGTATCATTGATCCTTCATGCCCTCATCTATAGAGAACCCTTCTCTCATGAAAGTGGGGTTGATGATAATGCCAAATACATCTATGACGCTGTGTCATTAAGTGTAAATATTGTAGATGATGATTTCAGTGGTTCATATAACTGTTGCAATCATTCTTCTATTACAAACCTTGATTGCAAACCTCTTATGGATAAAATAGTCTTGAAACTCTGACAAGTAAGCGTTTCTGCTTGCACCCTTCTTTGTGTTCACGCTATGGATCCGGCACTTAAGTCAGAAATCGTACAATTACAGATTGTAATCGTCCGGATGGCAAAGTTATTGATTCCCACATGTCTTCGCCCTGTGGTAGACTGCCTATCTATCTATAAATACACGGCCAGATGATAGAATTTATTTTTTTTGTTCGCAAAATATGCCCCTCTTTACTTAATTTACCGAGTTTATATTACGTTGCAGGTCCCGAAAGGGATTCAGCACAGTATTTGGATGTATGGATGATTTCATCATTATCGGTTCTGATTTCAATGAATGCTAATTAAGTTTAGAAATACTGATGGGCCTACTCAAAACGTTAGGCTTCACGGTAGCTGAGGAAGAGATAATTCCCCAATCTACTTGTGTAAAATACTTTGGGATGGACATTGGTCAACGTACATTGAACTTCGACCACCAGCAGGGGAAAAAAATTTGGAATTTCATCGGAAGACTGAATGTGCAAAACGTGATCTTCAGGGTTTGGCTGAATTACTGAGCCATGTCTCTTTTATCATCCAGAGAGGAAGGACCTTCACTAATCGAGTGATTAATATAAGTGTGTCTTCGAATGACTGGCTGTTGGCCTGCTGCATACACTCATGGCTAAATGATGAGCTTCACTGGTGGCTATCTCTGATAAGTGTGTTAAATGGATCCGCAAACATCACTGATAGTTTCCTTGTGCTACAAACAGCAGTGGCTACAGACTCTTCTATGTCCAGTTTTGCTGGTACTTGGGACACAGACTGGTATGCTGGTGTGTGGGACTATAATACTAACGTACTCTCATAGATCCTGTCCTAGTAGACCAAACATCACCTCCTCCCGGTGAATTCACTCCAGACATGGACATAAATGTATGTGAGCTATGGCCTGTACTTGCCAGTATTCACAGATGCAACACCAAACAACACCCATACCCACGAACACCCACAGCAACACCCACTAACAAAAAAAAACATGAACACCCACAACAACACACACCAATACCCACACGCACTATGGTCAATTATGTCTTAAATTTCTGATTATACACAAGCATATATTCATAGGCAGCGGAAAACAAGATAGACCACTAATTATTTCTTACTAACCCCAAGCAAAAATATCACTGGAACAGAAGGTTGCAGAAGTGGAAATAGGACTTTATCGTATTAAATATCACCATCCTTTAATGATGGCATTACGTGTTAATAACTGATAAACGATCGACTGGAGGCTGAATAGAAATTGAAGTCTTGAAAATTCAACTTGCCCCAAGAATTTTAATGAATTAAGATATGTTTTGTGTAACAGATGTCATTTCAACTCTATAGATAGAGTTAGTATGATGTAGAGGAGGTGGTATTGTGATGGTATACTTCCGAACCACATCCATATGAAGTAGATGACATCTCCGATCATCAGTTGTAGCTAGTACGTGGAATCAACCCCTGGTAAACAGATAAATCCTAGGAAGCATCCCTTTAATAGGTTGGTGTAACGTACAGATACTTGAAAAAGGCGACTTGCTGCCGAAGCGATATAGTCTGCTGTTAAAATAAAAGCCAATCATCAAGCCACAACTGGGAAGCTGTTAGGTTGTACTTTTGTCTACACCACTATTAAAATGTAGAAACTCCAAACTGTTTGGAGACAACAGAATACTCTATCATTGAGCTTTCGGAGGTTAGTATACATAATATATATATAATATAGTTTCTACCGTTTTATTCACGCTAAAACAAGAGACAGATATTAAAGTAATGATGAAATTCTGCCTTAAACAAAGTACTCTCAAGTTGCCTTTTTTTGTAATTCAACAGAGACATTTACTGAACCATGCGTTTGTTTGTCAGCACAGACGAAAAATCTATTACAACAGATGTTTTGGACATGATTTGTCCTACTACATGTTTCCATTGACGTTTTCTTCATGTGTTGGTCTAAATAATGCAAAATGTATGGTGACACCATTGTTCTTATGAATACCTGAATATCATGTATCCGTGTTGGTGATATTGTATCATTAGCTATGAAGCACGTCAGGATTATGTGTCCATGTCGACAGAGCATTGCGCCTCACTATACGTCTCTTTTAGAGATAGAAATATCTAATAAAACCAGCTGCAAGTGCAATATTTTTTTTCCCAAGAAACAGGTTCAAACTTGAGTCGACGGAAAGAATTACAGCAAGCAATACTTGCAACTAGTTTCATTGGTAAAGAAGGCTCTTTCTGAGGGTAGGGTTGTCAGGCTTCCTTTCCATAGATTATCTTCATCTCCGCTTCCCCACATTTGATAGTCTGCAAGAGAAATATGAAACCTGTAGGTTGCGACTCATAAAAAGAAAGGTTTTCTTCGAGGAAATCTGGAAGAAAGAAATAGCCTCTGACAATTGATCAGGAGCGTAACCAGCTCTTCACTCTCCCAAATAGGTGGTGTGCCAACAGTTACTTTTGTATCATAGCCTGATTTATGTATTGCTGTGACACGTTATTATGTTCGGCAGAATAAAAATGATGTACTGTCAAGAGACCACGCGGTCCTGTGCCTTTATGAAATGGCCTCCATCGTAAAACCTTAATTAGAAAACAAGTCACACAGCCATGCTCGTTGTATCATATGCACAGTGATGCGTAGGAATGTGGGACTTCTCCCTTATTTGAGTATCCTATTTGCACCACGATAATAGCGGCAGTTATGGCTCCTTCTCATGGCATCATTCCCATTGTGAGCACATTATCTATTTACCTATAATAAACGCACATGGTATAAGTACACATGATATAATCCCTGACCTTTCACACAGTGTTGATTATATATGACAAATCCTATCCTGGCTTGTAGATATCTCCAACTACGTTTCCAATGGATATCTTCGAGGGTTGATTTTACCTTTATATTTCTCTATCTTATTGCTCTCTTGGTATTACTTACGTCTCTTTTTGGTTGTGGGAATGTTTGGGAAATCAGTTATCGGTTCATCGACATAACTCTTCTTCATGACGTCTTTGCTGAGTGAGGTAACTCAATTTAACCATATAACAAAGTCGATTGTGAAAGAAATAACCCCTGGACGGTGAACTATGTGATTATCCCATGTGTTTTCCTTCTTGAAAATAGAAGATCCAAAGATGAACTCATACATCCAAAGATAAAACACCTTAAAGGACTGTATGACTCAGGTTTCGGGGGCAGATAAATCAGCGCATGAACAGACTAGTAAAAACCTCTACCTATAAATACATATCAGCATAATAATCACTATTGATATACTACCAAAAAAAGCTGACTTCATCAGAAATGAGTATATTTTTGGTTTCAAACTACTCTTCATATAAACGAATTATTCTGTTGAGATATTATATAATAATGGTGGTCATCTATAACGGGCAGATTATTTAAGCCCACAGCTTTTCAAAAATCACCATCAATTGTACTCTTGCCTCGCTAGTTGTTTAGCACAACATATCCTTCCTTATGAACCCAAACATTGTAGCATAAACCCCAACATCAAAGATCAGCTGAAAGGAAGCATATGAAATGCTAATAATGCAAGGTCGAATGCTGATAACATGATTCATAGGCACTTTTATCCACATGAAACCTGTACCAGTTTTACTGGGAGCTAATTTTCAGGAAACTTTTGGTCCACATGCGAACTAAAACGTTATGATTAATGTGTTATTCAAAATAAAACAATCCAATAAGCATTTCACGCTATTCCTGGGCTAACTGCACAACAATGAACTCCTGAATTATATCTCTGAAGTATATGAAATAAATACACACTATTGGTCATGAGGTATCTCTGGTTAATATAAGCTAAAGTAACAATAAAGAAAGGATTAATGTAGCGTCGGAGTTATCATATGAATAAAAACTTAGAAACAATTATATAGTGGAATGAGTCATCTACCATGTGCATCTCTTTGCCGAGCAGCTCGCGAGTCATGGTCATGGTGCCCCTGCCTGTGTCCGTACTTGTTACCAATTCATTTCCTTCCCAGTACGACTTTGCCTGACGTGAATAGAGATATGCAACAGACTGTTAAATGCAATACATCCGTCATATATCAAAGATTAGGCTTACATATACACGACGATACAATAGTTCACGGTTCTTGCTTTCTATAATACATCTACAATACACAAAAGCCTGCAATAACAGAAATCGAGGCTTCAGAGTTTGAACACAATTGACGATAACAATTTGGTCACATTTGGAGAATCAATTACAAAGTAATTCAACCAGTCTTTTGTGAAATCTAGTCTCTTTCTGTCAAGTCTTAAAATAAACTATCTTACATAAAAATCATGGTAATATTATGTATGTATTCAGACTGTCAAATCTGATGGTACAGATTTGGTTTTACTCCCATCCACCTATTCGTAACACTCTGGGCCACTCTACTTTAAGTCATGCCATTAGAGCCCCATTCCCATCCCCTCACCTCCCACAACCACTCCTTATCAACTTCTACTGAGCAGCTAGGTGCCCTCATGAAGCTATTTGTTCTGGTTCACCCCTCTGTTACCACTCTAACATCACAATGCATGTACATTTCAGACTCTCTGGCTATGTAGCATTGGCACTTCGATATCTGAAAGGACAAACGATTCTATGGCATCATATCTAATGGGACAGACTTGACTACATAGCGTCCATACCATAGCTATTCCAGAGACAGGCGCTCCATATATATAAGCAACCCCTCACACAGGCACCCATTACCTTCCTGAACTGATAGGATTAGTTGATCTATCACACTTAGACCATTCTTGATACTTTCAAATGCAAATGACTTACTAATGAATAATTACTTATGATATTAAAAATGGAAATACTATTTTTTCCTAGTTAAAATATATACAACAAAGCTATTTAATTTTTATCACTTTATTTAGATGGTTACACAGATATCTAGAAATGGTAAGATCTACTGTACACATTTATACGGCCCCAAAATTTTGAACATTATTGTACTGTTTCTACTTTGTCATAAAAACTGTTCGTCAGAAATTGGGGCCCCGTTTTAATTGTGATGTCTCGTGAGGTATGAGACATCATAACCTAGCCGCGACAGGCCTGAAGAGATACTAGTAATTGTATCAAAACCATGAGTCTTTCAAAGACAACTTATCCAGTTAAGAGGCCAAAGTGACAGGCTCAGTAAAGGTTTGCGACAGCAGTTTATAAAACAGGCCTCTTGCAGTGACAGTTACAGCACATTGGTTTATCTATGGGTAGTACCCATTACCGCCTCCATCTACCTCCCCTCCCACCCTCCCAGTAAAAGGAGACAGGGTAAATTTGTTTGGTTTTGCTATAGTAGCTGGTACGCTGTTGTGTCTGGTTGGACACCACGGTATCCAATCACAATAGCGGACAACGGGTGTACAGCCAATGAGAACAAGAGTTACACCTAACACATAGGTGATCGGCTTAGGAGGGAAAATCAAAGCAGGAGATTTAATTGAGGTTGTGTTCCTTAACCGGCTAGACACATTCGTCCATCTGATATACGGTTCCTACTTGGTTACCAATTTTCTATAACAACTCTGATCCCACTATTCCATGAAAAAAAAATCAACTCATTGTAATGTTTTTGTCTCTGCATCCTTATCACGACCACTTATATTGGTGTCTATTCAAAGAGATTAGTCATCTAAATTGCCTGGATGTATCAGTACCGAAAATGACTGCAAAATAGACAGCTACTACCTGTCGTGACGTTTACCATGCAGCAGCCATGTAGTGAATGCCAAGTTCACCCACATTATTGCTCACTCTAGTTCCCGGTCTGCCCACATAGGGGCAGGGTGAGCGGATATGACACCTGACACATGACATCTGGTTCAACAGACAATCACTGATGTCTGTGTGAATATAAGCTGGATAATATGTGATTAAAATCACTTAAGTTTCTTGGCTCATAGTAGTACATAGTACCCCTGTGTTCGAGTTTTTACTTGTTTACTCTTAAGGTCTTCCCTCATGCAAGTAGGGCTGTAGACTTTACACCAAGTTGAATTCGTTGGAGATAAATCTGTTAGGAGGTGATATAATCTGTTAGGAGGTGATACTAAATAACGTCAGTTGTGGCCAACACATTTACCGTTTACAAGGAATTCGCAAGTGGTAAACAAGCCTGTACTCTGATTCCTCTAAGAATTTAAATTGCCCAAAAAAGCCTTTGGTAGGCCTTCCCTTGCTGTTTGGATTGATGGGACACCACTTACTAAAATCAACTAGTCCCCTTTTTCTTAATGAGGCTTTATCCACCTCGCAAATCATGATGCATACTGGACAATATTTAAGGGAGACGCAAAATGAAGCAGTTGGTGAGTATGAAGGTCCGTCTCCATTGGCCTACGAAAACAGTATTTATATAAAACGACCTGACCATGCTGTACAAGCTACAAAAAGAGATACTGATTTACGGTTCGTATGGAACAAGGCATCTATGCCGAGTTCCGTACAATTCGTAAATTAGCATCGAGTTTTTAGCTTGTTACAAGCCTGGTGCATACCCAAAATCAATAGAATAATTAACTTAGTTTGGCTAATAACTAACATTCTAATTAATATCTTAAATGACGTGTACGGAACAGTGTTCCGTATTTTCCCATAGGGAACACTCTTCCGTACAGCATTCTTACGTCATGTGGTGAACCAGTGCGTATTTACTGTATATACTGCATGTGTATGTAGTAAAAATCCCTTGTGTTCCCCTAATAGCCTATTTCTATTGGCCATCATCGATATATAGACATGAACCCCCTTTACCACTGCTGATGGAAAATGCAAATAGGCTATCAGGGGAGCACAGAAAATCTACACCTTTTTTGTCGGCCAATGGAAAAGGGCCTTTATAGGGACTGACCAGACGTTTGCCACGTGGAGTCATCGCCTCGAAGTCTGACCCATCGGCACAGAATGATACGTCGAGTTCACCCTCCTCCGTCACTCCGCGGATGTGGAACTTGTCGCCGTCCTGGTTTATCTCCTGTTCGATGGGGAAACTCACCGCCTTTTTCCGCATTTCCGGAGGCACCCCTGTGTGGAACACTTATTTGATTACTGCTCTGTTTTTGGTCAGATATCCAATATTGGGACACGAGAATAGTTTCACTGGTATAGAGTAGGTTTCGTATAGGTCCAATTCTTTATCTTAGCCTGGAATAAATATCCATCGGCTTAACGTTAGGAACTCGTTCTCAACAGGCTTGCGAGTATGGTGACTCATTCTCAACGGGTGATAAACAGATAGATATTTCTAGGGTAAGATAAAATCAGAAACTGAGTACTCCAAACTCGATGGTGAACGGGGACACAGACCAGACGCTCATCAATTTTTTTCTTAGTATTTACTTAAGTGATACATCAACGTGCACATCAGTACACTCCGTAATATATCATATTCATCATCTTTGAGTAACACGTTCAAATTAAATACAAAGTTAATACTACCTCTGAGGAGAACAGAGAGACAGTTATGGAGGGCAAACTTTGGTAACCGCATATAAACCACCATATGTGATATGTTTGATGATAAGCTGGTAAACAAGCTGTTTGGATAATATCAGATTGTAAAACTGCCAGGATATTATATTGATATACATCTATTTTGACGTTTTCACAGGCCAACGAAAAAACCATCAATTACATGCAACTCTACAAAAGTCGGTCGGTGGTTCTGCTTGAGACATTATTGATGCGCACAATCGGTGGCGGTCAGAATAAACACTGTTTTTCAATTGCAATCATGGTATTGACTGTCCAATTTCTTTTGTATTCAAACTCATTCAGCCACCGATAGATTAAACATGGAGACATTTTGTCTGTGGTACAAAATTGTGACGATTATTGCAACAAAAGTGTCACATTCGAAATGATGGCAATTGTGAATTTAATGATTATTTATACTATTTGATTATATAATTTATTTATGAAATAAATTCCCTGCAGTTCTTTACCAGTTGCAATGTTAAGAACCCCTTTCCAGGTATTTGACGTCTATACGCTTGAGCGGCCGTGCAGGTTTTCCACTTATAAAAAAGTAAACTGCGTTGTCCAATTAGATCGTAGCATTTAGTCATGTGTCAACAAAGGTAGAAAACGCCAACGTAGGTAAGGAAATGTCAGCAATATTTCCTCCATGAAGTGATACGAGTGAAACAAATGTAAGAAAATCCAATGTTTTTTACTTATATACTATATATAAAGCAGTGTCTACATTATCTGTATTTAACCGTATCGATACGCGGGCTGGTTAACAATGCATGCACTGAAATACATGAACGAGGTAACATATTTGGAAATATATATATATATATATATATATATATATATATATATATATATATATATATATATATATATATATACATATATATATATATATATATATAAATATATATATATATATATATATATATATATATATATATATATATATATATATTCTGCCACCCTTCCTGGTTCCCAAAAAGGCTACCCTGCGCCCATGTCCACTCTTTGAATCCCTCTATTATCTGTCGTCTTAAAGCCAATACTACCAGCACGCATGACTCATAGGGATGATGCATAAACATCGAGATGCCCCTGGGCGGTGGTGCAGTGAACTTTTTCTACATGACCCACCTTGCTCTGACCCGCCTCTCAAATGACAAAAGACAAGTCCTGACCAGACATTCTCAGTGCCCTCTGACCGTGGTCCTTTTCATATCCTTTTGTATATAAACAGGTCTATTCCGAGCTCTGCGTCTACAGTGTGCAAGAGTTCTCATCTTCTATATTTGTATCCCAGGCTAAACATTACGACCGGAGGCATTTTTTTTATTTTATCAACAACGACGTGCTATCGAGATATGAATTACAACAAATTCTAGCAATGATAACACAGTACGCTCTGTGTGATTGGTATGTTGTCAACAAACATAATGTTATCGAAATATTGCAAGTGAATGGGACCATGATACGATTGTATTCGCCTTTAAAACTCTGAACAAATGCGACAGCGAAAGCTGTGAATTTGATGATAAGCAAGCAAAGATTTATCAAAAACTATTATTTGATGATATTATTTACTTGTATCGCCAGTAAATGACATATGGGACTGTTGATTAAGATGTGAGACCCACTCTGGACCTATTCTATTTCTAGCTTCAGACACTGGAGGTTATTTTTGATTGCACAAGATGCAGGAAGTGCCCTGTTTGTACTAAGTTGTATAGATAGAGCGTACACTCCCAAGGTCAAGTGGATAGGACTAGTATGCCGGAATATGGTAATCTTTTCTGGATATTCCCTTTGAATAGAACAGTAATTTTTGAGCCAACCGGTTTTATCGTCTATTTCTCACCCTCCGACCGCAGACCTCACCTCAATTAATGTGTACCACATTATACTCAAACTTTGTACATGAATATATTCTAAGGCCTATATAGCAGCCGTGTAAGGACAGCCATATTATTGTCCAATCAAATCTATAAGATGAGGATGGAAGGAAATCAATTACTAGAAACCGAACCTCGGACCCGTGATTTGTATTCCAGCACCTTTAAATTGAATCACAACTTCACTCAGGGAAAGTATGCGAATTTGTCTTCTTCTGTGTTTCATTTGGTTCATCCTTTATGAAATTGACAGGAAAAAAATCCACACCATGCTCACGATTCACCAATATGTATTATAGAGGAAACCTATGAGAGTTTAAGGTCAGAGCTCGTATCCCATCGAGTTTGAATTGCGTAGTAATTCATAAGGCGAAGCCGCGTGAATCAATGTCAAGTATATAATGAATAATATCCAGGGGTGAGATAATTAAGCTCATATAAAGTCCCTCTAGCTTGGGATATACTTTATACCCACCTGACTTTTCTACAAACTCGTCTTCGCGTTCTCTCCTCTGCTGTTTCCAGTGTCCAGAAAAATTGACCGGCGCCATCGTGAGAGTCAGCAATACCCTTGGGAGGTGGTCTCCTCGTCCGTTCCTGGCTCTCTGTGACACACCCTGCCTGTGATTAGAGGTGCAGCTTACAGAAGTGCCCCTGTACCGTGCATGAACCGGCGACCATCAATGATGACGCCTGTTATTTGGATCTCCCCAGTGGTGTGTGGTGGGATGTTGTGGTGGCGGTGGTAGTGGAGGACAGGGTAGGGGGCGGCCGCACAGCTGGGTGTGGGAAAATGGAGGTTGGGAGGGTATGTGGTGGGTTATGGTGGTTGTTGGTCTTCATGGATATGAGGTTCTAAGTGAGAACAATTTCATTCTGTTTGATTATCAGTCATTTGAAATAAATTCTCTTGTATGGTTTTCATGAAAGTGTTTAAGTTTGGATCATAATGAAACCAAAATTTCAATCTTGTAAAATGTGTTAAATGTGAACATCTGCTTCCCATATCTAAGTTGTGGATTCTATTTAATAAAAGGTGATATTGCACCAGCTGATATAAGATAGAATTATCCCATTTCTATTGTAAAATGAATCAGAACATACAATAACGAAGGAAACTCGCAAGTGCAACTCATCTAACCTTTAGCTTCGACTCGGTATAGCTTTTCGTTTTGCATTGTTTACTTGTGCCCAAAGCGGTGTATAATAAATCAGAAACCGATCGTGCTTGATACTAAATGGGTCTGGTTCCCAAAAGACTCGCGACGTCGAAAAGAAAAATATACATCACAATAGAATTGTCACAGTTCATCTCTTATGCACTTGGTTTATAATGTTACGTGGGATTCGTCTAGATTTTGTTTACTTATATATTAAGCTTGGCCCATAATCAAAGACAGCAGGCAGATAAATCTGTCGACAATTTCCTAACTTGTGTTAGATACAAATTACTTTGTTCTCCCGTACCCTTGACTTATTGAAGCTCTGCACTAAATACCACCTTGTTTTTTTTAACATTGTTTCCATACTTTTAATTTACTTTTTTAGCAGTATCGGGATGGCTTTGGCAGATAGGGCTACAAGGATTATCATTAAATGTCAGTGAACCCTCGCCTACCCCTCTGCCAATAGGATCCACACTGCATTACTGTCAACCACGCGAGGGGATGCCAACTTTAACGTGCTGACCAACTCCCACTAGGTCAACACATTTGTTTACGGTCATGTTATTCTTTCATCTAGCATTCATTATTTTCCCGCTCATGTAGGATATAATCGTATCCCGAGTTAGGTTGCATTATCTGTTAGCTAAACAACTATAGATGCTCACATACAGGTTACTTTTGGCGGGTCCTCATCTGGTCTATATGCACAGAAATCACAACAAACCTGCTATTCGTTCACACCATGAGTGTTATATCTTTTTATGTTTATGAGGATGATAAGGCGAAATAGCGTCTCGAATTCTACATTATTCATGCTCTCCATTCCCCACATTGACAAAAGGGGAGAGGTACTATACTATATGATTCGTTTTTCAACAGTGTTGTGTAAATATGTATAGACCTATAGCAGGTCTCTAACTATACTCTGTCCCATGCGTTCTTCCCCGTTCTTAATAATAGTTCATGGTCATTGAACGCACTTACTCTACATTTAACAACGTGCAACGGTATATACATCAGTCTATGAAATAACATAGAGTCTCTTCATGAAACTTACCTTTTGATGTATACTCTTTGTCTGACACTGATGATAACCAATGATCGAGAGGTTCGATAGAAAATGTTACGTTTTGTTGTTTTACGTATTCATTTTGCATCATTCAGTATGGAAAACATGAGTGACTATAGGTAATCACATAGGTTTGGTAGTATAACATATGCTATTATGCATATAGAATAACCAGAGGGTAGATTTACACTGCAGAAGAGAATATATGCATAGCTTGCTATAACCAATGATGGGTCGGCAGTTGCAATACTGCAAACCCATGTCATTTTATCTGTACATAGTGCACTTCATCAATATGCTTCAGGTATGGTTTACATGCAACCCAAGTATTATAGGTATCATTTTATGTCCTCATACCGTAAATGCATCATTGTAGTCATGTTAATGTTAGACAGAAATGATATATGGATAATATTGTAAAATAGGATTGAAACAAAAGATTTGCTCAGCCAAATAAATTACTAGTTTAAGCAAAAGTCAGCTTATATTCTGCTGCCAGTATAGTTGTATCTATATTTGTTATACATGACTTACTTTATATCATGCTGTTATGACTTCATTGTGATACATTTGATTTAGTTGTGTTTGCTGATTCGCATAACTCTGATGTTCCGCTAATGGCGCGTTTCAAGTCTTCGATGTATCCAGGGTTGCAGTTTGATTTATATTACACTTCGATCTCCTCAGTGTTGCAAATTATGAGATACACTATACTCACCATGTGCCTATCACGGTAAATTATGATTTCCACTTGCATATTATATTCAATTCCTATTCATTGTTTCATTTTTCTAATACATGTATACAATGTTCTTCGACTATTGTGTTTTTGTCACATTGATTAGCGTCAGGAACCTCTATCTGATTCCTGAGATGGTGTATCTATGCAAGCTTTCTACTGTCAACTGACCCTGTAATTCACTATATATGCAGTATCTGGCCCAGTAAATAGGGACCGACGGAATGTCAGGCGGACTGACATGGTGCGCCCTGGGACATGACTGAGTCTGCATCGTATTAACATAAGCCTTGATCGATAAAGTAATGAATAGGTTGTCTTATAGAGGTCAGTATTGAATAAATATTTCCGCAAAAATAATTGTTCCTATATTTGTTGCATATTACTTCAATATTGTCATCACTAAGAATGTTTTTGGCAGATGTATTTCCTATGTTACACCATCCACAGGAAGACTTTCAATTACAACAAAGAAGTATGGGCCGGAAGCCTTGTAGTCGAGACGAAATGGCTTTAGGCGTTTGGTTACAATCCCGGTTCATTGAGTACAGTGTGGGGTGCACCCACGAGTAGATGAGGGCTGGTTCACTCTTTGGCAGTGTGCTGCATAATAGAGGCTACTAAACAATTACGTTTGTTATGTTTCTCTCTCCACCATAATCTATCACTAGGTTTTTATTGGAAAGATAATGACTAATACGAGGCGAAGCTGTGGACGAAATTCTTTTAATTTTTCACGTCACAGGACAAATGTGAAAAATGCATGTTATACAGTATACAACGGTATACGAAAAATTTTCAAAACAGTAAAAGTTCATACAGGGTAAAACCCATGAGAGTTTGTAGGGTGGGAGAGAGATAAAAAGCGTCTTGAGTCTTTTAAACAACAGGAGCGACTGACACGTGATATGACACGTCACGACTGTAAGAGTTCATTTCTCCCAACGTCCAGTAGGTGTCTCTGCGTTTTTGCCGCGCTTAGTGAGACAGCTGCCTAAGTCATTATAACTTCATAAGTTCGCATTAATGATGCCAGGCAAGATCTTTCAGAAATTTAGATTTCTAAGGTTATTCCCATTTAGAAGGCATTTCTACAGCTGTATATATATCTACTGATCATGAGCTCATTATGTATAAGGGGATATTTTCCAGAAGTCATTACAAGACATGCATTGAAAATAAAAATTTCAACTAGAACGGGGCATCACAGTGAGGCAAAATAGTGCATGGTGAATAAATCAACAGTGCAGGAATCTCCCATAGAACCATGTGCTAGTATTAAAATTATTGTCATTACTTTTATAATGCCCGATGGCCCCTGCAGGAAAGGAACAGTGGTGATAAATGCCTACTGAGGGTGGTACATGGTGCTATGTATGCGTGGTAGTGTTGTCATAGACGGCATTTTTCCCCAATAGGACAGAATGGACAAGTGAAAAAGAGCACCCCGTCAGATACTTGGTCTTAGACCAACAGAAACCCAAAAGATACATCAATAGCATGACCATGAAGTCAGGGACAAGCTAAGCGAAAAAAACGCAGCGATCTCCGACATTGCGAACTCAAAATGTCGTGTATCTGAGATATTATTATATACCTGTGTGCGAATGTTTATGAAATACTGCCCACTGCTAGGGGTGCAGTAATAATAATGTCTTAGATTTCATACTGCCTTCCGCCTATGGCGTCAGGCAGTATGATATCAAAGACTGACCTCGAACAGGAACCGTTTCGTTCACAGTAAGGACGTTTCCTAATATGATTTCATGATAATATCTCCCAAGGATAGCTGAACATCTCAGATGCAATAATCAGGGGAAATATGATATAAATGCACACATACGCACTATTTTGTGTTGGCAATTCCGGAAATCGCTGCGTTCCTGCTTGGTGTGTACCCGACATAAGGCAACAAAAGCCCATGTGAACTTATTCTATCCTTTTCAACTTGAGGTTCCGGGTACATCCTGTTTGGCCATGTTTCTCTCTGTATAGCCTTCATTCCCTTATTGTAATTACTAACACGGACCCGGAGTAATGGATATTGAGAATTTTATTTGAAATATCCAGCAGAAGACTTTAAGTCTATTCATGTCTCAGGGCAATTGCTCGATTAAATGTTTGAAATGCCAAGGGCCCTCGTGAGGGCAGCAGTGACCGTAGAGGAGGCATTGGCCAGGACATAGACATGGAGGGACGACCCAGAGGCCCAGGCACCGTGATGTTGAAGAGCGTAGTCGGTTCCTCCGTGGAGAGCCGCCTGCTGAGCTCCACCTCGTCTCAGGGAATGAAGGGAGGCCAAGGCAGATGGGACTCCAGCCGACTGAAGGGCCAACCGGAGGACAGCTATGAGTCCTCGAGGGGTGAGCGGGATGCCGGCTGTGTCTAGGAAAGCGTAAGCCCTGGGCGGGACAGGGCAGATCCAAGTGTGTGCTACCCAGGTGGCCGTCAGGCAAGCCAGGGAACCAAGTCTTGGTCGATTGGAGGCGGATAGCGAGGCCTGAGTAGGAGGACTCTCCTAAAGTGGGATTCACACGATGGGACAGACGTACCTGAGACTTGTGTATTTCACACCTTTTCACCAGTCGCCGACTATTTCCCGCCTGGTGCAAAGTTTCACGGATTGGGGTGTTGTACAGTCTCAGGGTAACATGGCGGATTCAATTCACATGGGAAGACTTACCAGGTACATAGTTTCACCCCTACACCCCTACACATGGTACACAGGGCACATAGGGTGCACATTCGATGATTCAGGGCACTTCCCCATGTGAATAGTTGTAATTTGGGACCACTGACACTAACACATTGGTTGAGAACGTGCGATGTACATTTGTCTCACCAAAATGCCCCTCTAAATTTCAAACCTGTTCAAAGTCAAAATCTAATGAGATTCTGTTCCTTGTTAGGGGTGATTGTCGCCGAACAGACTTATATATCATTAAACAATAACCCTTGTGCGAGGTACAGAAAAGGGTCTTCATGTACGATCCTAGATTATTAAACAGACAATTGCAAGAAAAAAAGTTGTCTCAGCAAAATGGATCCCTGCTATTCAGACGCGGAGATTGTGTTCCAGTAGAGAATCTCAACAGGATTTGTCTCAGACAAACGGCCTGGGAGGTACGTGAATCCCACCGTGTGAATCCCACTTTAGACTCTCCTCCCGCCTTAAGGTATGATGCCCCGGCCTGCCCAGGCCCTTCGCGGGCACCAGGTCTGATGCCCTTGGGACGGTGAAGTAGCCTATGAAGAGGGCAGCTTTCAGAGCGAGGTCAACGGCTCTGGCCCAGTCCAAGTAAGCCCAGACACTGAGGAGATGGTGAGGTAGCAGTGGAGGGGCACAGGCTTGAACCTGTGTGGACGACTTGTCTGCACCTTGCGTGACAGCGATCGCGAGAGGCGAATCAAAGGAGGTCGTCGCCAGGGTCACGCGCCAGGGTCACACGCCGGAAGTGTAGTTTTTCTGGGACCCCGGGCCCAGAAGACAATCTGTCAGGTCCTACCGAAACATCCCAACTTGCTTGGGTGAGGGAGCGAGGTGCGGGACCCTGTGGTCCAAGCAGAATGGCTTCTCTTTGTTGGCGGTTGTTGACTCTGACACGGCCACTTGGAGAGACGCGGCCGTCATGGAACAGTCAGAAGAAGAGGTTGCACAGCGGAGCCAAGCCTGGAACCAGAAGTGTGGCTGCCGCTTCGCAACACTTATTTTGATGTCCACATCATAGATCGCGGAGAGTAGCCAGAGAGCACAGCGGCAGGCGGGCATTAGGGATCCCTGCCGGCACCCTTTTGTAAAATTTTCCTATGGGCGAACATGCAGATCACATATAGCACTATATGACAAATACAGTCATCGATTATATAGAGTTTGTTCAGAGGGTCCAGGCACAAATACCCATCATACCCCTGAATGGGGTGAGGGGGTTCATTGCCCTCACCACAGGTCACAATATATACAACTTACTACACAAACGCCCCCTCATGTCTCACTTCCGCACTAAATCACAACCCGACCTTCACCTTGAACTCCAACTGCATTTCCTTCTTCTGTATTCACACACACATACCACCAAAATTTCATTCCCAACCCTCACCACGATCCCAAGGAATATTTAATCATCCACCTCACAACTTTGTATTATGACTTTAACTATCATTGCCCAAATAAATATCAATTACCACTCTTATCAACTTACTTTTACCTATAAGTTATTATTTTAGTAAAGATAGATCATTTCCAGTCACTGTTGTCATCTGTTATGTTCTGGGGGAAGATACAATGATGCAAATACGTTTCCCCGTTGACAGCGAGACAATGGATTTCCCTATTGGTCTATAAGATACATATGGTATGTTGGAGCCAATCACAATCGCATTCCTTTAAGTGGATATCTATATATCCAGGAACCGATTCATTGTCAACCATTCAAAAATGTATTTTATTATCAATATGTGATTACACTCACCAATTCTATTTCTGAGAAACCTACAAATATTATCATAATATCAATACTCACACTATGTCGATGTACGTATTATATAGTCATCTCGCTACCCCAAGCATGTATGTACATGTTTTTAAACAAACGTTTTGCCTCTGTTATAATAATCGTACGATGGAGCAGACAAAACCGTATATGAAGACATATTGATTTTTTTTTTTTTTTGATTTATTTCATTTTGTATTCGACATGACATTGCCGCTCTTCCACACAAACGAGTGAACAACAGATCAACGCCGGTCAAAACATTTAACTCCTGAATATATTGATAACACTCTTAGAATCATCTTCGTCTGTAAATCATTCTGAACCACGTAAAGTATGCTGTCCAAATATAGTTACATCACATAGCTGATAGCAGTAACTTGCAGCTCTCATGGCCTGTGCCTAATGTGATATATCTTTTTCCTCCATTACCGCATTAACAGACGTCATCTGGCTTTCCCAAAAGCCGGACACGCATTGTTGTCATGTGATCGCAACATAGGGATGCCTCATCACAAAATGACTTGACTCAACTATTAATTATGTACAGAGGAGCAAAGTCGGTTAAATATCTTTTTGAGCGTGGGATACTCTCGCTCAGATACGCTACCTGACTGGATAAAATCTAAAAGTTATTATTGTTGAATATTGTTTTTTATACATAATTCTACGCTCTTTCATCAATGGTGAACATACGATTTGTTCCTCGTCTTGTCAAGTCGACAGGGGCAGAATGTGTGACATCATCAATGGCCAGGAAGTCTCGCTCAGATACGCTACCTGACTGGATAAAATCTAAAAGTTATTGTTGAATATTGTTTTTTATACATAATTCTACGCTCATATAGCAAATATAATCAGATGTGAACATCATAGTTGGAGAAAATGACTGACAAATTTGATAGGGATCACTCAAACCCAACTATGAATGAGGATTTCTCTACCTATGGACGATAGGGGTTATTAAACACAATTTGGGATCACCGAAAGTCTTTCGCACCGCTTGCATCTATTGTCAGAGAGTGTATCATTTCGTATTCTATGAGCCATTTTTTTCATGATCTTCTTTTCAAAGCGACGGTTGAAGATCGTCGCAGGGGGAACCGCTCAAAATCATCACGGCAGGGGTTCCATAGGATCTGCAGAGGGACATGTTTTTATTTTTTTATTCAAATAAAGAGGATAAAGTACAATCATCCGATATTTGGATGCTCTTCCTTGCACAGACCCAACGAGACAGGGTGGTAACAGGGACAAACATTAGTGCTTACAAATACGCAAAAAAAACTCAGCTGATATGTTACAGACGATGATAATTGAAAACAATAGCTTTGTCCTTACGTATATGCAGGTCATTTGACCCTGCACTTGTTTTTAATTTCTGTTACTTAGTCAGTCAGATCACAGATTATGTTCACGCTGGAAAAAAAACACCAAAAAAAAACACAATGCAATACAAAGACAGATAAAGTCACATATACAGACATGTTGGCATAACCGAAACTTTTAAAGAAATACCTGATCGCTGACATCACCCGATATTGGATGGGACAGGTGCAACTGATCCCCGCATTTCCACCAACGCTGTCGGTACTGAGCGCTGAATCGAAGTGTGTAAAAACGATCACTTTAGGCATCGATGGCAGCCACCGCCACCGGGATAGATACGTTACCACTACAATTCTAGAGGAGGAATCCCCTCCTATTTCACAACTGCCCATCCGCTCGCAATCCTTGCAGAGGTATTCATGTTGGTAATAAGACCATCTCTGCCGCAGCATTGATATTTCAGTGCTGAGTCTATGGGATATCACTAGAGTAGGCCACCGACGTTGCTGGGGCCGCTGGGTCCGGGGCCGCTGGGGTACTTTTTGATATGTATTTCCCCTGGACTGTGCTGTGTATTAGTATATGTTTTTTTCCTGTCGGCGCAATTTATTAAACTCTGTTTGTTTATCAGTATTTCTACGTTCATAATCTGTATAAGATAAAATTGGTTTACTCAGGTATACACCTCATGTGGCGTTTCCACTTGCCGATTATAAGCACCGATCATGGCATTTAGCATTGCCGACCGATTATGCCATTCATTTTTGTGTAATGATCGTAAGGTAAAAAAGGGACTGTTTTTCTCTCCAACATTATGCAATGAGGCACCACCGCGAAATGAGTTTACTTAAGTTTCAGTGACCTGACTCACTATATCTCCTGGGATATCAACAAAGCCCTCATATCTGCTTCATATTTACGCCCCCGCTTGTATACGTATATGTTAATCCTGTGTTGTTCTTTTATCTATGTATAAATATGTATGTATTCGCAGAGTGTAGCCCTATTTATGATTAATGATTGCAACTGCTTACTGTTGTTTATGATTATGCATATCGTGTAATTTCTCAAGATTCCTAGAGTATAACTTGTGTAAGAGTCTATTAAACAAGGATAGGCATGACATTCGAGTTGTTAGCTCCAGTGTCGAGGTTTGGGTAAATTGGAAACTAAAGATGGCGATTAAAGGGTTAAGGGAGTTAATAAAGGAGGGCGGAACCATACACTGATGCCCGCTGGCAGTGATGCAACTCAATGATCGCAGCTTATAAAAGTTAATTAGATGTCATAAGAACCAGCGCGCATTGTGTTACACACGGCTGTTATAGTGTGATCGGGCTTGCAACACTTTGCAACTCTGTGAGATATTAAAACAAGCTATACAATGGAGTTCATTCAGCAATTGATGAACTATCCAAGGCCTTTGACGGTCAATGAAAGATCCCTTAATAACCTCGTTTTGTGATGAAGTTTGCTGGTGTATCAGTTATTTGTCTAGAGTTGTCGGTTCGTGTCTGGTGGTGTTTGTAAGTTTCTAACATGCCAGAAAGCTTGAGTAGACCGTCTGGTCTCGTATGGTAGGAAATGCTTTCATCCCTTGTATTTGGTCTGCACTGTTTCTGAGCCACTGGAAAAGAGTGAACTAAAGATTGCGTGAATGGCTACACAACTAAAACTGGCATTTTTCATATGCCCGAAACCCGTGTGACTTCGGCCCAGGAAATATTATTCGCTCTCTTCCAATATCCTCAGATAGACATTACTTGTAAAGGGTGTTGTACGTTTTCGAAATCGACCCTGGCTGATAAGGAATCCGAACCTGCCCAATTATAAATTCCCTCTCAAGACTAAAACTAGGAGCAAATGGTATGTCCATCACGGATAAATGAGCTTGGAATATCATAAAGAGATTAACAATGAAGAGGTTTGATTTCAATCTGTGAGTCATTGTTATAGTTCACTTGGCAACCAGCCATATATAACCTCACTCTAACCTAAAGTTAGGCTCCATATCGGAACATACCCCACGCTCAACAATAGTGCACAATAGTATACAGACTAGCAGACCAGTCGTATCGTCGTAAGTCCTTGCAAATATTCCCCGTGTATCATCAAGTGTCATTAGCGGTTTTGCCGACATCTTGTTGCACTAAATGGCGCTGACCAGCCTCTAGAGCTTCGTGTTATCTCACCAAGGGGCTGCGTGATAGAGGGGCGGGGACCGGAAGTAGGGGCGTGAGCGTGGGCTTTACACGGAGAGAATGATGGTGAGGGAAATGGTCAGAGACGCGGCCATCCACGTGGTACATATATTGTGGGCGTTAAGTACTATCCTGCTGCCGACGTTTTTCACTTCGATGGAGGAGTACCAAATGTATGATATATATATATATATATATATATATATATATATATATATATATATATATATATATATATATATATATATAACCCAAAATATGTATAGATCTATCATTTTCCATTAATACTACTGTGCTAGGCCCACTGCAGCATGATTATAGCACTTTTTCTACATTACCAAACCAATAATCACATGACCGATGGCATCTGAATAATTTATTCTATTGACGAAGTTGGAAGATTTGATAACATTCAAAAGGTAGTATTCGTCATGTATATCTGTTAAAATCTCGAAATGAATGTTCCTATTGCGTAATTAGAAGGAAACCCACAAAATGCAGACCAAGTTATTTTCATCGAGTGGGTTTCTGATTTTATCTCACCCCGTATAACATTATTTATTGATGAATAGAATCACCAAATTAGCCATTGAGTATTGGGCATACGAACCTCACAGCGGTGGAGTACGAGTTCCTAATGTTAAGCCTATGGAGAAAAATACCGGGGTGAGATAACAGCCCATACTGAGTGAGTGTTATATACTGACTGAGTAACTTAAGGAAAGGTTGTCTTGCTAACAGTTTGTAGAGACAAATCCTGAAGGCTCTAGTCACCTGAACTCTCATCCATTCTGCCTCAGCGCATCCCATTCATCTTAATTAGAATTCTGGTCTCTGGCAAAAACCTCTACTCATTACTGCAGCGTTGCTAGAAAACTAACCACAGGCTCGTGATGGTCTGTGTGTATTTTTGGTTGATCTGAACACCTCCTCATGAGTGGAGTTCGCGAGCAGATATGACCAGAGGCCTCGGCCGAAATCGAGTTCTGAGAGGCATCAGGTACAGCCAGAGCAGCAGGAATGACGTGGTTGCATGTTTAGCTGTCATTAGCGATGTGCAAAGTGCTGTAGTTATCCATCTAGAAGAAAATGTGAGTCTCGCCATGAAAACCAATTATGGCTCTATGATTGCTGTTTTAAATTGTCTGCATACCTGCAGGAAATCCTAAGCAGTTTGTACTTCGTTATTATTGAATACACTATTCATAATCTCGAAACGATATCATGCTCTGTATTCTGTCATAAAGTAAGTGGACACATATCTTTTACATTGTGCATTGCTCAACTAATTGGTAGAGCAGGTGTAAATAACCTTTGATGAAAGGTTGGGATACAATATTGTGCACTTATAGCAATATCAAGGCAATGCAGCCAGATCCATGACCTTGGGACTCATGGCTTCATGGAGTCGTTTTGTAACTAATACATCAAAGTCCTTATCTTGGTGAACAAAGATCAAAATAAAGCAGACTGGGGAAAATTACATTTGCTACGGTAACTAAAATAAATCTATGAATAATCAATATTAGAATTTGTATTGATAAGGTATGACTTTTCGTAAAGTGATCGTATTTGGTGAATATGAAATTAGATAAATAGAATATATGAGTTAAAGCCAAGCGTGTTCACCAATGCTGCTTGTGACACTAAATACGGTTTTGTAAATTGTCGATAATTATATGTAAATTCTATCCGAAGTGATTCATTTTTGATGTCTGAAACAACATCAACTATATTAAGGTATCTAAAACATGGGTAATTATCATTTTACTTCAGTGAATATACATGAATAACATTGATAATGATTTAAAATTATTTGAACTTCATTTCTTGATCAGGGTTCAACATTTTGAATCGGTATCCGATTCCGCAGCAGGCGGAAGTGTCGCATAAGGCCCGGCGTCCACCTACTACGATAGAATCGTAGACCTCCCGATATGGCACCGATATAAAATGTCAAAGTCGGTGCCATATCGGGAAGTCTACAAAATCGTAGACATATATCTAGACATGCCAATCCAACACGCATTGTATGGGGTTTTATCGGTGTCTAATCGCCGAAACGTGGTCAACTGCCCCGATATTTGATTTTTTATCGGGAGGTGCATCGTAGACCATATCGGAGCCATATCGTAGTAGGTGGACGCCGGGCCTAACAATCCTAGATTTTTCTTTGGACTAAGTGTGTTAGGCCTGGTGTCTAACTACCACAATAGAAATTTCGACCTCCCGATATGGCTCCGATACAAAATGCTGAAATAGGAGACTTATCGGGAAGGTGCAGTGTCGTAGACAAATGTGTATCAACTCACTTCACCACGCATCATAAAGAGTTCTTCTGTAAAATAAAAAGGTGATCATGGTCCCGGTATGCCCCACGATACAACCAGAGCACAAGTGCATATCTTGACGTATTATTTAGATTTATAGATAAACGATACATTATTATTCAGGAAATACTTCATCGATAATGTTTACCAGTATACATAGATCTTTTTTCTTTAGGCACTTAAAGCTCTATTCCAAGTCGAACTAAGAAAGTATTGATTTGAGACACTTAACCCTAATCGATAATCACCATCTTCGCAGTGCCTACAACTATATGTGCGCCTCATCCAATTACAAAATTTCATAATTTTCTGGTTATTATCTCACACATGAGAGCGATTTCCCCAGCTAAATACTCTGCGATACTCCCGATTACCCACCGCCATTTCAACATGTTGAAATGTCGTAGACACCCTATATTACAGATTTTTCATTAGGACAAAATCGTAGACCCGCCTTTTTAATCAGAGATTAGCAGAGATGTGGCCACTGCTCTGATGAGAGGTTACCTTCCGACGCGATTTATTTTTTACTGGTAGGTGCATTATAGGGCTATAGGAGTGTATTGGGAGCTCAGTTGACGCCAGCCCTAAAATGTGTTTTAACTAGCACACTTTGGGTAGACAAATTTGATAGAGATATCTCGCTGCTGACCTTGAAAACGTGCACATAGACACATACACAAGTTTAACACCGATTGCGGCTTTTGTTATATGAGAAGATGTACCAGAACTATCTGGAAAATTTATTCAAATATATTAGAACTCCTCCTGATTTTAGTCATTGTAATATTAATCGGATATATATTGCCTCCATGACCATTCATTTGCACTATAGGGATAAACTATCCACTCCGTTCTATCTATTTTCAATTTATTTTTGGAAGGAGTCATCCGGTGATTCTATCTGTATTAGGGGCTAAATTTAGATGGTTTAGCGGATTTCATTTCCGAGTGCATCAAGTGACTAATAATCTGTAACTCGCTACCACTTTAGATACCAATTCACAGGTTAAAACCACTAATTTGCCGGTCATTGCCAACACCTGAGCCTGAGACCACTACACGGGCCACGAAGATTTCCATCCCGAAAATATGATAGCTTGTGAATGTTTTCAGCTTGTTTATTGTATGAAATCAACATGTTTCGATGGAAAGGAAGGATTGTGGAATGTGTGGTTTACCTGAACTTGTTGTTTCAAAATTTTATTCAAGTTATATCTATCGTTGTAGCCAATAAATGTATGCCACAGGGTTTCGGTTGCTGCATTTTCATAGTTTTTACTTTCGCGGTTCCGGATAATTTTCTATCATTAATTCACTAGTAGCACATTGACACCTGCCTGGGTTCTGAATGAAAACATACCATGCATTTGGACGTGAATTAACCTTCTCTGTCAATACCACCTTGACTTTGACAAACTCCGTAACTTTTCATTGTTGAACTGGAACAACTAATGTGTTCTCAACTTTTGCGACATTCATCTATTTGTAAATGGGTTATAATAACAAGAAACCACCATTTTAAAGTATTTTAGATATTTAAATATTTTAGTGTTTTGTGAAGTAGCAGAAAGAATATCTGTGGTTTCGGTTGTGTGCGATGCTCCAGGAGGTAACAACGTATTCTCTTTGAAATTCAATCCCGGAAAATTGTATTCTTAAGTTAAGAGACAGTAGATAGATAACAAGTGCAGGGTCAAATGACCTGCATTCGAGAAATACAATGTTTTGTTAATCATCGTTTGAAAATCATGAGCTGAAAATCTTTTTTCTTTATATATGCACTGATGTATGTCCCTGTGTTAGTTTGGACAGGTGTGCACAAGGAAGACCATCCTAAAGTGGATGTTTGTACTTGATCATCTTTTCTTGAATAAAGAAAGTATGGATTCTTTTAGTATGGAATTATCTATATTCATAATTAAATCGAATTCAATGAAAGAAATTTGGTTGCTATGGCAACAAGAGGTGTGAAACTGATGGCAGCCATATGTACTCATCAAGACGGTCATTTTGAGGCGTCACATGCCTCTATTCATAGCAAAGAAATATTCTTATGGATTTGTGGACAATTTAAGTGAATTATGTATTGATTTCGTAACTGAAGGAGTTTTTCGAAATTAGGGACCTCGTAAAGCGTCAATGAGCATATGGCAAATGCGGCATATTTCCATCTCTTTCCATAATTTTTTCCATGCGATTTAAGATATTTATTTTTCATTTTATATTTAGACTGCAGACCACAGATTTAGACATACATACCAGACTATAAGTTGTGCAAGCTACTAAATCGTGCAGTTTCGATTCCATCTATCAACGGTTCTGGTGGATTGGTCATGAGGATAGAATGTATTTACTGGCTGATCATCCCTTCGCGATATTCCACCTCATCTTTTTAAACTGCGTAGATTTTAATCACTATTTGTTATTATAATGTTCTAATATATCAAAATATAACTTGGAAGCTGTTATTTTCACCAGGGGTAATGACAAGAATGCATCCGACACATGTTGAAACACCTGAATCTCGAAATCGCCATGTTAGCGATAATCGTATCTAGATCAGCCAATTACAGCCACAAATATAATTCGACAAACTACCTCATTGTAGACAAAATAACATTTTATTTTGTTGGTTGACATATATGATAAGATTAATTGTAATCATTGACATATTTGGTAACATTAATGGTAACAAGTTGGTTAGGAGAGGCCTAAATGAATACAACGTGATATTATTATCTAGTTTGAGAATCCTTATCCCTTGGTGTTGGTGGGTGGGGAACTTGAGAATCGGGACCAGCAAGCTGGTTGCTAGTCGGTGAGGAAGTCACACATTGGAGATAGTTCTGAGATTCCCGATAGGTGGCATGGTGTATAATATATCGGCCGAATTATTATATAATCTTTTATTATCTCCAATTTGACAAACTATAATATTGGAGACAAAATACCATTTTATAATGTTTAATGATGTTTAATTCAAATGGGTACTGTATCACAAGAGGCAAGGGTAATGGTGAATGAACAGGGAATCAAGTGTGGCATGAGTATCATGCCATCTATACCGTCTCCATAGTTCGCGGATATTCACGTCAATGCTTGCGTTATGCAGACCGCTCCCGTAGCTTGACAAAAATGTTTTATATCTTCAAACTCAGCTATGTTTTATTGACAGTTTTGGGATAATTCTAGATTTCTCCACGATGGTACATAGAGGATGCCATTGTCTGTGCCTGTAAGCCTATGAAAAAAAACCTTCCTCACCTAGCCACTGAAGGGAGTGGGGTGTCTGGGACTGAAAACTTCCCATCTACCCCTGCAAACGTTGGGGTTACTTCTAATTTCTGATCACCATATTTCACCAACGGTATTAACGATTTCACTCATGGATTCATCTTGCCGTCCAACTTTCAAAATCCGGGGATCGCCCGTCAAGGATCCTTTTATGACTGCCATATTCAGGAGATTCCTGGATTTCCAGGGCCACGGCCTCGCTCGGAGTACCTTAACCTGGAAAGGAACATGGTTCACAATTACAACAGTATTTAGGTATCAACGGGGCATGTTTTCATCGAATCCTGGGTAAAACACTTTATTCCCTGCCACTACGTTCTCCATTATCCTAAGAAGGAGCCGACCACTCTCGACTCTCCCACTACATAGGAGCATCTTGGGGGAATGCTGCGCATTGTAGATGAATGTTAGTTGGCTCCTGCTGGTGTCAAAAAAAGCATCTTGTGTCACATGAGAGAGGTCATAGAGGACTCCCTCAATTACGATATTAATGCTGTGCAGAGACTGTGAAGAAGTGTTCGTGAGAGTCGCAGAGGACAGATTCCCTTATAATACGAATGGGACTTTATTGACGCGCCATCTCACATTCATAGAGCGCCCGCCTATAGCGTGAGGCCGAAGCGCCTATAAAGCCAAGCAGAAGTCTAAATAGCTAGTTTCAGATCACCCTCTTCTGGGCACATAATGATTCCGGGCTCCTCATACCACTGAGCTGGGCATGGTAGCCCACTGTTTCAAATACTTTCTAGTCCTCAGAATGCAGCACACCCATTTACTCACCAGTACCAGATGAGAGGCCACCATGAGGCTGTCGTCTCTCAGATTATGGGTTTGGGCAGACAACCCTCTCCCGACCAGTCCTGCTCTGACTGGTACCACATCATATGCTTTCAGGACATCTGTCTTTCTTGACTTTATGATGAGGTTCCTTGAGGAGGTGACTTCCTGTGCTATGGTCATTTCTGATAACCTTTGAAGGCACTCCCCGACCTGTGCCTTCAACCTCGCGTCAGGGAATGCAATCTTGAGCTGACAAGTTCCGCTGGTCAGCTGGTTATGCAGCAGATGTATGGCTTGCGCCTACCTTCACCAATAGCGTCATCGGCCATGCCACTCAGTAAATGATTAAACCCTCAAGGCCCTACCTGGATAACTCTCTTTTGCTATATTTTCCTGTCCCTGGGTAACCTGATGGAAGCTTTCGTCAATAAAAGCTTATTGTCCACCAGACACAACCTTTCTGTTCTCATGTGAGGACAGCCCCGTGTCAAAACTTTATGTCACTACTCCTCTGTAGCCTGCCAGCGCATGGAGGACATCACTGGCGACTAAGGCCTACAACTCACCTACAAAAAATCCAAAGAACAGTCACAGAGACCTGACTGAAGTCTCATCTAGACGTTTCATCCATGACCGTCATCATCCACACAGGCAACCTCACGCCGGCGGTGAAATTGTCCCGGGCATGGGGTCAAAGTCATATGCTACCAAGTCTCAGCTCTATTCTATTTCAGGGACCTGTTTCACTAGTTTCGTGACATGTCTAGATGGCGTCTAGATGGTGTGTCCAGTTTCATAAGAACTAGATATTCGACTTCATTTTGTCCGTTTTTGCTTGCACTGTTGGTGCCGCTTTTCATATCTGTCTAACACTTTTGTCACGAAACTAGTGAAACAGGTCCATGATGTGTAGATTTGTCTAATTCATAAGTTTGGGCTCTGTCTTTTTTTAAGGGCAGCTACTTCTGTTGTCACGAAACTAGACAACCCCAATGTCTGTATTGTGTCACAGACATGTCACGAAACTAGTGAAGCAGGTCCCTGGACAACTATTCCGTGTGGCGCACTTAATACAGCTTGGCAGGTGCTGCATGGAAAGGCTATTATTCGCCGTCCTAAGGGTCCCTCTCATCCAAGGGATCATCAAGCATGATATTATAATGGCATGTGCTCACCAGATGTGCTTGGTTGCCGCCCTCCACGACTGTGATGTGATCAGGAGGTCACTGATCGGTTACGGATCGTCTTGCTTGGCCCCTCCCCACTCCCATCCTCCCAGGAGTTGATCAACTTCTTTATTTGATTGCAGGGCCAATGTATCTCCATCATCGGTGTGACTTTCTGCAATTCGATGGGGTGGCATGTCCTTCGCCTCTGGATCAAAGACGTACAAGACGTCCACTACACCAAATTTGCTGTCATGTTCGGGACAGTACTTTAGGCTTGACGATGTAGAGATGATCACTGCCATCAGCCTGCAGTCGTTCCATCTAAGCTCTGCCTTTCAGGCATTGCGAGTCTCACAACCTTTTCAACAGGAGCATACTTCTAGATAGCAATAGCGTGAGACCTGGTGCGACTGCACAACTGACCAGGTAAGGCATTTAAACCACAGAATTTTGCGCATTTAGGCCAATTTCCTCATTGGGTGAGACCATGGTTGTCTGCGCTTACTTGTAAACACTGTTGTTTGGGGGTTGTGGTTGGTTGTTTTGAGGGTTGTGTCCCTGGCCAACCTTGACATCTAATCACTGTTATGGTGGTCCACTAGTCTTGTTTATCCCCTACAAACTTGATTAAACTGTGCAGTTTCGCCATCATTTAGACCATCAGATACACTTCAGACTCGTTTTGGTAGGTAAAAATGTTATCCTACTCGTGTGTATATTATGTGTCAACCTGTGTTCTTGTTTGAAATGTGTGTGAATCTTTTGTGTGGGGGTGGTTGTCATCCTCGCACTATGTAGGCAGTCTTGTTGTTTCTGTGTTCATTGATTATGTGGTTCCCTGGTCATGTTGTCAGTGTGGACTGAGAGGCTTATGAAATTTACATTTCTTTACATTCAGATGACTGGTTACAGATAAAGATCTATTTCCAGTCTGTCTAAAAAACATTTGACGTGGTTTTGTTGGCCTCTCAGCCATATTTATTGTCAATTGTATTTTAACCATACAGTGCTACAGTTTGTAGTCAGTGGATCCAGTTATGTTCTATGGTTTTCCCGAGTATTTTTGCTCTATCACTTTCAGGGTGCTCGTAGATAAAGTTCAAGATGTAGACTTTCATGTCAGTGGTTTTGAAGTGGTACCCTATATCTGAGTCATTTTCCTTTTCACAGAGTACTTGTATTCACGGATTCTTTATTTTATCTTCCGTTTCGTTTTTCCAACATATCTTATCCTGCATTTTCTTGCATTCTATGCAATTGATCCAATTTGAACTGTTGCATGTTATGTTCTTATTGCATTCAAATTTTCGGCCCTTGTGTTTTATGGCTCCTTTGCAGTCTAAGATTTAGCAGTATTTGTTTTTTGCACTTGTTGCTTGTGTTTGCTGTGCTTCCCCCTTTGTTTTTGGCTATCATCTGGTTTGTAGTTCAGTCTGACAATGTAGTCACACACTTTTTTTGGTCCCTGTACCCCATCATCAGGTCTGCTCGATGTATGTGTTTAGTGGTTGTTGACTTCCCAGATTTTGTGGACTGCTGTCTGGACATGTTTTTTGCCCGGTCTGAAAATGGTTGTTGGGAAGATTCTTTCCTTTTCATCATCACTTTTCGGTTTTGTTTTCAGTAAGTCGCTTCTATTCTTTTGTGCTACTTTTTCTTTTGCATCATTTCCAGAGCGTACCCCCTTTCTAGAAGATCTGTAGTCTTCTTTTTACATGTTTTTTGTATAGTCCTCTTCTTGTTGACTTATCCTTTTGATTTGGAGGAACTGGCTCTCTGATTAATATCTCAGGTATGGATTCGTGTCGGTTGGTTCGACGTGCAGGTCTGTGTATAGTTTGTCTGTGTTGTCCTTTTTGAACCAATTGTCCAAGAAATAGATTTTGTTCCTGGACCATTCTGCTGTGAATTTTATGCTGTGATGAAAATCGTTTGTGGATTTAATCTATTCTTCTAGATAGTTTTCCCCATGTTCCTAGATGAAGAAAACGTCGTCTATGTATCTGTACCAGATTTTTGGTTGTTTGCCGGGTCTGTTTAAGATCCTGATTTCGATTTTCTCCATGATGAGGTTTGCAAAGGATGGGGCAATAGCTCGGAAACTCTTTTCTATCTCTTAATTATATATGGTATTCTGGACTTATAAAATTATCTCATACTTCAACTCGTACTTAATGCATTTTATGTCCATACCCGTGCCTTGTGTAAGTCATTATGTTCTTCACAAGTTTTTTGTCTCCTTGTAGTATTTGTGCCAGGACGTTGACCAGGTAATATCTATACCCTGCCTCTCCTCGCCCACAGGTTACACATTATTTTGTTTATTATTCCTTTCTATTCGGGCATTTCTATCCATAAGGTGTCAACCCGTTCTAAATGATATGATTCATTTATAAAATGCATTTACTCTGGCAGAATCACTATACGTAGTACGGGCGTCCGTTGAGCTACAGATGCACTACGATTTGCCCTACAATACACTTCCTCATGCAAAATCTATATCGCGTTGGAAAGTCAGATTTAATCATAGCCAAAGCACCCGAGGATGCACACCATGGCACGCATTGTAAGGCCTATCGTAGTGCATCAGGAGTTTGGTAGAGACCGAGCCTTATGCTATTCTGCATATTAGTTTGCTCTGATCTGAACAGCAGAAAAGCATGGATTGCCTCATTAGTTTAGGTCCCCCCCCCCCCCTGAGCAGCCAAGAAGTGTGACATTCCTGGCAATAAAATTTGATAGACTTATTGTGGATATGAAATAATCATATATTTGAAATCTTTTACTTAATTAATATTCTAAGATACGATAGTATAGTATGTACCAGAATATATAGAAAACAATATTGTGTTCTTTTCCGGACAATAAAAGCTCAGTTCCATCTCAACATATTAATATGATTGAATTGAAACATTAAGGCCCGGCGTCAACTAAGCTCCCATTGAAGCTGACTTTCCATCGCAATATCGAGTTTGTGTCGGGATGTGAAGATCTGAGGTCATCTTAATATAATTCGGTGGATATTTCTACCCAAGAAGAACACTCCTAAAATGATTTATTAAATATAAATATATATTTCTCTTTGCTGCTATATCTCCTATTCCGAAATTAACCGCAAAACAAAATGGCCGCCAATAACGGTTAAAGCCAGGCTATCGATATCACTCGAGAGCCTGTTCTGATTATTAAACATCCTCCTTAAGATTTAATCTATGATCCTCGTCCCGCTAGGTTCAAAGCAGAGATACAATCGCCATTATCAAGGCTCCACTCCCCCCTACCTCCCGCCTAGCGTATCTACCCGATGGTTCAATGGACTCGCCCGCACTTGAGGAAGGTCTCCACCCGGGTCCCGGGTCCGGACCCGCCCCGGGCGCGTGGTCTTTGGACCCGCGGCCCACCTCGATGATAATTGGATAGCTCGGAAACGAGGCTTCCCTCAGGTGTAGGCCAGCCTCCCTCGTAAGCCCCTCCCTCAAGGAACCGCCCTCTTCTCTCTGTTTTTAATAAAATAGAGGATCCGATTGTCCTCGGCAGTCTATTGCTTGTGTACTACAATCTACCACACGACTCCTTGAGTTCCTCTGTGAATCTTACCTTAGCTACACTCGCGCATTACTTTAATATATATAGACGAACTTTACAACTGGTGACCACGACGAGACTTTATTCTGATTCGAAATTATTATTCAAAACGTTCTGCTGCAGAACTGGTGACCACCGCGCCTTTTAGATTACTGAAAACAAACCTATTTGGTTTAGATTATTGGAATTATCTTCATCTACAATTCTACAGTCTACACAGTCAACATGGCGACTGCACCGACCCCAGGTATGTTGAGGTTAACATATTCAAACGATTTGACGGCCAGAGCAGTTTATACCCTGTCATCGATCTTTCTGAAATCCGTATTCCCTCCGACTTGTCTATCTCCGCCCGTAAACCTTGCTCTCACCCCCACCTTGTGGCTGTATTCCGCCAGTAAGCCCGCCTATAATTTAGTCTACAGTCCACGTTCTGTGACACTCTGTTAGGTTATAGTGTTCTTTACATGTGTGACTGTATTGATATGCATGTGCTGTTTCCATGCTGTTTCTGTGCTGTTGACTGTTGCCCCCCTGCCCGCGCCTGAAAACCGTTTGAAATATATGTATGCTTTGACCTGGGACCTGTGACCTGTGACCTACCCCCGTTGTAACTGTTCCCGAAGATACTATGCGTTTTACAGACCTCTCCCTTGGCTCCCCCTTCCCTACCGAGTCCCTTTTTGTGCCCTGAGAACGACGATGTTCATCGTATTACCACTCTCCGCCATTTTACCTACTCTTGATACCTACGTACCTACTCTTGATGCATACATATCTGTTCTGTGCTATTATGTTATGCTATCATTAATAGTATAATTCAAACCATTCATACCACAAATTCAAAATTCCTTGTGGATTACGACTACATTGATTGACTGATTTACTACATTACTGTATTTTACTGCCTGTGAAACTCCCCCGCCCTCGATGACTTGTGACCTCTACTCGTATTGACCGTACCCCCTCCGCCCAATGACCAGAGGAAGTAGCAGGGAAGGAATACTAACTAGTGTATAGTGTACCTTGCTGAATTAAGATCATGTCTGTGAGATTCTGTTATGTTAAATCCGCCTGACTTGTCCACCTCCACCCTTAAGCTGGAGTCAACTGCCGCTACCAATCCCGCGACTGCTACCGCTTCCCCGCTCTCCTCGTGTTCTTTGCATTATGACTGTACCTATAATGTTATCTACATCACTAATGGTATAATTCAGACCGTTTCGGGACAGGAGTTCAAAATTATTGCAGTGTATTATTGATTATTGAGTGTTGATTATTCTGTACTGTTCTGTACTGAAACACTATGTAATTAGTACCTGCCGCATATACCCTTAGAATTCTGTTAACTCCGCTTGGAGACATGCGGGCAGGTAGATTGATTATATGCGCTCTAATTAAGAATTCCTATTGCCCGTATTCCCCGATAATGATCCCGAGGCGACTCTGAGTTGTCCCGAGTCACCCCGAAATAGTCCCGAGGCCGCCCCGATGTGGTCCCGAGTAGGTCCCGAGGTGTCCCGAGTAGGTCCCGAATAGTCCCGAGTCGGCCCCGAGGTATCCCGAGTCGGCCCCGAGGTATCCCGAGTCGGCCCCGAGGTGTCCCGAGTCGGCCCCGAGGTGTCCCGAGTCGGCCCCGAGGTGTCCCGAGTCGGCCCCGAGGTGTCCCGAGTCGGCCCCGAGGTGTCCCGAGTCTGCCCCGAGGTGTCCCGAGTCGGCCCCGAGGTGTCCCAAGTCGGCCCCGAGGTGTCCCAAGTCGGCCCCGAGGTGTCCCGAGCAGCCCGAGTGGTTCCGAGTCGGCCCCGAGTGGTTCCGAGTCGGCCCCGAGGTGTCCCGAGTCGGCCCCGAGGTGTCCCGAGTCGGCCCCGAGGTGTCCCGAGTCGGCCCCGAGTGACTGCCTCCTGTGAAATAACCCTCTCTTCTCTACGTGATTGACCCTGTACTTCAGCACTCCCCCCCCCCCCCATTCTCCTTCACCATGGCCCAACCGTTCCTCCCCGACGATTTCGTTGTCTGGTTCGCCCAGGAAAAAGAGGCCGGTCGAGTTCAGGCCGACGCCGAGGTCGCGGCGACTCCGGCCCTTCTCAACAAGTACTGGAAGCAGTACTTGTCCAAAATGAGGCAGGAGACCGCCCACCAGGCCCAAATCGAAATGGGCGTCCAAATGCAGGCTGCGCAAGATGCCAAACTCGCTGAGCGCGATCGAGAGAGTCATGCCCTTCAGGTACATAATGCTAACCTTCATACAGAGCTGGAGGCTGCTCGAGTCCTCTTAGCCGATGCTACCCCCCTTCCTCCCGATGGCCCCGACGAAGCCGAGGAAGCGACCCCCCAACCCCCTCCTGATGACGATCATTCCTCCAGGCCCGAACCTGGCTCGGTAGCCCTCTTGGTGCGATTCACCAAGAGCCTGCCCAAGATCGATGGGCAGGACAAGGATAGCCTCCGCGATTGGCTAGCGAAGCTCAATCGTATCCGTGAGGTATCAGGCTGCCCCGATAAGGCCCTAGTCCAACAGGCCCTGTGTTGCGCTGATGGCCGTTTGAGCGAGTTAATTTATGACTGTTGGGTAGCGAATACCCGTACTTGGGTTGCAGTCGAACGTGAGATTACAGAGTCTCTGCTCGGTAAGGAGGAACTAGCAAACCTCCGGGCCTCCCTCGTTAAGATCCAGCAAGGGGTACATGAGTCGGCCTCCGACTTCGCCCAGCGTTATTGGTCGGTAGCCAAGCGGGCCTACCTCCCCGCAGATCTATATTTGCCTGTAATAACCGATCAACTGATTCGCGTCTTTGTAAGCAACATGAGCTACGGCCAGGTACGTTGGGAGTTGCAGCGTAAGCTCCCAAAGACCTTTAAGGCTGTTATCGCGAAGATTGATGGCCTTGCGACGGCCATGGGTCGCGAAGAGTTCGCCCTCCCCAAACGACCTGAGGAGGAAGACATGGAGATTGGTGCGCTACGCTATCAACCCAATAAGAACGCCAAAGCAAAGACCTCCGGGGCAGTAGCCGAGGTCAGGGAAGAGGTTAAAGAGGTAATGAGCGACATGCGCGATATCAAGTCCGTCCTCAACGACTTAAAAAACTCCTTAAAGACGATGAAAGGGGAGAACAAAAAGAAGAACAAGACCCCCCTTTCCGTGTCCACTCCCCCTGCCCCCGTTGCCCCGACCCCCTCTACCTTCGTTATCTCTAACCCCCCTGCCCACACCTCTGGCTGCTGCTCTAATGCTGCCAGTATTGGCGCAGTGGCTGCAGCTGGATTAAGGTTGCCAGCCCGCCAGGCACCCCTGGGTGTAACCTGTTTTTCCTGTTTGAAGAAGGGGCACTATGCCTCGGACTGCGAGTGACTGAGAAAGAATCGCGAGCAAGTCTACGCCAACAGGGCCGCCGAACTGGCCTCGCAGGGGGCCGAAGTTGCTGCCTTCCAGGGAAACGAGTAAGCGCATCTGATCGCCGACCTTGCATTGACCTCGAGCTACGAGGCGTGGCAATGCAGGCTTTGGTCGACTCAGGTGCGTGTTGCTCCCTAATTTCGACCCGGGCTGCTGACGCTCTCGCAGCGGCTGGTGCTGTAGGCCCGCGTAGGCGCGTTGACACCCGGTTGAAATCCCTGACGGGACACGCGATCACGGTTCTTGGATCCTTGCGAGTCCCAATCTATGGTAAGATATGTAACTTTAATGTTGTGAATGATATGGCCCATGATCTGTTATTGGGTGATGATGTCCTTGAGGTTGGAGGGGCGAAGATCGACTACGAGGCTGACCCAAAGACGGTTATATTTTGTGGTCGTACCCATGTAGCACGCCGGTCCCACAAGGCTGAGAACTTTGTCGGTCAAATTGTGTGGGAGGCCGATTATTGGAAAAGACAGTTTCCCTCGGTCTTCCCCACCCCTGGGACCCCCCTCCCCTGCACCTCTGAGGTCTTCATGACTATTGAGACCGGGAACAACCCACCCATTAATCAGAGGCCATATCGTCTTCCCCTGGCAAAGCGTGAGGTCGTGGACCGGGAACTGGATAAGATGCTCGCCGAGGGCATTATTGAACCCAGTTCCTCCCCATGGGCCTCGCCCCTTACCCTGGTCCCTAAGAAAGATGGCACGGTACGGTTCTGCGTGGATTATCGAGCCCTCAATGCGGTGACCAGGAAGGACGCCTACCCCCTCCCAAGAATTCAGGACATTGTGGATAATTTGGGAGGTGCCAAGGTATTCTCTACCCTCGACCTGAAGAGCGGGTATTGGCAGGTGCCGATGCACCCCGAGGCAGTAGAGAAGACTGCGGTGGCCACACACCGAGGCCTCTTCCAGTTCAGGCGTATGCAGTTCGGCCTCTGCAACGCACCTGCCACCTTTCAACGTCTTATGAATAAGGTGGTTGCCCCATTACGGAAGTTTGTGATGGTCTACCTCGACGACCTAGTGATCTTCAGTCGCACTGAGGAGGAGCACCATCAACATATCCAGGCAGTTCTGCAAGCCCTCCAGTCATATGGCCTTGTGGTCAAGGAATCCAAGTGTCACTTAGGGGTTCCAGAGGTAAAGCTTTTAGGATACGTAGTCAGTGCCCAGGGTGTTTCCTCTGATCCGGAGAAAGTGGAAGCTATACGTGACATGGCTCCCCCAGCTGACGTTAAAGCCGTACGTAGGCTCTTAGGGTCTGCGAATTATTATAGACAACTGATTCCCCATTATGCAGAAATAGTTCGCCCCCTCGTGGAGCTCACGAAGAAATACGTACCCTTCAACTGGCCACCGGAATGCCACGATGCGTGGGAGGGCCTACGAGACGCCCTAGTCCAAACGGTCACCCTGGCCTACCCTGACCCCCGGAAACCCTACAAGCTCTACACCGATGCTTCGGATTACTGCCTTGGCGCAATCCTTGTCCAGGAGGATGAGGAAGGGATTGAGAGGCCCGTACACTTCCTCTCTAGACAGTTTACAGAGACCCAAAACCGCTACCCTGTGATCGAAAAGGAGGCCTACGCGATTGTGTTTGCGCTCACGCGCCTACGCCCGTACCTCTTTGGGGCGGATTTCCAAATTCTCTGCGACCACAAGCCTTTGAAGAGCCTCTTTCTGTCCGAGATGAAGAATACGAGGGTCCAGCGTTGGGCGGTGCTCCTTGCCGAGTATGCGGCGCCTATTGTGTACTTCGCTGGAGCCAAGAACGTCTGGGCGGATATGCTCTCTAGGTTGAAATCCTCAAGACCGGTAGATCTCCCCCACGAGGTTGCCGAAATTGGGATGGTCGAGGAGGAGATGGCAATTCCCTTTGCGGCCTACGGTCTCTTAGAAACCCAAGTAAAAGGGCTACAAATGCTCATGCCGGAGTTCCTCTACGGAGAGGAAGGGGTGGATGGTTACACGGTAAGTAATGGATTACTGTTCACCCTAGAACCTCCCTCGGGACTTCCGGCCTACCCCCGGTTGGTGGTCCCCAAAGACCTGCGACGGACCCTGATTGAAACAGCCCATCGTCAGGTCTGCCACCAAGGAATGAGGAAGACCCTGCTGCGGCTCCATGAACACTTCAAGTGGCCCGCCATGAGACGACAGGTCTACGATGTATTAGCACAATGCGCCCCCTGCGGAGTAAATCGCGGTCGTGCCGAGCATCCCAAGCCTACGCCGATGCCACTTGCGGAGAACCCTGGAGACGTGATAGGAATCGACCTCACGGGACCACTCCCCACCAGCACAGGTGGTAACCGTTTTATTCTTTCAATCATCGACCATGCCACTGGATACGTTGATTGTTATCCACTACCGGATAAAACGGCCCAGTCGGTGTACTTAGCACTATCCCGACAACACATCCCCCGCTACGGCCCACCTTCCGTGGTGATATCAGACAACGGCCTCGAGTTCAAGAACGCCACCGTGGAGGGCTATCTTCAGGAACTTGGGACCGAAGTCAGGCACACCACCCCCTACCATCCCCAGTCCAATGGAAGGATTGAGCGATTCCACCGTTCATTGAAGGATATGCTCAGGAAAGTAGTCAACGCCCGTGCAAGCGAGTGGGAGGACCACCTCGGGGATGTCCTGCTCGCCCACCGGACGACCCCCAGTGATGTCACCCAATTCTCCCCCTACTTCCTGATGTTTGGTAGGCATCCCCCTGGTCCCTTCCCCCGCCTACGCTTCCGCCACCTGGGGTCTCATGCCGAGAGGATGGCCCTAAGGGTGGACGAGCACTCCCGTGCGCTAAAGGAAGCTAATAACAATGCGGAAATCGCTCGCCAGAGGAACATAGAGCGCCTACAGAATCGTGCCAACGCAGGCCCTCTGAAGGTAGGCGATCGTGTCTTTGTGAGAGTGACGGAGCCCGGACCCCTAGATCCCCGTTGGGACCCTGGACATATCGTAGTTCGGATTCAGGGAAATGTTGTTACAGTGGTAGGTCCAAACAACAAAAGGCGAAATTTAAATCGCGATAAGCTGCGAATTGCTCACGGGCATCTCGATTGGAGCAGCTTACGCCCTCGCCTCACCCGCACCCAACGAAGAAACGCCCTCCCATCCAAACCTATCTATCCTCCCATTTTCCTCCTCCGAGATGATCCCCCTCCCCTCCCACCAGTAGATACATCTAGACCCCCACCACCACTACCTAGCGTAGAACCCAACCCACCATCTTGTAGCGTGATCCCCCCTACCAATCCTACCTATACCGTTACGGCCTCGCGCCCACCTCCACTCCTTCCCCCTACGATAAGCATGACTCCTGATCCTGTCCACCGCCCTACCAGAACTCTCACCAAACGCCCAGCTCCTCCTACCACTCCCCCAAAAATTGCGGCAAATCGCCTATGCCTACCCCTTCCTCCCCCAGCAAACCCTAACCGAGGACCCCTCCTCTCCACCCGCATCGCACCCGTAAAACGCTCCCTACCTCCCCCTGTAAGTGAATTTACCAGAGTAACTCGCTCTCTCATGAGGTCAATGTAGGCAGAGGAAGCCAAACGCCTACGCTCCAGGCCTACGGAGGACGCGATCGCAGCAGAGAAACGGCTCTGTATCGCTGCTGTGGCTCTTTTCCACTCCACCCCCGCCTAAGATTCCCTAATACCCCTACCCCCTTAAGATTGTGCTACGTGGATATGGTTAGATAATCTCCCACTATTCCTCTGTATAGGAACTGTGACTGGGGAAAATTATTTCTGAAATAAAGACGACCCTGATATTCTGACGGATGACGAGTAATGAACGACGATTTAAGACGATCTTGGAAGTGCCTCCTGTTGTCCATAGGCTCGTACGGTTCGAAGACGTATGGTGTCCTAGCCCATCTGCACTACTGGAGCCCTTGCGGCCGCACTGCTTCGGTAGTCTTGCACTGGGCGCGGGGGAGGCATAGCGACTGTTTTGCCCGAATGTTGACTGACTTGTCCGAATGTTGACTGAATCGTCCAAAGGTGGACTGAATTGCTTGTTGATTGAAGTATTAAGTGATGGTTTGTGGATTTTGTTTTGGTAATGGAATTTTGGAATTAAGACAACTTGACCAATGGGTATAAAGGTCACATACTTTCTGTTTTAGACGTGCTATATAAGTTTGTTTTTTTTTTACTTTGAAGGTTTCTAAATAATTTATAGAAGTGAAATTGATTAAGTTTTTCCTTTTCCCACTAAGCTTAAGATGTGGGGGGCCAACGCGCCCGGTGTTCCATTTTCTGCCCTGGCGCTGAAAGATAAGAATATATTCTTTGGGTCCCAAAGACTAACCAACAATGTGTATTCACCTTCATCCACTCAACACTAATTCTGCTTGGGAGGTAGGCGCCTTTCAGAGAGTGGTCCTTACAATTATTGACGACTATTCCGGAGTATTTTCCCTTAAAATTTTAGCTACGCAAAATTTTGGTTGGTTGGGGAAGAGATTGTAGTTAAGTCTAGTTCTTAAACAACTTCAAACCTATTTCAGACCACTCTCTGTGTTTGCCTGCCCCCCGATACTCAAAATCACCCTGATTAAGTCCCCTACACTTATAATTAATAATTAATTTCATCTATTTTTAAGAATTTTTCATGTCTTTCATTTATCTGACGAGCTCCTGCCTAACTACAATATTCTCATTTAATTATAATTTATAAGGAACCAACAATACTATAATCAAAGCCCTACGCTACTTACAGCTTAGAACTAATAACATGATTCGCTTCAAGGTGGACCTGAGACCGGATTGAGTTAGTAATATAAAGATTCCAAATCAATATCAAAACGTCTAGTGCATACCGACCTCGTGCGAGTAAAAATAGTAAAATTTCTTGACAAAGTATTCATGAATGAGAATGGGGAAGTAGCTATTGATCATTTGACTTTACCAGGTTGGTGGTATCAAATATGAATTACTATGGGCTGGTATGCAATGGCCGGAGACACTATAAAATTAATTCTTGAGCAACATTTCAACCTTAACAAAATTTTCTATAAATCGGGAAATAAATTGGGAGGGTCCCTAATATTAATTTTAGGCCACGGGTTGTCTCACCCATCTGTAGAAATTTGGGTGGGGACTGAAGGTGATCATCTGACTGATGAGGCGCGGAGTCGCGAACCGTCGTCACTTGAAGCTGGGTGCTATCCGCAGTCATATTGTAGACAGAGGTGATGTCCAGGCCTTGAAGAAGTCCTCAGATCCATGCTGAAAATCAAGATTATTTCAACATTATTTCATTTTATTTCACAATAATTGGTAGATTATTTCTAAGCAAATGGCCACAATACTTTGTAAATATTTCTCGAATTAGTAGAATTTAACGTATAAAGTTACTATGCATCAGGAGCTCGTCCTCACAACTCACATTTTCATATACTACTGCCATTCATTAATTAACGGTGACGACCGGCTTTTAATGGATATTTCATGCATGTTGTTATTCTTCTATCATTCCCGCCTATACGGCATAATCTTGTAAAATTTCATATATTTTAGCCTAAAACGGCTCGTTATTACTATATTGTCACTTTTATTCTTTGCCCTAAGCGGCTTTTTACCAATTATGTACCAGCGTAACGCTGAAACAGATATGCGACCAAGGAAAGTAATAACCAACTTGGCGTTCACACTGACTGTGTGTGGTCGCCTGGGTTCGAAATTTTGTAGACTTGTCCAAAATTCACAACATGCCGTGAAATTACCCGATCCGGCTCGTTATGACTTTTTATTGTAGGTATTTGAACCGTCGTTGTTTGGTAGTGTGCTTAGTATTTTCTTTTTCACTTATTTTTCATACCCTCTGATGATCGCGGGCCTACGCCCCCAGGATCTACGTAACCTCAGGGCCACCGATCTAGTTAGGCCCTACACTCCGCGACGCCACGGGGCACCCTGCTCCCTACGCTGGATATGATGTTCCCCCCTACCCGATGACTACAAAATTTGACGAAATCAGGATTAATCGGCAGCGACAACAACATATTTTCACTAAACCATGGTGAAATTTCTTCAAATCTAAAATGGTGGCGGTTGCCCTGTGAGGCCAAAGACATTAGAACACTACGGGTGACCGCCCCATTACACATCAGTGAGCGTGCTGCGCCAACCTATTAAATCTTAATCTGTGCATCTATGAGGAAAAGACACTATTCCCGGATCATTCAAATAATGCCAAAGAGACAATGCTGCGGCTTATTCGCCATTTTGAAACTAAACTGACACTGTGTGTCCAGAACCCACTGCAGTCGGGTGCCACCTTTCGACGTGGCCACTGCACACCGCGCCATAGACACTCAACTTTTATTTTTAATCTGTATATCTTGCATCCATTTGCTTCTTATTTGTCGCCTACGATATCTACGAATGACCATTTAATTCCTACCTAAAGTACAAGATTGTGATTATGACTTACTTGTTGATTTCGGTGTAATGTACGATGTCTGTCTCCTTCCCCATCTTCCTGGTTCCGGCAAGGGTTCGCCGCAGTGAAAATTTTCCCGTGTTCTGATTGGTCAATAATCCAGCGAGAGTGCTGCCTGTGGCACCCTCAACGGTGAACTGACAAACTAACTTTTCCCGCTGGGATCTTGAGCAGAGGCACGCTGCTTGGGTACCGACGGGTGGTTTAGACATTAACATGGCTTGCGATCTTCTTTATTATCATTTGAGTTTTCTGTATAAATTGTAAATATACTTCAAACTAGAATGGCGGGGACGTCTGTGAAGATCTGAGGTCATCTTAATATAATTCGGTGGATATTTCTACCCAAGAAGAACACTCCTAAAATGATTTATTAAATATAAATATATATTTCTCTTTGCTGCTATATCTCCTATTCCGAAATTAACCGCAAAACAAAATGGCCGCCAATAACGGTTAAAGCCAGGCTATCGATATCACTCGAGAGCCTGTTCTGATTATTAAACATCCTCCTTAAGATTTAATCTATGATCCTCGTCCCGCTAGGTTCAAAGCAGAGATACAATCGCCATTATCAAGGCTCCACTCCCCCCTACCTCCCGCCTAGCGTATCTACCCGATGGTTCAATGGACTCGCCCGCACTTGAGGAAGGTCTCCACCCGGGTCCCGGGTCCAGACCCGCCCCGGGCGCGTGGTCTTTGGACCCGCGGCCCACCTCGATGATAATTGGATAGCTCGGAAACGAGGCTTCCCTCAGGTGTAGGCCAGCCTCCCTCGTAAGCCCCTCCCTCAAGGAACCGCCCTCTTCTCTCTGTTTTTAATAAAATAGAGGATCCGATTGTCCTCGGCAGTCTATTGCTTGTGTACTACAATCTACCACACGACTCCTTGAGTTCCTCTGTGAATCTTACCTTAGCTACACTCGCGCATTACTTTAATATATATAGACGAACTTTACAGGGAGATGCTCCAGAAGGCCTACCTTGGTGAACCGGACCTTATAGACTTAAGAAAATGGCACAATATATTTGCTGTGCAGAATAGCACTCATGTGTTCTAATTCCAGAATTTCATAATCTTCAGAGTATTTTATACATGAGAAAAGTTTTCACAGCCTTATGCTTTAATTATGCACCAGGATGCTCTGCTACTATCTAGAATATTTAAATGTTCTATAAATCCGGTTATAGAGATATCTCTGCTGATAACGAATCATAGTGCATCAGAATGTATCGTAGGGTGCATCTTAGAAACGTGATCAACTGCTATGGTTAAAGCTGACCTTCCGACTTAGAAGGCCTATCGCAGTGCATCGCGAACTCAATGCAATACATGTCCGGGGTAGATTGATTCAGCGTTATTGCTTCAAAATATCCCAAGTACCTTAACTACGTTTCATTATGATTCTTAAAGAACAAATAGGGACTGAATTAATAGGTGGCGTTGATGGGGGTTGAAGGTGACGTGTATTAGTCGTATAAATAAATACTTGTTCATTTTCACATTACATCAGACTGTATGGGAGGTCAATTTCTTGTTCTGTTAATAACCGTGTAGATTACTGTCTTGTAATATGGTTTTCGGCAGAACAAGATGCGGTTCAGTCTATTGGATAGAAACACAAAGCATTAAAAGTTGGGTTGTTGACAAAAATATATGTTTTATTCAGGTATCGTAACATGTATGTCCTCTGCTTAGTAATTATATCTATAAGTATTACATATCACAATGGATAGCAGGTACATGTAGACATCCCAGAAAGATTTTACAACAATGAATATGCCGTCCTTATTCAATCATGTTTCAAGGCTTCACAAATATTTCACACTTTCTAGTATATTTACATATGTCAGTTCAACATAGTTGTCGAATGCAATCATCGATAATTGTCTGACCGCAAAGTATAATCTTGTTATATTGTAGAATATAAATATTTTCCCTCTACTACAAAAATACCATCTACCTTGTATTCGCTCTCAGTCCAATCACACAGTATATGAACTGATTTGACTCTCCGAACATTTATTGTATACAGTAATTTATCACATTTATTCTAGCCTTCGTGGAGCCTAATGCGTCAGTCAACTATACTACATTTCAATAAGATAGTCATATACACTTTGACTAGGATATCCACAGGTATCGATCGTCATATATCTGCCACCAATTTCTCATCTAGGTTTATTACCCGGAATTCGCATTTGATTAAAAAAAAGACTGACCTTCAAAACATTTTAAAAATTCATAGATAGATACGTTTCGCAAAAAACATATCAATTTTCCCCAATAAGACGAGGCACGCGACAGGGGATTTGGACATAACATACTGCCAAATGCAGAATATAGGAGCATAATGATTCGCAATACTATATAATTGACATTATTAAAAAACCAACGATTATAGGGTAAATCTTTCGGAGTTGCAGTTAAATCACCAACTAGACAATTACGTAAAGATTCTCGCCTTGCAATCAATGAGTGGGAAAAAAGAAACATCCCTTGGCAAACTACGAGACAGAAAAAAAGATCATAGTCGTCCAGTACTACCAATTGATGGATTCTACTGTCTGATGCCTCATTGCCAAAGTGGCGGAGATGTATTTCATATCAATATAACCCCTTTTAGCAAGGTCGCCTATCCCGTAACAATATCAATATCAGAAATATTAGACAACCATTTCCGCCCTATGGATTGAAATACACACGGATTGTAACATTTTTCGTACCTTTCTCTTTTCATGACGAAACACTGGCATTACAGTATCATTTCAATAGTATGCCTTCCCGGTAAACAGAGTTTGAAAATCACTGCAGATTTAACTAGCAACACAAATTCACTAACATGCAGCGTGTAACATTCAAGTAACATTTGCTCTCGTAATTAATTTCAATTAACACCGAATTGAAGGTAATAGGTAATCATGATTGATACATACTGAGATCATCTGGAGATAAACAATAGATTAATCCCCGTAGATGCAACGATGTCCGAGCCTGTTCAGAGCCTCTAAAACTCACACAAACACCAATACTTCTGATGCTTTCTTTCAACTTCTCCTTCGATTTGGCACAGTTCAAAAGTATCAACCCAAGTGGACCAAGACTTGCCCTGCTCATCAGAGCAGCATAGTTTGCTGGTTTACCTCATTGACAATTGACTGAGAACTAGTATTGGCTAGATCAACACAATACAATATCAGTTCTGTTCACGCAATTAAACCTACAGATATATATATACAAGTTGATATTGCTGACAGACACGTTCCAATATATGTCAGATTTTCCAAAACTGACACGTAAGTTAGAGACCAACATTGGGTCTAAATAGTCAACAATATTTTGATAAATTGTTATTACTGCGTCACACATGTGCTTACAGTAGCACGGTCATAAGATTTAACCTAGAGACAAAAGCCTTAATTGAATGCTCGTGGTCCGTTGGTTTAAGAAAATATTCGCACCATAAACGGGGCTTGACGTAGGCAAACACTAAACTACCATACCAGCTTTAACAGCCATGAGATGAGATCATTTATAAAGTAATCCAGTTTAGAAAATGACACAACGTTACAACAAATATGGGTAGTTAAAACTTTCATATTTTCTACAAGAATCTTGGTTTTTTTTATTCAATGTTAACCAATCCTACATCATTAAAAGCCCGTATACTCGTATTCTCACCGAACCACTGCAAATTGTGCACATTATCTTTGATGAAGAAGGTGTGTAATAAGCAACCATTTATGGGATATTAAAAAAGAAAAGTCAAGAACGATGACCTCCTCCACACCCTTGTAATAGCATTTACACCTGGCATTCCTGAATATCAAATTTCATAACGAACAATTGTATTCGCCCCAGGAAAGATTTACTACATCACTTGTGAGAGGGATGTAGTAAATAGGAAACGGGAGAAAATAAGGTGCAAACGACACTTGACAACTAACATGCTGCTGATAGGAAGGCCAATGCATGGAAAGGTTGATATATTGGGAGTGGCCAACCTATGGAATAGCTCAAGGATGGTGGTCGGAAAGGCGGAGTTCAGGATGTACGTGTAAGAAATTACCCTAATAACGGATTTAAAGGGACATAACCATTGCTTAATATCGATTACAGAATTAATCGTATACAATTATGAGCCTGTCGGAAATAAAATTTAAAAAAGCCACAGGAGGCAAATACATCGTTGTGGTTCCTAAACCGTAAGGCTGAATCACAAACACCAAATGGCGTGTATGTGAGATATTATTTCATATTTCACCTGACTATTGGTTCCAAGACGTCTAATGTGGGAGATATCACTATGAAAGATATCTCATATAGACATACTACTTTGTATTGGCGATTCCAGAGATCGCCATCTTGACTCGCTTGGTGTGTCCTCGGGACTAGACATCCAGAACCAATGGAAGATGTCAAAAGCTCCTATGGAAGCGCTTCTACCTCCGGTCCATGCATTCTAAAGACTTGACAATCTACCGTGAGAATCAGTGGAATCTAGCCTGAGAGAATCACGAGACTTCGTGACTCTATGCAGTTCACGCGTGGCAGATACTCCCAGCAGGTAATTTACCGGCATACACCGTCGTCGTTAGCAGTCAGTACTCCTTTGTAGCGGCCTAATGAGCAACGCTTTAACGCTGCAAAAATTTACAGCTCCTAATTTTGACAGGAGCTCGTCAGGAGAGGCTTGTGAGAAGCTCAGGCAGTGGCTAAAAGAAACCAAGCTGGAGCCCAAGCCTGCGGGTCGGCAGCACTGATTGGCTTTGTCCCACACTGGCACTCCCACTGGCCAATGATCTAGGAGCGGCTTATTACCACCGATAGCTCACACAGGTTGGTGTTTTTTCTTAATGCTTAAGAAAAGCTCTGGTTTCATCTTGTGGACATGTGGCTGTCATACAGCAGGCCTACCGCTGGTGAGGCGATAGTTGGGTATTGCCATACTGCCGGTGGTGGTTATTGCTCTTTTATTAGAGCGTGCTCACATGCCCTATATACATTGCCTAAAGGTTAGAGGGGTCACACATTGACTTCCTGCGTGCTATTCACTGTGATATTGGGAAAGGAGAAGGATGCCAGTGTCTCTTTGTCATAGAGGCATGCTCAGCTGACTATGAACAATCACTCAATACCAAAATACCTCAAGACCGACTGATATATTTGAATCCTTGACTCAGGCAGTTCCATAAATGGCAAGTTGACAGGGTGCAGGTTGGTAAGAAAAACGATAGCTTGGATGTAACTCAAACCATTTAATTGTTACCCATTTATAATTGAACGCTCATTCATCAATGATGAACATACTATTTGCTCCTAGTTATGTAGATCTGTCAGTGGCTACAGTAAAGCATAGTGCTCTGTGAGCACCTATATGTTGGATTTGACATGTTGAGGAACTCACTTTAGAACAGAAGGTATTATTATGTATAACAGCATGAGTGTGCATTGTATCTAACTTACAAACTAATCAATATCAAGTATATCGAGCAGGTTCTTTACATGGAAAGCACGATGGCTTCAAGTACACACATTTCTAGGTTAAACAAGTTTGGGTTTGGATTGAAACATGTGCTTGTCCGGATCCCTGTTTTAAACAAAGAACAACCTTCAAGAGCCTTGAGACTGCAGCTGGTGTGGTCTGGATCAAATGTGTGCCAATCTAATGCCCTTCTGACATTTGCAATGATTTACGTTTTTCAAGAACTCCGACTTGGCAAGAGATGGTAGGAGGCACTGCTGACACCTAAAGAGGGCGAACCGATGTAGCTGTAGTAGAAGCCATAGCAGGTCTGTTTACAGTTCTAATAGGATCTCTCGCCCGGTAATTGGCGAAACGGATCACAGTCCTCTAATACAGCTAATAGATACCCGACTTCTTGTTCTATACTTCTAACAGTGCGTACTTTAAGAATATCTAACTCACACAGTATATAGAGAGACTTTCTCAAACCAGACCTGATATTTATTTGGATCTGCAGCAAAATGGATAACTATACTTCACTGTACTGCATGTCAAAAAGCATAATCTGTGTAATTTGTGTACAAAAGTAAAAGGGATTATATCGAAAGGCTAATTGGGTAATCTTTTCATCAAACATGCTGTGGTTTTTCGATCTTGTTCATGCAGCATAAGTGAATAGGTTTTCGGTATCAGTGGCAGGATGGGTAACAACGGCAGATTGGGTCAGACAAGTAAATATTCAATCCACTCACTAAATGCCAAATGATTATAATCGTTATATGTACACCTGACACGATTACAAGTTTACTGAATCAACTAGTGGTACACATGACTATATATTTACATATCATGCTGAAGAGACCAAGGAGTTAAGATATTCTTACTCTGAAACCTTACACCGGTAATAGAATAGGCAACGAGAATCTCGTAACAAAGTCCAAGTACTTTTTGAACGAGATCTACTTTCCTTGTGATGAATGCAATGGTTAGAATAAATTACGTTACGCTTAAGGAAGCCAATAGTGATTAAGTATTCGCCAGACAAACATGGTACTTTACAAATGATTAGCACTAGTTAATGTGTGATGCAATGGATTCAATCCTCTTTAACTATGTGTACGTTACACATTCTTTGGGTATTGTATTAGATAATGGAAGAATCGATTGTTTTCACCACTAACCAAATTTAAACTTTACATTTTGTATAGCAATATCTCGGATGATCTCTGCCCCAAGAGTCGATTTGACTGATTGTTTCCATAGCTATCATCGGCATACAGCGCTTAAAGATGACGAAGTAAGTTTAAACTATTATTCTGCTACTGCGATTATTATCACATCAAATTTCTTTTCATATATAGAATACATGGCCTTCCCGTCTTTGTCTCATTGTATGATTATTCGAATGCTTGCGTTTGATGCTGTTAAAATACATAAACATGTCGTACTGTTTTAAAGAAATATCTATAGCATTAAAGGGCCACAACTATAGTGCCAGCTCACAGAAAACATGATGGAACAATCGCGGCTTTTCGTTTCATTTTAGTCTTTAAATCTCACGCTTGTGATCAATCCTCTCAGAAACATTGATAATCATTTGACAAAACCTATGCATATATGTTCCATAAAACGTACCTGCAGTACATTTCCATAACTTAAAGCAAAAGAACACTTTCTGGAATGAGAGCGATACTAAGTTTATATATCAAGATATGATTTGTATATGCCATTTCTGATAAGGAGACAGATATATATATATATTTGTGTACATGTATACTTAGCTTGCCATGATACTATTAATACCTTCTTTTTTTATCGCCCCAGCCTTGGAGACCTTGACGATTCCATCAAAGTTTATATATCAAGATATGATTTGTATATGCCATTTCTGATAAGAAGACAGATACAAATATATATATTTGTGTACATGTATACTCAGCTTGCCATGTTACTATTAATACCTTTTTTTATCGCCCCAGCCTTGGAGACTTTGACGATTCCATCAAAAAACCCATATTAGATATACTTCCGTCATGGATATAGATTTTCCTAATTACATACTACAAGTAGTGGTACTGGGTGACTGATGAATACTGAGCAGAGAAATACGAACAAACAATGTGGCACCGTAATTGTGTTCAAAACTGGCGCCCGCCGTGTGGCCTCAGCGTTCACTGCGCTCACCACCACTGCGGCTACTCACATAGTCGTCTGAGTCGCGGTAGGGTGAGTCCTGCTGTTCGAATACTGGCTGCACTTCCGTCTGAATGGCCTTGTAGCTGACAGTACGTTTATAGACAACACGCCTTGGCTCGCCGACAACAAGTTGGCGACGCTCTATGTCGTAGAGATCCTCTCGCCAGAAGCAGACGATGCGCGAGAATTCACGGCGGAAGTTGGAGTTGAACCAGCCATAGATGACCGGGTTGAGACAAGCCGACACCATGGCGATAACATGCGCCAGGCTGAAGGCCAGCAGGAAGTTCTTGTACATGAAGATGAAGTAGTTGAAATCGGCGAGGAGATTGAGGAGAGTGAGAGGGAACCAGCAGAGTGCGAACATGACGGCGATGGCCATGAGTAGCGTGGAGTTCTTACGGTGACGCTTCGCCTCCTTCATGGCTCGATTCATCTCCATCGGGGTGGTTGGATTAAGGCGAATCCGCGTCTTAAGGAAGGTGCAGATTCGCCAGTGGATGATGATCAGGATTATCACGGGCACGACGAACTGGAGCAACATGATGGCGGCAGCATAGACGGTGCGCCCGGCGGCTGATGGCCACTCTTCCAGACACATCTCGTAGCTGATAAACTTGATGTACTCCTTACGCTCCAGGCGGCTGTACACCAGCAAAGGCAACCCGACCAACACCGACGCGAACCAAATACCCAGGATGACAGCGGCGGCACCCATTTTCTTGGAGCGGTCCTTCATGGTGGCTGGATAAACGATCACTTGGTACCGGTCTAGTGCTATAGCAGTGATGGTCATGGTCGAAGCGAACACGTTTACTGCCTGTAACCAAGGTACCAGTCGGCACATTGCGTCTCCTAGTGGCCAGTTCTTCAGCAATAGCTTTACCAGCGTGAAGGGCATACACAGCACGCACATGATCATATCCGAGACGGCTAGATTCATAATTAAGATATTCCTAACTGTTTGTAACTTCTTACGTTTTACTATGACATAGCAGATGAGTCCGTTAGCGAACAAGCCGAACACAATGATGATCACATAGAGAAGGATCATAGGCACTTCAATGGCCGGACCAAACCAGTAGAGCTGTTCATTGTTCTCCGTGACAATCTTCAGGAAGGCATCAAAGGTGAAGTTCTGGCCAAGCTTCACTTCGCCAAGATAATCCATCCTGTCAGCGACTATGGTCTCCGAATGTTCCTTAGTCTTGTTGAACCATGCCTGCATCTGCTGGATCTGATCCTCAGTCAGCGGCTTCATCTGCGAATAGTAGAGTGAGAGAATGCATTAGCCAATAGGAGCACGATTCGCCGAGCCCGCCAGCCAATCACACCACGCGGGCACATTATGCGCGGGATGCTTTTGTGCGCGGCGGCGCCTCACTGCGGAAGGAACGGGAACAACACAGAGCTAGCAGCAACAGCATACAGTGAATGGTAAACGCTTCCCACAATGTAACTCCTTAAGAATCTTTCCCTCACATGCTACGGATGCATACCACAACGGACTGTTGTATCCATACATTATAGAACACTTACCCTAGGGTTCACATCACACCTGAAAGAAACATGGATATTATTTCCTTCCCTTAACAAAAGAAGCGCGATGAAGCCTGTAAATGATTTACCTGTGGGTCTGAGAAAATTGAGCGTGGTGTGGCCATTGTGAGTGACGCGGCGCTGATTGAGGTCGTGTTGGTTATTTAATCAGGTAAGGCAGAACCGGACGGAATTTAAGAAAACACTAAATGAAAGAGAGGCGAGGAAGACGCGTGTGCTTTATATAGGTTTTGGCAGACAGTGAACAGTGGGCGGCGATCCGGCCATGGCCGTACGCCTCTGCACCTGGACATGCCACCTACTCCTCACCGCCCCCGGAGTTCCACGCTCCAAATAAGGCCGGTCTTCACCTCTTTCCATGCACTAACGCATCTCCGGGCCTCATAACACAGCGTACACGTGCCAGCAGGCTTGTTATGGGTCACACACTGCAGCGTGGGCGTTGAGTTTTTCGGTTTAGGGTTCGTATTTTTGCATGCAATTGCACAACCGATGAGGTGTGTGGATGTGTGCGTGTCGGGAAATCGGGTCTCAGTTGCTACTGTTTATGTGAATATGCACAAAAGTATCAAGTCGGCGCATGTGGGCGCAGTTTACACGTGAATCATAGATACGCCGACACACACATTTGTTTCTATATGACTCCTGTCGTTTTGAACGACCTCCCTGATGATTCTAACGTACCGCCTATCCAGCTTAGTTTCCTTCCCGACAGGGGCAGGAATTAAACATCTAAGGGATCGTTCATTAATCTATGGCAGGGATGTGTGGATTTTCCTCGGTGAATCCTCGGAAGTGAATAGCCCCCAACCCCTTTGGGAATACCTCAAAGTGAACCCCTCATCTCCAGGCAAATACCTCAAAATGAAGCTAAGATGGGCCCCCACTCCACAGCCATGGCACTGCCAGGTGTTACATTACCTCATTGATTATATATTCTCTGCCACAATTGCCACACTTTGTTATACGTGTATATTTCCTAATTCTACTAAAAGGAATTAGACGCTATTGACCATCAAATTGTATAAATTATTATCCAAATACACATTTATAGAACCCTTATGAAAATGAGAGCTCCCCTTATGTGTGGTGTGTGAATCGCAAAAACGGGAATCCTTCCATGAGAACACTCACATGAGAACAATCATTTTCTGGAATATGAACCGAAACAACTTCTCAGTCCAATAACCGCCCACACTGATAGAACTTTATTTCAACAAAAGAAATTACCAGCTTGAGTCCTTCTTATATTCCGCAAACTGTTATCAAACTGTAATTGGATCCCATTGTAAAACAGCCATTAAGATACCAATTACTACATTAACTATTAGTGTAGACCTTTAAGTACCAGTATAAAATCTGGAAATCATCTCTTCAGAATACTCTTGGTATTCATTAAATGAGATCGTTTTTTCAATCTTTTATCTATACTGGATAGGTACTTAGTCAGAATGATTATTTTCATAGACTCCCAGTTTTTCCCTTTGTTGCAATTAGTTTTCATCGATATTGCGACAGTTCGCTAAGGCAGCAGTTTTTTGGTACATTTTTATGGAACTGACAATTTGATAACACACAATGAGTTCAATATTTCCTTTAGCTACATAATATCTGCGTTTCAGGGGATATTATTAAGTAAGATCTTTTTCTGGTTAGCTTTAAATTGTTTAGAAGTTGCACTTTGTCTGTAGCAAGACGGTAGGTTATTCCATTTTGTGGGACTGTGGCGCACCACACTGCACAGGTAGGTAGTACAATTTGTGTCGGTGTGCATCTGGAGCATCCTCTTCTATATTGATGTTTTAAAGAAGATGAAAAACAAAGAACAAGGACTCTAACCCATAGCTATCAGTCCTTATGTATATTTATGCACATTTATTAGGTTTTCAAAAAGTGAGAGGACTTGAAATATATATTTAGTGAGATAGAGATCTTTTACAGTAAATTACTCTCTGATATTCGAGTCGGCACGCTAGCTGCGTTGTAGCTCCTCTGGGGACGATGAATATATACCTTTTTCCCCCTAAACCCTTGACCTTCACTTTGAAAGGAGGTCAACCTTCAAGAAGATTGTATTCTGAACATTCTGTTTCTGCCAAAGAAATATGAAAGCTAAGATACTTTCATTTTTTCCAGAGCTATGATAACATGACTGCTATGTGCAACCGTTATATCTCATTCTTACTAAGATTTTGTTACCCTGGAAACCAGAGGAATCCCATAAATTTGGGTTGTTAACATTGAAATCAAGATTTTGTAAGGTTTTCATGTACAAAAGATAATGTGTAGCATGGATTCATTAGACAGTGTAATAAAATACCATAATTTGCTTGTTTGGAGCCTGTCTAGATGTGAGACTGATGTAAGAAGTTTATCTGAACTTGAGTGACATTGACAAAGGTATTTACTTAACAAGGAAAAGCAATGTGAATAATTCGAAAAAGGTGTCAGTGCATCAGATACCCCCAAGCAACATATACCCCCAAATCTTGACCATTTACTCCCACGTGTACCATTTACCCTACTTCGTGCACCATTTACCCCCACCCATGCACCATTTATCCCGAATAGATATCATTTTTATCATTTATATATACGTCAAAAGTATAGATTCATGTTCTTTCACAAGGTTCAAAAAGTGAGAATATTTCTTGTAAACCCAGGCCGCCTTAGTACGTCAGTAGCCTGATATGACACAATGCGACTTGAAAATGTAGTTGACTAGGAAACTACATCTTGGGATGAGACCATGTATTAGTAGGTATGTGAAGTAGAACTAGCCTCAAGGCTGACATCTCGATATTGCTATACGTCTTTCCAATAGCACACAGGGTAACGACACCGACGCTGAGATTGTAGATCCGCATTTCTACCTGAATTCTATCCTGTTGACATTTACTGTCACGATGGAATTTCTGCCTAAAGTGGGATTCACACGGTGGGATTCACGTACCTCACAGGCCGTTTGTCTGAGACAAATCCTGTACTGGAACACAATCTCCTCGTGTCAATGACAGGGTTCCATTTTCCTGAGACAACTGTTTTCCCTTGCAATTGTCAGCGACAATCACCCCTAACAAGGAACAGAATCTCATGAGGTTTTGACTTTGAACAGGTTTAAAATTTAGAGGGACATTTTGGTGAGACAAATGTATTTCACACGTTCTCCCCCAATCTGTGAGTCCCAGTGGTCCCAAATAACACATATTCACATGGGGAAGTACCCTGAGTCGGCAACTGTGTACCCCGTGTACCCTGTGTACCCTGTGTAGGGGTGCAAGGGTGACACTATGTACCTGTTAGGTCTTCCTATGTAAATTGAATCCGCCATGTTACCCTGAGACTGTACAACACCCCAATATGTGAAACATTCTACCCAGCTTGTAATAGTAGCCGACTTGTGCAAAGGTGTGAAGTACACCAGTCTCAGGTCCATTTGTCCCATCGTGTGAATCCAACTTAATGTTGCGTTGCGCAAGAATGTTAAATTTGATTCATGTACAATGAAACCCAAGGGTATTTCTGCATGTGTGCTGAGTTTCAGGTTTATGATAACATGGATATTCTACATAGTTCTTACGGTCAATAAATTGTAAACCAAGCATGATCTGAGATAGGTTCCGCGAATTCGTCCCGACAAATGAGCCTAGCTAAAACCTCCTTTGACCACCAGTCTGATTCTAAGGTCCGAAGTCCACCTACTACGATATGGCTCCAATATGGTTTATGATGCACCTCCCGATGAAAAAACAATATCGCGTCGGAAGGTTACCTAATATCGGGGCAGTTGACCACGTTTCTGCGATTAGACACCGATAAAAAACCCATACAAACCCCTGTGTCAAATGACCAGCGCTACTACTACTTTTAACCGAGTAAAGAGGTCTAAAAGTTGCAGTGAACTTTCCACCATAATTTGGTACCGACTTTACTGGTTTTTGTATCTATAGATCTACTTACTTTTCTCTATTGTTACTTGTTATTATACTTATTTTTCCTATTTGACATGTACTTGGAAGAACGCCACCTGAGGCGAATTGTACCTTGTCCTATAACTGAATAAAACAAATTAAAAAAAAGATATCACTGCCGCTCCTCCGCCTTAAAGACAACTTTTCTTGGAAAATCGTGTACTACACATTAAGCGTTGTCTCTCTCACATTTGATATCACAGGTAATCCCGAGGATAATCAGTCCTTCTCCAGCTTCCCATTTGACATTTCTCGCGAAATTTAGTTTAATTTATAAGATTATATTAAAAGGGTTTAGTCGGGGAAGTTTTTATCATACACTCTAATAGATATTGGTTTCATCACGATTACAAACTGAGGGGGAATCTCATCAATATACATATAGTAAGACATAGTCAAATGACATAGTCAAATGACATAGTCAAATGATATAGTCAAATGACATAGTCAAGTTTTAATGAAATCATCTGATTTCATTAAAACATAGGCTAATTCTTGTTTGACTATCATCAATCATTTAGTTTGTAAAATGTTTCATTAGTAAATTTCTAACGATGTCCATACAAGGACAATGCCGACAGGAGATTTCCGGAGGGACACTAGGAGACTCATTGATAAATAGCACAGGATATATTCTGACAAATGGCATATAGAAAGACCTTGATGAAGCACGCATATTTCTTCTTTGATTGATTCGTTGACCCACAGAATGTCCGGAAATGATTTGCTTTCAATGAAACAAAATTATACTTCAATAACTTGCAACGTAAATAAATACCACTAAATTGCACATGCCTCATTTAAAATGACAGCAGGATTTAAATGAGAATCAAACAAAAGGAATGTGATGGCTCGATATAGATAATATCTGTTTCACGCTAATTAGTATTGTCACCGGACACAGACCTGTATTGACTATTTTTGATGGGTAACGTTTAGGTTACACGTATTTGCAAAACTAGCATTTGTGTTATAGAGTCATAGGAGGTATTGTCCTAACTACTGCTAATTAGTCTTGGATTAAACTGGGCTCTAATTATGACTTAATCAGTTCAAGAGTCGGGTACTGCACACCACTTTAATTAATTATAATCTGATATTCCGAAAAATGGCAACAGATACCACTAGCGTTTGTATTCCATGGACGACTGCATTCATGCCCGTTTCCATTGGCCGACGAATACCGTGTAGAATGTTTTAAAAACTTTTGCTAATAGCCTATTTCCATTTTGCGTCAGCAGTGCTAAAGGTCCGTCGGTGGTCTCTGACTGTATATTGGGGATGGCCAATGGAAATGGGGTATTAGGAGAACACATAGAATCTACACCGTTCTCGTTGGACAATGGAAACGGGCCTTGTGCGTGACCGACTCTACACATTTCTCCTTGATGCTCCCATCTTCTATACGTTTGTATATTTTCATGATACATCACAAAATTTCATATGATTGTTTATATGGCATGAGTTGTCTTCGTGGAATGATATCTGTAGTGGAAGACAACGAATGGCATGTAAACAATTATATGAATTCGAGTGATGTTTAGATTGTATCCTACCCTGTCACATGTTTTTAACATTAAATGTCACCAGTGGCATATAAATATTTTATGACATAACCGTGGCATACAGGCCCACTATGTTAAGTCTATGGAGATTTATATATGAGGGGTAGGATAAAGCAAGCGATCGCCATTCGTAATGCATTCCAGTTTTATGTGATGCCCATAGGTCAATGCACCATCCGTCCCTGTTAGGTGTGGACATTAATGGACCATCCTGGTAGACTTTCCCATGAGGGCCGAACGGCAACGCCTGATCGTTATGTATAAAGGTTGTTTCACGATCCCCATTATATACATTTCCATATCGCTGTATCTCGATGTATGGATCAATGATGGCCTTTAGTGTGACTTTTACACGTATTTGAAGATATATAAATATCCTCTGCTGTATTATGTCTATACTCTGTGACAATGATACTCCTTGTCTCTGCACATGTAGACTGACTCTTCGTAATCGTTACCATGCTTTTAACTTGCTTAAATGATAAACTAGCCCCATCCCTGCAGGCTCAGGGAAAGTTATTCTATCTCAATGTTAATAATTTCTCTTGTACACCAAATATGGACACAAATGTAGAGACCATGACATTATTGGTACTTTGTAATCACATCTCGTATAACTGTCCCTACCTTAAGAATAAACTGAATTTCTTTGAATACTCAGTGTTGTATTGTGGACATGATAACTGTTTTTCCTTTTGTGAAAACTGATGACGTGTCGCTGGGAAATGCCAGTCACTTCAATACTATAAATAAGATGAATTTCACAGAAAAAGACATTCCCATAAAACTGATGAATACTTAGTCCCTGCAAGACGTATTCCCCATTAGCCTTCCTCTCTCGTGTGGAAGATACCTACCTCACCTCCTGCAATGTAATCCATTTGATCCGCTTTGCTTCAGACAGAACTAGACTCACCGGTGTATATTCCATACTGGAGGTTAGATTGACACCAGCGAGGGACCCCCCCCCCCCCCCCCCCACCTCCAACTCCCCAACACACGTTTCTGTTTACTGTAGCCTCTGCCTCGCTCGTCCTCTTTGTGGATTACCTCGGAAGTCACGTGCAATGCATTATGGGGGTGGCATCGTGCTCGTTGACATTTAAAACCTGAGGTGCAATAGGTCACGTGAGTCTAAGCACGCCCTGTGCATGTGCAGGACGACGGTGTTTGCCTATTGGATCCATTGTTATATTGGTCGCCCTATCTGGCAGACTGGTATGTCCATTAATTAGTTACTACTCCCGTTAATCTATTCTAATACCATCAGTGATATTTACATTCAGAATCGTTAAATTTTGTAAACATCTATTGATCGCCCTATCTGGCAGACTGGTATGTCCATTAATTAGTCACTACTCCCGTTAATCTATTCTAATATCATCAGTGATATTTACATTCAGAATAGATAATTTTTGTTATCATATTGTTTACCTCCCCCTTACAACGCACTATTTTGGTTCGCCAATCTTTCTCTGTCTTAATTCATCATACACCAGTGAATCTTATGAGTCGCATGCTCTTGAGGAATATCTAGACATATATCATCTCTATGCCATCCATATGCTTGAAGGTAACACTGGTCTTGGACCCAAGAACGTATTAAGTCCCGTTACTAATGGGTTTCGTCAAAAATACCCCTGCGTGTGTTCTGGCCTGAGAAGATTTGATATGTAGGCCTACATCAAAAAGACAGGAAGGTAGAAAAGAAGGTAATCTTGTTCAATACATCGAAAGTATCTTCTTTTAATTCTCGACTCTAGCCTGCAAAAGGAGCACCCAGGGGAGGAGCTAGGATCAGCTTCATCCGCAGCTTGCCGTCTCTGTGTTGTTTTAATAGACACAGCTCTCCCCTGAGGCAGGTTCGCAGCATGCTGTGTCTCCTAGCGTGTCACCAGAGCAGCACAAGCAGGCACCTTCCGCCGAACCACAGAGACACCTCGTGACGGAACCGCGAACTAGGGACTCGGAGCTGGCACCTGGTGGACAAATTGCGAACAATTTGCCTAACAACGTACACGCCGCTGGTGAGTCTTTCCTTCTCAGTAAATGAGGTGCTGTGTACGGATTAGAGGGGAATCTTTACGTTCACGCCTCCCCGCCCCCGTTGGTGCAAGACTATGAGTACGGCAGGCCTTGGATATGGTTACTTTGTTCGAATAAAGCCATTATTCCACGTGTACATTGAGCTGCCCAAGGCAAATTAGCATTTGTTATCCATCATATATAAAGATCACTTTGAAAATATATGGGGACTCAGCAAACCACGACCCATTATATAAAACCTGACCAGGGGGCTGTTTTTAAAACTAAGAACGATAGTGGTTGAATGACCACGATTAGGACCTACCACAACGATATTGACTAGGATGTCTTTGTCAGTCCGTGTTTTAAACATGGTCCTACAGAAACGATCAAATCTTTATCGTTCAAGCCTTTCTGATCGTAGTTAAAGGCATGTCCTAGTGAACAACCAATCAGATTGAGTTTTATAGTCACATGACTAAACACTAGGATTGTCTTTAGTCAATGACTAAAGATATTCCTCGTGGAGGAAGGATCTTGGTGGAGGACAATGCAATACCATTTTACAAATAAGCATCCTTTGTGCCTCTGCAATGGATTTATTTCAAGGGAAATATAATAATGTAACCCAACTACACTTTAAGAGGCCATTACAAGCTCAGAGTAGCTAAGTTGTTTAATTCTGCTAAACCAAATATTGTACGACACCCCCTGGGGTTGTCTTCCAATAAGACAGATAATGGAGGTAGGACAGGCCTATGGACGATGTGGATCACGATCAAGATTTTCTAAAACACCGAAAATAAAGATATTTTCCTAATCGTTGTGTAGGAATGTCCTCCACAATGACAGATCACTTTAGGTAATGAGAATGCATCAAGGACCGCGATAGGACCAATTCTTTTATCGTTCTTAGTTTTAAAAACAGGTCCCTGATACCATAACTGTGGTATATGGCCTTAAAGCCACGGGGAAATAGTCCCTCAATTTGTGTTATAGAGCAAAGAAATAGTCCTTATTTTCATACCCTTTAAAATGGCAATTACTGGGTTTGATTTATTCGAAAAAATGGACAGCAATTGTAGCAAACTAAGATCATAGTAGCAATGTGTAAAGCAATATTAAAGCAAATCTATGTCTATGAAATGAGACAATACAAATGTAATTGTGTGTCTCAAAGTGATTAGTCTTAGTCGGTGTGTATCAGAGTTCTTGTCTGTCACAGCACTCTCCTATCGTGGGCAGCACGTGTGTGACAATTTGTCGAGTGAATACGTGCGTGGGTTTATATCGTAAAACTGGATGAGTTTTAGTCTTGGCCACCATATGCCACGACTGGAGTTTGGCATAGTGATTTCACGAGGCAAAGCCGAGTGAAGTCCAGAGCCAAAACTCCAGGAGTGGAATGTGGTGGCCATGATTAAAACGAATCAGGTTTTGATTTTATCCTACCCTGTCTCCTCGATTTTGGAATATTACATGAAAACAATTCTGTATGCCACTAGTGGCATATAAAACTCCGTATGCCAGTCAGCGTGGCATACGGAAACTCAATGTGAAGCCTATGGGATTTTATATTAGGGGTAGGATAAAGGAAAATATCTCTGTTTACCTGATAGACTTTGAATCCGCCCACGTATAACAAGGAAGGATCCTTTTACTATAGCTTTAATATCCTGTTTCAGATAAGAGGCAAAGTAACCATCCCATTATTCTGCTCCTCATTCTGGGTTCAGTTACGTTCATCTACAACTGCATTCAGTGTATGTTTGGTTGTATGGCATGCTCTATTAGAGGGAATCATATTTCTAGCCATTCGTGCTCAGATCCGCCTCAGTTGTTTCTCCTGTCTTTTTCAGTTTTGCGTATAGGCCTTTTAGTAGTCCCAAAGTTTCAATATTCTGTGCAATTTTATGTATACTTCATGAAAACAACAAATTCGACCCATATTCTCGAGAAGACAATATGTATATCGTGATGATGAATATAATGGACTCAAAAACATCAGTAATGTATCCGACTTGTTTTATAGTTCTTTCACTGATGATTACAGGCAATATGTTAATGTGATATCAACATGTCGCTGGTTTACAGTAAATTGGGATCCATAAGAATTCCTAATCATTTTAAGTTTGACAAATGCTACAATTTCAATGCTTCATGGTGTTTTCAATACTACCACTGAAGGGCCGAACCCGGGGGCGGTTCGGCCCAGGAGACCAGAAATGAGGCATTTGGTACATAGCACGTTAATTTCCGATTGAAAGGTTTCTGGTGTAGATCCATATGAGCACGGGGCAACAACCCATATTAAACACCGCCTCAAACTAGTACTCAGGCTTGGCGTCCACCTACTACGATAGAAAATTAGACCTACCGATATGGCACCGATACAAAAACCAAATATCGGAGACATATCGGGAAGGTGCAAAATCGTAGACATGTGTCTAGACATGCCAATCTACCACGCATTGTTTGGGGTTTTATCGGTGTCTAATCGCAGAAACGTGGTCAACTGCCCTGATATTAGGTGACCTTCCGACGCGATTTTGATTTTTTATCGGGAGGTGCATCGTAGACCATATCGGAGCCATATCGTAGTAGGTGGACGCCGGGCCTTATACTATCGTGCTCACCGAATATTTAGGATATTGCTTATCAGTGGCGATTCAAGTGGTCGAACTATTTACGCCTGCCGAATTTTGCTTCCTGACAGATTTTCATTGTGAAATGCATTTCTGGACTGTTTTATAATAGCTAGTTAAGGGATTGTCCCAGTTTACATTAAAGTACAAGTAATAGCGCACATTTGAAGATGTTCGTATTTCTTAAGCACTTGAGAGCAGGATACATTTTCTTTGACGTATGGGTGTCTTCTGCGTGTGGAGAGTATGCTAGGGTATTCCTGGACGGTCACGAATGTACCCGGAGGAGCCTGCTGCTGCTGACGTCACAGGAGCCGTGGAGGTTTCCCTCTGAACTGCCGCGAGGTCCCTTTGGAAATCAGTACACTCTTAAGCACTACTTCCCTCTAAGGCTGGAACCTCCACAACACGAAATGAAGGCCCTGAGTGGTTCATGGCGTCCAAAGACCAGTCATAACTAGAGGGGAGCCAATGAGAATTCCATTCCTGTCCTCATTAAGGAGGTTGAAATGTTATACCCAATCTTATTCCCAATGCACTTAAGTCAACTGCTATTGCTACGCCCTCATTACCTCTAGCGAGTTGTTCTCATCATGTGAAGCACTACACTAAATGAAGGAGAAATGAGCCTGTGGGTAGTAGTACACCGTAGAATATACCGCTACCGAGTCTGGACCGTTTCTGTAACGCTGCTGCCATTAGGTACCTTCACAGATTCTAGACCTAATAATGGCAACTACCAGAAGAAGGGAATGGAAGTCGGCTGTAGGAAAGTAGACATATGCCTCAACACATCTAGATAACGATAGGGGTCCATCCCTTTAGATGGTATACCTTTGATGAAATATCATATCATTGAAGTAGCCCTCACGTATCGTGTCTCACTCTTAATTTAGACATATATTGGAATTCGTGAGATAAAGAGCCTAAACAGAATTTGTAGAAGAGCAGCAATGAGCCAAAACTGAATCTCGTGCATCAACTTAACAAGAAAAATCATACACCGAAATGAAGCTCAAAGCGTCCCTTGTTTAAATCAATCACGTCAGATAAACTTTGTTGGGGTTTTTATATTTTCTTTCCATATTTGATATGCATAAAGGTCTATGTGTTATATTTATCATAACTGAAAACATTCTGAAATAGGAAAATCGATGTTGTCAGAGTAACCAAATTTGTGTTTTAAGAAAGGTCTTAAAATTGGAAAGGATAGTGAAAGAAATGTTTACAAAACACAATGAATACTGATTTCAATTGGGTAAAACTTTTTTCTCTCTCGTGTGCGTTACGTGATCTGGCGGGATCTGTGAACGAATACTGATTTCAAGAGAAGATAGCCCTTTTATTAATATTTCATACAATTTTCAAAAGTCTAAGACTTATTATTCATTCAACTGGGTATTCATGAAAAATATTCTTTGTCACCAGAAATTTAAAAAAAAAAAACACTGGCGGACCAATCGCTATTGGGCACCACCTACCGACTTTTAGGCCCGGCGTCCACTGAGCTTCAAAACTTCAAGAACTTTGGCCTTACGATCCACTTCCCAACGTAAAATCCAAATTGCGACGGAAGGTAAGCTAATATCGGTGCAGTTGATCACGTGCCTACGTTTACTTAACGGTTCATATAACCTGTGTACGGTCTGTTCTTGATGAAAATGCTGTATCTTTGTTTGACTTTGAAACGAGCTTTTTTTATGTCTAAAAATGTGTATAATGCTGTTCCCTGAATTAGAGTGTGTTTTATATTAAGAAAGAAAATTCTACCTCAAGACATGTATAAGTGCACTGGTTGCATCGTGAGGTACATCGGGACAGTGATCACCATATTGTATCTAAAACCGCTTACGATGCACGCCGATGTCAGGAGATGTTTGTCTACGTTAGAGAGATTCCCGATCAGTCTGTACGATTTTTCACATTTTCCATCAGAGTTTATCAGGAAGTCTTCAAGATTGATCGTAGTAGGTGCACGCCGGGTCTTAGGAGAATTAATCGGTGCCGTTTTGGTCGGCCAGTGGAAAAGTTTTAGCCGAAAGATCTATGTAACCCTGCCATGCCTCACTGAGCAAAGAGGGGGCGGACCTACGAGCTTTTTAGAGCAGGCGTACGCCCTATATACGTCGCCTATAGTGCCTAAAGGTTAGTGTGGTCACATCGGCTTCCAGTATACTGCAAAAACACTATCCTTTCACTATCTGTGTGCTACTAACTGTGATACTGGGCAATAAACAGGGTCTCAGTGTCTCAGTGTCTTAGAAGCGTGCCCAAATGACCATGACCAATCACCCAGATTGAAATACCTGATTTAGCTGCTGGTGCTTGATACATTTGGATCCTAGACATAGGCAGTTAAGGAGATGACAAATTGACTGGGTGCAAGTGGGTTTCAGAGAACGATCCATATACTGAATGTAACCCAAACCTTTCAATTGTTATCTATCTATACGGCATATAGCCTATGAGCCATGGGGGCGGCCATGACGCCCCCCGAGTAGGTGTTCTTCACCAATGGAGGTGAAAAGGAAGGTGTTCTTCACTAATGGAGGTGCAAAAGTAGTGAGTGATAATTGAGAAGAGTCACAACTCTAGCCTTGCTCACATATGTTTATAAAGTGTTCCATGTGGAAAACATCATGTCCTGGGTTTGACCAGTATCTTATCCTGCTCTAGGATGGGTGTAGAGAGCCAAGGGAACAATAGTAAAATATTGTAAGGCAGTTGAATTTCGTAAGAACAAAGAGCCAGAATACAGGTCCTGTCCCCCCATATGGGCCTGCCATACTGCTGGCCACCTAGTGACTGCTTCATGAACTAACAATCCCTCTGTCCCCTATATCTACACACCCATTCATCAATAATGACCATACTATTTGCTGTTAGTTATCGATGTACTCACATGCTATCAGGCTGAGTGAGCAGCTCAGTGAGTGGAGCAGTGAAGAGACATTTATGAGTGACCAGGTACAAGTGCAGCTTTAGGATGGCCTAATACAGTTTGACCTCCTCAAAGTACACTTTTAGCAATCGTTACTAATGATATATACTTGTACTGACTGCCCTACCACAAGATGTTTGTTCTCACACAATTGCATAGATAGATTCACAGATTTAGTCTTCAAGGACAGGAGTGATTAGTTGGGATTTGAACATCAATGATCTAGGTCATTAATGAAAAGGCATTATTGTCCTGTTTCAGTCAATAGACACAAGCAACTTTCGTTTTGTTACGATGGGGCTGCTGGTTTAAAAGATAATAATAAAATATCAATAGGGGAATCGTATGGACAGTTAATTACTACTGAAACATACTTTGCTTCAGATTTTATAAAGTAAGGGCTCAATGATTGGGTATGAATATACTTCGAGCTAGGAGCAAATGGTATGTTCATAGATGATGAATTAGCGTGTAATTATAGATTTACGAGTTGGTAGACGAGGCGCACAGCTTCAGCGACTGCTGGTAAAAAGATTTCCGCTGGGAAGTCGACACATATCCCGCCAGATCACTGTATGCACACATTAGAAAGAATTTTACACATAATAATAGATTTACAATTAAAAGGTTTTGGTAACATTCAGTCTATGTATCGTTTTCTGTGAACAATTTGCACCCAGTCAATTTGCCAATTTTGTAACTGCCTGAGTCTAGGATACAAACATATCAAGTACCAGTGGGAAAATGAGGTATTTTGGTCTTGAGTAATTGGTCATGGTCAGCTGGGCATGCCTCTAAGATCCTGAGACACTGGCACCCTGCTCTTTTCCCAATATCACAGTGAATAGCATGCAGACCGTGAAGAGAGTATCTTTTGCGACAAGATGGAAGCCTATCGAAATGGACTTCTAGGAGAACTAAAAAGAACATACACCTTTCCTTTTAGCCAATGGAAACGGGCCTATAATGTATAGATAGTGTTCATGTAAAAACCTTCGTCGGTGAGGGAAATGCTCAGTTTTGCGGTGAAAATGTGAATGTCGACAACGGAGCAACAAAGGCTCGTGACCGCCTTTAGCTACCTGTTTACAACTTATCAGTGAGGCCCTTAACCCTTTCCTTACTAATGATGCCACTATGGCATTCCCCAGCAATGGCATCATTTGACATTTTACAATTTAGGCCCATAATTCATGAAATAATCAATATTATAACACCATTTTTACACAACATATGAATTTAGATATGACCAACATGATTTTTGAAAAAATAAAAAGGTTACCACAGTGACAAAAATCACGTCACGTGACACCATTTTTGAAATTTGGTGCTCGCCCTTACCAACCATACACATGAGCTGGCATCGCCGCCTACACGATGCAGCACAAAATTCGTTCTTAAGGATTGGGTTAATCGTTAGGTGGTGCTGTATAGCGGGGGTAAATTGGGGATAAATAGTCGTTTGCCTGTCAGTATTGTCTCCGTTTCCTCGATTGTATGCACAAAAAGTGGCAAAGAGTCAGCGCGCGGTGCCAAAAAACGTAATCGGTTGCCAGGTTTGGCAGTTGGAATCGCCGCATATGATACATTGGCCACAGATTAGTCCTTTAAAAATAGAACGTGAGACTCGAGGCGAATGCAAATATGCCCGCTTTTATACAACCAGCATCGTCGTCAACCGTTTTCGAGGAATGGTGTTAATGGTATAATTCTGAAGGAGGAAAATTGGGTACCTTGCATTCTCATGGGGTGGCTCTAACATTACCTTTCCTATTCAGACAAAGATTATGGAAGAATTAATGCAAGTGAGCCGTGCTTGTGGGAGTGGCTTCTGGGAGCAACTACCCAACAGTAATTTCAAAGCATTGGATTCTGAAAGCTGAAACACATGTCAGAATCCCGCTGGCAGAGGAAATCCGGTTATTAATTCTTGGGTACTTAAAAAGAAGAGTACAGCAGTAGTGCAGTGGTAGGCAGATAATCATTGATAGAATATTGTTGAAAAGTATTACAATTACAGTAGATCAAAAGCTTGGCTGGACAATAAACAAAGGTAATGACCTATTTGCTGTGAAGAAAATGCAAATACTTCGACGCCTCAGTCGGCTGTTCTTTGACAATCAGAATGAAGTAGGTCAGTGACCGAATTTCTAGTATCCAAAAAGATGATTGAGTTCATCATGACTGAAGTTAATTAAAAACCTTTTTTCTCCTTGAAACTTCCTTGGAAAAGAAGAAATTTTGATTCTAAGAAGACGAGCAATGTAACACATCAGTATGCGGTGCCGTTTGTAACATTGCCATCGATCCATATTTTGTATCTTTCGTCAACGAAATACACTGATATCTAGACGAAAGCCATATCACATATGATTTTGTCTCATGTTCTTTCATATACAGAAGCTATTTCATGTACGAAAGCTGTTTATGTATCTTGTGTCATTCCACTTTCGTCCACAAAAACAGAACCTCCACTGCTTTCGTCTATGAAAAAGCTTTTGTCATTCCACTTTCATTAACGAAAATAGAACTTCAACTGCTTTCATCTAGAAATTACTTACAAAAGAGCTACAAAAGTCTATGAAAGAGATATGGAATAAGACTATGCTACAAATGGCACCCTACGGTGCAGTCAGTAACATAGTCCCTTTCGTTGTGGTTCTGATTTGGTGGGCGAACTCAGTTGTGGTACTGATTTCATAGATTCCGTGGATGAAAACAGTTGTGACACTGCTTTCATAGATGGTATCAATAATGTCACTGATTCTGTGGACGAAAGCAGTTGTGACACTGCTATTTGAGACGAAAGATACAAAATAAGTACCAAATGGGAATGCTGCAAACGACACCCCATACATCAATAGCTTTGTGAAGACCACAGGACGCGAGGCTAGCATTAGGGCTATTGGTATTCAAGATGCCTACATGGACAAAATTAAAAACAAAATTTAAATACAAGTTATGCCTCAGATAGTTTTATCACACAAACAGACCAATTAGAGGTCTCTCAAATCTGACATGATGACACGCTCTAGTAAATTTGTCATCCTTGTCTCTGATAGGTCAGCGATATTTATTTTATTTTAACGTCAGAGGTATTAATGTCAAACTACAAATCGGCAATTGCAGAAACCACAACACTGTTACACCACCACGTAACTCCACGTCTTGTAAAGTTTTATAAACTTAGCACTTGGATATCTCAGACTTTACGTCTGAAAATCCAGGTGTGACTCTCTTGTTAACTCTAGGACAACATAAAATCACCAATGATCCAGTGTGATTAAATATACGTAGACCTAGACTAAAGTTATATTCATAACTCAGTGACAAATATAAATACAAAAAGACACTTAACAGACCTAATTATTAGATAACCATGGCCTGTAAAGGTTAGGGGTAGTCATTGCCTCACCTGGCAATCATCGGTCAACTATATCACATCCCCCACCAGGTACACAGCGCGAATAACCCTAATTTACATATGTATACATCCTGCGTATATAGCTATGATTTTGCATAAATAAGTTAGCCCTATTTTTCATTGTGGATATGCTTCATCTATAGACGTATATAAGTGTCCATGTTGCAGTTATATATATATCCTTGGTATATGGAAAATCCAATGGTATATTATCAATTTTGATTATAAAATCGTTCTAAAACCCTATTTATTATATTTTCATTAAATACACATAAAAGCCCAGCATTCTTTGGGTTTTGTAACGTTTTTAGATAGATAATACTTTCAAAAAGCCACTCTTCTTTAGTGTTCTGGATATCTCGCTGGATATCTCGCTTTATAAGGAATTAGCCTCTATTTATAGACAAGATCTGACTGGATATCTCCCTGCTGCTGCCACTCAGTTGCCGGCAATGCCACCGCCTCTGCCACCGCCTCTGCCACCGCCTCTGCCACTGGCACAAACACCTCTGCTGCCGCCACAGCATTCACACCCACCACTTTTCCACCAGTCACTTCCCATCAGCACTCAGCTTTGGGCTGTGTAGGCAGAGGATTGAGGGTAATCTCTCCACTTACACTGCTGGAAGCCACATACAATGGTGCACAATATTTATATAAAACTACATGACCATGATGTACATGCTACAAAACGAGATGGGGAATCGTTGCTTTTCATGGAAGGAAGCCAAAGGCCAAGTTCTGTAAAAATATCAATTCCTATAGAGTTTTGTAGTATGTACAAGCAGGGTAGGTCATTATATATCTATTATATACCCAAAATTGAAAAGAATGTAGCCGTACTGTCACACATTGTGTCTGCATTGTCATTCATTCTTAGTAATGTCCATAATCTCTTGAGTAATGATTTCCTGATTATTGTCTATTGTCTATGTTCGTCCTCAACCACGGCACATAAAGTAATGGTAAATGTTCACAACTCAATCCTTTGTGTTCACATTCTCCTGATGTTAGTTCAATAGATGTCCTGCTCTTATAAGTCCAAATTATCCTCTCTGTGTTCTCTCCATTGAGAGTTAGTTCCTTACACGTCGGTCTGTAAGTTACGCACAGAGAGGATGGCTTCACACAATGATCATTTACTATAGGCAACTCCACTCCATGCCAAGCGAAGCCTCCAGCGCCTAGAATCAAACCCGTCCTCCAGTGAGGAGCGGCTTTGCTCAGTTCTCTACCAGAACTTATCCTCATACTCAACTGCTGCTCTCTGCAGCAGCAGAGGTATACTCCTCTGCTGCTTACATCAGCAGGTCGCATGACCATTCACTTCCTTATACAGAGGATCCATTCTGAATCTTGCTTCTGGCTATCGCCATCTTGCTTTGTACCTAGCAGTTTTAACTCACATCTGTTTACACTTATAATGATATCACAATCAAATTACCTTTGTTTTAGAATCATAACATAATCTCAGACCAGCGCCTAGTGCATTATACGCATGAAAACAAATATATATATACATTAGATATGTACATATATGCAGTGGTGTATATATGATGTATTTGCTTTTTTCATGCAGTGTACAGCACCGATGAGTGGTCAGAAATTGAAGGCTGGGGGGACAGGGTGGCAGGGGCAGGGTGGCTGGGTGCCAAACCTTTTTTATCAGTATACATACATATTCCAAACATATATTATATGAGTGGCATATATATATATATATATATATATATATATATATATATATATATATATATATATATATATATATTTATGTCATGCACAGGATATTTCTTTTCATACATGCTTGGCGGCTAATACAGCCATTATTCTTCCGTATATAAGGACTAGGAGCAAATAGTATGTTCATCATAGATGAATGAGCGTGCAATTATAAATGAATGATAATTAAAAGGTTTGGTTTAGATTGAGACTATGAATAGTTTCCTGTAACCCACTTGCACCCAGTCCACTTGCCATTTCTGCAACTGCCTATCTACGATCCGCATACATCAAGCTCCAGTTGGTCTTGAGGTATTTTGGTCTTGGGTGATTGGTCATGTTCAGCTGGGCACGCCTCAACGAGACTGTGACACTGGCTCCCTGCTGTGTCCTCAATATCACAGTGAATAGCACACAGATAGTGAAGGGATAGTTTGTATGCAGTACCCTTTAGTCTATATATGGACCCTTCTAACCTCTAGATGATGTATTTAACCCGTGCAAGTACGCTCTAAAAACACATTTGTATATACCGCATATGCTGGCATGAAATATGGAAGTATTCTTATGAAAACATGTCAATCTACATTGGATGCATTCATTTACGCAATGGCGTATATATTAAATTTCTGGGGGTTTTGCAGTGGTACCCCAATTATACACTATTGTCAGTTCCGCCTTCACAAACCCCACCATCTTTCCTCCCTTCCTTCATCCCACACATATTAACTATTTTTATTTCCCGCTCACCCCAAATTTAATTTCTCCCTCTCTTAACTTTTATCCCCTCTCCAAAGGGGCGCAGTTAATCAATTTTAATCATGTATAATTTTGATGATCTATTACCAATTCATAAAATGTTATTCACTAATTCAAAAAACAATATTATCTTTCCCAAACTGCCGCTTATTCTATTCAACCAGGCCTAAGTTGATAGGTTAATGATACACACTCTGCACTGATTAGCTTATGTCATTTGAGACAATACACTCGTTTGCTCATTTAAAAGCGATTCGTATTTTCAATATCTTTACTTCTATCTCGAGATTCCTCCTGTTTTAGAGATGCCAAGTTTCTTCTATATTGCATCGCCTAAAGCAAAGGAATCCTACTGTATTTCGTATTACAGGGAGTTTTTGCTTTCATTACCTTCGATACAATTTTCCTTGTTGTTTTTCATCCGAATACATTTCTCGGAATATTCATTCATTTATAAATTATCATTATAGAATGTATTGTCCTTCGATATTTTTATATTCATCATGTGTATCTGACATTTTGATGTCTTTGTGGTAGTACGATGATTATCATTAATATTGTGGCAGAAGACCTGTGTTGTTTTTGAACCACTTTATTTCAGCTAAAAAGACCCGAAGACAGTCTTATCCGTCCAAGATCGTCCATAAGTGTTGAATAGAGTTGGCCCACATCGTCCATGGGTCTGAGTGGGATACAGAAAAGGGTCTTCATGTGCGAGCCAAGATTTTATTCAACTGGAATGAAGTCATCCATTTGATTTGGTCCCTCAATCTGTGTTCATGTGTTTTGCCTGGCCCATGGCCACGATCGCCCGCTTCACAAGTAGGTGGTGCATTGCGGACGGGTCGCCTGCTACAATCTTCACGTACTGGCGGGCTTGGGAGAGATGATTCTTTATCTGCGCTGCAGCGATACCTGTTGTCGCATGGTACTCGAGGTGTGTGGAACTGATGGGCATTGAAGAGGATACTGGGCCCACCGAGGCCAGCCATATGAAGGCAAGGTATATGGTGATTGCTGAAGTGCGAGCTCTTGAATTGATTTGATTCGTTTCGGCTCACTTGAGCAACCACTGGATGCTCAGATAGACACAGGAGGGAAAGTTTCATCAAACCTATTGGTCTCAGAGGCATGCCAAGCTGACCATGACCAATCACTAGAACCGAAATACCTCATTGACACACTGGTGCTTGATATGTTTGGATCCTATACTCAGGCAGTTGCAGAAATGGGTGCAAGTGGGTTACAGAAAATAATCCATAGACTGAATATAACTAAAACCTTTTATTGTTGTTCATTCATAATTGCACGCTCATCCATCAATGATGAACATTTCATTTGCTCCTTGTGTAGTCTGATTTCTGCCCTTCACAGTGCTGAGCATCCAGACTGCCGCTGTCTTGTCACAACTATTCAACTCTGACAGCTGTCCCCCTGTCGACTTCACCAAGAGTGCGACTGCAATATTAGCAGTCTCCAACTCACGTGGGTTCCGCTCGCTATTTACGTGCCGAAGATTAGCGCAGGTACAATACTCTCGAGGTTTTGAGGGACATTGAAAGGCGTTGTAACGCAAGAGTGTAAGGCCTGGCGTCCACCTACTACGATAGAAATTTAGACCTACCGATATGTCACCGATACAAAAAGCAAATATCGGCGACATATCGGGAAGGTGCAAAATCGTAGACAAAGTCTAGACATGCCAATCCACCATGCATCTTAATAGGCCTTTTTCGGTGCCTAATCATAGAAATGTGGTCAACTGCCCCGATATTAGGTGACCTTCCGACGCGATTTTGATTTTCTATCGGGAGGTGCATCGTAGACCATATCGGTGCCATATCGTAGTAGGTGGACGCCGGGCCTTAGACTAATTGATACATCCCAGAGTAACCATGGACCTCAATATCCAAAAGGGCGATGGACTAGTCTCCACTAGCCGATCCCACTAGCCGATCACCGGTGACCAGGCACACAGGACATTGACCTAGGACCCTGCCCACCAAAGCACTCTACCTACTGCGCTAATCGTAGGTACATAGATAGCAGTGGGAACCAGGGTGCGTCCAGCTCAGTAATGTTACTGGGTCCCCATGACGGCCGCTGGCAATTTGTCTCGCATTGGCACTGGTTCCCTCGGACGCTCCCAGCAGGCGTCGACGTCGATGACGCGAGTTGGGGTGTCAGTTGTTATTACCAGCTTGCCACTCAAGATGGCACATAATTTCACAAACCAAGCCACGTTCTTGCATTTATGAATATTGTATTGTCCTTGTCCCTCAACCCCCTCATCCTATTGAGAAGGTGGGAGAGGAATAGTCTGGCAAGCCCGAATCATCTATCCACAAAACTAACGACTTTATGACGGATTGAAGCTGACATCAGGGACCTGTTTCACTAGTCTCGTGACATGTCTGTGACACCATACAGACATTGGGTTTGTCTAGTTTCGTGACACCACAAGTAGCTGCCCTTAGGAAATACAGACCCCAAATATAAGAATTAGACAAATCTAGACACATCATGGACCTGTTTCACTAGTTCTGTGACAAAAGTGTTAGACAGATATGAAAAGCGGCACCAACAGGGCAAGCAAGAACGGACAAAACGAAGTCTAATGTCTAGTTCTTATGAAACCGGACACACGATCTAGACGCCATCTAGACATGTCACTGTCTAGTGAAACAGGTCCCTGGTAAATAATTCCCTTCCGTGGTACCTTGAAGAAAGGTCGGTACAGCCATGGCATTTTGACCAGCGACCATAACCAGTGCGTGATGTGTCCCAGGGATTGGGTGGGGACCAGCAAGTCTCAGTGTCGATCGATCATTGCGGTTTCCAGTGTTCTTTTCTGCTTGATGCAGGTTTGGTACCTCACAACACTTATTTAGCCTGAAACGCCTACCTGTCTCTACACAATTATTGCTCCTCTTACTCCCTTTGGTACCGACACTGACATCTTGACAATCTAAAAGGCAGTCTGTGGTAGAAATGTGACATTTTTGATGGCCCACTAAATCACAGTAGGAGCACAGATGTTTAACATTGTGTTGCGTGATAACTAAGAAGGAAACTGTTGAGCGTTTGGTCTTTGTCCCCATTCGCCATTGAATTTGGAGCGCGAAGGAATTTGAACGAGGCGATATCTGAGTGAATATTCCGAAGAGCTCTCAGTGTCTCGGATGAATTTTTAAAATCTCCTCCTGATTATTCCAGAATGTACATCCCCTATACATTGCACGTTTACAGTGCTCAGTTTTAACTTGAATAATAGTTCTGTACTTGATCTAAGGTTCCTAGTATCAGCTACTGACATATTGCCTGCTATACTTGTACCAGCGAAGTGACTTTTTGTGCTACTTTCTCATATTGTATGTGTGAGCTCATCCCGCCTGTGTTGTAATGATGTAGTTCCAGTCCAATATAGTTTAACGTTTCGACAGTGTGCACCACTGGAGCCTACTGAAAACAGGGTCTTCGCCCAAGTAGACCCTCCAGTCTAAATAAAAGATCTAAAAAATTATTTTTTTTAAACCTAGACCAATCATGCAAACAAGTTCCGGAAATCTCTATTTTGAAGCCTTTGCAGTTTATCAAGCCAGGAGACGGGTGCTCCTTCTGATATAATGCAATATCGAAAAGGTCGGGCTATGATCTGCTTATAGACTATATAGGCGATCTACCTCGATATCGTGTCGTGCCTGGCTTTGCAAAAGCTAAATTGTCTGCAGTTTGTCTCGGGTGGAATTCCCAATGATGCTGCTATATATGGCCAGTCAGCTGCATCCACGCATATATATGATACTTCTCCCCATCTATTAGTAAAATTTAGGTCTTCAGGGTGCCGAGCTTAAAGCCCAGCTTAAGCTCTTAATATGGGTGTCAGATATTAAGTTCAAATTGATGGCTAACATAATAAGCCCAGCTCAGAGCACTGCATCGGCAGTCTTCATGACCTAATTTTGAGGACTGACGAACACCTCAACATTCCTGGCAGCCACCCTTAGGACAGTCCTACAGGGTAGATTTCTCAGCTCCCTTATGTATCTGGCTACTTTCATGATTGACTCCAGCCAGTGCTGATGCCGATGGATTCCTGGCGGACAGAGGTGTAAACTGTCTCCGAAAGGGGCCAGTCCAAACAAATAGTATGCGCAACTTTCTCCGGCACCAGATGGTGACTGGGACAGGTAAACAGCCCTGAAACACAGAACTATACTTCTGCTCTACGAATAGTCTGTTGCCATCTTTGAACATGAAGTTATATCAACAAGTTGGGGAAGTTTCACATACATTGAGCAAATATTTCCTATCTTATCGTTTAGAAAACAATGATTTTGTAAAATCGTGCTCCAAAGCATCACCCGAACTGGACTGGTGATGCCTTGAGACATCACCCGATGTCTTTCTAGGCATCACCCGCCGCTAATGGGATGAAAGATGTCTCGACGACATTTATGTCAAACGCCTTTGACACCTTCATTTAATGAGTATTAAAATGGGTCACATTCAAGGAACAAGTAGCAGTGTAGGTGTAGGACAGTGTGAGGTGTAGGTGTAGGACAGAGTGTGGTGTGGTAATAGGACAGAGTGGGGTGTGGGTGTAGGACAAAATGAGATGTTTGTGTAAGACAGAGCGGGGTGTGGGTGTAGGACAGAGTGAGGTGTGAGTGTCGGACAGAGGGATGAGTGGGTGTAGGACGGAGAGGGGTGTGGGTGTAGGACAGAGTGGGGTGTAAGCATCGCTGTAAAAAGTGAGTTCTTCAAATAAATTTTGATATGGTTAACTAATTGTTAACTATCTTTTTCTCTTTAATGTTGGAGTTAGAAACTTAATGTCCCTAAATCTGGTTTCACAACTTCCAGAAACAACCAATGCTCAGTAGCACTGGCGGAGAAGTGCACTCTCCTGACATAGATCTCATGTACAACATCCTGCAGCTGTGTCATGAAAGATCCGCTAGGAGAGCAGTCGTAACCAGTAGTGGGTAAAGTCAGCGCTTGGTATGTCAAGATTCAGCAAAGCCGGTCCTCTAGAAAGTCCTTTAAATATATCATGCAATCTTTAACATTGAAGTCTATGGTTGGATGAATTTCTTTATTAACCGTGATTGAGTGCATCGTTCTTTGGCATATCCCTTAAAATACATGGTTAATAAAGGGGCGTTGGTGTCGGCCATATATAATAGTTGGCAGGTTTTCTTCACCCTGCCCAAGGTCTGCTCATTACCCTACTATCTATTACAATTTTATGACCTATTCGACAGATCAACAATATAACATGTCAATATATGGACCAAATCCCATTTCTAGACAACTTACATTACTTAACTTCCATAGTCAGTATCGGGCATCCATGTGGGAGTGCATTAGTATTAAACCATGTTTACATGTTATTAGAATGTCTATCATAGTAAACCAGGGATTATATTTCATTTGATGTTTGACCATTGATTTTAGTCAATTACAATCGAAAAAGAACATCAGTCTTTTGCCATCAATACAATGTTACCATATTTCATCAAGAAAATTACTTCAGCCATATGAGTACAATTATAATTAGAATGAGTATCATCAAAATAACATCGAAAAAACATAACAACTCACTATCTTTGTTGAATAGAATCGATCATATTCCTTTTGGTAATTGATTTAAACTGTTTATGTGTCCGTATTACGCAGTACAGCTGGCAAGTTATTCCATCTAACAGCTGGTAAAATAGGATGTTGAAGTGTCTCAGTATCTAACTACGAAGAAGTTATTTAATGGATGTTGGGGGTGTAATGTTATTGCAGTATGGTTATGCAGAACAGTTAGGTTTACTTCAATTAGGGATATGCCAGATGCCTTGCATTGGCTAAATCGTTCTTTGGTCCATACTTGTACACAATTGTGCAGCAAAATATGCCAGAGATGAGAATATTGGCTCAGGATATGCCAGGTGTACGATATATTGGCTCACAATATTGCAGCAAGATATGCCAAATATTGGTTTCTGGTTTAATTGTACAGATAAACAAGCGCTGATGATTTGGCAAAAAATATATAATTTCTACATTCTTGTTTAAAGTATCCAAGATGGCCTCCAGGTTACCACATTTGTTACTGAAGAAGCCAGAAAGATGTTGATATGGCTACAAGTATGACCCTTTTATCAGGAAGTATCCTCATAGCACTGTCTAAATCTATAATCTCATGTCTGCGTAAACAATATTGTAATTATTTTGTATACCCGTAAGTTACCAAAGCCTGACAACTACACAGCCTATACTATACGGTCTGATAAGTACGTAGCCTATGCTATACTGTTAAAACGCCTGATTCACTGAAGAGCCAAAGAAAACCACCATTACGCTGATGGAGCCCTGCTCCTTTATTGGAACAACAATATGTCTTGTAACTAATATGAAAAGCTGTAACATCGCACATGAACCAATACAGAATTTTGAAAAAAAATATATAAAATAGCATGGGGCCCACATGGTACCTAGCACCCAGCAGGCTCTCAGCGATACTCTTCCACAAAGCCGGTGGGACATTGGACACAGTCTGGTGGATATGGACGGCATTATCATGTTTCTCCCCTTTCGTGAACGTTCATTCAACAGGGAGAAAGTCAAAAGGCCTCCACACATCTTTGACTGCGTATAACCTGGGGATTGAGCGATGCAGTGTGCCGCAATGTTGGATTTGTAAAGGAACTATGACAGCGTGTCCGTTGGTTACTTTACTGAACAACGAAGGTAAATACAGATAAGCGTTAACGTTATGAATCGGTATAGCACCCTGTGGTGCTAAAATCCTTCCAAAACTTTTGAGAATGTCCAAACTTTCAGCCTCCACTCGAGGGTAAGCGGTTCCCGGGTATTGCCCGGGATTTCTGACTATGTCCGTTGCGGTGGAGGTGGGGAGCAGTCAATACGGGATTTGGTTGATACGGTGATTAACAGCTCTTCAATATCCACTGAATACTGCAGTTAATTGAAAAATGAAGGTAAATAAAGATGTCATGAATGTGTATATATGACACTCTGGTGCTAACCTTTAGGGAGCAGTCAACGTGGGTGCCCCAATGCGCTGACAGTATGTTAGGTGTCACCCGCTGTGGATCTCGTCAAGTGAACTTGTTGTTATCAATTGATTTAGCATATTTGAGCTATTTAAACTATACTATGTGAATACCAACACGTTATTTACCTTGTTATTTGGTCATCACACATTCTTAATTCTGATGAAGAGTTTTGTTCAGTTTGGATGGATTAGGGGCTTAGCCAGTGCTGATGTCAGTGATGATGTCAGCACTGCATATATTTCAGTGCTTGCGGAGAGGCAGGGAGCAGTGGATGATGGCAATTACCAAAAAGTATCGTAATTACACCATCCAACTGGTCTGTGTAGGCTCAGCTTCGACTTGAGACTAACAAATGTCTGCTCTGATGCCCAGTATCACGGCCAATAGTGGCATTAAAGTGCTCTTCTGAAGTCCTTCTCTAGAGTCCCTCTTAATATAACACGCCATATCATAACGTAACGATTTGGAATGATTTTGAAATCCTCTTGCAATTAACAGCGACGATTCATAATCTTTGCTGTAACAATAGTCGCCCACATATCCAGTTTAAGAGAAATACATTGGAATATACATACTCCCCCCCCCTTGGGGCTGCCTGATTATTGTACTACTGACTTGACTCCCATTAGAGAATTTATGGAAAACAAGCGCCTTCGACGCGAGGTCTCACATATCACAGTCCAGAGGTAATACATTTTAAAAGGTTGACCTCATCCCCATCACAGAATCCCGTCCCTGTTGGGTCCTACGGGAATACAAAAAGAAGTTATCCCCTCCCCCTGGAATACGTTGGTATATTTTCATACAAATCTGATGTGATCCCAAAACACAGTCATTGGTACATGAACTGGTATAAACTGAAAAGAGCTGCCCGCCCACACCACAGACATATCCCTTGGGGCTTCATGGTAAACCAAAATTACCAAAATGTAGATCCCCATAGAAATACACCTTTAAAAATAAAGAAATAAATGGCACCCATGGAATTGCAAAAGGAAAGTCCCCCTCCCTGGGAATGCTGAATATATAAAATTTCCGCTCCCCGGGTAAAGTTCACCATCCATGGAAATACTGAAAATAATTGCTGCCCCCTCCAAAATAAGGTAACCCCCCGTATCAAATCCAATCCCCATTAAATAAATTAAAGAGAAAAACATGTCTGCATCTATTGGAATTACTGAAAATGACCACCCCTCCCCCCTTCCCCACCCCAACCCCCATCCCCACCCCCCAAAAAGAAAAGAACTGGATAAACAACAGACATATTGTCTCTCCCCCCTCTGCAATGTACTGAAGTATGAAATGAAACTATTTAGAAAATGGAACCAGCGCAATGTCGCCCCAAATCGGCCGCTACCTTTCTTAATTGATATTCATAATGGTGGCGACCTAAACTACCTTAGACCGTGGAGTGTTCGATTGCAGTGTGATAGCAGCGAACCTTGCGCCATTATACAATGGCAGAGACTGTCAGAGGTTCGTCTCAGGGTAAGGAGATCAGAGAACAACAGCATCAAATTTGGTTTAATTAACTGTTGTACGAGATTGACAAAATGGTCTTCATGTGCGAGCCTAGAATATTCATAGGATAAAGTCGAATATATGAGGAAATGAATATGTATGAGTTGTGTGTGGGTGGTGAACATTAAGGGGGTGAAGGCTGTTAGTGGTGGGATGTATTACTAGGTGACTAGGTAGTATTGGGCTTAATTGTTGTCTTACCACCTGAAAAGGACAGTGATCTACCCTCTTCCCATGCGGAGAGATAACAGCAAAACTGAATTTTATTTCTATTTCTATAATGTCATTGTGAAAGGTACCGATCAAATTTTGGCGAATAGTTTTATGTACAAATGTGTGCCTGTGTCCATGTGATAAAACCTATCTGTATCATCTCTTATCATATCTTTTTCATGGAATGTCTACTGTAAGAAATACTTTATAAGTTATATATGTTTCATATTTCTGGGCAGATATTCCTTTATATTTCCAAAGGGAAAACAGGAGCTATTTTAGATATAATGCATTATTGAATTGGCTTTCATTTCACCGTTGTGTGATGGCCTGTTTTGAATTTATCTGAATAACTTTATACCAGTAATCAGCTAATGAATATGAGACCATTCACCGGCTTTCAACGAAAAAAAACCCCACCATATGCTCATAAATGTACGAACCGGATCTCCAATTAGAACACTTGTTTTTACCCTGTCGTGCTTACACTTCGTTTACTCCTTTTATAACATTTTCTATCAGCACGGACCGATTAAAGTAGGATTACGAAACTTTTTAAATTCGCTTTCATCTGTAAGCATGCATTGGAAATTAAAAGTTGGGCTGACCGTGTGTAATCATCAGGTGGCAACAGGGGTCGTTAGTAGTGAGCAGCTCACACGGCATGCTCCAGTCAGCTCAGAAACATAAAACAATGCACCGTAATTGGTGTGCAAAACAATCAGCTGCTCCGGATCCAGCAGGCTGGTATTACGTCTAACAGATCCCCCAAAATATTCATGTGGGTGAATAGGACACTAACGACCTGTATGCCAGATGTATGCCTAATGATTTTCTCAGGATTATTTACTTACAGAGAATAAACACAGGACACACAATGAATGAATACACGTTCGAGGAGTAGTTATGGGTTGGGGCTGTTTGTTTACATAAACTCCTTAGATTCATATTACTTAATGGATGTGAAATGATCCAGAGAAAAAAGTGGAAACCGTCACTGCCGTCCAGGATATGCCTTTACTAATGCAGCTACTATTGATGGTTACGGAAAGAACTTAATGTAGTAGGCCATAATTAGACATGGAATGAGTCAAACACGAGAGTGGGATTTCGTGTTAAACATGGAAGAAGCATAAATGGCCAAAGGTAAATACATCATGAAGAGATACATATGGAAGAGTTGGGCATGCAACATACTAAGCTATCATGAAAATTGCATCTCTCCACTATTCCTCTTCAGGATAATGTTATAAATATATGTATGTCTATTTTGTTATCCACATTTACTTTATAAAACTAACAATCTCATTGAAATTTACAAAGTTTATCTTTCAAGTGTCTTACCTTTACAGAGATGTTTAACTGTTTGGGAAATGGTTGTCTTCCAAATGAATCGATCGATGTCTTCCCTACACTGTCCTAATCTTCCCGATCTGATCGAATAGTAGACAGCAGAAGAGGGTGTGAAATAGATGAACTCGTTCGCAGGATTGATATTGTAAATCAAGCGCACAATTGAATCAACATGGGTTGACCGATGCGTCCTCCTTGAGACCGGTTCTTCTCAACAGTGTCTCTGAGCTTGCTCTCATGGCGCTCTCATCAATTTCAGGTGTCTCTAATCTTGACCAGTGCGGCTCTGCTTCTGCTTCACTTAGTGGAGAGAGGGTCTGGTGTTCTCCTGAGTGCTGCAGGCTTTAGGAGGCAGACAGCGGTCACTGATGACCAACTACCACACTGCAGTTCTGTTGACCAATGGGGCCTCGTCAGCAGACCTCGTTCAGGAATGACACACCTGTTCAGGTGGTTTGAGGTGTCTCATATGTGCGACCCGCATTGTGGTTGTGGTAGTGGTCACCTGGTACCACTCTTCTTTGAACTGGTGGTCTCTCCTGACCAACATTGCCGTTAGCACCTATATGTTAACAGCATCCATAACTTGCTTACTCTGCCCACGCAGAAAGAAAAACCCGGTTCCCCATACATATGTAGATATGTCATGATACTTGATTAAACATTCTCAAGATTTATGTGCCTCAGGTATATCTGAATGGTATTTATGTAAGTACTTAGTTATCAAATCTTCGCTGTGGTCAGAGGTAGACTAAAGCCGTTCCCTTAGCTTTGTATGTGTCATAATGAACTTCCTATGGAAGTCCTAAAATATCAGGATGACTAAATAAATGATTACTGAACAATGATTAAACTTATTTAGAAGACAACTGATATAGGTTTAATCTGAAATCAACTGCTTTAATTATCGCTTCTTTGACAATATCGTTCTAATGGCACTATTTGAGTGGAAAATTGAAAAATTCCTATGTTATATCAAGATCTTGAGCATTATAATGTCAATATGAAAACTATAAAACCAATAATTATACTTGTATACTTTTGAATAAATCGATGGTTGGCACCACCAAATGTCCCAGGCCTTGACTGCTTGTGGTAATTGATAATTTATCAATGTAGATAGAAAATGAACAATGAATTAAAAGGTTATATACTTAGATAATTATTAAGGTATGATATGATTATAAAGAGAAGATATCAATGGAAACCGAGTTTGCACTGAACTGTAAACTTAAGTATGGATATCAATGAATCGAAAACCAGGGTCGTAGGCCTTTCTTTCACTGATTCTCTGTACCTTTCTATGGTAATGTCTAAATCTGTCTGGAGAATTTCAGGTGAAAAAAGCACTCGTTAGCTCCCAGGTTATATCAATGCCGTCTCTTTATACTCACTATTCAGTCTCCCTAATGCATAGTGTCAGCGGGTACTATTTCATTCTCCGTGCTCCATCCTGGCGCCTCTCTCACCTGTTAGCTCTGGTGTGTTTGTACACGGTCTTCAAGTCCATGGCCTAGTTGCTTTAGTCACTAGGTAGGGTGGTCAATCCACCAATCTCCCTGGGTAGGGACTCTGTCCTTTTTCGTATCATTCACACTGCTTCATCTCTTGCTCTCTCTCTCTCTCTCTGTCTGCTCTCTGTCTGTTTTTCATGATACCTGCTCCAGTCCCACCTCCCTATACTTCTCACACTGCCTTTCGCCTCGCTGTATTCTCACTCGGTCCGGTCGCTTGTTAGCCCGGTTCCTGCTTGCCTTCCTGGCCGCATGCGGCGCCCTCCACCCGGAGTGATGGATACCGCAGACGTGGTGGGTGAGTCCGTGTCTGCCCACACTCCGCTGTGAGCTGCTCGGCGGTCTATAGTGGCTGCTCTCGTGCTGCTCGTGACTGATAAGTACTGGCGGGGGTGGACCGGGAGCAATACGAGGAAGTGGAGATTTGGGGTGCTTTATGTCCACATTTTGTTCCATAATTGAATGTGATCATATAAGATTTATATCACTAGAGCCAACAAACCGATCGAACGAACACACGGATCGTTTGTTTTTTCATTAATTACTTGGTTTTCTTTCATTGATTGCAGATGATGTAAAATGATGCAAGGGATCTTTCTCCTCCTCGGAACCGAATCTGTATCCTTGCCCTGGACAAAAAGTTAGCGAACGTCACTAAGGTGTAGATTGTAACGTGGGCGACTGTAGGCCAAAGAGGGGGAGGGCGAAGAGGAAAGAACAAGTAGCAGATAAACATCCATCCTTGACGGAACAGCGCCGATGCAAAGATTAGTGAAAACATATTTGAATAGAACCGAACGAGAGTTAGTTAAACTAGTTTTTATGCCAAGACGGGTAGGTCGTGCTTTATTACATAAGGCCATAGCCTAGTGTAGTGATGAGTAGACCTGACTGCATTTCAGCCAGTCTACTGAATAATTACAGAGAATGCCATTGGAGAGCGAGTCCATAGTGTCTCAGATCACTAAGCAGAGACTTACGGTCGGGTAGTACTCCACCATAGTCCATACAGAGCAGCTGTGTTTATGTACTGTTTAAAACTTTAGGGATTTATAAGTTAGTTAAGTGTGTTTTCCAGGGTTGTAAGGTTATAAATGTGTGCAGAGGTCTCTATCACTATATTAAAGCGCCCACTTCACTGAACACCGACTAAGTCTTCAACATATTTTCTCCGTAAATGGTAGAGTTAAAGACTCTTCTGACATGGAAGGTACATGTCTTGATTAGTATGGGCCTATAATTTGGTCGAGGGTACTCAAGTATTGATATAAAACAAAATGTAAATGTCCATAAACGCCAATGTTAAAGGCGGGGACAGACTGTCACACTCAGCTGGATTTACTCTCCCAGCAGATCTTTCGGGGCGCTAGCGCTTACTTATCTCTGCCAAAGAACTATACGACCCTGACACTGACAGTGTACACTTAGATGCGAGTTAGGGGAATATAAGAACTAAAACCTACCCAAATATGAGATTGGACAATGCGATATGATCGTTTTTGCGAGTGCATATCCATTCATTTCACCTTTGCTGGTTTGGCATTGCCAAGTAAGACAAGCAGAATTACAATACATTTTGACGACATAACACTTACGTGAACTTGTTATAATCGACTGATTTCGGATATATATCCCTTTAACAGAAGCAATATGCCTCCAGGCATTCCCCTGGCTACGGCAGGAAGATGCCTCCAGGCATTACCCTGGCTACGGCAGGAAGATCCCTCCAGGCATCTTCGAGGCATCAGTGACACTTATATACAAAATTCAATAGATAAAAAGATAATTGTTTGATTTAATAGAGAATTTGACAATGTGTAAGAGCCATATTGACCTTTGATTTGTATGATAAAATCTGTTCAGTCACCAAGGTAAATTACTTAATTCACATGACACATCACATGACATTGCTATTTCCCGAAAAAGGTGCCTGCCATAGCAGGGTCGTTTGGGCAGACAATGCCTGCCGTGTAATGGGGAACAGGTAAACTGGGTGCTGCAGGGAAAGGGTTAAGCTATTTAAATTGAACCAAGTTATAAACCTCGATATTTGGCCATTAGGCATTCTTACTCTTTACGGAAAGTTTGTAAAACATCTCCGAATTTATGAAACGGCAGTGGTAGATTGCACACTTCCAGATGATGTCAACCCTTAGTAACCGATAGCACTGGCGGAGAGGTATGCACCTGTAAAGATGAATGTAGGCGTGGGCTTGGATGGGGTGATTCAATCTGCTCATGAAGCAGAAGCTTTTTCTGTATCAAGGAGAAGCAAACACATTGATATCAAACACAGCTGAGTACACTTCACAAGAAACACAAGTCCACATTGAAGCTGCCGAGGACTGATGTCATCCAGAGCTCACAGGCGACTGCTGCGTAAAGGGACTCGGTGGTCATACCTGTGGTAAGGTTACTGACTGGGCTGAGGTCATCAGAGTAGATCAAGGCCTGATGTGGTTGCGGAGGGTCGTGCCTGCCTCTAGGATGGCGACTGTATGAATCATTCAGGGTCCAGCTGGATGTGTATAGTGGAAGGTCATGGGGGCCGACTCTCAGCTGGTCGTATGCCCTGGAGAGTTTAGCCTTCCATACCAAGGTACCATGCCCAAGGCTGCGGTCATGTGAGGCAGGTTTAGCTCTGCAATTTTCTTTAAAGCAGGCAGTGGAGGCGCAAGTAGACTCAGGCCTGCCTACTACCAAAAATCCTGAAATGGTGTAATGTGTGGACCGGAGCTGTCATGCTTGATGCATACCTTTGTTTCGAGCAGAGAGCATATTCGACACTGGGTAATTTGCTGACATAAGCAAAGCAATACATGCAAACATCGAATTGCCTCACCTTTGCCTCGGTATGGGCGGACCATATCTGATGGGACTGTTGTAGGCTGGGCAGGGGGAGACCCAACTCGCAACTTTCTTTCTTCCTTTCCATCCATTCATTCTTTGACTTCTCTTGATGATGTAGAGGCGGGTTAAGTAACCACATTGGTCGTCCAATGCCCGTCAGAGACATCCCTCCATGACCATGGTAAAGATTTACCCTGACCAGCGGCTGACTTGTATAAAATCGCTTCAAGAATATTTATCATCTCCTCAAGGACACCATTCAGCTGTGCTATTATTGATCACAAATTATAAGCAACGATCACCTATGCAAAGTGCCAATACAACGCCATGGTTGCCAGATAGATGCCAGATGTCATTATGATCGACTGGCCAATCAGTGAGTAGGATTTGCAAAGGTAGGCAAGACGTCAACATGGAGTTTTGTCCCTTCCTAACTGGACTTGCTTAAGCAATTAGAATTATCCTGATATTGTGATGCTATTCAATATCTTTGAAGGGAGTAAGATAAATCCAGAACTGCACTAGACTCGTAAGATAAACATAACTCCAATCATTTGGATGCGCTTCGCCTTGATAATGATGACTGAGCAACCAACTCGTGGAGTATTGTTTATCTATATGATTCTAGATACAGGTCTATATAATTAGGTGCAGCAGCTAGCACATAAATCGCCAGGGCAGCTGGAACTGACGCTTATGCATTCAGAGCTGTAGAGTTATCCGTCCATCCCATTCAGGCATGGGGTAACTTGTGTCTCAAGGCCTTCCTGCCGATATTACTTCTTTTTCCTCAAATGTTCCCGATCCTTGGTCATTGTTTTCCTCGTGATTTGTGTGTTTTAGGAAGGAGCAAGGGGAAGCGCCTCAAAACTCCGGTTAACATATATTATGTATTCAGAACCTTTACCTTCTTTTTAACTTCCTTTAACTTTCTTTCTGGGTTCAAATTGTGAAAGTGCTTTTGACGCAGTGAGTAACATTGGCATCTTCATCATTTATGAATTTTTCATATATACCCATTTCCGAACACTATAGTTACAAACCGCTGCTGGGGATGCAGTAATTATGAGTTATCTAGCGAAGCTGACGTTTTCGTCCCAGGCTGACGTGATGTAAAGAGCGCCAGGACGAAAACATAGCTGTTGCAGTTACTTGGTAAGGTTGGTCATTTTTCTTGGGGCTATCGCAGGTAAAGAAGTCATTTTTCTATCGATGCTTGAAGGTATATAGGAACAGGGAAACCAAGTACCGGCACTGCACGAAACCTACCGCTTTACATATGTATCCGAAACGCGTCTAACAGTAGGATTTTGCGTCTAGAAGTTCTACCTGTTATCCGTCTCGTATGTGCCTTATCTAGTGGCATATATACATGTCCATGGTGTGGTCTTATATACGTCATATATACGCCTGATTCCGTTGTATATACAACACCATCCAATAGTTCCGATCTTTGCAACTTGGGGACACCACTGGTAGCATACTTCATTTCCCATTAACCATCCAAGTCTGTATTATATGAAAAATACAATCTTATATTACCAATTTATTTTATAAAACATTTATAAAACCGGATTGAGTATAAATTGATTAATAACACATAATACACCCTGTATTTTTTTTTTTACCGTTTTTCTAATAGATTTGACTTTAAAACACCATGCCTATGTGTCGTCAGTCTTGGCCTAGAATATAAGGTTATAGCTGACCACTGAAATCATCTTACCCCCATGTGAATGCGGCCGCACATGTGTGAATGCGGCTGCACACCTGTGAATGCAGCTGCACATGTGTACCCAGCCCCCACCCGACACCTTGCGGCGGGCAGCGTCGGGCATGGGCGGGCGGTGGGGGGTGGGGGAGGGTTTCCCACTGAGTCAACCTGTACAAACGCAGCTGGTGGCGGACGGTGGGTGGTGGGCGGCGGGCAGCGGGGGGCTTCTCACTGAGGCTGGCTTGGGATGGCGTGGGGTGGTGGGGGGAGTCGGGGGGTGACGGGGGATGGCAGGAGATGGGGGTCAGCGGGTCTAAAAACAACAACAGGCATGATAGAGGTAGCGGACTTTTTAAATTTTCGGTACACATACATATTCACATACGCCTGGCGTATATATATTGCGCAGAGCATGTTTTATCCTGGATACGCCAGGCGTGAAATACAGCCAAGTCGCACACGTCTACATATGGAAACTGTCTCGTAGACGCCCAAAACGCAGACGCGGATAAGAGGTGTATACAAATGTAAACAAGGCACGATACAGCTGATACGTGCATTATCGCGATGGCGCATATATGTGTAAAATGGTGGTTTTTGTGCAGTGCGGTAAGTGAGGACCGAAAAAATTACTGCCCGCGGCTGACGCCTTGGCCAGTAATTTTTCTGGTCCTAATCTCGTAACTTTGACTTTCTCTCACCAGAACATAGTTTTCCTCTATTCCTGCATGGATATCATGACGTGAAATTTGGAAAAGGCTTCAGGTGCACTTTCTATTTGGAACATGTGTCCCATCGATGATGATTACTGCAACCTAGGCGTTTGAAAATAGGAATGTCAACTAATCACCTAATATAGCATCTACACCCGAGAATTCTCATTGCCGAATACAATCGTCAGGTGGGAACAGGGATACAAATTTCAGTTTGACAATTTGTTATCCCCATATTATACAATCTGGTACCACCTCACGACTATTCACCTCACCGATAGAAATCAAACTTGGTACATTTAATCAGTATAATGGGCCGATGAATCATATACTCTGGTGGGTGGTGGGCGGCGGGCAGCTGGGGGCTTCTCACTGAGGCTGGCTGGGGATGGCGTGGGGTGGTGGGGGGGAGTTGGGGGTGACAGGGGGTGGCAGAAGACGGGGGTCGGCGGGTCTAAAAACAACAACAGGCATGATAGAGGTAGCGCACTTTTTAAATTTTCAGTACACATACACATACACATACGCCTGGCGTATATATATCGCGCAGAGCATGTTTTATCCTGGATACGCCAGGTGTGAAATACAGCCAAGTCGCACGCGTCTACATATGGAAACTGTCTCGTAGACGCCCAAAACGCAGATGCGGATAAGAGGTGTATACAAATGTAAACAAGGCACGATACAGCTGATACGTGCATTATCGCGATGGCGCATATATGTGTAAAATGGTGGTTTTTGTGCAGTGCGGTCAGTGAGGACCGAAAAAATTACTGCCCGCGGCTGACGCCTTGGCCAGTAATTATTCTGGTCCTAATCTCGTAACTTTGACTTTCTCTCACCAGAACATAGTTTTCCTCTATTCCTGCATGGATATCATGACGTGAAATTTGGAAAAGGCTTCAGGTGCACTTTCTATTTGGAACATGTGTCTCATCGATGATGATTACTGCAACCTAGGCGTTTGAAAATAGGAATGTCAACTAATCACCTAATTTAGCATTTCCACCCAAGAATTCTCATTGCCGAATACAATCGTCAGGTGGGAACAGGGATACAAATTTCAGTTTGACAATTTGTTATCCCCATATTATACAATCTGGTACCACCTCACGACTATTCACCTCACCGATAGAAATCAAACTTGGTACATTTAATCAGTATAATGGGCCGATGAATCATATACTCTGGTTGGTGGTGGGCAGCGGGCAGCTGGGGGCTTCTCACTGAGGCTGGCTGGGGATGGCGTGGGGTGGTGGGGGGGAGTTGGGGGTGACGGGGGGTGGCAGAAGACGGGGGTCGGCGGGTCTAAAAACAACAACAGGCATGATAGAGGTAGCGCACTTTTTAAATTTTCAGTACACATACACATACACATACGCCTGGCGTATATATATCGCGCAGAGCATGTTTTATCCTGGATACGCCAGGCGTGAAATACAGCCAAGTCGCACGCGTCTACATATGGAAACTGTCTCGTAGACACCCAAAACGCAGATGCGGATAAGAGGTGTATACAAATGTAAACAAGGCACGATACAGCTGATACGTGCATTATCGCGATGGCGCATATATGTGTAAAATGGTGGTTTTTGTGCAGTGCGGTCAGTGAGGACCGAAAAAATTACTGCCCGTGGCTGACGCCTTGGCCAGTAATTTTTCTGGTCCTAATCTCGTAACTTTGACTTTCTCTCACCAGAACATAGTTTTCCTCTATTCCTGCATGGATATCATGACGTGAAATTTGGAAAAGGCTTCAGGTGCACTTTCTATTTGGAACATGTGTCCCATCGATGATGATTACTGCAACCTAGGCGTTTGAAAATAGGAATGTCAACTAATCACCTAATTTAGCATTTCCACCCAAGAATTCTCATTGCCGAATACAATCGTCAGGTGGGAACAGGGATACAAATTTCAGTTTGACAATTTGTTATCCCCATATTATACAATCTGGTACCACCTCACGACTATTCGCCTCACCGATAGAAATCAAACTTGGTACATTTAATCGGTATAATGGGCCGATGAATCATATACTCTGGATCAGTCTTCGATCTCGTCATTTTTCCATGCAGAAGAGGCACTTTCGCTCCTCGACGACAATTTCTTTCTCAACAGTTTTTTCTACACAAAAGAAACCTGTCAGTGTTTCTATTGGAATAAGTAGGCCCTACTCAGCTGGAATCTCCTAAGTTTCTAATAATCAGTACACTTATTTCAATCGTCAGGTGGAAACGTATGTAAATTTTGGGTTCACCGATTATCATGCAATTCTCAAGTGCTACCACCTGACCATTTTTTGTGAAATGCCCAAATTATCGGGGCCAATTCCACGAATTGGTATATCTATAGAAGACCCTTGTACTATTCCAGGAGTAGTGCACACTTTATTTTTAGTCTACCCTTACAATGTATACATATTCCTCTCGTAGCTTATGAATTCAAATTTGTGAATTTGACTAATGACCTCCATAGTAAGAATAGCATGATACATGATAGTTTATGCTCTCATTTTCACTATGAGTCCTAATTTTAAATTGTTGGTTTATAGGATCTGTGTTTCCTGTCTCACATGGCACCGCATAGGAGCGATGAGACGGTGGCAGTGACGGGTAGGGACACGAGGGCAGAGAGCTGCTCAGTGAGCTGCTCAGTGCGCCCAGCCCCCAAGCCCTTCTGAGCATCTCCCGTTATAATGTGTGCCTGAATTACCTCGGGAACGGGTGTCTAAATGTCAAATGACAATGCAGATGTTCTGTCTTGTACCAGGTGAGTGTGTAAAATGCAGGTTTCTCTAAATGACTCGACGAAAAGGGGCATTATATGCCCTGAAATTGTGTTAAATTAGCTGGAACCTTAAGGCTACATTGGACAATGGTTTCACATTGGACCGGCGTCCACTGAGCACAAGACACATCTAGGATAGGCCTCACTATGCACCTCCTGATGAAAATCAAAATCGCGTCGGAAAATGAGCTGATATTGTGACAGTTGATCAGTTGTCTACCATTACTCTACGATTCACGCTGCCTGTCTAGGATTTGTTCGCGACGGAAATATTTAGTTATGGTGGTGTCATGTTTAAATATCGTAGACTATCGGTGTTTATAGTAGGGTATTTTCCTTGGACAATTTCTCTCAAGTATGGAATGCCTGACAGAAATTTATGAAATTTAAGAATCAAGTATCAGAATTATGTAAGTATAGATACCTCTGCACTGCAAATAAAGGTTTGTCTTTTTTTAAAGGATTTAAGTGTAAGTGTCTCAAATCAATCATTTTAGAGTTTGACTTGGAATCGAGCTTTTAGTGTATGGAAAGATATGTAATGCTGTTCCGTGTATTGGTAAATATCATTCATAACCTTGCAATCTTTCCTGAGTTATAGTGCATTATATATCTTAAATAAAAAGGATACTTCAAGACCTACATTGATACCCTTGTTGCATCGAGATTTGCTTCCGGACTGTGATCACCTGTTTTTGTACCTAAAGCCGATTACGATGCAAGCCGGCATGCCTAGACTAGACGTTTGACTACAGGGACCTGGTCATTTGACATTTTGCACCGTAGTGCATCGGTAGGTCTTCAATTTCTATCGTAGTAGGTGGACATTATGGGCTTGAATGGGCTATATTTCAAGTATTGCATGATATTAAATTGCAATACCTCACTGCAAAGCTCACTATGCGGGGTTCATACTGTAAATCAGGTTTCTAAAGGAAGCCTTAGCTTGTTCTCTCACTGGCCGTTATAGACACGGGTCACTCTGTCGGTTGCGCTTTGAAAAAAAATCAGTATAAAGACAAACATTCACCTTATGGTAGGTGATACATGTCGTCATAAAAAAATACAGCATATGATTACATTTATGACGATACTGTAGTAGAAGGAAAGGAGTAGAGAGAGCATAGGCAATTCAGGACATACAAGTAGAGTAGAGTTTGATTTTCCCAAGGATCGTCTGAACATGCTCATACTCTTTCATAATTAATTACCCCCTTTGAATATACTGCACAAGTGTATAGCATGTCTGAACATGCCCTACACTACATATACACACTTTGTACAGTGTGAAGTCAACATCAAAGAGTTATCATTGTCATAGGCTTATATAGACTCTTGTTTACCATAGCATTGGATTTTGTTAAGGTTTTGACATGATCCTATTTGCTGGATTGCACCAGCTTTGTGCTGGAGCAAATTCCGCCCCATTTATAGATCAAGGTCAAGCTTCTAATGCAGATGTTAAAGGCTTAAGTAAAATGTGATGGCCAGTGCCTATATCAGCAAATCCTATAAGGATCTCTGCCTTTCCTGCCTTGAATTCTTGAACTCGCGTAATAATAATCAATGAAAGCGTGAAGGCTGTAAGATCCGTATCTATATAACACTGGTCTAGTTGTGAGACATTTGGTAGATAAAAGTTAAACAAGTAATGACATGAATATTGGTAGCCTACCCAGATTTTTTATGTTGGGAGGGTGGGTGGTAAGGTTAAGCCCATAAGACATCAACATTTGTACACGATTCATTACGACCATCGGCTCGGTGAGAGTCGGGAATGAGATATCGTTGTCTCAAGCCTATAAAGGGCCTGTTCCATCTAGCTGACAGTAATTTCGTGATCGTCGGCTTGGCCTTAATCTCAGTGGGTTTAAAACCTTCGCAGACACGACCCACGGCGTCACCATCTACGACGACGGCCATGGCCATGTCGGGATAGATACGGCCTTCGCCCATGTGGTGGCTCTATCGTGCTGGCTCACCTCTCCAAGCCGGCCTCCGCAATGACGCAACCCCAGCACCTCGCACCTCTCATACTCATTGTGGTGGCGGCCACAGTCGCCGCCTTTCCTCGATGTGCTGCCACCCTCATCAATATCACCAATGCAATCGTCCTGGCAGACCTCCAGACAGGAGCTGACCGGGACCCCGTAATGGCTGCCGGCGGCCATGCCCTGTGGCTCCTCTCAGTGGTAAACGATGTCAACATTCAGATCAACGTCGCAAAATATAAGACTGGTGACCCGGTGGCCACCCTCGTGAGTGGCGCCTTGCCACCCTCCCTTCCGCCGCAAGTGGCGGTCCTACTTCCAGTTCCGCCTACAGAGAAGGGCAAGCCCGTCTCTACATCCGTTTTTGCCTGGACATGGTCCTGCTCCTTGCTCCCTCGCCTCGACAGATCTCAATGTTCCAGCAGTCTCCCGGCCTCCAGGTCCAAGAAAAACTATGCCTCCAGTGCTTGGCCCTGAGTCACCCTTGCTGGAGGAACAACGACCTCCTTCAATCACGGCCAACAAGTCGTTCACGCATGTCCCAGCATGTGCACCTCCGCTGCTCCCTCACCATCTCGTTAGTGTCTGCACCTACCTGAATGGGCCCATCGCCTATAGGCCCGAGGGCTGCCATCCTCATAGGCTACTATCGAACCAGGTGCCCGCAAAGGGACAAGGTAGGCCGGGGCATTAAGCCCTCTGGCAGGAGGATGTTGTCCCCTTCCCCTCAGGCCTCACTGTCCTCCATTCTACCAAGACTCGGATCTCCCCTGACCCTGACCCCTGCCACTCACAGTCCTGGCCCATCACGGCTCCCCGGCTTGCCCACGGCCAACTGCGTAGCTTAAACCCAGGCCTGCCATCCCCGCCTGGGGCCTACGCCTTTCTTGACGCCGCTCTTCATCATCACGGCCACTGGGCCTCCGAGTTGTCCCTCTGGGCCTATGTCCCGTCCGATGCCCCCTCCATGGTCCCCAATGCCCTCATGAAAGTCTATGGCATTTCCACCAATTCAAATCGAGCAATTGTTTCATGACTTGAATAACTTAATTTTCAAATAGCCCAATAAAATTTCAATATCTATTACTTCGAGTCCATGTTAGTCATTATGCCTAACTGGCAGGTTAGGGGTAATGTGAGGCACGGACCAGAACATCTGAGACCTGTTTCAGTAGTTTCGTGACATGTCTAGATGGCGTCTGTGATACCATACGGACACATCACAAGATTGCAATCGATGACACACAGAGTTTCACTCAATTCTCGTAGAAATTAAGCGATGACACTTTGACATGAGTAGGGGATACATATAACCTATAACCGTTCCAAATATGAAGAAGATTGGTCACTCCGATTTTCTGATATTTGCTAGTCTTTTCCCGCTGATGCTTGCACTGTTGGTGCCGCTGTTGTCTAGGCCTAATGTCACGAAGCTACTGAAACAGGTCCCTGGTCGCAAGGGATGCTTCCACGTGACTTGGGCCGCCCCTGGCCTACCGGGCAGCATACGACCTAGTGCAGCTCTCACTGCTCTGTGAGTGCTCACCCTCATTCACTCTCAGTATGTCAGACCATTAAGAGCCACCCACCCATCCTACAAGAACAATTACTTTCCTCTTCTTCTCCTTCCTCCGCGAGAGTTTTTTCAACAATTTAAATTGAGTAATTGCCACGGCAATTACCTCGGGACTTAAATAACTTTATTTCAAAATCCATTACCTCGAGTGTGATATTCATTATGTGCTTTAATAATTTCTTTTAAAATACAGCAAGCTAGAAGGGCGTTGGTGCAACACCAAATTATTATCAGTTACTGATGTAAAACACCTAAAGAGAAATCCTATCTTAGAGGCCATCCATAGAGTATGTGTGTGTTAAAACATCTAAAAGGGTCCCTCAATCAACCTGCTATGCCAACATCGAAAAGACATGACTTTGAACAAAGTTTGGGAGCAATGTTTCATGAGAGGTTTATATTGGAATACTAACATGATCGTATCCCCTAGGACTTGAGTGCTGTAATGAGCACTAAACTAAGGAAACTTTTTTGGTTGAAAAAAGCTTTTATTCAATCTGTCTGTTGACAGGTCTTCCATGAATAAATACATCATCTTGTATATAGTAACATTTTTGAATCTATATGCGAACAGTCTGAAAAAGTCAAAAGTGAGCTTAATGACATTGCACATGGCTTTCTCTTAAGTCAAACTAACACATTACATCTCATTACATCAGAGCATGTTTTCAGTGAGTTCTATTTTGACCATGCCTTTAAACGCTTGTTTTGTGGGTGCAAATTGTGTTTCCGGGGATAATCTGTTCCAGATCCTAGTGCCTCTATAAGTAGGCTCGCTTATTACCTTGTGTTTTGAACCTGCATTCCACACAGCGCAATCTTTCATCACTACGGGTTCCTCTGGTCTTTAATACAATATTCGAGGGCACTTTTGACAACTTATTAAGCATACTCATCAATTGTATCTGCCTTCATATATGTAATTTCTCCAAATTGCAGTCAGTATGGAGACGATCCACTCCAACATCGGCAATCGAGACCCTGTTAATAAGTCTCAAGCCCCGATTCTGAAGTCTCTGCAATTTTGTTACCTCAGTCTTATTCGCACCGTCATGTAAAAAGCATGTCCATTACAGGGCGTATAGTGCTCAGAAAAACTAAACGAGCCACATCCCTGGTCATACAGCTCCTTAGTTTCTCAAACTTAAACAAACGGGCATTGGTATATTTCCTGACATGCTTCATGTTGTCATTGAGACTCAGGGCCGAGTCATTATCGCGGGCATTATAAAGATCATCTTTAAACTTGTACAGTGCGTCCGCCGTACCAAGGTTGGGTCTAAACCCGAACTGGTTATTACAAAACCTGCCCTTGCTGTCGACAAACGAGTACAGCCTTTTATGCATAACCTTTTCAAGGATTTGTCCCGGCAATGGGAAAATACTGATGGGTCTCCAGGGGTCTCCACTTTCGTCCTTCTAGCTGGTCGTCTTTCTGCTCCCTGAGGTCTCTCTTCACTCTCTGCCTCTCTGTCCCTCTCTATGCTCCAGAACCCCTTTTATTCCATTTCAACACTCTTTGTCTCCTACCACTAACCAATCACCTCAAGCCATGTTAGTCTATCTGGGTTAGGGATCAGATCATGTCAGAGCCTCATTGGTTGCTCCCTACATGACCATGCCCGCTGACGTCAAATGACCAGCTCTTGTTGGGATGCGTACCCCTGTTGTCCTATCCGTTATCCGGTGAATTGCATCTCTGCTTATCCAGCAATATTTCTGATACCCTACAAATACAATATGAAGTATAACGAATTATAGCCTTTATATAATTCTAACCTGCCTACAAAATTACAAACCATCAGCAACAAATACACAATGATACATGTGAATGCACTCAGTCCTAGTTTCTCTGATGTTTACTATATCTAAACGAAATTCTTGTAGCCTGACTACAATATTTCACATGTGCATTAATGGGGGAACATTGAAGAGGGGGCGGAGGGTCAAATATTTAAAAATTGTGCATACTTACTTTATGATTCTCGGATCCAACTTACACTTCAGAAATTTACTTAAGAAATATACTTTAGAATATAGTCAACGAAAAACTTCAACTAGAAAAATCATGGATTCGCTAAGAAGAATATCAAAATAAACATCAAAAATGAACTAAACCTTACGACGGCGATCATGCTAGGTCAACATGGATCTATTTGAAATTCGACTATGTAAATCCTTAGAGACATAATATCATATCTTAAAAATGTCTATTACATTTGATCCTTCCCAGTAATAGAGAATATGGTTCTGCATCAATATGGACCAGTGCAATGTGATGGTACTTATGAAATGCAATTGAATCAGGGCTATGTGTCAATTACTAATAATGTAGGAAGGCTGTCTCCTTGCCGAATATCTCTAACGCTAACTATGGTAGCTGATTGCTTTCGCTTACGGTGTCTTGCCCATCTATTCCGTGTCACTTCTTACGTCTGTAACGCCATCAGTCTGCAGGAGAGACGGTGAACGGTGCACCGGGGGTAGTTTGTCTTCCTTCTCGATTTCCTTTCCCACACCCGACGGAAATGTCACCGAGAAATGGGAGCGCTGGTGTGAAGCCTAAGGAAATCGTCCTCTATCCGGACGGAAAGATATTTCTGTCTACCTCTTAAGTAAAGACAGAATATATCAGCAAATACTTGATAATTTCATTGAACTATTAATATTGTTGAACCTATCACTTGATATTTTTCTAAATTTTTCTACAAATCACTTTATTTTATCGAATTTGATAAAAATGGCTTTGTAATAGCGAGCAGTAGTCAATCAGTGGTGGTTTTCTGCTCTTGAACTACTACTCACTGTCGGTTTGGCATGATGCTTTTGCTGACTGCCATCGTTTAGCGTATCATACGAACAGATTACCTTACACATACATACTGAACGCAGAATACGCCTTTTTCCGCCACTCCACGGGCACATTAAGCAATACGTTTCTAATAATAAGTCGAAAGGTGAGTAATACATAGAACGTTACCATAATTTTGATATATGTGGTCGTATTCTCTTCCAGCATATTATCGGGTTACTCTTCGATCTATACTAAGGTGAAATGGAAGTGACCCTCTTACAAAATATTAACCCACACACAGCCATGCATAGGTTTTATAATTCATGTAACAATGGTAAATCAATAGAGGGTCATAATCATAAATTTAGAACCAAATCCTAGAGAATCTGTGATGTGAATCATTTATCTACCTGATAATGAACCCATCTTTGAAACTCCTTATTATTCCTTCATAGTATTCCCCCTACTAAGCGGAGTTATTCTCAATGCAGGATCTAGTCTAGTCATCAATTTGCCCTAGCACACGAATATAGGACCATCACCTCCTACGAAAATAGAATTGGTCGGATAATGTATCAGGAGATCATTTTATGAAGAGAATAGAATTGATTGGATAATGATGGATCAGGAGATCATTTTGTGAAGAAAATAGAATTGATTGGATAATGTTGTATCTGGAGATCACTTTATACTAATTGTAGACCTCTAATAGATGTACCAGATTGTAACAATCAGCCTGTGGTGATTTCGGAATTCCTAAATTGAAAGCTAATTTCAACATGTTAACGGCTGACTATACAAGAAACCAGTCTTTGTAACTTTATTTCAACTTGTGAATTACTTGTGATCTATGTCAGATGCAGATGATAATGTATATTTTTTTCTCACTTTTTCCCATTTCTCACTTACTATGGAGCTATTCAATTAGTATAATTGTTTGTAGGCGCGAAAAGAAAATAAGGAGTGCAAGTAGATTGAATAACATGGGGTCTATGCATACACTATATTATACAATATGGTATCAAGCATCATCTGAAAGGTTTCATGGGGCCAAGGCTGCTCATCAGCCTTATGCCACGCCCCCTCATGTCGAAAGCTTTGTTGGTCGCATCCTGAAGGGATTTCTTGTGGGTCTGTAGGCAGCTTAATTTATAGGATAAAGGATTTGAATGTGGAGGAGTTAGCGTTTTAGAGGGAAGCTTTTGTCACATTCCCAAACTCATTATCCCAAGAACCCTGTGGATGAACAACACGGTGACGCAGATAATGTATAGGTGAAATGAAGTGTACAAAATTGTAGATAGATAATATATAACGGTTGTTGACTGAGAAATGTTTAAGATAAGATTTTAAAATTATGTTGGGGATGGTGGGTGGGAAACAATGAATTTCGCGATGTAGGTGAGCAATGGTTCAAGGTGAGGTGGTGACGTAAGGTGAGAGTGGTAGCGGTCTTGTGAAGGTGGCGTGTGTGATGTTGCCCTCCCCAGGGGGCGAAAATTACCCCTTAACCCTGGATAAAGAAGGAGAGCCGTAGTTGGGCAGAACCTCTCGTCCAGGGGAGGGGGGGGGGGGGGGGGGCTGCAGCGAGACACCACTCTAGCATATTTCATTTGCCATTAGTCATTAAGTCCTTGGTATATGGAAAATCCAATGTTACATTATCAATTTTGATTATAAAATCTTTCTAAAACCCTAATAAGTATCATTTCATTAATTACATATAATAAACCCAAGATTCTCATGTCTTTTTACCATTTTTTATGATTATACACACAATCAGAACACCACTCTTCTGAAGTCATACTTTGGGTATTGTATATATAACACTTTGACGAAGACTTGTTGGTTTCTTCTTTAGGCCTCCTCTACATGTGTATATGGCGTTTTGGTAAGATAGTAATAAACGCAATCTAACATAAATAGAAACTCGAGAACTCATCTAAATGGAACTCATACGTTTTAGGGACATGCAAACAGTATGGTTATTAATTTGTTTACAAAAAAATACATTCAGCATACAAACCGCTCGATGCATAACCTCTGTATATTTTTGTTCTCTCTTTCACGCTGTCTTATTCAACAAATGATTGTGAGCTTTCTAATAGTTAATATGTGTATCTCGCATTTCCAGTTTGTCTGACCTCCATAACTAGATTGGACGGAAGTCGCCATCGCAGACATGTGTTATGGCTTCATTCACCACCTTGTGTCATATACTATCACCAGGAAGGTGTCAAGCACAGCTTCCATTCCATGCATCCCGACCAGATTTATACGGAAACTGGTTTTCTGCACATCGAAAATGCGGTCAAATCATTAATCAAATATATCTGAATGCAGATGCAGGGGTATATATCTAATTGATAATTTTACCAACTATTTTGACTTACTATGACAGCGAGTCTTGTTTTCGTATTTTCATGTTCCTACAAATGACGATATTTTACCTAGTCTTGTGATTACCCTGTAGGTTACAGTGCGACGTACAACAATAGATACGTCAGGGGTATCAGCGGGCAGTAGATGTTGCTGATGTGACCACAGGTACTCATGTGATAATATGACTTTCATCATCATTCTCCCAGATACATCTTTTGTAGTAATGGACATAGACTGTGTTGTCCACCCTGCACGACTGTTGTCTCAGCACTCTCCTCTCACTCGACGCATCACTGACCCACACCATCCGGGGAGTAACTTCCCTCATCTCATTTGTGCAACCGTCCGCGTTCACCAAGCCATCTCACTGTTTGTACAGCACTTGTAAAGGGTTTATCAGATTGTTGTTAACTGTTTGATTCATCGTGTCATCGCACCTCTCGTGCATGTTTTCATCGCTCTATTATTGAAAGTTGATACACATCGTTGTTAGTCAAGTCTTTGGTCACTCATAGGTTTCAGAGACCTATCTTTAGTTTAGTGTTACAGCACTCAAGTCCTAGGGGATATGACCATATGTTAGCATCCCGAGAATAAAACCTTTCATGAAACTTTGGTCCCAAACTTTGTTCAAAGTCATGATTTAATGTTGAATTAAGGGGTTAGTCGAGGGACCCATCATAGATATTTTAACATATACCTATACCCCGCTGTGTCCTACGCCCACACAAAATTCTGTCCAACACCCACACCCTGCTCTGTCCTACACTGCACGAAAACCATTATTTTACATATGTATACGAAACGCGTCTAACAGTAGGATTTTGCGTCTAGGAGTTAGACCTGTTATCCGTCTCGTAGATGCCTTATCTAGTGGCGTATATACATGTCCATGGTGCGGTCTTATATACGTCATATATACGCCTGATTCCGTTGTATATACACCAATCTCAAAAAGTTCCATTCTCTGCCACTTGGGGACACTACTGGTAGCATATTTCATTTGCCATTAACCATCCAAGTCTGTATTATATGAAAATTGCAATCTTATATTACCAATTTATTTTATAAAAACCAAATTAAGTATTAATTGATTAATTACACACAGTAAACCTTGCATTATGTTGTTCTTTAATTGTTTTTCTAATAGATCTTACTTTCAAACACCATTTCAATGAGTCAACCTTTACAAACGCGGCTGGCGGCGGGCGGTGGGCGGTGGCCGGCGGGCAGCGGGGGGCTTCTCACTGAGGCTGGCTGGGGTGGCGTGGGGTGGTGGGGGGGGCGGTAGGGGGTGGGGTTGGGAGGTCGCGGGTGGCAGGTCAGTGTTGGTGTATCCTCTACCAACACCAACAGGCCCGGGCGGGCTGCGGGTCGCAATTCTTTTTTTTTTGTATCATATATACGCCTGGCGTATATATATTGCGCAGAGTATATTTTATCTTAAATACGCCAGGCGTGAAAGACAGCCAAGTCGCGCGCGTCTACATATGGAAACTGTCTTGTAGACGCCTGAAGCATAGACGCGTATAAGAGGTGTATACAAGTATAAACAAGCCACGATACAGCCGATATGTGCGTTATCGCAATGGCGTATATATATGTAAAATGGTGGTTTTTGTGCAGTGCTACACCTACACCCCATTATCCCCTACACCCACACCCAACTCCACAACACCCACACCCCACTCTGTCTGATACCAACAACCCACTCTGTCCTACACCCACACTTCATTCCGCCCTACATCCACATCTTACTCTACCCTACACCCACATACCACTCTGTCCTAAACTCACACGCAACTGTCCTTTACCCACACCACCCTTTGTACTGCACCCTCACCCTACTCTACACCCATAGCCCTACCCTACACCCATAGCCCACTCTGCCCTACACCCACACCTTACTTTGTTCTACATCCACAACTCAATCTGTCCCATTTCCACACCACTCTGTCCTGTACCAGCACCCTACTCTGTCCTATGCCCACATCATGCCATGCACCAAGATCTTATTTGAATTGTACAACCACAACCCACTCTGTCCTACACCCACACCTCACTCTGCCTGGAGTGTGTGAATGTTGGTGTTCATGGATGTTATTGATGGGACTGGGTGTTGATGGACGTAGGTGTTGGGTTGGTGGGTGTAGGTGTTGGCGATGGTGAATGTTAGTGAGTAGGGGTGGGGTTGGGAGGTCGCGGGTGGCGGGTCAGTGTTGGTGTATCCTCTACCAACACCAACAGGCCCGGGCGGGCTGCGGGTCGCAATTCTTTTTTTTTTGTATCATATATACGCCTGGCGTATATATATTGCGCAGAGTATATTTTATCTTAAATACGCCAGGCGTGAAAGACAGCCAAGTCGCGCGCGTCTACATATGGAAACTGTCTTGTAGACGCCTGAAGCATAGACGCGTATAAGAGGTGTATACAAGTATAAACAAGCCACGATACAGCCGATATGTGCGTTATCGCAATGGCGTATATATATGTAAAATGGTGGTTTTTGTGCAGTGCTACACCTACACCCCATTATCCCCTACACCCACACCCCACTCCACAACACCCACACCCCACTCTGTCTGATACCAACAACCCACTCTGTCCTACACCCACACTTCATTCCGCCCTACATCCACATCTTACTCTACCCTACACCCACATACCACTCTGTCCTAAACTCACACGCAACTGTCCTTTACCCACACCACCCTTTGTACTGCACCCTCACCCTACTCTACACCCATAGTCCTACCCTACACCCATAGCCCACTCTGCCCTACACCCACACCTTACTTTGTTCTACATCCACAACTCAATCTGTCCCATTTCCACACCACTCTGTCCTGTACCAGCACCCTACTCTGTCCTATGCCCACATCATGCCATGCACCAAGATCTTATTTGAATTGTACAACCACAACCCACTCTGTCCTACACCCACACCTCACTCTGCCTGGAGTGTGTGAATGTTGATGTTCATGGATGTTATTGATGGGACTGGGTGTTGATGGACGTAGGTGTTGGGTTGGTGGGTGTAGGTGTTGGCGATGGTGAATGTTAGTGAGTAGAGGTGTTGGTGTTGGTAAGTGTTGATGTTGGCAGGTGTGGGTTTTGGTGTTGGTGGGCATAGCCATTGGTGTTGATGTTTATGGGTTTTGGTAGGTATAGGTAGGAGTGAGTTGGTAGGTGTCAATTTTGTTGTTGGTGGGTGTTGGAACTGATGGGTGTGAATGTTGGTATTGGTGGTGGTTGTTGTTGATATGTTTTTTGCATCGGAGTTGTTCCGTCAACAACAGATGCTTATTTGCTACTTGTTGAGAGTTATGGAGTGCGCATTACCTTTAGTGATTTGTATTGGCTCTTTCTCAACGACATCAACCACTGCTTGGCCTGCGGCAGGGACCGTTCTTTGTTGTTTTTTTTACAGATCTTTACTGTTCTTCCATATACAATGTCGATCCGTGTGTGATGATATCCTCTATTTACAATTACACCTTTACACATACATCTTGAGTGACATACCTAGTTAGATGACAAGTGCACATACTTGATGGTATCTATAGTGAATACTAACTAAACAATGAAACAGGCAGTTTGGTGATCTATTATAATAGTTTTTCCGGTGAACTGATTCAGAGTTGCGTGACACAAAAATCCGGCGTTTTAATTACGGATAGTATAGGTTAACAACAAGAGGAGAATAAGTTCATTAAGGTTAACTGGCAGTTCGTTTGAGGCCAATAATTTTTGTATTTGTTTCTTAAAAATATGCCTTGAGTTTGCAGTATTTAAATCATGTTCGAATTTGTTCCAACAAGGGACTGCTTTGTAGAAGGGTGAGTTTCGGAAGTGTTCTGTTCTTGGCTTGGTGGTTTTAACATTTTCCTTGCTGGCTGCCCGGGTTTTCAGCTTGTTGGAGGTATCATGTGTTCGGGGAGTCTGATGGGTATAAGGCTTCTTAGTATTCCTAAAAGAACTATCATGCGTCTGTCCTCGAATTGATCCAGTCGACTGGTTTCCAAAAGCGATTTGTTGCTGGCGACTCTCCTGCTCTGATGCATATTTTTATAGATAGCGAAGCGCAGAGACTGGTACATTGTTCTATCTAATTTACAACAAACGTTTGAGGATGAGCATCTAAAGAAAAAGGAACAATGGTCAGCTAATGGAAGAAGAGAGATTTTAATAACTCTTCTCAAGGCTCTAAGCCTGGTTCGTTAAGAATTCTTCTCCTATGGAGCGAAGTGAAAGTACAGAATACCACTTAGAGATTGTGAGATCTTATAAAGGGGTGGTTCAATGGAGTGATAGGGCGCCAATTGTCCAAGTTGCATCCATTTTCTCGCAGTTTAGGCAGTAAGGTTATAACTCCCACATTTTGTTCAGTCGTCAATTTTCCTTTATCTTGTGATTGCATTAAGGAATCAAAGAGAGGATCTATCAGGTTCTCCCAGAATGTCTTATAAAATTCCACTGTTACACCATCTGATCCTGGACTTTTATTGGGTTTCATCTCCTTCAGAGCTGTCTTAGCCCCCCCCCCCCCCCTACTTTCGATAGGGGTCTTTCTAAAGCCTCTTTTTCCTAAAATGATAGTTGAGGCACCTCACTACTAATAGTCTAGTCAACCTAGTTATCCAAGGAGGTACGCGAACCAGTTTGAAAGTATTTAGCAGAATAAACTTCTCAGAAATATTCATAGATACCTTTTCTAATTTTATTTCATTTGGTTCATGTAAAAGTTCCCTTGTAGTTTTCTAACCTATCGCAAAGAATCTTATTTCATAAATTAAAAAGATAATTAGTGGATTTTCCCCTGCTGCCTGCAGCCTTATCCTAGCTCTAAATGATATGACTGATGCTTCTCTGCCAGACATATCTTGTGATTCTCTGGTTAGGGATTGAAGTTCCTCCTGGATATGTGAGTCTGGAGCCAGTTGACCAGCCGCTTTTTTCTGAAAGATATTTAACCTCTGTTTTAACAATTCTCTTTTCTTTTTTCCACTAAGATTGTTCTTAAGTTTTGAGTAAGGCTTGTTCGTTTTTCTTTTAACATTACATTTTATGAAGTCCCATTTCACCATTGGATTTGCTGTTTTATGTTTCCCTTCAAGTGGTGGCTATACTGGTGATTATCTCTTCTTGATAGGTTTCACCATTCAAAAGAAGATTTTTCATTTTCGAGATTCTGAATAGGTCAGAGGATTCTATGGCACACTCGATTATGTCTTTGATGGTTTCTGAAACCAGCCAATAGTCTAATCGGGACCTCTGATTGTTTCGGAGGAAAGTATAACTTTTTATTATCCATCGTATACAAACCCCCCATTGAAAATGTATGGGGACTCAGTAAACCACGACCCATTGTATACAACCTGTCGGATACCATAACTGTGGTATACTAATTCAAACCTGTGGTATACGGCCTCAAAACCATGATATACGGGAAAAATAGTCCCTTTTGCTATAGAAATAGTCCCTATTGTTAGGGCCCTCTAGTATAGCAATTACTGGGTTTAATTTATTCGAAAAGATGGATAATAAATGCAACAAACGATGATTTTTTGGACAGGCGGCTCTATAAACCACTCGAAGCCTGTCCACAAAACCATCGATTATTGTCTATTTACACTTGGGTTCCTTTCCCTCTGGATATGCGTCCTTTCCAGACTGATCACGAGAAAAATAAGCTTTGCATTATATTTGTTAGTCTGATAAGGTGTAGAATTATTTCTCCTGTCCAGGTCTCTATCAATTGGGAGATTGAAGTCTACCGATATACTATTTATATTGTGGAATATTTTCTATATATTCTCTTCTTGCTTAACTTCATAATTCCGTGCGGGGACAACAATTTTTCTTACACCAGATCTTCTTTTCCTCGATATGTCTCCTTTCTGAGTCTAATATTGACTAAAGCAAGCCTCTTTTGAAGGGATGGGGGAGCCCTACTTGATTTTAAGCCTGTTTTTGCACATGGCAGATCTTCTGACCTGAATTAGGTCACTTGAAAACTGATTGTGCGCTGTATTAATATATGGAATACATAAAATCCTAATATATGGAAGAACGCTTATCACGGCAAATGCATAATGTTTGTTTACCTTGATTAACAAAATATTCAAAAATTAAATATCACTGATAAGTGCAGAGCAGTGTAATCATGACCTGTAGTGACGTTCGGCACTACAATCTCTACTCAGAAGCAGATTATTTACTTTAGACAGCTACTTTGAATTCCTTCTAGCTCGCTCACTGATCAGTTGCAACATCTAATGAGTTTCACAATTTCTACCCCTATGTCGAATTTGATCGTATTATCACATCTTGTTATTCCTACTCCTACACACTTCCCTGCCGCCTGACTACCACCTGACAGACTCAACCCACATCCTTTAGCCTACGAGTGCGCACGTCGAGCTGTGTCAGGCGTTATGATACCTCATCCGATTGTTTTCCTGCGGATTGTGTATCAGCAGCAACAGATTCAGGACAAGGTGGTATTGACTTGTAATCCATAAAAACAGTCATGAACACACTCAATACCTTTCCCGAGTTCCAGTATTCTTTTAAACTGAGATAAGGCTCATCTCAAAAGGTGAAGATATAAGAAATAAGGAAATGAAGACAATCTTTTGGCTTCTAGATACCAGATGACCAAAACACGAAAGTGTCGTGGTAGCTGTCGAAATACCGCAATTCTATAGCTGTAATGCGTTATCAAAAATTGACGACAGCCTGGAAAGAGAACAATATAGTAGTTTTCAACATTTAACATACTGAATAAGCCATCACATCATAGGATCGACCACGGTAAACCTGTAGTTGGGAGCTTTGGAACTGAAATGCATAGCTTGGGATGTCCTACACACTTTTATAAGAAAAGAGATATTAATGAGGATATAGGCTGTTGTTGGTCTGTAGGTAGAGACACGATGCTTACCAACCTTAATGTCTATGCTTGTATATATTTTGAGGTTGATGTAGTCTACAACTTTTCCAATGGGAGTTCTCACATAATGGCTCTGGACCTCATTTCTCGTAGAAGGTCGTTGAGGCCACCTGTAACCCCTCAATACTGTGTGGGAAGTAGATGAAGTAATCTGCTTTAAAGTTCGGGTACTCTACCATCTCCTGCACAGTCAAGCTGACTATTCACCTGTTCAACCATGGGGAATTGTCAATAATGCTATATCAACTCTCTCTACCCATCTAGATGAATGCTCATTTGACTGCCCACGCACCCTTCTGCCCGCCTAGTTCACCGGCCAGCTGACATCATACCCTCACTACCCACCATACTACCTCAGCGGAAAAAAAGACTCCAAGGGCCCTTGCGATTTCAACCAAATTCCAAATCATCTAGAAACTTGATGCTTTAATGAACAACTTATGGTTACAAATCTTAAACCGGTTTAAGTTCGATATCAATAACACTTTTATTGGAGGAAACCCCGCGGCAGGGCCCCGTTGCTCCTATTTTTGTGGTATCGCTAGCTATAATCCGATCGCAATTTTATTTTTACGATTACTTTAACGATCCGACTGAAAAACCGTTGCTCCCGGAATATCGGATCGTATCGCTATATTTCCGCGGTATCGCTAATTTTTACGATGCGATAGCGATATAACAATTCAAGGGCACATATTGAATGAGACAGGGGAAGATTAATTAGTTATTTAATTAAATACAGATGTCATTACAGTTAAAACTGGCTATTTCCTATAGGTAGAAGAACAAGGGGCAGGGGTTGGTGGTGCCACCATGGATCGATATTTGAAATATCAGATAAGGCTGTAATTAACCCACAGCGATACGATCCACAGTGCTGTGAAGGTTCGCGTAAAAAGTATCGCTAAAAACTGTATTTTATGCGGCGATGCGCCTATGCGATTACAACGCGGTCCGCAAATTTCAGGAGAAACGATTAGGCCCCCGGATCGCTATTCTGCGATCCGCAACTCTATCGTAAACGTGGAACAACTGGGCCTTAGAATCTTAATGTTATTTGTCTAGGTCATTGGGACACCAATGATGCACCCGGTTTTACTTGTTGACGTAGAAGAATACAGTTCCGAGCTTAAAGATTTGGTGTTCGAATCTCAGCAGATGTCGTTCCAAAACGTAACTGAAAATAGACATAGCCGTAACTTCCTGACTAGAAATATGTGATTTTTAAATACCGGATTCAATAAACATTTATTATGCATGTCGCTTCTACAGTTAACAAGACCATAGCTTAATAATCGCTCGAATATTCAAGAGTCCTTACAGGTACTTAACCGTGTACACTTGACGACTAAAACTTGACGACTGTAGATCGTCTAGCCTATAGATGTAAGGTGGCGCTCGATAACGTAATATCGGCCACAATAGTCATAAATGATGTTTAGCCATTGACAGCTGAAAGTCGTCAGGTGTTGCAAAATTCAAGAATCCCCGCCTATAATCATCTAGTGTATACGTCGGGTGAGTAAACAATTCATGTATTCAATCATATGTAGTCCATTTGTACCGGAAGTCAACTTTCTGCGGATTTCTCACGTGGTTTCTTCTTCTTTTATTTCCACAGAGTGACAATAAAATGTGACGGTTTGCAGAATGATCTGATTTATCAATGCAATCAGAATTATATATATGTTTAATGTTACATGCTGAGAGGTTCTCTTTCTGCTTCAGAGTAAATGGACAGTGGACCTTCATGACTAAATCCCAGTTGGTGGTGCCATCTGATGTTGGTATTGCCACCATTGAGGTTCCGAAGACTTCATTTGGTAGTTCCTGATTTTGCCACAAGATGGGGACATACGAGTCGAGGGATCCTGCTGTGGCTGGTATTGGTGCCTTTACAAAAATGTTCACGATACTACATCGCCTGTTGTTCTTTTGGACATACCATTTGGACATTTGGATCACTAGGGTGGCCTGGATTCTATCAGCTATATCTTATGGACTTGGTAAAGTTTGGACAAAATAATAAAGGGCATTCAAACCCTAGAGTGAAGCAGACGTAGGAGCAGAGGAGTTCTTTCGTACATCAAAATGGGAGAAGAACGGTGCATCTTTGTTTTTTTTAAACAATAAATGATATAAATCATGATACAAATGCACTGAGGAAATACAATACTTGAAAATGTTTTCATCAAGTCACGTAAGAGATGTGTCAGTCCTGTCCGCTTGAGCGTGAGCGTGATTTATGGCAGCCTTTCCTCAAAACCAAATTTTGTTTCATAGGATATCCATCATTTCTCATAAATTAAATTCCGCAATATTAAAGGGTATAACAATAAAGACTATTTTTCTGCTCTATAGCACAAAGGGACTATTTTCCCGTATCCCATGGTTTTGAAGGTCGTATACTACTGATTTGAATCAATATTCCACAGCTTTGGTATCTGACAGGTTTTATATAATGGGTCGTAGTTTACTGAGCCCCCATACCTTTTCAATAGGGAATTTGTATATGATAGATAATAAACGTGTATATATACAATCCAATCCCTGCCACCAAAACCCAGTGACCTGAGAGATTCATCATAGGATATACAAATACTGTTGTCGAATATAGAGGAGCTCTTCTCATTTAGAAACTCAGATTTTAGGAGTCGTGTTGGTGCTGCCCTCCGGTGTAATCAAAGTGCATAAACGCCATTAATCAAGTTCCCCATTCTGCTCATATCCACATGTCAACAACCACTTAACTGCAACTGGCAGTCACTGCAGCAGAAAAACAGAAATCAAAAACAACCCCAGTCCCGCTGTTTGCGGGAAAAAATGTCCCAACGAGGAGAAAAAGTACAGAAAAAACTGTGGTTTGGGACAAAGGTAGGAATACATAAAAACACAAATGTCAAAACCAATGGGACAAAATGGGGGATTAACCTGCTTTCTTGCTGGTTTTATTTATTTTAATCAAATGTTATGTCTGTGTCAAACAATCATAGCGGTATCAATGCGAATCGGGAGTGGCGAGGTTAAAGATGTTATTACATCAATTTTCCCTATCCAGATCCGGATAAACTTGATTAAAACTATTTGTTTTTGATGAGTGGAAACAAGTGTAAAGAAAGTACGTCTTTTCAAACCAATATGGACACGGGGCAAATACAAGTACACAATAATGACTGGGTCTGTGTATGAGTAGCCATAATCTCCGAGTAGTTGACGCGTAATAATATCCGAGTGAAAATGATGATATTACGTCGTCAACTACGAAGAGATTACAGTCCCCTAACAGGGAGGAAGTTATGCAAGGGCATCGCTATTTCGACATGGCCTTTCACAAAACGCGAAAGAGATTACCATGTGTCCAGCTTAGGCTAATTGTGTACTGATAAATAATATCGGGGCGGCACAGATTACGCCCCCTCCCGGATATATTTTCCACCCAACAGAGGATCAATCTGACAGAAACTACGTAACTGCCATCAGATTTTACAAATGATTGTATAATGGTAGAAATTATCTAATATATTTACCACTCTCCCTTGAGTCGAAACATAGCTGTAATTGGGTAACATGTCAACTCTCGCGACTTGATTGTTGATGTTTTAATACACAATTTACTCTTCAGGTCCTTTCATGTTATTTACCAGTGGTAAACATATTATTTCTTCAAGTTGTAGAGGTAAATCTGTGTTGCCTTTGAACAATCCATTATCAATTGAAACAACAAACATATAATCCAGCACTTTGCTATAGATGGGACATCTTGATAAACAGATTACAAGGAAATCGCAGGCGGACCAATTATTTACATAAGTGGGTTCCTTTGATGCACAAATGATGGCTTCTGACCTAATGAGTCATTGCTCTTTCACCTGAAACCGATGATATTTATCGCAGCAAGATGTAACGACAGAGGAAGGGTGGTGAATTCTTTTGTTCCGTTGACATATCCATTACGTGGAGTGTCTTGGTTGGAAAAAGCGATGGGTAAGAGGAATGTTTGTTGCTACGCCTCGTCTGATATCCACAGCTTTAAGGTGGGCTTATGAAACGCATCTGGAAATGAGCATCAAATAGAAATACATTTAAGTGGCTTGACCAATCATGCAGTGACTAGGGATAAATAGCCATGTTTCACACCAAGCGAGAAACGCACCGATTTCCTGAATCGCCAACACAAACTGGCGTGTATATTAGCCACTATTTCATGGTTCACCTTATTGTTGCTTCTAAAACGCAAAATTATTGGAGGGAAATATTATTCTGAAATGATATTTCTCATACTTGCCATTTTGTGTTGGCGATTTCAGAGATCGCTGGCGTTACTCGCTTGGTCTGTCTCCGGATTGAAGCCGGAGACACACCAAGCGATCTCTAGAATCGCCAACACAAAATGGCATGTATGTGAGATATTATTAGATAGTCATATCTACCACCAATAGCTTAGTGTCCCAGAAGCAATAATCAGGTGAAATGTGAAAAAATAGCTCACAAATACGTCATTTTGCGTTGGCGATTTCGGAAATCTCTGCAATACTCGCTTGGTGTGTCTCCGGCATAATACCTGGGACACACCAAGCGAGTGAAGGCAGCGATCTCTGGAATCGCCAACACAAATTGGCGTGTACGTGAGATATTATTTCATATGAATATCTCCTGCGTATGATTTAGCTTCTTGGAGGCAATAATGAGGTGAAATATGAAATAATAGCTCACATATAGACCAGTTTGTGTTAGCGATTACGGGACTCGCTGCGCTTCTTGCTTGATGTGTCTCCGGCTTCAGCACCGATATTCAATTACGCATCTAACTCCTGATATCGGTGTTATGTGCAAGGAGTGAACATTCAAATGGTGGGCATTTGTGTATTTCATCACAAGGACTGAGTTGATTCTCCGTTGCCCTATGTCTCATTTCTAGTCAATGCAGCATGTACATAACGTTGTAAAAGAAGATAAACCCTACGATGAGAAATGCATAATGCGAAATCGGAATCCAGATTTGTCATTGTGTAATCGCATCAGAAACGTGTTGTCATTGCTGCTTGGTCACGGTTAAGTACAGATTCAGCAATATTTAGATAGATGCTGTTAGTCGCCTGACACTCTCCAGGCCCTTCAGCCATATTCCAGGCCTGGGTCTCCGGGTTAATACTTTGGATTTGGATGCCCGGGAATTAATAGCTGCTCTCCGTACCAGTGACTGGTGTTGATTTTACAGGGGGGAAGACAGCCCTTGTGCCGCGGGCGGAGTTGAAGCTAAAGTTTGAATCAAATTATATAGCATAACATATTCCAGGGACCTGTTTCACTAGTTTTGTGACATGTCTAGATGGCTTCTGTGACACCATACAGACAGATTGGGGTTCACTATTTTCGTGACAACACAAGTAGGCGTGAATTTCGCTTGTCGCAACCGATAGGTCTCCAACTGTGACACAACATGCGACATTACATGTCACATGCATATGAAATGTGACTTACTTTTGTCTGTTCTTGCTTGCACTGTTGGTGCCGCTTCTCATGTCTGTCTAGCACTTTTTTCACCAAACTAGTGAAACAGGTCCCTGGTTTCTTCATCGGAGGTGACAGAGTTAATATCATAAACTACAATTTGGAAATGATTTCAAATTATGTCATGGGTTAGGGTCGGCGTCCACTGAGCTCCTGATACGCTCCGATATGACCTACGATGCACTGCTCGATACAAAATAAAAATCATGTCGGAAGGTTACCTATAATCGGGGCAGTTGACCATGTCTTTGCGATTTAGGCGCCAATGCAAAACGGGCTTCTACGATTTCCTCCCGATGGAAAATCCGTATCGCAGGGTGTCTATGACATATCAACATGTGCATCGTTTCAACAGGTTGAATAGTTGTTGTAGTCGCAAGCATGGCAGAGTGTTCTGTTGCAAGAATTCTTCTCACGTCTGAGATACTGATCAGATACTGATTTTGGAATAAGATACGGAGTACATATGTCCGTCTACCCTGCAATTTTAGTGATTTCTGATCAGGGTTATGATCAGGTTTACGTGTCTCAAATCAATATTTTCTTAGTTTGACTTGGAACAGAGCTTTTAGTGACTGAAAAACATATACATTGTCGTTCTATGTGTTGTGGGAAACATGATAAATGCGATTTTTCCAGAATTAAAATGTTTCGTGTATCTAGAAATGAAGATAACTCTCAACTTCTGCCCTGGTAATATCTTGGGGCATATCGGGAACATTCTTTTAAAAGGAAAACCCCTTACGATGCATAGTGAATTGGGTTGGGTTGTAGCAGTGAGTGAGTTCCTGAGTTGTGTAGCTCTGTAGTCCACACTTTTCATATCCACTAGATTTAAACTTGTTCTTTTTTAAATTTACCTTGTCATCACTAAGAGTCCCCCCTGGTCGCCACATCCACATTAAGCAAATCCAGAGACCTCTTATACATTATGCTCAGGGTTTGTTTCTTCCTATGCATATGCAGTAGCTCTATACAGCATTCAGTATGCAGATAACTAAGTATGCTTCATACGTTTTAGGTCATTATACAAATGAATATTCAGCTTAGGTTTTTACCATGTTTGCCAGATACCTAGATTAATGTACTCCTTGATTTTTAGAATAACATTAGTTTTGAATATTTCTTTAGATTCTGCTTGTTGAACATTCTTAGGAAGCGAATTCCACACCCTGATACCAATATATTGTGCAGATTTACAGAGAAGCTCTATGTTGGGCTTAGCAAGGGCTAAGTCAGTCTTTACCAAACCTGTCGGTATTCTTTCTAGTGGTGCTTTCTGTTCAAGTTGGTAGATGCGAGATAACCCATTTATTATTCCCAAAAGTAGCATGAGACGACATTGCTTTGGAGATGTAACTGAGCAGCTTTCCCGCATTCCAGTGTTGCTAATTGGCAAATTTTCTTTATATAAATTGTTCCCTACTGCAACCCATAGACAATAGTGGATACATTTCTCTATTTTAAGCTGTGCTTTCCCAAACTTTCAATTAAAAAGGAACAGTGGTCTGCTAAAGGAAGAAAACAAATCCAAACTATTTTCTTGCTGGTTTCCAGGTCTAGAAATGTACGTACCTTCCTAAAGATAATCATCACTCAATTTCTTTATAACATGATCTGTATGCTTTACGTATGATAGATTAGAATCTATGATGGCCCCGTGGTAGTTCATGTCATCGTTAGGGTGAATTTCTATGCCATTTAGGTATAATTTCAACTAGACTGATCTTTTTGCTCTGCTGCCGTGATATACAATTCTACTCTTGGCAGCGTTAATTGTTAGTCTATTTGCTTTGTGCCAGGTCTCTATTGAGTCAAGTGTTTTTTGCATGTCTATTTCAGCTGTTTGCATGTTGTCTCCCTTTGCTAAAACTATTAAGTCATCTGTATACATTAAAAACTTGACGTTATGAATACAATCCACTAAATCGTTGACATAGACTAGGAATAATAGACGGACCAGTATAAGACACTGTGGTATTCCTACATTTGAAATTTCTTCGCGTTCCATATCATGTTGTGTCAAAATACTTTCACAATACTGTGTAAAAGAATATTTCGATTGGTTAGATAAGCTTTTCACTATTTTAGTAGGATGGGACCTACACCAGCTTCTGCTAATTTGTACATCAAGATATCATGATTCACGCAGTCGAAGGCCTTGGCAATGTCCACATATATATATGACAATGGCTACCTTTTTTCCTTTAAACCTTCACTTAGGTATTTGACTAATTTCAAAACTGCTCCTCCCATATTCCATTTTTTTATGGAATCTGAATCTTCATTTATAAAGTAATTCTTGATCTTCTAAGTAATTATAAAGTTGGGTGTGGATTATCTGTTCCAGAAGCTTACCTTGGATGGGCAACACACACACCAGTCTCCAATTCCCTACTTGGAGGACATCGCCCTTCTTCTGAAGCGGTGAAATTCGCCCTTCCTCCAGTTTTTGTGGTAAGTCCCCTTCATTGACTAATCTCCGAAACAGTTCTACTTGGAACTAATGTCCGACAGACCTGAAGATTTATATACCTTAATGTTCTTAAATTGTTTTGTCACCTCGGCCATGGTGATCTTTTCTGTGTTTATCTCGAACCCTCCTTTGTTATTTCTTATGACAAATTGAGTCATTATATCCGTGTCTAGATCTCAATGGAGTTTCATGCCTATGGTGCAGAATAACCCGTTAGCGCACTCTACGCCTATCTTACTATCGATTCTTTCACGTTCTTTGTTTCTAAATCATATGTATGGGTTTAATTATTGGGGTTTTATAACCATTTTTACTTCTGTCCAGTATTTTCTTAGGTTACTCCCATCTTTAGAAAGAGCAACGATAGGAACTCTTTTCTATCCCTGACCAGTATTCGTCGAATGTCCTTTTTGATTTGTCCTTATTCTTCCATAGTCTGTATCACAGTGCAGCTATCAATATAATTGTCCATGACTTTCTTCCCCAATTTGTGTTTTCTCATAATCTTCACTTTCAGAGAGTCTGACATCCAGGGCATGTCTAGAAATCTCATAGTTCTATCAATGACTGTGATTGTCCTAGTGATTTATGTAACAAAATAATCCTAGTGATTCATATAACAACATAATCAGCTATGTTCCTTGTGTTGTCTTTCGCAATATACAACTCAGTTTTTTGTCTCTAAAATGTGTGAGGTTTATCTCAATTATTTTCTATCATCTCATTTCAGTGTACTCGTCTTTACAATTTTCTAACTAATCTTTATTTTCTGCCATAGTTTCCTAACTTCTGATAGCATAGCAGGATCCATACTAAGTTTAGATTGCTTAATTAGCATATTTTTCTATATAATGAGGGACAACAATTCATCGGTTATCCACGAGTTTCCTTCTTTTCTAAACTCCATATTTTTTACTGGGAATGACCTGTCCAGGTATTTTGTTATAAGGCCCATGATTGTGTCCCACAAGAACGTAGGAACGGTGCTGGTCAAGAAAGCAGTCCAATCTTGAATGCTCAAGACAGTTAAAAATCATCTTTATTATACTTTTTATTAGACCTGCCCCTGAGATTTACCGACTTCACGCATTTTCTTCCTGGTACCAAAACCAGAGTGGTGATCCTGGAGCAAGTCAAACAAAGCCAGAAATAATCATACTTTCGTAGCAGTCAACGACTTTGGCTTAGGTATTTAACCCAACATTTGGAAGATTGTATATCTATCTGGCAATTGTGTTTCTACTCTATATGCTATTACATAGGTCAGTTTGTATTTTCAGAATATAAGTCAGAGAGACTGTAACTCCTTGTCACACAGGACCAAACAAAAACAACTTCAATAAATATGTTTGAATGAAAGTTCTTAGAGATTCTTGGTGGGAGGGGGGGGGGGGGGGCTAAGCTCACATGCTGAAATTGCAGTTAACACAGTTTCCTGAACACCAGAGTGTCAAGTAATGCAATGGGAGCGAGATTATCGACCAGAGTTAATAATTTTGTTCGAAAAACGTTGTTCGTGAGGCTCCAAGGGTTAACTCATGGCAGAGACAACACACCAAGTAATTTGAGAAGACCGGTGGCACTTCTATGCATGGGCTCTCCCGAACCACTACACACCAGGGACAGATGCGCAACATCCTCTAGCAAAGAGTAAACGCACAACCATTTAATATTAATTGACCCGACCCCTACACTATTTAAGAGATGCGATGGTGTAAATGATCATTCTATCGAGGTGAAATGAAACTGTAAATATTCATACTATCAAATTATTCTGATGTTGCGAATAATTTTAATCAAGGTATGATCACTATATAAATATATCCTCAAACTTTCTTTTTCTTAACCCAAATAAAGAATGCTGAAGAGTTACGACAGATCCCTCTCACATTCTATTTGGATTTGGATGAACATACGGAATGGGCGACAGGGGAAGGCTAACAGTTACTGAATTTACCCTGTGTCAAAGCAGAAGCACACAGAGACATAAGCCAGCTCAGCCGCGTAGAGCCACTCTGTGCGTTCTTGAGATTTACTGTCGTGAGGAAGCCACAGAAACCACGCGGCTTGACGGTGACTGCTGTCCCGAGGAAGCCACTTACACGGCACGGCGATGTGGCGAGTTGTTGACAGAGGAGTGACAAACAACATCATCAGACTCCCTCCCCAAATAGTCAAAGTATATATATACACATACACCATAGAACTGTCTCATACAAATAAAAGACTTCGTATTTCTAAACCTACTGATTTCACCAGTGAGTATATGGCAGTTACATTCGGCTAATGGTCCATCTGTCAGAAAGAAACGTGTATTCTACATCCATACAACAAACCTATATATCCATACAATTCATCTGCGTTAACAATCTTATGTCCACAGCTTGTGAGCATAAAATTCAATCATCATTTTTATCTAGTTATGGGAGATTTAATTCGTATAATTTTCGTTACATTTTCGTTTGTGCGACATTTATACAGTTGCTCGTGTTCACATTTGTCATCTGCAGACTTAATTAGACTCTTTCCTTACTTATTACGCCAATATGGCATTCTTCATTTACAGCGGGTGATACCAAATGAAATGATTTTACATTTTGCAATATAGGCTAATTAATAATTCATAAAATACTCTATAGAATGGCACAATTTATACACAAAGTATGTACTTAGATGTAACCAATACAATATGAAGAAGGATTGAAAGATTTCCCATAGTAACGCAAACGACACCATTCGACATCACATTTGAAATCTGGTGCTCTGCGCATACACGCTATCAAGGGCTGCCGCCTTCCCGATGCAGCATAACAAACTTTAGTAAGGATTGAGCTAAGCCGAATCGGATGGTCACATCTTACAGTTTTTGTGGTAATTTATGAACAGCACATACTATGCATAGTGAAAAAAGTTGAGCCCTTTATCAACTGGATATTAGCAGTTAGAACAATGCTTTAGGTTTATTGAGTATATTCTAGATATAGATTACGACTAATGTAAGTTCGAGGAGTAGTCTATTGTCCGTGGATTACTGTGTGACATACAGTGTGTTTATGTCACTACTTTCTAATATTCAGAAATCGTGGAAACGGGGTAGGATAAAATATAGACGCCATTCGTTTGAGTTAAAGTCTATCTATGTCACTCATTTTGTTGGCTCCGTAATCTTACGAGTCGTCGACTCGTGAGATTACGAAGCCAACAAAATGCGTGGCATAAATAAACTCATTCTCAAACTCGTGACGTCTCTTGATATCATCCTATGCGGGAGTTCATTGGAAGTCAGTGGATAGTGATCGCATGTGACATCTCGAAAAGGAGTGCGATGGCTCTTGGTGAGTGTAAGGCCCGGCGTCCACCTACTACGATAGAATCGTAGACCTCCCGATATGGCACCGATACAAAATGTCAAAATCGGTGCCATATCGGGAAGGTGCAAAATCGTAGACATATGTCTAGACATGCAAATCCAGCACGCATTGTATGGGGGTTTTATCGGTGTTTAATCGCAGAAACGTGGTCAACTGCCCCGATATTAGGTAACCTTCCGACGCGATTTTGATTTCTTATCGGGAGGTGCATCGTAGGGCATATCGGTGTCAGATCGTAGTAGGTGGACGCCGGGCCTTACCCTCTCCCGCGCGCATTACAGCCAAAAATTTCGCCACAATTATCTCTTTTGTGTTTTCCTTGAACCTGTATTTTTCCTCCTTGCTATTCCAAGTCTTACTTGCTCCTATATGCATCCCTCTGCCTCTCTCACCCATCAACCCTGCCCGCCCCCTATTCCCGGGCCCTCTATACGAACCCTTCGGGCTTACCTAGTTCCACAGAGATGAGGGTGTTTTACGGGTAAAGACTCCCTAAAAACAGATAGAATAAAATCAAATAAGGTTTATCAATTATGTGATTATCGTTCTGCTCTTTTAAACGTTATAACCAGAACTGGTAATATAATGTGAGATTCTTATGCAGCAAATTGAAAAAATCGCCTACCCGACCCTTCCACGTGCGTCTTTCTTCTTCACTAGAACCACTAGACACACACTCTCATGTACACAGACTTGAATACGCCCACCCAATGACCTTTTCCTTCATCTCATACCACACACTATCGTAATAACAAGCTTATATTAAATTTGTTCAAAACTAAATCATCACACTATTATCAACATAGTTACATTAAGTAAAGCACCTTTATCAAATACTCTCTTTGCACTAACATATGGCATGCTGCAGTACGAGGAAATAAATAGATAACTTTGTCGTATTTTGGCAATTACTTTGAACTAACTACGACAAACCAATTCTAAGGTAACTCAAATATTGTCCAGAAAAGATTAAGCAAATACTTCTCATGCTAGGATAATAAAATATGGTTGGGACCATATTTAGACAGGTCCCAATATTATTAATCTTGCGGACAGATTGGTGACGTCACCACAAGGGACTTAGTCAAACCTTCCACTAAGTATTTATACTGAGGCAATCAACTCTGTGCTCGTGTGTTCTCAATCCTTGTCTGACCTGATGAAATCTTTCAAGAAGTCAGCAGAAGTTAGTCATGCTGCCGGCCACGCAGAGTGATATCGTAAATTCATTGAATTCATATGGTAAATTATGGCAAATAAATGAGTATTTATATGTAACCCACCGATCTACACAACCACCCCTAGAACCAAGGTTGAAGGTATGTTCCTCTATATAGGGTTTTGAATATATTTACAGATGTATAGATATATTTTGAAAATAAAGATGGTCATAATACAATGATAGCAAAGTGTTTGCCATTGAGATAAATGCAAAGAGATGAAGAAGGTAAACTCTAAACTATGATGACATCTTCTTTATGAATCTCCCTGTGATGTTCCTTCATTAGGTTTTCCCCATTGGAGGCTACTCAACTACATGTGTACATGTATCTCTACAAGATGGCGGTCTGATCTAGAGCATTTCTGCTGTTCCAGAATCTGTTTTCAACAGGATATGATTCTAGTTGCTTCTAGGGCACAAAACACCGATCATCAAACTTTGCTGGAAGTAGTGCTGGGACAATATCACACACTGTCGCGTGAACAACTTTGCAACAAAGAAAGAAGAAGTGCCGTTAAATAATGATCTTTATTGAACGTGATTTCTTCAACTTCCTGACCTCGAGGTTACCAAAACGCATGCTGCCTCGCGGGCGCCCCTGGCGGCCTTGGAGTGGGTATCAGTACCAATGAGCCGTTATTGCAATCACATTATTGACATGTGACCAGCAGAAAACCAGGCTGGGCAAACAGGGCGCCCGTTTCACAACTAGCCCCACGACCCGTCGCCTTCCACCGGTCCTCAACGCACTTCAACCCCCTCCCTAACAACTCCCAACTGCCTTCTCTTTTTCCTCCCTTCCCTCCGCCTAACTACCTCGAGCACTTACCTCACCTCCCCCTAGTTGCTATATAAATACTAGTTGTGCTACGCATCGGATTTTTATCTTAAATATCTCTCTTTGAGCTTTTGCGGAAGCGCATTGTGCAGTAGTAGGTTTAGGAATACTTTGCTGGTTAAAGCACCGATAATATCCGATAACCCATACACTCCATGTATTCTCCCTATTAGTATATGCCCTCAGACTGTCGGTAGTCTTAGACTGATGGAGCAGTCTTTTCTGCTCATACTAGTGTACTGTTGGGGTATCACTGTTGGTATGGGTCCAATTAAGGTCTAATTACTATTAGCTAGTTATCTATCTTCAGAGTCTTGTTATTTAAAGTCTTGAAGAGTTCTACTGCAGGGTAGACCTGACTCGTCTGGCATGGTCACAGCGACATGGTGACCTCACATCCGTGTGACCCAAGGGAATAAGGATGAACAATGGTATTCTCATGAGCTCTGCTCAGGGGGAGTCATTGCCACCTCCGGTGTCCCCCTCTACCGCGCCTCCCGGGCGCCCCTCCTGCCCCCTCGCGGCTTTCTCACCCACCACGAGGTCACGTGGTACAGCCCGGTCCGTACCCCGGCCTCACTTCTCCTTCAACCTCCCTACAGTACGCACGTACTATACTACTTTTTCGTCCCACCCACCCACAACCTTCTCTCCTCTCCTCCTACTCACGTAGGGCTTTTTATTACTTATACAATAACATATATTGTATCCAATAACCTATATTGTATCTCATACAATTATCATGTGTATTGTATTTCATATTTTACTTATCATAATTGACTTATATTCTACCTGTCAATTATCATATACTTACCTTCATATTATCTTATCATTAATATGCTCGTTCAGTAAGGTCGACATGATTTTATTCCTCTTACTGCATAAAATTAAATAAAATTTTATTCTCCCAAGCCACTGCTTGTCTACTTTCATCCGGGGGTAGGGTAATGGAGTACAGTTTAGTAACTTTAATATCCTGAGAAGCAATCCGTAGACATATTGTAATATAGTCGCACTGTCATAGTGCTCACTCAACGCCACACAGTAAATATTACATGTAAACTCGTAGTAAATATTACTTACTCAAATCTAGGTATTTGTCAGCATCAATTCTTAACTTCAAGTACATTAGTTCAGACCTGTGTGGTCAATCATACTAGGGATTGTCCATAATCACTTGAATATCATTTCTTGGTTATTGTTTATCATCCATGGTCTGTCCTCAATAATTGCACACAATGTATTGGTAGATGTTCACGACTTAATCCTCTGAGTTCACAATCTCCTGATGTAAGTCCATTTTTATGGATCCAAAGTATCCTCTCTGTGTTCTCTCCATAGAGAGTTAGTTCCTTCTGAATAGCCGTTTTTCCGTTCAGCGCCGCCATGCGGTCATGTTGCATGGCAACGCGGCCGTTCGGCCAAACATTGCGCTGTCCGACTGCGCTGTGGCTCTCACACATAGGGTGTGAGTGGCGGGTATGAGTGCATAGGGGTTGTTTTCTTCCAGATAGGAGTGTTAGAACAAGTGAGGACACTCTCAAAACAAAGACAGGTTGTCCACACTTCAGAGTTCATTACCCCAGATCCCTTATGAAACAAGTGGAAGCCATAGTGGGCTTAATAAAATTTTATTAAATTTTATAAGTCTTATTGATATGAATAAGAGTAATACAATGAATATCAATAGTAAGAAAAATATTATAATTGACATATGTATGTGGTTGTCAATTGTTATAAGTTTATGATAACATAATGAAGATATTATGTAATATTACATAGTTATGATGAACATGTAATAATAAAATAATACGAATAGCCCTACGAGTGTAAGGAGTAGAAGAGAAAAAGGAGTGGATGGGTGGGTAGAAAAGTATGTGTAGAGTGAAGGAGACCTGAGAAGCGTATGAGGCAGAGTACAGTGTTGACCTAGCGCACTTTGATGTTTAGTGCGGCCGATAGTGGAGAGGTGGTGCAGGGGTGCGCTAGTGTAGGGGGGTTTCACCAGGGGGGGCAATGACCACCCCTGACCATAGGCCATGGGCAACCCATTACCCCAGATCCCTAATGAAACAAAGTGGAAGCCGTAGTGGGCTTAATAAAATTTTATTAAATTGTTTAAGTCTTATTGATATGAATAAGAGTAATACAATGAATATCAATAGTAAGAAAAATATTATAATTGACATATGTATGTGGTTGTCAATTGTTATAAGTTTATGATAACATAATGAAGATATTATGTAATATTACATAGTTATGATGAACATGTAATAATAAAATAATACGAATAGCCAAGAAGCCAATAGTTATAGGGAGAGGAGGGTTGGGAAAAGTTTTTTATAGTCACTTTGTGAAATAAAGAGACTCAATAAGAGACTTGTTGACTGTCTCTTTTTCGGTAACCTTGATGTATGCCCGGTGAGCTTGTGACCTCCACCCTCCGTACCTCTGAATGTTGAGTTCAGGTATGCCGGCCTCAAAGGCCTGGGTGGCAGCGGCCTTCCTGAGGCTGTGGAGGGTGTAGTTCTTCATAGGTTGGCCTGTGGCCTGCAGGAGGCGGTCCCATTCCTTCGTCATCATCCGTGAGGTGATGGTAGTCCCATCGGGCAGCGTCAGGAACGGATCCCGCAGTGAAGCCGTAGGGGCCACCCGTAGGAGTCCTCGAACCACGTGTAGAGGGAATACTCTCGTATCGTCCGCGGCCTCCAGGCGCATTATTTTCTGCTCCCCCACGTTCTGAAGATTTTTGGCCGCCTTGATGGTGATTGTTACATGTCGGTGGCAGAGGACCACGTCCCCTCGGGTGAGATGCCGTGCCAGGTCGAATGTACGAGCAGACTGCGGCGCCACCTCTCCCTGCCGTAGGGCCGCGTAATAAATTAGCAGCAGACCCGCTCTCATCGCTGTATGGAGGGGCGATACCGCGAGGCCGTCGAGTACCGCTCGGTAGACGTCCATCGGGATGGGGGTTTCACATTTGGCACGTACTCCTTGTTCCTTCTCATGCCCTCGAGGGCACGTTTCACCAGATGATCCCCGGTTGGTCGCACGTCGCCCCCCGTCAGTCGCAGATGCGCACGGACGTGCGATAGCTGTTTGGCGACCATAGCCGGCGAGGGGGCGTGGTCGGCCATGTATTCCAAGAAGGACGTGATCAGGCTCACGGTCGGTGCCCCGGGGTCGACTCTCATCCGATTGCAGAACGCCAGGTAGGTGGTGACTGCGGATCGCTGGTTGGCGAGCGTGCCTGGGGCACGCGCCTCTGACTGCCTCGCAGATGCCTTCGCCTGGAGTAAGAGAAGCGCCCGATCTGCAGAAGAGACGGAGTACGGGTACAAATGATGCATGGGTACATGGCACGATAGGGTACAGCTCATGGAATTGAATGAGGGAGTTGGCCCTATCGTAGTCCGTCCTCGAGAGATGGGCTCTGCTCAAGGCATCTGCGATGACGTTTTGCACCCCGGGGATATGACTGAAGACAAGTTCCACCTGCAGGCGTGCCTGGACCATCCATGCCTGGCGGGCACACTCCGCCAGGACTCGGTTTCGGGCACGGCTACTGTTGAGGGTCTGTACGGTGCCGAGGTTATCACAGAACACCTCTATCCGCGATCCGCGATCCCTTTCTGTGATAAATGTGTGGAGTGCATATATCGTGTTCAGAGCCTCGAGCTCTGAGATGCACTCCACGGGGTCGAGAACGGGGCATACCTGGCCGGAGTACGAGTATCGGCCGTCAGTCCCTCCGACACCCACCAGGCAGGCTTCCACGGTGATGCGCCTCATCGGCGGGCCTCGAGGGATGAGGGCGTGGCCATTCCACCCTTCAGCAAACTGAACGAACTAATCCAGATCCTGGCGCATCTAGGAATTGATGTTCATGTAGAAACCCCTCATCCCCCTGAGAGCCTCCAGCAACTTCGAGACGAATGCCCGCGCCGGTCGTATACACCTGGCCACGTGTAAGATCCTGCCCAGCACCGACTGGAGCTGGCGTTTGGTCAGGGTCCGGCGTTTTGCTACGGCCAACACGTGACCTCGGATATCCTCTAACTTGGCCGTGGGGATGGAGAGTGTCATCGTACGGGCGTCGATCTCGATTCCCAACCATGTGACGTTCTGGCTGGGTTCCTGAGCCTTGTCGTAGGCCTCGGGGAGGCCCAGCTCAGCAAATAGTTCACGTGCAATCCTGAAGTCCACGGCCGCCTTACCTCGGTCCTCGGAGAGGATGATGAGGTCGTCGAGGTACATTGCGGCCGTGACTCCCTTCGATCCCAGAATTCTCACGATGGCCTCTGCCACACACTGCATGTGGTAGTAGGAGGCACGGGCATCGAACGGCATGGCCGTATCGCAGTAGTGCCCGTCTCCCCACGTAAAACATAACAGAGGCCAGTCGAGGGGATCACACCTGAAGTTCTTGTAGGCACGTGACATGTCAATGGACGACATGTAAGACGACGTGCCTGCCTTAACGAGTTTGGCCACAAACTCGTCAACCGTTGGGAGGCCGTGATCTCGCTCCAGCCCGTAGACCGAGTTCTTAATGACGAACGAGTTCACGCTGCACTCCCGCGGGAAAGTCATGTCTGTTATAATCCGTCTATCGTCCATGCCCCGTTTCTCCCATGTCATGAGTGGCGACACGTGACACCACGGGCTGAAAGGCGGTTGGTCAAACGGACCCATCATATTCGTGAAGGCTGCCTCCTTCACCAGAAACTTCTCTACCTGCACGGGGTGACCGGTCACTCTTGTGTCAATCCTTGCGCCGAGAGCGTTGGGGATTCCCGTGTCGCGCACGGCCCGGTAGATCTCTGCGTGCCTGGCGGGCCCCACGGCCGTGAAGTCCGGCCACGTATCCCGGCGATGTTCCCGGAAGGCGAACGGGTCCATTCTGACTCCCTCCCGGTGTACTCCGGTCTCGCAGACCTCCTTAAGTGCCATGAAATCGGGAGTGTTAGATTCCTCGTCTCCCCCCGGCGCAGTAACACTAACACCGGCCACGCGGGTGGGGATGACCGGCGCCGGGGTAATGGGGCGTACCTCCTCCGGGAGTGTATTCCCCGCGCCTCTGTTGTTGTTTACTACTACCCCTCGGCCACGTGCCGAGGGGGTCACGTGAGCGGTGACGTCACATGTGGGGGCCGGCTTCGTTACATCACACTCCGGGCTGCCGGCCCCCCTTTGATCCTCGTTTTTTTTAACTCGGCTGGTGTTGATGCTCGCTCTGTGGTGCCGCCGGCTTCGTAGTCGTCTGAAGTTGGTATCCCGCCTGTGGTACCCGCCGTGGTTTGGGTACAGGGGGAGCCGCTGTGTTTTCGTAGCCATGACCATACGTGAACTTGCGATTGCAGGCGTGCACCGAGTGACCGCACTTCCTGCCCACGGAGTCGCAAAAGGTGCACACGTGCAACTACCGGATGCCCCCCTCAGTGTGGTCGTTGCGGTGGCGGCACCCCCTCTCGCCATTGAAGTCCCGGCATGGGGCCTCGCTTCCCCGGGTGCGTCCGGTCTCGTTGTTGTTGTTGCCGTTACTGGTGTGTGTGGTGGTCATTGCAAGCCGGACACGCTCTTCCTGTATCCGGCCGTGCTCCGACCACCGCATCCTGCCGGGTTCGACCTGGTCGAAAACGTAATTTGACCAACGTCTGACGCCGGCCCACAGCTGGGCCTGCGCGTCAACCGTTATCTGGTACAAGTGCTTGAACATGTGGTCCTTATCCTCGGGGTGCAAGGCGCGCTTGTCGCTCAATAGGGCCACAAAACAACTTATGTACTCAAGGGGCCCGAGGCTCGACCGTAGGTCCAATTTCTGATGCAGCGTGTACATGCTGTCCCGGTCCATGAACATGTACGGCTTTGCGGTCGGCTGGCGGGCATGAAGATCGGAAAGTAATGAACTCTTACCGGTGGTCCAATCGTGGCGGATGGCCTCATGGCCGAATTCCCTCTGTAGGTGCTCCTCAGTCGTATAGGTTTCTCTGAGTGCCCGGGGTGGGGGTAGCAGGCGTTCCGTTTGCTCCTGGGCCCAGTCCCGTGTCTGTTCGGCCGCCGACGACGCCCGTGAGCCGCTCCTTGTATACATTATGCATTATATAAAGGAGCTTATATAAATGATATATTAAGAATCATTGAGCCGCCATGAATTTCAAACCCACCAAATTGTAGCTGGAATACAATAGAATACGATGCAATTACTGTATTGTCTCTAACCATAATCTTAAGGTATTCTACGAACGTAAAACACTGATATACTCAGTCCTCTAATGCTAAAGAATACGTTGCCAGTGCTAGGCTTGGCCGCACGCATTGCGTAACCAAGAAGATAAGGCACGTCTCCGGCCAGTGGAAAAAGGCCTATTGCCTAAAATCAAACTCATACTCTAGCGAGGAGCGGCTTTGCTCAGTTCTCTACCAGATCTTATCCTCGTACTCAACTGCTGCTCTCAGCAGCAGCAGCAGCTTTGTATTTAGTGGTTTTACGCACACATGTTTAAACTTATAACAATATCTTAATCAAACTATCTTTGTTTAGAATCATAACATAATCTCGGACGAGCACATAGTGCACCAGGATCATATAGAAGCTTTGTGGAAAATTTAATGCAATTCTTGAATATCATTTGTTACTAACCGACATATGGTTGTTCGACCTTAGCAGAGAGTTCCAACACATGCTTTCATTAAATTTTCCGGAAAAATATCATCAAACCGACTTCTTCATAAAAATCCACTTCACACTAAGCAAGCTCTTATCTAGCTCGGCCGTGTACAACCTTATTCCCGACAACCGGAAATAGGGAGCTGTCATTAATTAGCTGACGTCAGCTATGACGTCACCCTGTCATTAAGTGGTAAATAGTGGATTACGTGAGGGGCTATACTGGTTCGCACCTGCTTCAGCTAGTTTCCTTCCGGCAGTTAGTGACCGGCAGTAATACCGAGCCAATATCTTGTCAGAGTAGATCCCACTGGTTCATTCAGGCTATTGAATGGGGGACCCCAACGAGACAAGTGGTATAAATGACGTCACCTGGCCGGGGCAGCCGATTTGCAGGCCATACATGGTTCAACAGCGGATCATTGTGACGATTTGTGGGTTCTAAACGTGGTACAGGGGTCAATATATCTGTTTAAACAAAGTTCTAAGACTGTTACCAAGAAAGTCATGAAAGAGTAAATCTTAAATAAATAATCCCTAACGCGCAGACAGAGAGAGTAGAATGATGTTTGAGGTATATTGAAAATATCTATTGTGTATGGATTACTGAGTAATTAAGCCAAAGGCGGAGGGCGACTGACTATTTGTGACCTGGGCCCTGTTTTATTTTCAACTCTCCTTGCCCAGAGAGTCCCCACGAGGGAAAGCTCCATGGGGGAGATATTGGACGAGAGGTCCTCAATCTTGTTTGATTTACTCTGTCCTCCGAAGGGAGAGAAATCCTCGTCATTGGAAAGAATTCCAGGACAAAATAGGCCTGTAGGAGACTGTGGAGGAGACTTGAGCGAGGTCTCGTAATTACGTTCTTCCTATTGGTTGCTAATGTCTCTTTTCTTTAGTTAGCCCTGTGGTGACATATAGTGGAATTTTTGGGAACCAATTTCATTATTTATGAATGTCTGTGAATCTAACTAAATAGCACAGTAATTATCCATCTGAGACCTCCAGCTTTTATTAAAATCATAATAAATACATTTCTGATAGTTCAAATGAATTAAATAGCTTTTATTTGTTATTTTGAATCACCCACGATACCCCTAGAGGTGTCGCCCGCCAGGAGAGCTGAAGGAAACTCTGGACGAGGTCTCCCAGCCCGAGGATAAACAATTAAAACGGAAATGGAGGAGAGCTCAATAATCGTCGGCAACAACTCTCCTTCCCCAAGATAATTTGAGTATTTCAAAACTCCTCGGCCAAAAAATAAAACAGGCCCCAGTAAGCCGAGGCATAGGCTGATATAAGGCACAGGCGGGGAGATGGCATGAGTTGAGGCAGTGAGTTCAGGGGGTCGTTTAATTTTTAGGTCTCTTGAGTGACGACATTTCAGCGATAGCTCGTCAAACGCGTTTAATTATCCCTGTCGTCCATGGGGAGTGAAATCCTGAGTCAAAGTCTCGTTTGAGTGACCTCGATCGTGAGCCAGGACAAAATACACCTTAAAGACAGTCTTGGGGAGACTTGATACCTCGTGGATCGTCAGGCACAACTGCCCTTCCCCATGATAAATCGAATTATTAAACCCAAACCCTCCCACGACCTCTCCTCGGACCTTCAAGTACTGTCAGTACTGCCTGTCGGGCTCCCGCTGTGATGTATGTATAAAGAATATCACAGGGTACCTCCTTACAGGTCCTCACTCTAGACGGTGGTTAAGGCCCAACTGTTTGCACTGCCCCCCCCCCCCCCCCCCGCCCAGTGTTTGAACCATCTCCTGTCTTTTTTGGACTGACCCAATAGGGTATATAAGGAGCAGATGTTCAGTCGAACTCTGCACCACCACTACAGTGAGGAGGCTGGAACACAGTAGGACTCTAGGCTACAGAGGCCTTTACTAAGGATAAGACTTTTCCACAAGCTACTACCATCCAAGCACTTGAGGAATAGAGATTGACGACCGCTACCATTACATCCCTCTGTTTTGGATCATTTATATCCACAAGTCAAGGAGACATTGGACAATAACTGAAAGTTATAGACTGTGAGTACTGCTATGACCAAGAGGACTTGTATCATATGAATTCTACAGAAGTGAATGATACTGTATGTTGATGAGAAATGTGTAACTGTATACTTTGTTATAATATATGTTATAAATGCATATCTGTATATAGTTATCTGTCTTCTTCATTAAGTATAGAAGATATTCTGAATTTTCTTTTCTTGTCACTTGGCCATCGAGTCTAGACGAGTAGGCCACAGTTACCGTACATGACACCTCGCATAGGAGGTGGGCATATGGGGAAGACCATAAAGGTTAGAGGTAGGCCACGCAGTTGAGGGTGAGTCAAGAGCTCTTGGCAAGCCAGTTGCGAAAGGAGAAATCCCCACGTTAGACCATGCAGAGAAGTCTGTTAACGTTTGAATATGTGAGACATGTAGTGACAGGTGACGTGTTCCCATTGGGCTGACGTTGTGGAAAAGAAACCAGAGTGGTGTGATGTGAAGATGTAAGCCTCGTAGGTGGGTGTGGAGAAGGCATGGGCGGCCTCAGCCTCAGCGAGGCCAGCCAGAACAATAAGGAATGGACAGTTGGCGCTACCGTAGCCGGCGAGACAGCGAGGGTCATGGAGACTTGAGCGGTCACATGACACGTGCCTGTTAAGCGGATGATTCACCAAGCCAGAGATGGCATTGTGTTAGAACTGTGGTCATCGGCAACAGTTACCGGCCCAAATTGCGCCGACGTTCATCAACTGGAGACCATGCTGGGGTGGTGTGAAGATGTAACCCCCAGAACCTTGCAGAGAGTAAACCCTCCAGCACAGGGAGGAAAGAGCATGAGACACATGAAGACTTGCCCCCAGCCCGGCGTCGAGGCAGCAGAGACCGGGTGACGCAGTCAAGGGGATATATGCAGTGACATGTGAGGACCAATTCCGGCCCAGCATGAAGATGGCCTAGACTTGGGCAGTATAGTCGAAGAGATACCTGTGCAAACGAGTGAAGACTGTCTGTTTATGTGACTGCCTGTTATTTGCGGCCGCCTCGGAGCCCGAGTGAAAGTTGTCGGCTGTGGGGAACAGGGAAGTGGCAGGCAGTAGCGCTTGCGCTGGACGCTGCAACGGCAGGGCGGGCTGCCTTTGGTTCTCTCTGACACACAATGCCGCACGGATCATCTCGTCACTCAACTAAATATTAACGTAGAATCTCCAAATAAATGATGAAATGTAAGGAAATGTCATAGCTACGAAACAGTTACGTCTATTTCCTTATAAAGCTTGGGGAAAGTATGTTTCAATTCGATATTCACGATCACGATAACGGAGTGTTATGTCCAAGGCGTTCGCCATGCTGTCAAGTTAGCTTACTGCATGGTCCATTACGTCTAAATAAATGCCAGGATCGGATTCTCCACATTGAATCAATCTATGCAGTCACACAAACCATTTAACAGATGACATATAATAGTCATATCGGAGGCTTAAACTTGAGTTTTCAGAACAACGTTCGGCCGACCTGTGAATCATTGTTGATTGGCAAGAGGAGTGGGAGTACCGGTGGGCCGTGGGAAAATGCAATATTTATAGCTTTTGCAGCGGCTTGGCGGCGAACAACGCGAATCCACTAGGTGTCGAGAGAACAACGAGCGGAAAGGGGGATTTGGTAACGAGAAAGTTTATGAAACACGCTCTTGGAATCTCCATTAGAATATCCGTTGCAGGTGCGATGATGATATTAACGGAAGGTTCGCTTGACGGAGAAACTTATGAAACAGATCCCCTGGCCGCGTTCCTATAGGTCAGGAAGGCATATTAGGGACTAAGGTCGGGTCCGGATTCAAACAATGTTTCCCTAAAAATTCTTATAGATTGACTTGTGTTGCATATCTAATTAGTTTAAGGAAGCATTTGTTTGTAAATAATAACTAGAGGAAAAACATTGTCTGAAATTATAATGTAAAAATATTGCATCATTTCCAACCAAGCCTTACTTCTCCATTTTCTGCCTACCACCACAAGTTTATAACATATGGCGCATACCACAGAAAGGGGCTTTTTGCTACTTTTCCATTTTGATAACAAAACAGTCCATTTTGACTTCTACTATGAGTACAATAAAAGTTAAGGTATCAAAATGATCCTCGATGAAATCTCTTGAAATACTTGATTAAACTGGGCTTTGATTTTCCTTCCATATAGAATTCTATGGAATCTTCACTCATATTTTAGAAGTCCAACATTTTGCCTAGCTTTTAGCATGATTTCAGAGAAAATATGACAAAAATGAAAACAGATAAATCACCTCAATAAATTCAAAATATATATGACAATAAAGCCCACAATCTCTGGGTTAATATGGTATCCTTTGTAAATCTTGATTTTTTTCTATAGCCTAAGTTATGATAATTTTTGTATTTCAAGTCAAAAATAACTAGTTTTCAGTCCCCAATATGGTTGCATGACCTATAGCTAGGTCCCACAGTGCATGGCTCAGTGTTGGCCCCAGCGTGGTGCTGTACTTTATTATCCATGGTATACAAAGATCCCAATGAAAATGTATGGGAACTCAGTAAATCATGACCCATTATATAAAACTCGTCAGATACCATAACTGTGGTACGGATTCAAATCTGCAGCATACGGCCTCACTGCTGTGGTATTCAGGAAAATAGTCCCTGGCTGCTATAGAGCAAAGAAATAGGCCTTATTGTTATATCCTTTAATATGGCAACTATTAGGGTTAATCTGTTCGAAAGATGAATAATCGATACAACAAACGATAGTTTTGTGGACAGTTGACTCTGTAACCCACTTAAGGTTGACGTCTTGATACACTCGCTAGCGCTTGGGTATTATTACGCGCCAACCTCTCGTTGTTTACGGCCGATTATCCACAAAACCATTGTTTATTGTCTATATACCCGTTGCTGGGGTCTCTGGCCCTGTGAACTCCAGCGTACATAAGGTTTTTAGATGACAAAATCACAGGGTTGTTGGAGTCTCATGTATCTATCATAATGTATGGTTAAGTCAGGGGAAAAGATGGAAAGTTTGGGGAGCATCTTGTTAAGTCTTTATCCTTTGCAGGAGTCTGTTGGAAGTGAGTGGTGAGTAATGGTCGATTGGCATCTGAAATGTGAGTCTCGTGTAATCTGGGATAGTGGTTGGGGAGTGGTACCTTCTCCCAAACGCATTACAGCCAACAAAATTGGTCACAATGCTAGAGAGCATTTACAAGTATATCGGTTGATAGTGATATGTATTCTACATCATACTCACTATGTACTCACCTAATATGTTTCAATATGGGTGCCAATATATTTTGTTGTTGTTTTTTCATGTGGAAATAGCCCTTTCAAATGTTACCATAACTGTTCAACTATATTTTTTTTTAAACGTGTTCACAGAATGTTCCAGTCAGAACAGACGCTTCTCAAGGAAATTGGGTATTCTTTTTTTTTTTGGGGGGGGGGGGGGTTGGGGGGGGTTGGGGTGTGTTCTTCTATTGTGAGTACTACATTATTGTATGTGCGAATGTCTAATCTTAACTAATTATGAGTACGGATTGCCTTCCTCACTGGGTGACAAAATAATATTCATATATCCCTCCGCACAACATGACTTGTTTTAAAATGGTGTTTTAATGATTTCCAGGTTTATTGATGAGACATAGTGAGCGTGTATTACATCTGTTTCTTGTTGTTTCTGGTCGGAAGTTAGGAAGTTAGAAAAACAAAGTGAACAAATCGAACCGAAATAAAATCGGAAAAAAATCTATTCAGGCAGGCTAACCATGACCCCAAACATTCCCTGCAAAACATTATTGTATTAGGTGCCCTGTTTTGCATGTTATGTAGCTTATTCTCTGTGAATTGATTACATCGTTATTGAACATACACATACCCTTTGCACCTTCCGCATATCACGAACAGGCCGAGGGTTTGACATTTTGTATTTTTATAATTGCTTTCAGGGCTGCTTGGGGTCGTGATAGTTCCACTGACTACACATGCAACTTCGATGACCGTGAGTTTTGTGAATTTAGTCAGTTTCCTGAACAATGTGTTATCAAATCCATCAGATGCGACATTTCGAAGCACCTGACTAATGCTTTGAAAAGTATAGGAAGCAGCACACGTATCCTACAATTTCCTTAATAATTATATATTTGAGAATACGAAGATGGACTAGAGAAACGGGAAAAATTGCCACCACCCTTTTATCTAAAAAAAATCCCCAGAACATGATTGGTTAAGGTGAGTCACATGACGGTGGGCCACGAATGGGAACAGAGCACACGCGTCACAATGAAATGTTCGCCATAAATTTAACATTCCCATTACACATGGGAGGGGAGTAATAAGAATACCACAGATAAAGTAGAAAACTGAATGATGGTGTCAACTCAATACACACAACGACAAAAAGTGTATAACATGATTTATTCCACCTCAGACGAAATGGCTCTAGCTCTGTTATATGTTACAAAATGACATACGGGGTCCTAATCAATGCCATCTATGGATTTGTATTATCTAATAGGTCCTCATTGATTTTATATGATATGAGTAAATGTCTATAGAAACGTGGCCATTTAAGAGGGGTTTTCTTTTATGAAAATGCAGTGCTAAAAACTATATTTACTAAAGATTACAACGTTACTAAAGACTCGAAGATGAATTTTCGCCAGAGTACTAAAGCACAATCAGACGTTTTGTCCGTCTGAATTACGGCCATGGTATTTTATTTTCAGGAAACTTCAATAAATTATGGCAAATCCTAGGTTTGCCTAAACGTCCTATCAGTTCCTTGGACCTCACTGGAGACGGGGGCCTTAAGACCCTAAATAAATGTACCAGTAGGATGTGACCAAAGATGTATATATATCTGCATTCCAGCGCTCTACAGCCCCACGTAGATCAGTACGTGAGGGACAGAAGAGTGTCAATACAGACAAAACTACGACGTCGATAAAAGGCAAACCTGGTTAGCACTAAGTAGATGTAAACTTCGTTACACGTGAGAAAATGCCGATACGTTGGTGAGGATGTGGGCGGTGGGCCGTGGCTGAAGGTTGCCAGACACATCCACCTACCTCCTCATACACACTCCTCCGACAGGTAAAACTAGCAGGTTATATATTCCATTCTTACTGAGAGAATTGAGAGGAGTCCCCGTAACGATGTTCAGCACCGCACTAACTCAGTTTGCCTACTTGGGCTTGAATATGTGTGCCTTGCTATTGAATTTACATATAGTATAGTTTCAGTATTTGGTGTGTTATATACATGTTGTGGGAGACGTTATTACCTCATACTTAACATGTCTTCACCCTTTACCATCATTGATAAACAAAGTACCTATTGAGAATGTATGGGGACTCAGTAATCCACTACCCATTATTTAAAAACTGTCTGATACCATAACCTATTCTCTTTGTGCTTTAGAGCAAAACATAGTCCCTATTGATATAACCTTTGATATGACAATTCCTGGGTTTAATTTATTAGAGGAAATGAATAATGAATACAAGCAACGATGGTTTTGTAGACAGGCACTTCTGTAAACCATCGATTATTGTCAATATCCTCACCCTTCGTAACCTGATCCTCACCATATCCTCACTCTGATTTTACCCTGCCCTAGAACTGCTCTCACCTTCACAGACTGTGAATGTCCACCTCAACACGACTTAAATACAGCAAGTTGTTGCATTTAACTTCCCACACCACTCCAGTGACAAACTCAAAGGGTGAAAACAATACTTTCCGTTATTTTAAGATTCTGTTGCCTTCACATTTACTGACTCGACGGCTGCCCAAAATAGCTTCATGTATATCAAAATAGCTCCATATAGTTTATCTGACATGTTTCTTTGGAAGTGATGCCAATTGAAATAGAGTTTTATCACATAGACCTCACAATAAAAATTCCTGTTTCTATACAGAAATAAATGCACTATTATGCTTTTAGGTTCTGAAATATGTAGTACACCCACAATTTATTACACAATATAACACTCAATTTAATCTAATGCTTACCAGACAGACGGAATTAAATCAGATTAGAGACCCATAAAGTGACCCCACTGACTGGTCCTTATAAGGCGCCAATCGTCTGAAATTTATCTTGTTGTAATGTATACTGCTCATGAGACATGGATTTTGTTTTCTGTAAGTTTGTTTTTTTTCATAAAACTTTTATTAGGGTCTTTTACATACATGATGTGTCCGAACTCGGCTTGTAGCCGTTCTGCCGTTCGGTCCCTCTTGGTTTCAGCTTTACAATACAGTGAATGTATGGCATTAACAATACAAATTATACAGGATACTAACAACAGAGCTTTCATATTGGTATGAGATAAAGAGATGAAATGGGATGACATACAGGACATTTCAATTCATCTTAATTGGTAGAAGCCATATACATAAGGTATGGTGTAAAGCCAATTGAACATCTACCGACTTCGGAACATCGATATACCTTTGTAGGCAACAAAGGAACGGTACTTTGTCTCAGGTGGGGCATCCTAATGGTAGGCGGTAGATGTGGGGCAGCTAGGCTAGGGTCAAAGTACCGTTCAATAGACAAAGTACCATTCCTTTTTCACCAACAAAGGTACATCAATGTTCCGAAATCGGCATTGGACTGTAAGTTTCCATCTGGATAGACTAACCAGATCATACAACTATGCTCTATCAAGCCACTAGTATCTAGCTATATTATCTAATAATTAGAAAAATAACATTTATATTGTAACCAGTTGCAACACAAGCTAGTTACATATCTAGGTTTATATCAGGGGTATACCCAGGAGGGGCACATGGGGCATGTTCCTCCACCCCGAAATTTTCCCAATGATGGTCTGTTCGGACTGAACATTCTATAATCACTCTTTTTTAAATCTTCTATATACCTTCTATAGTTAAAAAGTTATAGTAATGTACAATAATGGGCTATATGCACATATCTAAACCATATCTAAACCTATATAGAGGGGAGGGTAGGGGGCATTTACTTGAGGGCTACAGGTAAGGTAGTCCCAGGTGTGTCTCCCCCATCCCTATAAAAAGACAGATACCTCTATATGCCCTTGTTTCCATATGCATGTCATTCAACAAAGCAGTTATGTCCCCAAAAAGCACAGAGCTCTTCAGGGGGCTTTGGTCCCTGGACCCCTAAAGAGGCACCTTTTCCTCAGACCCCTCGCAATCTTCACAAGTAGTCTCAGATCAGTAATCCTCCCGCTCCTTTTACCCCTTTCGCGGCAGGTGATGCCATACAGCATCAACCGTGTAGGGGTGGGATGTTGCCCCACGGCTTCATCATCGCGGAGAAATGGTTGACTATAAACATGAGAGGTCGGATGTCGATGGTGATGCCTAAAGTAACATAGGTGCCCCCGAAGATGCCTAACCTAAAAGTAAGTATCTTTTGATTTAATTATCTTGGCTTTTTGATGCATTTGTTCTGTATTTAGCCTTGGGTTAGGTTCTAGTTTTATTTTGAACATTATTCTTAGTATTTTGTTTTGTAGTAATTGTGGCTCATTAGTAAACATATTGTGTATTGTTACCATAGATAAAGTCACAGTCATCTAGGTAAGGAATTATATTATTGCTCTTGTCAATTTGTAGGGCAACCTTTGGTGTGATTAGATTTCTTATTCGAGCAAATATATAAGTCTGGTGTGCCACTCTCTTAATAACTGCTTGCATACGTTCAGCGAATCAGGCCAAATAATTAAAGCTGTTTACTCTTTTCAGTGCGCAGTCATTCACATAGAATAGTGGGGTCAACCAGTATTGTAGTTACCAGATTGTAGCCATTGTGTCTTCTTTTTCATCTATCGTCAGTAGGTTGCTGTCACACCAATTCTGTACCACAGGAAGTAAATTTCACATGTCATTATTCTTTGTGGTGGTTATGACGGTGTCGTCGGCATAGGGCGTATAATATTACAAAGTATGTGGTTTAGGTTATCAGCGAAGTCTTTGATATAAATTAGAAAGAGGCTGGAACCTAACAAAGTGCCCTGGAAGACACAAAAGGTGATGTTTTCAGGTTCAGATAACCTTCCATCTACAATGACTTGTTGTGTTCTTGATTAAACCGTTAACTGTTAAACCATGTGCAAGTTGAGTTACAGAGACCAAGTTTGTTAGGGATCGGGTCAGTCCAGTGGCGGTGTGTTCTCTCTTCACCTGAGGATGCGGGGCACCTGTCCCTGCTGTATGATGGTTCGGGTAACCCTGTGCATGGAGGTGCCATAGGTGCACCCGGGTTACGCAACATGGTATGTATATAAGCCTCAGTCTGCAGCAGGTGGACAGGTTACGCTGTGCATTCCCTGTGTAGAGAGCGAATCCTTTGGAGCCTCATAAAGGTCCGGCCCCACAGATGCGATGCGATCGTCGCACACATTTTATGACCCCATAAACGCTCCCTCGACGGGGTTTATGGCCCCTACTGCGATGGATGCATCGCATTCAGTCGCAAGGAAATTCTAGGGTATGCCCCACTGATGCGATGGATTCGTCGCAATGTTTGTGGCGCCATGGTAAAATTATTCTGCCTACAGTCTATAATAGGAAAATAATTATCTGTAATCTCTCTGATACCTGTGGTTTATCTGCTCCTGTTGTGAGCCTGTAGACACAGGCTTGCATTCACAGCCACAGGCTGCCGTTTTCACAGCTTGTTTTGATATAACACCTACTGAGACCTGACACCTGAGTGGAGGCTGGTATGTGTGCTTATAATTGACTACAGTATATCCCATTTACCAGTGGTAGGTGCTACCTGGGTTTAGTTTCAGGGAGAGGGGAACTATATATGAATACAATAGGAGGCCATAGCCGCCTGTGCGACGGATTCATCGCACATCATGAACATTTCAAGATGTGCGATGCGATGAATTCACACGTGCGCATCCCCGACCCCACAGGAGCGACTGTGTGCGATGCGACGGGCGGCGCCGTTTTTATGACCCTCGCCGGCCGTTTATGACTTTTTATGGACTTGCGATGAATCCGTCGAACCAGTGGGGGCCTAGTAGGTTTTTCCTGACCCTCTCAGTGGTAGAGTGAGTTTATTTGTTCCGGCTTATAAACTTGCTCCCCAGGCTTTACCTGTCATCCCAGTGTTAGGGTACTGTACAGGATGACAGGTTGTGAGTGGAAGAGTAGATGCCCTGAGTGAACTGATGATAAAACCTTGTTCTACTGAAGTTAAAGAGTCTGGTTTTGTGTGATTAGATAACGAAATCTATCGATTCCAAAATATGGGTAACTATCCTGGGGAGGCCAGTTTCAAAAGCGTTTTTGAAGTCTAAGAAAATGGAGGTGATAGTGATTTTGATTTTTTATCGGGAGGTGCATCGTAGACCATATCGGAGCCATATCGTAGTAGGTGGACACCGGGCCTTAGTTTCTCGTAAATGTGGCTTAGTGAGTGATGGCATTTACAGTCCTGCGTCCGGCGTCCGGCGTCCGGAGTCCACCTACTACGATATGGCTCCGATATGGTCTACGATGCACCTCCCGATGAAAAACTCAAAATTGCGTCGGAGGGTCACCTAATATCAGGGCAGTTGACCACGTTTCTGTGATTACACACCAATAAAAAACCCATACAATGCATGGTGGATTGGCTTGTCTAGACATATGTCTACGATTTTCCTCCTTCCCGATATGGCACCGATTCTGACATTTTGTATCTGTGCCATATCGGGAGGTCTACGATTCTATCGTAGTAGGTGGACGCCGGGCCTAACGTTGAGCGCATTGCACAGAATCTAAATTGAGCATTTGTTGATAGGTTGTTTAATTGTAAGTATGTTTTCAATTGTTCATTGATAATTTTCTCATTCAAGTAATTCTGCTGATAGTGGCAATAAGTTGATTGGTCTTATTGTCTGAGGTTATTGACATGATGTATATTGCCTTTTTGGGGGATTGGTGTTATTGTTGTAGATTTCTATTTTCTTGGAAAACTTAAATGTGTTACTGTTGAATTAGAAATAGCAAGTAATTTGTATGGAGCAGCAGGGAAAGCAGGTTTTACTATTGTAGATTGCAAAGCTTTAATAGCTGGTGATTTGGTACCGTAGATATTTTTAACCGCATCATCTAGGGAAATTTTTTTTCTAGAATGTCAAAGTCATTATCTCTTGGTGGAAAAAGGTACGTGATATAATCATGGTGATGGGTGTTCACCAATATAAGTAGGAATCGATTTATATGTTGGTATCTGTGCTGTTGACTTTTCCTCCCTTGTGTCCTCGTCAATGAGTTTTGTTATCGGGGGTGATTGCTCCTTGCTGCCATCCCAAAATTTCGGATTATTTATTTGGATCACACTTTCAAACTCCCTACACCTTGCTAACTGTTACTCTCATCACCGTTCTCGTCCCGGTAGGTTAGCCTGTCATCGTTGTGTGATTTCTTCGGTGAACCTCCCAGCCTCAGTTTTTGACTGTCCATGATGATATCTGGATTACGATGAGTTAACACATATTTATATATATATATATATATATATATTGTAGTATTGATAGGTTTTGATACTCCCGGAGGAGGGACTCTTGCCTCCGGCTAGCCGCAGGTGCCGGAGGAAGTGCTGGAGGCGCCGGAGGAAGAGCGCGGACGCGCCAGAGGAAGAGCGCGGAGCCTCCTCCCGGGGCCACTAGGGGTCGCCCCGACCGGTAGTGACGTCAGGACGGACTGGGGCGAGCCTCCTATAAAAGTGGTGACTGACCCTCCGGGAGTCAGTCTGGACTGGGACTCGACGCGGTACACCTCCCGGAAACTTGGACGGATCAGCTGAGACCTCCGGCAGACCGGAGTGTTAGACGAAACCACCACGTACCTGCTAGTAGAGACGGGAGACGGACGCGACGTCGGCCGGGAGACCTGGAGAACGGACTGTGAAACTCACTAACCTTAGATACAGGCGTAGCCTCTGGATCGTGCTTACTCTCGTAGTACTTACCTTGTGCCGCTTGAGGCTTAACCTGTTTACTTGAATAAACCTTTGTAACTGTACTCCGGTGTGATTGTATTCTGTACTACATTGGTGGCAGCGGTGGGATGGAACCTGAGATGGACCCACCACAGAATGACGAAATACCCGGAGCACCGGGAGGAGACGCACCCTCGCCGGAGGAGAACTTTGGCCGTGTTGAGGAGGGGGGCGCCTCCGGGAGCGGGACTCCCGGAGGCCGGAGTACCGGAGGAGATGAAATGCCGGAGGAGAATACCCCTCCCGGAGGGTCCCCGGAACAAGGGGAGGAGGAACCCGAGAGATCGAAACACCTTCAGGGATGGCCCGCTCCTCCGGCGGGACCACGCAGCGGGAGCCCCTGGCTGACTTCATACCACGCTACCCAGACCACGGAGTTACCAGGAGTCCGGAGAGCCGCTGCGTTACCCACCCCAAACAGAGAGGATCCGCCACCACTGGGTCCTTGGCCAGGACCCCGGACCCGCGCCGGAGGTCCCCAGGGGGCCTGGGCAGGACGTTGGGGTCCGTGGACCCACGGATCATTACTACCGAGTCCCGGAGGACGCCTCCGGGAATATGCCGACCAGGAGGTTTCCTGGAGGCATCAGGGGGCAGGGGAACGGCTACCGCCGCCAGTCGCCCCCTCCTTGATCGGACCCGCCACAAAGGAGGGCCCTGCAGTAAAGAAGAAGCCTGGAGGAGAAGGGACAGAAGAGACTAAGATGGCTAGTCCACCCCCAAAGAACTGTCTCCGGAGGAAAGCGCTGAAACCCGTAGTGATGCCCAGTCCATTCGACGGTACGTCGGACTTGGATGAATACCTCGCACACTTTGATCTTTGTGAGAAGGTCAACGGGTGGACGCCTTTAAGGGCAGATGATGCCTTAAGGCATCACCCGGCTGGGGGCGGATGATGCTTTAAGGCATCAACCGGCCAGGGGCGGATGATGCCTTAAGGCATCATTTGCTGGATATTTATATAATTGTTTTTGAAAATGAAATATTTTAATAATAAACTTGAAATTTTTACAGAATGTAGGTGTAACATCATATTTTCGAATTCTAAATGATAGAAATAAAAATATTAAGGATAATAGATTATATCACCGCCCTGGCTACCCAGGTGGAAAACTAATAGCGACTTCAGCTGAAGGCGGAGCTGGAGTCGCCCGAACGGAAGAGGAGCGGCCACAAGAGGAAACGCTGAAGGGGCATCGGGAAACGCAGGGGTCGGGGCTGACGGTGGAGGGACAGATCTGGGGAAAAAGGATAAGGCTGCTCGTAGACACGGGGGCCGGGGTAAACATCCTTTCTCGGGCTTGGTGGACAAGGAACCAAGTCCCCGGAGAAGTCACACCGGTCACCCAACCCATCTACTGTGCAGACGGGCGCGCAATGACCCTCGAAGGGAAGGTGGCGACCCGGTTGCAATTAGGATCTTGTCAATTACCGCTGGATCTAATTATCGCGGACATAGATTCGGAGGCCATCATTGGGGCAGAATTTATCCGCGAACACCTCTCATGATTGACCTGGCACAAGAGTGTTTGCGTTGGGCCGCGGGAACCGCAAGTTGCCGGGTGGTGTGCCGACACACTATGGTCGTCCCCTGCCAGGGCGAGGCTATTGTGGGGGGAAGAGTGGACGGACCCTGGGAAAGCACCGAAGCAGGGGTGTTGGAACCACGGGCAGGCCCTCTACGGGTGGGTAGGGCCGTGTTCTTCCCAGACGACGGATGCATCCCGGTCAGAGTATTTAAACCCAGCCCCCAGGAGATGACCATATACCAGGGCACTGTCCTGGGGAGGGTCAAGGAAGTTCAGGCAGAAGCGGGCGGCCCCACCCCGGAGGGAGCACACTGTCGAAGGGTGGTCCACTTGCCTACCGAGGTCTGGGCGGAGCTACTAGGGGGAGTAGCCGAGGAGGATCAACCTGCTCTATGTGCAGTACTAGAAAAACACACGGAGGCATTTCAACGCATTGCGGCTAACATGGGAAGGACAGGGCTGGTGCAACACGGGATACCAACGGGAGACGCCGGGGCAGTAAAACAACCCCTCGGAGGCTGGCTCCCCATAGGCGGGAGGTGGTGGCTCAACAAGTGCGAGAAATGTTAGCGCAAGGAGTCATTGAGCCAGCGGAGGGGCCCTGGGCCTCCCCGGTTGTACTAGTAAAAAAAAAAGATGGAACCGCGCGGTTTTGTGTAGATTATCGGCGGTTAAACGGTGGAAGACGCATATCCTCTCCCCAGGATCGACGACTCCTTGGACTCAATGGCCGGGGGTCGCTGGTTCAGTACCCTAGACCTGGCCTCAGGGTATTGGCAGGTAGAGGTACGGCCTGAAGACCGTCAGAAAACCGCGTTCACGACCCATCACAGGTTGTACCAGTTCAGGGTGATGCCATTCGGGCTTTGCAACGCCCCGGGTACATTCGAACTATTAATGGAGCTGGCACTGCGCGGCCTACAATGGCAGACTTGCCTGGTTTACTTGGACGATGTAATAGTATACGCCCCCACCCGGCAGGAGCATCTCCGTCGGCGGGGGGAAGTATTGGGACGGCTGGAACAGGCGGGACTCAAATTGAAGGCGCGAAAGTGTCAGCTGTTGAGACAACAGGTGGAGTTCCTAGGACACGTCATCTCGGCACAGGGGGTTGCCACAGATCCAGAGAAGATACGCGCGGTAACAGAGTGGCCAGAACCCCGGAACGTACACAAGGTCCGCAGCTTTCTCGGGCTGGCCAGTTATTATCGGTCGTTTGTCAAGGACTTCACCACAGTCGCCAAGCCACTCTCGGCATTATCCGAAAAGGCCAAGGGCCCCTTCCATTTCTCGGCGGAATGCAGGGAGGCGCTCTGCAGACTGCGTGAGGCTTTGGTCTCCGCTCCCGTGTTGGCCTACCCTAGGGAACAGGGCCAGCTAGTAGTGGACACCGATGCGAGTGACATTGGACTAGGGGCAGTGTTATCACAACTCGTAGAGGGCACAGAGTTTGTGCTCGCCTTTGCAAGTCGCACCTTAAACAAGCCTGAAAGAAATTACTGCATCACACGGCGCGAGTTTCTAGCGGTAGTCTTCGGACTCAAGCGGTTCCGGCACTACCTGGTGGGTCGACCTATCCTCATTCGCACGGACCACGCCACCCTGTGGTGGGTGACCAACTTCAAGGAGCCGGAAGGACAGGTGGCACGTTGGCTACAAATACTGGATACCTACGATTATACCATAGAACACCGTCCAGGCAAAAAGCACGGGAACGCGGACGGACTATCCCGGCGGCCGTGCTCACAGTGTGGTTGGAAGCCAGAAGAAGCATGCCGACGTATTAAAACAAGGCGACAGGCTCGGGCGACCCGGCCCCCTGGCGGCCCGACAACGGAAGAGGACCCTCCAGAGAGCACCCGGGGATGGGAACTGGCTCAGGGACAAGACCCGGAGTTGCGCCAAATTCGCGAGTGGGTGAGCCAAGGCAACGGTGAGGAGGGGAGAACGGAGGAGACCCCAACCCTGCGGGCCTGGAAGGCCCAGTTGAACCGGCTACAGGTATGGCAGGGAGTCCTGGGCCGTACGTGGTGGGAACCTAGAGGGGAAGAGCGATTCCAAATAGCTGTGCCAACGGATGACAGAACCATAGTCTTGCGGGAGCTGCACGGGTCCTACCTGTCCGGACACTTCAGGATAGACAGGACACTACGGCAGTGCCAGGCAGCTTACTACTGGCCGGGATATCGGAACGAGGTCGTCCGCTGGTGCGCGTCCTGCCCAACCTGCTTACAGGCAAAAGATCCTCCACGCCGGGGGAGGAGCCCCATGGGACATGTGGAGGTAGAGGCAACACTCGAGCGCGTGGCCATGGACATCATGGGCCCACTTCCTCGGAGTGATAGGGGGAACCGTTACATACTGGTGATAGCGGATTATTTCACCCGATGGGCGGAGGCCTACGCCCTTCCCAACCAGGAGGCCGTCACGGTAGCCCGAGCATTCATGGAGGAGTTCGTCTGTCGGTACGGGTACCCCCTGACTCTACACTCCGACCAGGGCCGAAATTTTGAGAGTCTGCTGTTCAAAGAGGTACTGAGCCTGCTGGGAACAGCCAAGACCTGGACTTGCCCCTTCAACCCGAAAAGTGACGGGCTAGTGGAGCGGCTGAACCGTACAATCAAGAGCCTGCTGGCCACGGTAGTGCGAGAGGACCAAAAAGATTGGGACCAGCTCCTACCCTATGTGATGTCGGCATATCGCAGCTCGGTACATCGAAAAACAGAACAGACGCCCAACGCCATGATGATGGGAAGGGAGGTGGCCGGGCCGCTCGGGGCCTTGTATCCGGCGGAACCCCTCCAGGATCCGGAGGGGTACATGGAGACCTTGAGATTTAGGCTGGCGCAAGGGCATGAGTACACCCCGGTACACGCTTCAGGGTGCGTAAGACGCCAGAGGAGGAATTACGACGCCCGACTCCTGGGGAAGCCCTTTGTTGTGGGGCAGACTGTGTATTTCTTCCAGCCTAAACGAAAAGTGGGCAGGTGCCCCAAATTGCAGCGATTTTGGACTGGCCCATGGGAGGTCACGGCCCGCATAGGAGGAGTGGTGTACCAGATCAAATGGGGAAGAAAGACCTGTATTGTACACGGGGACGCCCTCAAAGCTGTTCCCGAGGGGGATATGCCTCTGCCGGAGGAGGGCTCGGAGGTGACTCCGCCGTAGGCAGGGGGGGAACCCCCCATGCCTGACCGCGTCATGGTGCGGCGTGTGTTCATGGGGGGAGTTGCGGCTGTAGGGGGTGGGAGGGCTGTAGGGGGTGGAGGGGGGGAGGGCCCTCTCGGCCTCGAACGAGGCAGAGATGGGACCTCGCTGGGTCGCCAGAAGCGGTACGGGGGGGGGGGGCCCTCCGGTCGAGGGAACAGCCCTACCTATCGAACGGCCAGAGTCAGAGGATGCCAGGGGGACAGCAACAAATTAAGTCGGAGAAACCGAGAGGAAAGGACTAACGTAACTAAAATGAACCCTACCCGGAGTGGGGGCCATAGCCGGGGCATAGGAGACGAGACAGACGGCACGCCGGAGCAGCCAGAGAGTATAGGGGGGTACGTCAGGCGGAGGAGGATGGAACAGCCACACCGGAGCTGGTTCTGGCATGCAGTCGAACGCGTTTCCGCAAGACGGAATAGCCACAAAAAAGAGCTGTCAACGCCATGTTGGCTTGGTAGAGTCACCCCCCGTGGTGAAACGGAGGTCCCCGAGAGTAGCAGCCGCCTGCAAAGAACCCCTGAGGGCCAAGCAGGAGGGCCAGAGGGGTCGGACCCCCCCACCAGCAGCGGGCATAGATGAGGCCCACGGCAAGAGGAGGAGGAAAGAACGGCACCCTGGGAGCCCGGACGAGTTGGTGCGCTCCAGACCCCTCCCCGCCACGGAGGAGAACCCCCTCCTGGGTCAGTCAGGAGCAACTCCGGGTGAGACCCAAGCCGTAACGTCGCTCTCCATAGAAGAGGGACTGGTTATGCCCGTCGGGACCCCGGTGGCCCTAGTGGGGACCCTGGATGGAGGGGGCGACTTACTCCTTCAGCCCTCGCCGATACTGCCACCAAAGGCCACTCGCTCGACTCCGGTAACCCGGGTGCGGGTGGGACCGGGAGTCCCAGAGGAGGCACCCCGACCAACAGCCAAACTAGCCCGAGAAGAGGGCCCGCGTGGGCCGGGAATACCCCAGGACAGGAGCCGGGTGGAGCCGCAGCTCCCCGGAGGAGGGTTCCCGCCACCACCAGAGGAGGAGGTCCTCAGGCAAGGAAAAGAGGCGACTGCACCGACCAGCGGGACTATGCGCCACCACTGCCCCAGCGACCACTACCCGGAGGGCCCATCTGGGCGCCGTGGGCTCCGGGACCAGCCCCGGATAAGCTAGGAAGATGGGCCATATACATGCAGGCCCCGGAGCTGGGGAGAGGATACCGCACCGTGGGGGTACACCGAGACTCCCGGGTAGAGATATTCGACGAAGACCTCTACCGGGTAGTTACCACGACCGTCACCGTCTACCGACGAGAGCAACCTGCTCCGGTGGCGGCGAACCAGCAGGGGTCGGAGGGTGGGCCCTCGGCCCCTCGGTGAGGAGGGACGGGAGGAGCTTCGTCTCGGGGAGCCACGAGTGCAGGAGGACGGGACCTCGGTCATCTCCGGAGCGGGCAGGCAGCCCTCCGAGTAGTACGGGCGACAAAGGGGGAGGAGACCCTTACTTTCCCCCCCCCCACCCCCCCCAGTTGGCGGGCTGGACTTGAGGGGGACCGAGAGAGAGGGGCGACGCCCTGATGCGGTTGCAGATGCTGTGCCATTGCACGAAAGACGTTTAGGAGGTGGACAGTTTTGTTACAGTTAAGGTGATACGTGCCGTTGCACGAGAGGCTCTCGGCCTCACCAGAGGACTTCCAAATCCACTTAGGATATTGTTGACGGACTTTCTGTGGACTAATGCATGTGTGGATGTCGGGCCGTTGCCTGAGAGGCACTCCGCCCCACCTAGGCCTGTTCTGTGTAGTGTTAGCTGTTGTGTTAAACTGATGCCGTGCAGTTGCACGTTGGAGCCTGGAGCCACTCCGGTGGTTGTGTACATAGGGCCGGCGACTGGAGACGAGGGCCCGGGCCGCCGGAGGCGTTTCGCTTTCCCCCCCCCTTGTTTCGGATATTCTGTTAAGATGACGTGATGTTGTGATCATCATGGTTAGCCAATGTGTTAGAACGCCTAGAACGGCGGTAGATCTCGTGCCGTTACACGTAGCCACCCCCAGGATGCTAAGTAAGGAGGGGAGAGTGTAGAATGGATAGGTTTTGATACTCCCGGAGGAGGGACTCTTGCCTCTGGCTAGCCGGAGGTGCCGGAGGAAGTGCCGGAGGCGCCGGAGGAAGAGCGCGGAGCCTCCTCCCAGGGCCGCTAGGGGTCGCCCCGACCGGTAGTGACGTCAGGACGGACTGGGGCGAGCCTCCTATAAAAGTGGTGACTGACCCTCCGGGAGTCAGTCTGGACTGGGACTCGACGAGGTACACCTCCGGGAAACTTGGACGGATCAGCTGAGACCTCCGGCGGACCGGAGTGTTAGACGAAACCACCACGTACCGGCTAGTCGAGACGGGAGACGGACGCGACGTCAGCCGGGAGACCTGGAGAACGGACTGTGAAACTTACTAACCTTAGATACTGGCGTAGCCTCCGGATCATGCTTACTCTCGTAGTACTTACCTTGTGCTTCTTGAGGCTTAACCTGTTTACTTGAATAAACCTTTGTAACTGTACTCCGGTGTGATCGTATTCTGTACTACAATATTATGTAGAGACGTCACGAGTTTGAGTCTGAGCTTATTTATGCCACGCATTTTGTTGGCTCCATAATTTCACGAGTCGAAGACGAGTGACATTATGGAGCCAACAAAATGCGTGGCATAAATAAGCTCAAACTCAAACGAGTGGCATCTAGATTTGATCCTACCCCATTTCCATATTTTTTCAGTATCAGAAAGTAGTGGCATAAACAACACTTTATGTCACACCCGTGACATAAACAAATCCCATGTTGAGTCTATGGCGTTTTTTATTAGGGGTAGGATAAATAACCATATGCATTTGACATGCATATGGTTAAAATAGGTTTCAGGCTGGTTTTAAATCACCTGGGCCCAGTTGCTCCTGTTTTTGTGGTATCGCTAGATATAATCGGATCGTAATTTTATTTTTACGATTACTTTAGCGATCCGACTAAAAAAGCGTTGCTCCAGTAATATCGGATCGTATCGCTATATTTCTGCGGTATCGCTAATTTTTGCAATGCGATTATGATACAACAATTCAGGGGCACATATTGAATGAGACAGGAGAAGATTAATTAGTTTTTTAAATTAAATACAGATGGCACCAGAGTTCAAACTGATCTGACACCTGTTGGTGTGGATCGCCATTAATATAGGTAGAAGAACAAGGGGCGGGGGATCGTAGTGCCACCACCCATTGTTATTCAGAATTTCAGACAAAGCCATCTCTAACCAAAGTATTGCGATCCGCAGACGATCCGCCCTGGTGTGAGGGTCCGCATAAAAAGTATCGCTAATAGCCATATTTTACGCGGCGATGCGCCTATGCGATTACGACACGATCCGCAAAATTTCTGGAGCAACGTTTTGCCCCTCGGATCGCTATTTTGCGATCCGCAACTCTGTCGTAAACCTGGAGCAACGGGGCCCTGCTGGGAAGCCTTATAAAGTGTGTCAGATCGTCTTACTCTTAGTCTGACAGATAATGGGCATGTTTTGTATTTCGCCTCGTGTCAACACGATGTCAAAATGGCAAATAATGCGTTATAGCTCATTCTTAATATAAACATTGCGTTTGGGAATGGGCAAATAGCTTTAATTTGGTATGCTATTCACTATATAGACCATATAAAACACATACCTAATCCACTTAAGACAGAATTGGATGCTCACCAATCAATGAAAACTGTATAGAAATCCTTAGCGAAACAGCAAAAGTCACATTCAACTTCTAAACTAGATTGTGAATATTTCATTAGCTATTACAAGTATGGGTTTCATATTGGACATGATGAAGGCTGCATAGCTTAAGTTCCAAAACCTACCCAGATAATGACCTTGACCCAATGTCAAGGTCATATTCCCAAGGTCAACCATAAGATTTTGGATATTTGGTGACAAATCTGACAATACTACCATGGTTAACCATCTATTGCAGTAATTGGATTCAGCATAGACTAAGGATTTCTATACAGGGAATAATACTGAAGTGTTTCTTTATCCAGTTTCTGATATGTATGGTTGCCATGGCAACTGAAACATACCCATTTGCAAAAAAAAGGCAAAAAATTGATGTTTGACCTTGAATTCAGTGACCTTGACCTTGACCCAAGGTCATATACATTGGCATACTTAACCCTTTAGCGGCGGGCCCCCATCCCAGCGAGCGCGCGAACACACCGGGTAACAATGCCGATATCACTCGCGTGGGGGCGGGCCTATATCTATTCCGGCCCAAATCTGGGTCGGCGCCACGATGTCTGGTTAGAACTATTTGTTTTATCGAATTGATGGTAAATAACAATAAAAGTTGTTGACACTGTTGTCTTCCTATGACTATATTCTAACTCCTCTGAGAATTTGGTATGGTATATATAAAGAATAATAGAGAAAATCCAGAAACAAGTATGGGTAACTGGACAAGATTCAAACCAAAAAAAAATGGCGCCCACAAGGGCACAGACACTGGCAAGCATCTTATGTCTTTGAACCTGGATTTATATATTGGATTATTCGAATATTAATCTGCCAGCGGAAAAGGAGCAATATATATATATATTCCCTACGTGTGTGGGTCGTTATTTTGGAGAAATAGCCTGCAGATCAACCCGTACGGCCTGGAACAAGTTGAGACATCGATCGAAAAATAACTGTGCCAGTAGTTTATATTGACAACGCCAGGCTGCGAAGGTGCGGTTCTGGAGAGTTATAACTTTGCTGGTGTGTCACCCATACAAAATGCATTGACATCATTAATCATCACCCTGGGAATATTCTACAAGTCTTCACGATTCTGGCAGTGTCTGGTTTATTCATATAGACGCTAAATAACGGGAGAAAATGGATATTTACCAAGGCGCCGAACCTATCGACATTCTACACAGTGCGGTGTCAATGAAGCCAATACTACGAAAGCCGAATCGTTTAGCCATCACCTCACTTCGGCTTTGGTTGATTTCCCCTACAATACGTTATGATATCGCTATTGGATTATACTGGAAGAAACAAAAAAGCCTGCTGAATCTCCCCCCTGTGATATTAATATGATTATATTCTTTGCTGGTTCTGTACGAGTCGATTTCACCAAGGAGTTGTATATGTGGCTTCGCCCCAGCCTGGCGTGTTTGTGGTCGGCACTTTCAAATCCAGCAACTCCCTTCACCGCAGTGCAAAGACAACATGTGGAAAATTATCTGGCACAAGGTTTAAACCTTCAGGAAATTAGTGGAGACATATATACAACAAATCTCCACACTCTAAGGTTTGTTCCTATATAAATTTCGTAAAGTTTAAACGGTTAGATAAATAGAAAATAAATAAACATAACCGACATCGAACTACGCACTAAGCTGTGTGGGTGGGGAAACACTTGGCCATGTAGGTTAGTTAGGAAATCATTTCGCACAAGGATTTAACATTAAATATATGAACAGTGACTTATACGAGGATATTCCCCACACTCTGAGGTTTGTTCCCGTATAATATTTTACATTTTGATCGAGAATTAACATGATGATCGAATTAAACCGTTGCGCCTTACGCAGTTCATATTTTGGCTTGCTTCAACATGGCGTCAACTGCGGAGGGGGGTTGACACGGCACGGAGAGTAGAAGATGTCGATTTGAAAATTAATTTGTATGGACTTTTAACGTTAGATAATAGATCAGGGAATTATATGGGAGCAAAGCCAAGACTCCGAGGTTTATTCCAGTATATATATTGTCAGGTTTGAACGTGTGGCAGTAATAGTATATGAATTAAAGATAATGACATCGAACCGGGCTGTCGACTCAGTGGTGGGGGGAGACGCCGACTACGACAAGCAAATCTGGGCGAGTTAGAAAATCATATCGCACAAGGGTTTAACATTAAATATATGAACAGTGACTTATACGAGCATATTACCCACACTCTGAGGTTTGTTCCCGTATGATATTTTACATTTTGATCGCGAATTAACTTGATGATCGAATTAAACCGTTGCACCTTACGCGGTTCATTTTTTGGCTTGCTTCAACATGGCGTCAACTGCGGAGGGAGGTTGACACGGGAGTGACAGCATTAGATGTCAATTTGAAAATCAATTCGTATGGACTTTTAACGTTAGATAATCGATCAGGGAATTATATAGGAGCAAACTAGAGAGTTTAAGGTTCATCTACATATATATATTCCCTGTTTTGGAGGAGTGGAGAAATTAGAAAATGAATTTATGAATCTGGACATCACCCGGACTGACAGCACCATGGCGTCTCATACCGAGGCTGGGCCTGTGCATTGTCTGTGATCAACTGTCATCGAATTTATGAATAGGCTTACGCTGCTGTGGGTGCATTGAAGACAACAAAACGTGAGTACATACATATATATATTTTGTTTATTTTCAATTGATTGACCACTGTTTTGTGCTTTGCTTTCAGATAGCTACAACGGTTTAGTTATTCACAGCAAAAGAATAATCATCTACAGTATGATACGTGGTGAAGCAATCTGGCACACATAAATGTACATTACAGGTCTGGCACCCAAAACGACTCTGTCGGACTTGGCCAACTCCATTTATCGATCTTCTGTAGCAAACCCTACACAATGATTTTCGGTTGAATCTAAATGGCATGCATCTATGCGATAACCTTTCTGCCTGTGTAGAACCTGTATTGTTAGGGTTAGAACTAGAAGTGGAGGAGTGGGCCTCTGCGATCAATCCTTTCACAAGGTCTAGTGTGAATTCGTAGAGAGTTGTTTTTTTTTTTCTTTGGGTTCAGGGTCGAAAACATAACGAAAGCATTCAGTTTAAACAATTCTAACATAAACCAAAATACCTTTTTTGTCCATTTGTGACTTTTACGGCCGAAACAATAATACTGGAAAAGTTGATCCGGAGATCCACCCCTCCCATATACTTTGAATAGTCCCGTATAGCTGTTGGACATCCGATCTCTTTCTTAGAAAACTTTTTTGTTTTAGGGTCTTTCTGCCTCCTGAGGCAGCTGGACATGTCAGACCCATGTATCGAAGAAAGCACACGGACAATTTTCCTGTCTCGCCAAATAACCAGCAAGAGTTCACCCCCCTTGTGAAAAAATATATTGTCCTCGTTTGCCCAGAGATTTGATCTTCTTGGTCATAAGGGAGGGGGGAAATCCTTTTCTGTTCATTCTCAGTGTGGCACAACAATATGTTTTAAATCGATGAAGAAGATCTTGAAGCATAATAAGGGTGGAAAAAAAATTGTCACAATAAAGATGGTGCCCCTTGTTCAAAAGATTTCCTTTCCTTAGGAGTTTAAATACCACATCCTGATAAATCCTTGTCGGGGGTGTTCCTGGTCGATGTCCGAATACAGGGAGCACTTGACACACGTATCCTGCAAATATACAATGGCGATGACAATGTTGTTAATTCATTTAATAATACTTCCACACGTTGACACCTGACAATATATATACTGGAATAAACCTCAGAGTCTCGGCTTTGCTCCTATATAATTCCCTGATCGTTTATCTAACGTTAAAAGCCCATACAAATTAAATTTCAAATCAACATCTAATGCTGTCACTCCCGTGTCAACCGCCCTCCGCAGTTGACGCCATGTTGAAGCAAGTCAAAATATGAACTGCATAAGGCGCAACGGTTAAATTCGATCAACAAGTTAATTCTCCATCAAAATGTAAAATATTATACAGGAACAAACCTCATAGTGTGGGGAATATCCTCGTATAAGTCACTTTTCATATAGTTAATGTTAAATCCTTGTGCGAAATGATTTGCAAACTGGCCCAGATCCGCTGTCACTTGACAAGCGTTCCCCCCTAACCGCCCCACCACTGAGTCGACAGCCCGGTTCGATGTCAATATCTTTAATTCATATACTATTACTTCAACATTAAATGTATGAAAAGTGACTTATACGAGGATATTCCCCACACTCTGAGGTTTGTTCCCGTATGATATTTTACATTTTGATGGAGAATTAACTTGATGATCAAATTTTAAAAATCCATTGGCGAACGTTTTTCTCTGAATTCGGGGGAAATCCCGCTGCTAGATTCGTCAAAATCATCCATTTCACCTTTTCTTGGGGTATTCGACTTGATCGTTTTCCATTTCACTTCGCTTTCGCCATCTGCTGAGGTCTGGGGGTGGGCATCAAGTGCGGGGGGGATCTCCATCGTCTTTAGCCGGGGGGGCATCGCCTTCAGCCACGCTGTCATCTTCCGTGGGAGTCAAATTACCTTCATTTTCTAATAAATCCTCGTGATCGGTGGTCTGTGTGGTTGTCTGGCATCTTTTTGTATCATATTCATCAAGAATTGCGAGGGAAGTTATTGGTAAGTCGTCTTCCCATTCATCCCAATCGCTATCTGAAGATCCCCACTCCGCCATGTTGGAGAGGTGGGGGGCGTCGTCTGCTTATTTTGCTTCGCGCCTCCGTGTTCGTTCGATGTTTTGAAATATTGCCATGGCAACAAGATATAATATTTTATTTTTTTACATACGATTATGTGTTTCCTAAGTCTATGCAAAGAATCGGGTGAATTCATCCATTATTAAAGGTTTTGTCGGCATTTGAAAACATTACGACGAGATCTCGCAAAAATGATGCCATACGGCATCACCCGCCCCAGCGCGGTTGATGCCATATGGCAACATCCCGCCCCAGCACGGTTGATGCCGTATGGCATCACCCGCCGCGAAGGGGTTAAAGACTTTGATGGGGTTTATATGCTTATTCAATATGAACCTCCTAGCTCATAAAGGGGCAGAGTAGGGAGCACATATGCTTAAAAATTGAGATCTCTGTAATTTTAGTGACCTTGACCTTTGACCTCAGATAGAATAGTGATGCTGAAAGGTCTGCAACGCCAGAGCACCCACACTAAAAAGTAGAGAGTCTCTAGAATCAAAATCAACTCTGATAACCATTGTGGCGAGCCGGCAAGAAAAATCCTAAATTTTCAGATCTGCTCCTCTACTATGAAGTTTGAATAAGGAGTACAGCGACTGAAGTCATGGTAAAAGTGAATTTATTGATGCAATAATTCGGTATGCGAAACATATATGTGTGTCAGATGTGGAGTATCATTGTGATATTTTATGCTTACCGTATCCTTGAAGGTGGCGCTCCTGTGGCGACTGGGTGGAGACTGAGGGACGATCATGTCGTCGCTGGTCGATCAGTGCTCAATCTCAAGTAGTGGAGCTGCAGTGGAGCTACGGCCGCGATTGACGGCACCCGATCTCCACTGACTTCTGAATTGTTTCTGACCTATTCATTCAATGGACGCCCTAGCTTCACCCCATTCAGAGGCGATTACTTAGGCCAAACAAAGACAAAACAGTTAATACTTGTAATCATCACTTAATGTGCCATATTTTGGGACAGCATTGTGATAAGTGAGTTTGACTTTCTTCTATTCCTATGTGCAGAAATATAAGGTCAAGTCAGGCAGTTTTTAAGTAAGCGTAGGCCACTCAAAAAAACCTTGTTTCTCATCACCGCGCGCATCAGCAAAAACTTTTTAAAAGATTTTTTTTATTGATTTTTTTTTTATAATAAGAGGAACCTCGATAGGAATCATGAAAGGTATGCGTATTTGGCATTAGATTAAATGCATTCAATGTGGTTGGTAAAAGTGATAGCCGGTACATTCAGTGTAATTAATTATGTGTTTTAGGTAGAGTAGGCCTTCGATGTTTAGAACAGGAACCCAACAACCCGGATAAGGTCCCCAATAGACTTCCCAATACAGTTCCCGACTGGAATTGAAGAATTCTTGGCAGAAACATTTTCCTACCGTAGCGGTGGGGGCTACATTACAATACCGATCCTGATTCAACCACGACTGGACCACGATTGAAAATTCTTATCGTAGCCTTTACATCTGGATTCGATATTTTCTACGATTTGAATTCAATCGGGAAGTGTTCTGATTGGAATAGAGCGATTGGAATTTCTGGTGGGCTGTGCATTATGATGCCTTTCCGATTCATTTCCGACACAAATCCAATCGTAGTGTGTGCTAATGAAGTTGCTGCTATCAGGAACATGTCGGGAACCATCAAAGCCTTGGCGCATTTTTTTTCTTCTTACGATTGGACCCCGACTGGAGTTTCCGATAAGAATTCTATCATAGTTCATTGGGGTCTATTGGGAACATTTTTTTGTCAGGGTTCTATCGGGGTATATCGGAGAGATTATTTGGGTTGGTGGGTGCCGCCTCTCAGGCTATATAGAGGAAACCTATGAAAGTTAAGGGCCAGAGCTGATATCCAATCAAGTTTGAATCCCAGAGTAATTCACAAGGCGAAGACATGTGGATTGTATAGCGATTCAAATGAGATGGGATCGAGCTCTAACCCTAAACTTGAATAGGTTTCTGAATTTATCTCACCCTGCACATTGACTGATGGGCTAACATTTGTGACATAATGCCCCATCGAGTATTTTTTATAAATATTCAATGAGCATTGGATACAGTTTCCTTATGTGAAGTCTATGGGGAAAAATTTCAGGGGGTGAGATAAACTGTTATAACCACACAGACACTATAAAGATGCCTACCTGATACCTACAGTAGCCCATGAACTTGGTAGATTGGTGTCTAGACAATTAGACACCAGGCAATACACACGATAAACTAAGAATCAAGATAATCTAGAGTGTTGTCCCCACACCACCCAGGCATATTTGATATGGCATCCCTCTGAAGTGATCACTTACACAGGGTTAAATGACTTTTTGTACCAAAATAACTGACGCAGGGTGTCCACTTACATGGGGTGTCCACTTACACAGGGTTATAATATTCAGAGACAATACACACAGTCAAATGAGTGATATATTATGAACTTACAGTGAGAGTGCAAGATATGACTTAAATAAGTTTGTCTGAAGTCCATATTATGACCATTCAAAAGCCATCTCTGATCATGCAAAAAAAACACATGCTGTTATGATAGGGGGATGTTATAACAACAAAACAGTTACCAAGATAGGTAGCTCGAGTACATATACATCCGGGCTAGTTTTGTATTGACACACAGAAACTGCACCTGGTTACCCTGCAAGAAGATGAACTATTTGTGGTATACAGGAAAATTCGGAGGGAGGGGTGTTTACCCACTGCAGACTTGAAATTGAAGTGTTTTTGTAGGACAGAGGGATACTTGAATACTAAACTCATTCAGAAAAGAGGAGTTATGAAGCAGCTTTCCTGACAAGCTTAAAGGTTCATAATGTACTTCTCTAACCCGCCAGCGGTTCAACTGACGGGTAGCGCAGCAGTAACCATATCGAAAATTCTTAACAGTCCTGCCAGTGTAAAGGAAGATGAGATTTTTTTTTTTAAAGGTGAACTTGGAGGTGGATAATGATCAGCAAAGAAGCCCAGGCTGTGGCTCAGACGGTTGCATTTTGTAATGGGCATCTGACATCACAGAGTGGTAGACGGCAAGTCAAGCCCACCAGAAGTTTCCATGTCTTAATGGGCTGCAGGTTACATCATCGGTCAAAAAAACAGTGAATATGTACACCTATGGCCACAATTCCTCCAGCATTAGGAACTCTGATATGTTTGTCTTCTCCGTCGTTGTCTATTGCCTGGTGCTGCTGTTAGACAGCTCACAGATTGCCTTTATAGCACTGACTATCGTATATCGCCGCTCAGCCAACTAGGAACAGTCAACTGAACACACCGGAAGAAAAACACTGTTACCACCTGCTGATCACTGCAAGAACTACGCCATCACATTGTCTCATCCACCTTTCCCCTTTACTCAAAAACAGTCCAGACACACCTACAGCAGGCTGGGAAAAGAAAGGAGGCAGCCCTAAAATTGCCGGAACCCAATTAGCAATCACATCCGTCATCTGCTTGTGATGTACTGTGTTTCGGCATAGAAAATAGGAGAGAACTACACTTAGATGACTTGGTTTTTACGACGGGTTTCTAATAAAAGTGTCAGCAATAATTACCTACATGTCTGTGCTACTTTGTCAAATACATATGCAATATACCTTTGCCGAAGACACCAATATCATTCATATAGTAACCCAGGGAAGAATATTTTTTCTAAATGATGTTATTATTGCTGGGTTCCGATACTTGACGCGATTGCAGTTGCAGGACGAATTGCACTCCCGTAAGGAGTTGACACAACTGGTTTAGAGCTGACTGAAGTATGTAATCCAAGTACACAGTTGACACTTTAGGTGGTGCCACCATTTCAATTCATCTTGTTTGTCTTTTGGGTTATTTTCATTTTCTATTTTCAGGTAGTGAACTTTTTCGGTAGAGTATGAAGAACTATGTTAGAAGTATTAGCGTGATGATACAGCGTCACCTCCGTGATCTGGCATTCCCGTCTAATCTGGGCCTAGCTTGAGCAAGCTCGAGTGGCACTGCTCCACTAAAGTTTGGTTCCACGACACTGAATAGCAGTGAAGTACGCCACTTCAGGTAAGTTCGTCTTACCTGAAGTAACAAACCTGACCGGACTAGCCTAACGGCCACGAAGGTGCTATCGGCCGGATGGAACGACCCCATATAGAGGGGAATATCACTTGAGAAGGGTGGAAATACATATTAGCAGCTTTTATCTCTTATGCGGTTCGCACGTCGCACCACCTGAGCTATATACACGTCTGACTTAAATAGTTAAGTCGTGCTTTTCTCACATATCGAGATGGATTATAATTGCATTCAATGGGTTCACCCCGCATTTATCATTTTACTGAATAGAGCCTAACAATTACTATTATTGTAATATATTTTACCGCTAGCAATACTACAGTCAGTAACCCCTGAGCTGCTCTGATCTAAGTTGGAGGAGTTAACCATCGAAAAGGAGGCTACGTACATGCGCGTGCATGCCACGAACGATATCTTGGCGCCAAAGGTTAGTCTCCCGCGTTCCAACGCCCGTTTCTTGCTGCCGTGTGTGTGTGTGTTTATGACGTCATGCTATTGGCGCGCTTTCAGAGCTGGTTGTCAGCAGGTGCCGCGGCGTCGCCACACGCATGCACGAGCCACCACAAGAAGTCGTCTGCCCGCCACCCCGACTCAATAAACTCACCAGCACTGCCGCGCATGTGCACATGAATTAATCACGACGCTGCGTCTCTTTATATCGTTTTAGCGTCCCAGGAAAACAGGACTGATTACCAACTGGGCGGATAGAATATTAGACACCCTATCACAAGACTAATAAGATACATATTTCATGGCGGTAGTCACTTGCCCCATGGGATTCATATCAGGCAAGACGACAAGCGCACTATTTTACTTTATTTATAGATGTTTATTTATTTATCTATTTGAAAATCGATAAGTATATATACAGATATTTCAATATTTAGACATGTCTCTGATAAACAAAGCTGTTTATTACTTATTGTTCCAAAGATGTCACTTTTTACAGTGTATCCTTTATTAGCTGTATTCATTAGATATAACCTTTTGTGTTTTTACTTATTAATTCTGGAGTTATCCGAAATTGACATTTTACGATTAGTGATTGGTTTCGTAGAACGTGGAACAATTACCTGCGTTTTGTCCGCTGTTGACAATTAAACCGTGCTTCATACGTTTCTGCCTAGCGTTTCCCGTCATCAAGGCCTCGCAAAAGGATTATGCGTTGACTGGACAGCATAATGTTAGTTAACTAATGAAAAGGTGGGGGCCGGTGGACAGGGGAGGAAGGAAAACAGAAAGAAACAATGTAAGGGATGGAGGCAGGAAAGCAGACAGGTAGGGAAACATATGAAAGAGGCTAGTGCTGAATCCATGAAGGAAAGCAGGGGAAAAGGTGTGGAGCTATTCAGGAGGCAGGGAGGGATGGTTGGAGTAAGGAAAGCAGGGAGGAAAAGAAGGAAAGAAGGAGGATAGGCCTATATGTTTATGGATGAGAAGGGAGAAAGATCTAAATAGGTCCTTTTTATATTAATAGGAAAATAAAGCAGGGGGAAGGAATAGAGAGAAAGGTGTGCATCAACTCTGATAATGTAAACTCGATTTCCATCTTTATATATATGCTGCTTAAATCCTATCTCAAGTTTTAGGAGGTAACAGTGATGGTTTTATCTCGCATTTTTGTCAGGCTGCAAACGTCTTACTTCTTCTGTCTACTCACCTGGCGAACATCTCTTAAATATGGAAGCTGTCACACATTTCTTGGATAGTGTCTTGATTTTGGAATATCAGGTTCCCATGTTGGCTCTATTCTCTTTTTCTCACAATTTTTGACGCGACATCCGGGCAAAGGTGCCATTAGAATATATAGACATATGTTTGAACGGAATGTTCCTATAGCGACAACAGACTTGTTGTCCCATTAAAATCGTTCTTAGCCAAATTTCTTTTTTTTTTTCAATTAAAAATTGCTCTCTGATTTGCAACTTTAAGACAGTCTTTGAAGGCTATAAAATGGATCCTTCAATAAGATTTCAAACTGGTTCATTCGCTTGAGATACCTAATTTTTTAAATAGGTTATAACAAAATTACCATAGCATCAACGAATCAAACTGGACGTACTGGATGTGGTCGTGTTACAACTAAAACACCTTCAGAGACAACTATATCTTTTCATCATTTGGCATTTACGATTTTCTTCTTAACATGTATCTCTCACTCTGTACTCACAAATTGCTTTCAACTGATTCCAATATCTTTCACCGACGATTCTCTAGATTGATAGGGGTTGATGTTCTCTGCCACCGTTCTTTATACTGATATCAAAAAACACTTGACTTTCTATATTCATTATGGTTTTGAGAGGAGTCCCCAGGGGGAAACAAGTGGATGAGACTCATTTTCAGTGAGACACCGGAAGAAACAGTCTGCTTCCCGTCCAGCGTCGTCGCTAGGGGCTTGTGGCAGTGAACCTGACAGTCGACAGCGGCCGTTCCGCCATCTTGTACTGACAAGTTAATGAAGTTAAGATCGCCTTTCATAATTAGGCGTAGTGTGTCTGAGGTGAGGGAGAGTTAATTAAAGAGGGGGCCCCACTGAGAGATCACGTGGGCCCGCGTGGGGCGTGGCCTGACATGCGCACAAAGACCACGTCACTAGCTGGTGTAACTCTAGCCTAGCACCCAGCTATACCGGCGTCTCACCGACTTGAGTACCATCTGGTGGGCAGTCGATGAAGACGGTCAAAGAACTGACCATTAGGCGGGCATAAACAAGGTACAAGCGCTTTCAGTTACTTTCCTCGAATGTGAACAAATAGAAATGGCTTCTTTAGAGCGTAACCGGAAAAGGTGGACACTTCAAACAGTGGACACGCATTTTGTGGACCCAACTTTCTCAATTTCGAAAGGCAATTTCAGAAGAGTGTTAAAGGCGTATCCTACAATACACAGTGGCACCAGTTGGTGATTTTTAAATGGTGACAATTATCAGTTAAAACCGGTTCATCGGCCGTATTGTAATACCATATGAGTGAAATGTGATATTTTGTTGAGTTTCACCTAAACTAATAGGTAAATTAGGCCAATTTATATTTATAGAACAAGGATGCTGGCATGTCATCTTTGAGACTTTAATAGTTAGTACCATACATTTACTATATCCTGTGAAAGTCAATGAAAATGAGTTTCCTCTGCAAAATCGAAATTTTAGAATATTTATATATATATATATATATATGGCACTTATCACTTATCACTCTGAACAAAGGTAATTTGGCCCTTGTGTGCAGGCCAATATTAGTAACATTTGGGGAAGATTCATAAACTAGCTTCAATGCTTTAATTTGTATTGATTGGAGGTTCTCAGGGGACGCTTTGGCTAGAAGTATATCACCCTAGTCGACATATGGCAGCACCATTTCTTTGTACATACGTTCAAGGTTGCATATCTGTCCATGTACTTCCATAGTTTTGGCAAGTAGATATAACTTATGGGATGCTAGTTTTATACTATTGGCTATATATGAGTTGAAAAATAATAAAGGGTCCAACGATATCCCCAGATACTCAAAGATTTGTACCCTATCAATTGGGTTGCCATCAACTAGAATTTATGGTTCTTGAATATTCTTTGATTTTTAATGCATCCCAAAGATCACTGTCACATACAGTAACTAAAGGCTATTCTTATAGTCCAGCTAACACAGTGACAAGAAAGGAGAATTTGGAATATCTTCTAAAAATTAATGAAGAAGACAGATAACCATTCACAGATATGTATTCATAACATATATTATTACATACAGGTAGTACGTCATGCCTGGCTGGAGGCCTCTGTCTTTTTCTTGTCACAATGTTCTATATTAACACAATGTAAAATCTTTTCTGACCCATTGCCAATGTAAGCCCAATTTTTGGGCAATAGTATTTCCAGGGTCATGACTCCTGGAGCCTGTGGAAGATAGGGACCCAGATTCCCTAACAGTTTAACTCCAGGTTAAATAAAAGACTTTAAAAAAAAGAAAGAAAAAAAAGGTATGTGGCCGAATGTCTATGAAATACTAGCCGCTGCTAGGGGTGCAGTATAAAAAATGCTCGAGTGCATGTAGTGAATATTTGGGCGCACTGTGACCATTGGGTCAATTGGTACATTTAAAAAGTACGTAAAAAGCGTGTTTTTTTTATATTTAGGTATATAATAATATATTTATAATAATATATTTAGGTATGTAATAATAAGAAAACGTAGTGACTGAGCCAGAAGGGATGCCATTCTCAGACTTTTTATGCCATAGATATGTCCCTCCGCCTGCGGGGTTGGGACGTATTTATGGTATAAAAAGACCTTGAACGGCCATCCCTTTGGGCTCAGTAACCACATTTTCTCTTATTACAACAAAGTATACCCTTACATAATAATTCTCATCAACATGCAAAATGACGTTCACTTCGGTAGTGTTCATATGATAAGTCCTCTTTGTTATAGCAGTACTCATGGTCTATGACCTTCAGTTATTGTCAAATGTCTCTTTAACTTGTGGATATATATAATCCAAAAGTAGTGGCATATGGCGGTTGTAGTTATCAGTCTCTGTTCCTCCAGTGCTGGAGTGGTAGCAGCTTATGAAGAAGCCCAATCCTCAATAAAGGCCTCTGGAGCCTAGTGTTCTATGGTCTTCAAGCCTCCTCACTGTAGTAGTGGTAATGCTGAGCCGCCTGGAGATGTTGACGTCATGGTGTCTGGCTTCCAAGTCAGCTCTGAGTGGAAATCTGCTTCGTTATATAGGCCAAAGACTGAGCCCTAGGGCACTCCAGATACATTGTTCTTCTTGACATAGGTAGGTTGTTTTATATTTTCTAAATAATTTTGAATCCATTTATGTAATTTCCCTTAAAGTCACAAATGATATAATATATTAGTAAGGATTTCATGATTTACGGTATCAAAGGCATTAGATCGGTCGATAAAGGCTGCTATAGTCATTTTTCCTGAGTTCAGGTCTATGAGAATGTCTTCTGTCAATTTGACTGCAGTGTCAATGGAGGAGTCCCCCCTGCCTGAATACCCCCTGCTTGTCAGACAGATACTTGTTGTCATAAATGACAGTAGGGATATAGGCCTTATGCTATTAACAGTAGTTTTTGCCTTTTTGTCTCAGCAATGAAACTACCGTGGCTTTTTTCGGTCTTGTGGTACCTTACCTAGTGCTAAAGACTTGTATATTATGTGAACTTCTTTGTCTGGGACTGCTTGTAAAGCATGTTTGATATACCTTCTGGGTACCATGCCAACCCCAGATGCTTTCCAAACTTCTACATTCTTTATTAGTTTTGTTACTTCCTGTAAGTTAATTTCCATATTTTATAATGTGGCTTCTCTAATTGGTCCATGGTATTTCCAGTCTGAGGAAACATATCGAAGGAATTATTCACATAATCAGGTACATTGATGTCATCGATATAGTTGCTAGCATCAGTGTCCACTATCTTCAGACAGTCACCAGCCTTGTCCTTTAACCGTGTAAATGCTTGTTATTGGAACTCACCGAGGTGATTTGCGTAATGAACCAAATATCATATGCCTCGAAAGCAAATACTTTGAACAAAGACTTATATTTTTACGGAAAACACAATGGAGTATAGACATGGCATTATTTGGTCCAAGTTCTTATATGATTTGTTATGTGTTTTGATGTCAAGGTCCTGAACGGTAGGTAACTCGGGTGCACCCCAGGTGGTGGTAACACTCGCTGGTGACATCGTGTGTAAGGCGTGATTGACCGGAAAGCGGAAATTAAAACAACAATATTCTAATACCTTGAAGACATAGTCCATGCCTTTTCTACCAGGGTCCTAGCTAGCTCAATACCTACCTCAACAATGGAAACGAGAAACATTTCTAAAGCAATGCGCATGATAGTTTTCAGATCGGTTCACTTCTGGGCCATCCATAGAGTACGTACACAGAATTTTGGACGCCTTTCATTAACACCCTCTCCCCTCCCTTTTTCGTAGGTAAATTTTCTGGACACCCCACCCCTTACTTCCACTCAATATGTGGTATAGACCCTTTCCAGGGAGGCAGGATGGTGTGTAACAGTGTCTTCAAGATCGAGGATATTCATAATCGGTATGTCCTTTGAGTCGAGAGAGATGCGAATGCCTCGAGGCGTTCACTAAATTCCACTTGTCGCGTGACCTAAAGAATCTCATCATTGCCACAAGTGATTTTTTTTTCAAATCAGATAGTGAACTGCCCACATATTTGTCCTCGCCTAATAAGAAATCGTTCGTTTTTCCTGTATTCATTTAAAAAAATGTTGAACTTGTCATATATGTCTCAAGGTATTCTTGTCCTTTGTATACCGTCCACTTTTTGCATAACAGCCACCGATCAACATGCCAACCCATTATTCTGCTCATCCACCAGCCTGCTCACATTCAAACATGTCCACCCACCAGCCTGCTCACATTCAAACCTGCCTACCCTCCATCCTGCTTACATTCAAACTTGCTTTTTCACTAGCCTACTTACCTTCCAACCTAACTACCCACCATACTGCTCACATTCCAACCTGCCTACCCACCAGCCTACTTGCATTCCAAGTAGCCTACCTATCAGGCTGTTCACATTCCAATGTGCTTATCGACAACCCTGTCCATCCACTAACCTGCCTTGATACCAGCCTGCTCATATTCCAAGCTACATTAGCAGCCTGCTCACATTCGAACCTGCCTATCCACCAACCTGCCCACGAATCTGCTTACATTCCAACCCTCCTGCTCACCAACCTTCCCATTCGCCAACCATTTATCCACCTTTCCTGCCCGCCGGCCTGCTAATATTTGATCCTGCTATCCATCAACCTGCTTACCTGCTAACCTGCCTACCAACAAGTCTGTTCATATTCCAACCTGTTTACCCACTAAACTGCCTACCCAAACTCTCAACCCACCAACCTACCCACCAACCTGCCACTCACCTATTGCCAATTCTAATATGCATGTCCTGTGATGTAAACTTTTCCTTCTCCTCTAAACCACTTTATAGCTTTATAGCTATTGTCCTGTACATGTATTTGTTGATCACGACAGCATGTAAAACGCCTTACGTAGGCGAATGTTCTGTCTGGAAACTGAATAAAACTACTAACCTGCCTACTGAACAAACTGCACACCCACTAATCTGTCTTTTTGCCAGTTTGCTTACCCACCAACCGGTCTATCCACCAGTCTGCTCACCCACTAACCTACCTACATTCCAACCTGCTCACCCACCAACCTGCTTACCCATCAATCTGCATACTTACAAATCCACATACTCACCAGTCTTCTCATTCGTCTAATTGCCCACCCACAAACCTGCATGTTCACAAATGCACCAACCTGCCTACCCCCCCCCCCCCCCACACACACACAATTTAACCAACTCATAGACTACACACCAACCAGTGAACCCACCAGTCTACCTTCCCACCAACCTACCTACCCACTAGTGTGCTTACCTACCAGTTTGCTTACCTGACATCCTGCCCACCGGATATCCTGCCAACCTGCCCACCTGCCAGTCTGCTAACCCTTCCTCCTGACTACCTACCAACCTGCCTATCCACCAGCCTGCCTACCCACTAACCTGTCATCATTCCCTACTCATCTACAGACATGCCTATGCATCAGTGCCAGCAGCCTACTAACTTAACAACACTGCTTAAAAATACTCATGCAAGGCATTGCATTGTTTTTCAGAAATATGTGTATGCATGCGTATGGAAAATCATCCCCTCCCCCCTCCCCCTGTACGCTCTTGTACGCATTTGATCTAACATCCACCCCCTTGCTGTGCACATACTTTATGGATGACCCCTTCAAATAATGTAATAATCGTCATAGTTCTGCAGTTTAATCTAGTCCTGAGACCCTTTAATCTTTCCGTAATAATGTGATGCTTTAAAGCTACGTTTACAACAATTTCCAAACGGCCCCAGCAGTCCTTGTGCGCCACTTCTAGAGAAATACACTTGTTTATAAATGTAATTATTAGAGGTACAAAATCTAGGATTTAAAGTTTATTGGCTGTCATAGCATCCTTCTAGACGTGGTGTAAAAGCATGGTCACAGGTGTGACTGACCAGTAATTCACCAAAATGTTGTATAAATCCACAAACTACTTAAGATATATGTTATGACTGTTTCGAGGATATTTAATTGATTTAGATGATAAGCACTAAATCCTATTGGGAACATGAAAGGTGTTGCATATAATTCCACACGTGGTTGCCATGGCAACTATCCCTTATATCATTCATGTAAAGGTGGATTCCTTTCAGAAATATTCATTTAAAAAACTTTGATTTAGAGTGTAAGAAATCACACTTTTGAGAAAAACACTTCATGTGAATTTTTAAATGGTTTTCTATCAATAGCCCAAGGTGAAATAGGTTGCAGAGAGTTATGGTTCTCATGTAGTAGAACAAAACAAAATATCCAGTCTTCCGTCCAAGACAGCAGTTGCCCTGGATTTCATGGACATCTTTTCATCAAATTGTCTACCTTGTCTCCTCCGCCATACTGGTTAGGAAACCTTAATACAAGTCTACTTGGAATTTTTCACCAGCATTTTCTTAGTGTGACCAATCGTGCAATTGGATCAGTTCCAACCTCTCCAAGATTGAAACTTGTGAATTGGAGAACATACAGGAGCAGAATGACCGTTAATGTAGGTAGTCATCATCAGGTAACCACAGGTAATTCATCTCAGTACCAGGTGCGATGTGGGTAGGTGACATATCAACGAAATAACCAAGACTGTCCTGCAATATATTGAAGTGAGTATATATAGGATAGTAATTTACATTTACATTTACATATAGTATGTTATTCAATCATGAATTATAAAAATAACATGATGGTAGGGAGCTCCAATAAAGATCTAAACAATCTTTACTGGAACCTAGCTGGTTATAGATGACTGAAAATCTGGAAAACACCACATAAGACTCAAGGAAGATTTGAAACTTTTATAGAATTTCTTTAGAAAATTCACATACGATAGCAACTAAATATGGAATTAAATGCAATAACGTGAAGTTCTTAATGTGACAGGTGTTTTTATATGAAATAACATATATTTAATGTTTAATGACTGGTTAGATGCACCTTTGAAACTGCTCTTGCACCTGACCTAGAAGGTTTTTATGGCAACCAAATAACTTTAATACCGTCTAGATTGTTACCTCTAAATAGTTATGTGGAAGAGTCCTCAAAGGTTGATGGCTTACCACTTTAAGGTCGATTCATTTTAGAAACTTCAGCAATCTCTTGAAACTCAAAGGATTGGTTACCATGGCAACAAAATATGAAACAAAACACAAGGCCATGACACCCCTAAGGGAATGTGATGTCTGTATGTGAAAATCATTAAATTCAAATAGAAACTCTTGAAAGAGACGTAATATATAATGGAGCTAGACTTTTTATTGAAATTACCCACAGCAGTATACTGAGGTACTTATCAGGTATATCTATGGCATTGCAATAGGACCATATTTAGAAGGTTGCCATGGCAACCAACGAACGTTACCAGTTACCTATATTTTCTCGTTTTAAATTCTACCAGGGCTTTAAATTCTAAATATTTCGTGAAAAGATGTTTATGAAATAATAAAGTGTATTCAAGACCGTATTTGAGATTTTCTTCACGCGTTATGATTATAGTGATATGTGATATTAATTGAATATCATTTATAGCGAAATCCAGTGTAACTTTCTCCAGTTGGAAAATCTGTCCAGAGTGTACCTGGATCTAGTGCTCATACTCAGTTTGATCAGTCCTGCGAATTGACATACAGCAATGACAAACACGCTTTACCCACCAGTCTGATGAATATGTCTCCTTTAATATTACATGATAGGTAATCTAAATCTTTTCAACTGAATTAAGTAAACATCCAAATGACTTCGCACTGGTAAGTATGATAAGCGCCATCATCCTACAGTGACACTACGGATTCATATTTCAGTATGTGCTTTGGCCATCAAGCGTCATAACCAAAGGGTTGACGCTAATAAAAGTTAATGTTCCAGGGTAAATCTAACACACAACTCTGTGAATCTACCTTTATCGTCTGACCATTGCCATTGTGCACTTGATCATCAACTATAGCAATCATCAGTTATTGCACTTTGCATGCTTCGTGATTACAGCTGTTTCAGTATCGCTGTCGTCATCATAATGATACAAGAAGCAAATGAAACATCCATCTAGCAGATGGTAGATTACTTTATTGACTGCACGCATTCCATCAAATTATTTGCTCCTCTATCCTGCAACTCATTTTTGTTTTCGGTGGACTGTCACTTACATAAACATTGTCGCACGTCTTCTATTTATCCCTCCAAATATAAAGGTTTCTTTGATTAGGGCTCGGTGAATGGCTTAACAATTTTGGGTTCAATTTTGATAATTATCAGACTTTAAGGCCCTTCTTATAGGCCTGCGATTTGCAAATCTTTGATAGCAGCAAAAATCGTAGCACCTTTAAGGTATGTCCGAGTAGCGGGAGCCCGGCTTTATAGAGATATGCTGGTCGGTTCGCGACAACGGTATCTCACGGATTCTAGCTTAGAATATCCAAGCGCTGTGGAAACCCTTGAACTATATGTAAAGACAATATCAAATACAATTTTAAGAACTAAGGTCTGGACTGACATTCGAACTGAATGAGAGTGTTGAAGTGATAATAGAGAAAATCTGGTGAAATAGCATAGCTTGCAGACGTAATTATTTAGAGATTGTGAGAGAGAAATTAATTGAAGTGTTGCATGGCATGGCACCACGCTATGTACCTGTGTTTCCTCCTGAATTGTAAATGTCATTTATTTAGAGACAATAAATCCCACAAAGCACCGAATGAACACAATATTGCTTTTCTCAGGTCAATTTATCGCCTGACCTGTATTGACAAAGAGGGAGAACCTATTGCAGCAATGGAACTTTTACCATTGTCTGATTAGCAAAGCTTTTTTCAACGTCTAGCTTGACTAGGAGTGATCCTGTTCGTTTAATTATATCATTAAAACATCTGAATTATTAGTCTCCCTTTCTCCACCTATCATCATAAATGAAGCCATCCTTCGTGGTTATCCATAATTGGATTGTTTATTTTATGAACAATAAGACACAATACCACTGTTCTGGTACCCATTCGTCAAGTATCATCTGCAATAATAGGTATTAAAAGCTGCATTTTGGTACTAAACAAAAGCACTGGTTCTATTATCTTTTATTTTCATTGGCGTCCATGTCAGAGCAGACAACATCTTTGTGGAATTGTGAGAAATGGCGTGAATCACGCGTCTATCTCTGTCTCTATTGTCTCTTCCGCTGGCGACCAAAAGAACACTTTTCGCAGTAGGTTCGGTCGCGACAGTAGCATGACAAGATAATTAGTTTGTACAAATAAACATGACCGCTTAAACAAAGCTTCTATAAATGAGATTTTATGACAGAAAACCAGTTTGTCCGCGGTATTCCGTTTGCAACACAAAGGGTGAATTCCCTTTCTTACATCTAGTTATTCTCCGAATAAATAGGTCAGATCTAATGACTCAATTGAAAATTATACAAAAAGATGACGATATATTTAGTTAGAGTACCCCCACAAACAGATGATTTGAATCCTCTGGCTTAAAGCCCGTTTCCATAGGCCGACTAAAACTGTGTAGATCTTTTAGCCCCCAGCACTACCGAGGTTGAGGCCAGGATGGTCTTACTACCAGAATCAGAATCTCTGCTGGAAGAGTGAATACCTTTCAATCTCATTCTACATACTAAAGGTATGGTATCAGGAATATCTGTGATATTTCAAAGAATTTTATGCCTTATCTCGCAGAAGTATCAGGCGTGTGTGCACGGTTTCACCTATTTGGAGCACCCGAACTGCCTAAAATTTCACGAAATATTGTAGTCTATATGTCTCTCTATATCCATATATCTGTGTACCAGTACATATATTTACTCACAATGCCTCCATGCTCCGTCAGGATTACTTATCCATGCCCGACCTCTTACCGGCTGCAAGCCCCATTCACAACTGAATAACACCCCACGCAGAGACCCTCTTATGTGTCCCCCACACTGCGGCCCGGAGACGTCGTGAGCGGTCTGTGTCAGGCGCACTGACCGCCCTAATACAGTCCACCCTCTTAGAGGGGACCCCCACTGACCACGATAGGCCTCGACATGCTTCCCGATCGCTACGATTTGAAATGGGGAAATCGTGAGCTATCGGGAGGTCCCCGATAGGTCCAACAGTTTGAAATCGTAGAGCATAGCAACGCCTTGGGAGGACCAATAACAAAAACTATGGTCATGATAGCTCCACGACTACCCTACGACAGGCTACGAAATTTCAAACATGTTGGAAATTACAGGACCTCTACAATTGGCATTTTCATCACAGCCTATCGTGAGCTGTCGTAGACGGAATCGCAGAAACCTGTTCTACCTACCACGATTTTGCCAGACCTCACGCTACAATTGGAATGGTGTCGGGAAGGCCATCGTAAGGCCAATCGGGACCAGAATCGTGGTAGGTGGGGGCAGGCTTTTACTGTGTGAGTAGCGGCGTTATGTCTTTTTTTAATTAAGCCGGGCCCCCACCTACCACAATTCTGTTCCCGATTGGCCTCAAGACGGCCTTTCGGACACCATTCCGATTCTATCGTGAGGTCAGCCAAAATCGTTGTAGGTGGGACAGGTTTCTCGATTTCATCTATTCGAACAATAATACACTAAAAGAATGGAAACAGTATTCGCCTAATATATCACGCTGTAAGGCATATGGATGTCCTGTCTATGTAATGTCATACACTTGTCTTTGTTGTTCTCTTCACCATGTTGGACCTGACCATGGAAGAACGCTGATTGACTCAGCGAATGCTCATACTGTCCCTTATAAACTTTCTTGAATAAAAAAATAAAAAAAAATAAAAAAAATCTATGACAGCTCACGATAGGCTGCGATTGAAAACGCCAATCGGAGAGGTCCCAATAACTCCCAAGATGTTGGAACTTTCATGGCCTGTCGTAGGGTATCGTAGCATATAAGGAAGATATCGTACTCAGCGAGTATAATTCACAGCTCTAACATTTCAAACCATGTCTACGATTTGGAGCTATCAGAGACCTTCCGATAGGCCACGACTTGGGCATTTCAGATCGTAGCCATCGGCAGTATGTCGTAGACCGTCGTGGTAGGTGGTGGCCCGACTTTATCTACATGTCTATATGGTGTCACAGACATGTCACGAAACTAGTGAAACAGGTCCCAGGTCTCATTTCCATTAACCGATCTAACGTCAGTACAACAACAAAGTCTATCGGTGATTCCCGCATACATGTTAGCATGAACTCCATGTTTACATTTCTTTGGTCTGACTCAGTGCATGGGACAATGGCGGTCTCCACTTTCAATTATTGAACAGCAGAGTGAATGGCTGTGAATACGACACAAAGTGAAATCTTTGAACATCAATCGCTAAAAAGTCGGACTGCTTCGTCTCGCCGTGTGTGGCATAATGTTAACTAATAACCTGAAATGTCAGGATCATTGACAGACGTCTAGCATAAGAATAGTATCACAGGGCCATTAATAACCTACTTCCTGGGATAAAGATATTGGAGGATATTTGAAAATCCCCGCAGCAGGTGGTCACATTTTGGTAGCTGATTTAAAAATGTTTGCAATGTCTGCTAATTCTTTCTGGTTTTGGTTTTGTTTTAAAATTGGAATTTGCACTTGAAAGGTAACCAGCAGACTCCAGATGGCACCACTACGGACTAAGACTTGGGCTTTGTTGGCTGGGAATTCCTACCTTCTTAGTGCAGTTTTACGCTGCATTCAGGTTTAGAAAATTACCCAAAAGACTCAAACATATATACAGAGATAAACAAGTGATACTTTACAATATGGTTATCAGCTGAGTCAAAAGATCACTGAATTATCACCGAGCTATGACCTCTGTGGAAGAAGAGATTAATGACTTTATGTATGGACCATGTAACTCACGATCTTTATCCTTGGATCCTAAGAGCAACAGAGGGAGGTCCAAAAGAGAGCCTTCTACGGTCTTGGCTAGTTAAAATGGCACACAGAAGGAAGAACTACAAGACCAAAGCACTTTATCACACACTGTACGATAGAATTCATCCTTACCAGACTCTTCTCTAGTTCTGGGGTAAGATATTGCAGGAACATTTCGACCGCATATGAAGCCTACATCAAAGAACAAGTAGCAAATAAACATCTGTCGTTGACGGAACAACGCCGATGCAAAAGAAAAAATCAACAACAACCACCACCAACACCAACCTTCACACCCATGCCTCAACACCCACTAACAACATTGACACTCACCATCCCATGCTAATGTACCTGAGACAGATGTACTTCACACCTTTCCCCTAGTCTCAGATAATTCTCTTCTGGTACGACAATCTCACGGCAAGGTGCTTTGGCCAGTCTCAAGGAACAATGGCGAATCGGATTGGCTGAGACTGCGTACAAATATGCCCCTCCAGGTGCACCCCTCTCATAAGATCATAATCATAATCTGTACAAGGTTCTCACTGCGCTCTGTGGGAGAAGAATTCTTAACGAACTAGGCTTAGAGCCTTGAGCATCCACTGCCACCCAGGAATCTTTGAATTAGGAATTATAGGAATCTTTGGTTACATTGATACATGTACGTCTTTGGCACGGGAGGCAGGTCAGTGGCTTCTTAAGGCTCTAAGCCTAGTTCGTTAAGAATTATTCTCCATAGAGCGTAGTGAGAGTACAGAACACGACTTAGAGAGTGTGAGATCTCATGGGAGGTGTGCAACGTGAATCCAATTCGCCATTGTTTCTTGAAACTGGCCAATTTGTCATGCCATGAGATTTCTGTTCCAGAAGAGAAATGTCTAGGGCTAGGGGAAAGGTGGGAGGTATACCTGTCTCATGGACATTTTGGTGAGACTGTTATAGGAGATCAGGAGATCTCCGAGGGGGAGCCTACACCGTCTAGACCTAGAGACCCTACACTATGCCTCGAGAAAAAGATGGATAATCCGTGTCAGAGGACCCCTACTGTCGGGACATGGTTAAACTCTTTGATCAGGGAGAGATGCACGACAACTCCAAAATGTGGATAACCTCGAAGACATCGTAATCGCAATGGATCGTCTTGTCGCCCCCACCTCCCCCCTTCTCTCAATGCCAAAGCGAACTCGGACCCAAGGCTATGCCTCGTTAGGGTGTGGGCGTCTTATACAACGGCCGCCCCCACTTCATATCAGTCGACAGGCTCCTCCTCCACAGGGAGGGCCTTCCTAACCTCGGCGCCTATACGGTTCATTCGTTCCGGTGTGATGCGAAAAACGGCGAAAAACTTGTTTTATCACCCACGAACATGCGCAGTGATGAAGTCCACGATTGGAGAGTGAGAAATTTGCCGAAATCAAGCATGTACGACATATCTTTCATCACGGAACTGTTCACAGTTCCATAAACCCCTCTTTCCAAAAGCCCACAAGAACTGAGTAAATTAATTTCTCCTCCACTACCGCGTTTGTATGGTCATTATGCGGAATTCACATGTACGGATTTCTGTGTACCTCCCAGAGCATTTATCTGTAACAAACCCCCCTTAGGTTATAAACCGAAACGCCATGTCCGATAAACGGAAACATAATCTCTGAATGGTGCAGTTAAAACTCTCTGAAACAGAAAATGGATAGTGGTAATCAATGCAGACGACTTTCGTCCCGAGGTACAGAATCTTGAGAAATTTTGATTTAAACAAGTTAAGAATTTTGGGGAGACGTTGATTGAGACCCGTAGCAAAGTGTTTTGAATAACTCGACGGCTACGGATTATTGACAGAGGTTTATCTCCACACGATGGCGCCCAGTGCTAGGAAAATTAAAAAAGACCATAACATTACAATAGGTGTTATTCACATATACAAAATCTGTATTATCTTCCATACTATAAGCATGTCACCTTCTGCCACCAATGTTTTAAACGTATACCCACACAAACGGGTTAGGATATTAATATGTTTTGCGTTTACCCTTGACCAGCAATAAGCGGCGTTAAAGCCGGCCCCCACCTACCACGATGGTCTACGACATACTTCCCGATAGCTACGATTTGAAATGGCCAAATCGTGACCTATCGGGAGGTCCCCGATAGTTTAAATCGTGGACATGGTTTGAAATCGTAGAGCGTAGAAATGCCTTTGGAGGACCAAAAACATAAACCATGGTCACGATTGCCTCACGATTCAATCGGTGTACCAATTTAGATCTCAGGCAGAGTTTTAATATTGAAATATATTATAATTTTAGACATATTTAATGAATCTGAATATTCTTTTAGAGGTATTTACAACATATTATGATATTATTTTCCAGACACTAAAACAATCAAATTGAAGAATGTAACTGTGATAGAATCATAATTCTGTTATGAAACTATTATTTTCAGACACTTAGACTTCCTCAAATAATATCATATTTAGAGCGATTATGCATCCATATGCGCCCTACCTAATTCCAGAATTTCATAATTTTCCGTTAAGTATTTCACCCGGAAGAGATATTTTCCCGATAAATCACACACAATACCCTACGACAGGCTACGAAAATTCCAACATGTTGGATTTAATCGGGACCTCTACGATTGACGTTTTCTATCGCAGCCTATCGTGAGGTATCGCAGAGGGCATCGCAGAAACCTGTTCCACCTACCATGATTTTTGCTTACCTCACAATAGAATCGGTATGGTGTCGGGAAGGCAGTCGTAAGGCCTATCGGGACCAGAATCGTGGTAGGTGGGGGTCCCCTCAAAATATAGAGTTTTTGTATCATTTTTCTTTTGCTTTCATTTTATTCTTGTTTCAGGATATTGACTCTTATGGCGTTAAAAATCCTTTGTAGTTTCCTTGAAATTTGATAACTTTATTCGACTACAATTGTATAACAGTCCAACTGTTGTGTCATATGTACTTCCACATCACTCCACTCTGCTTCGACAGACACGAAGCAAGACTTTGATTTCCATCTACCCACCATACTACATGTAATTGGAATGGGCTAACTTTAAATTTAAACTTAAACTGTTTATTTCTTAATCACTTATACTTTCCGTAGTATAATGTTTGTCTATATATGCAATGGTATATATGTTGAACGGGGCCTATCGACGAGCTCTTTCCCCACCATATATGCAATGGTATATCTGAATTACCTCTTGAAAATCCTCTTCCACTGTACATGGCCTTGGACTAGATCATTAAACTCTGCAGTATCCCTCAGGACCGTATGGCCTCTATCACAAATCTTGTCCTGTCATGTGCATGAACTGCAGCTAAAGTTGTTGTTCCCAAATGACATGATCTCTGACATTGATTGAATCTTTCCAGTAATTACTGAATAATCATCATTAGTCTGTGGTGGTTTTGTCAAGGGCATCTACCGCCACACAGGGAGTGGGATTGGGTTTGATGTACACTGAAGGAGAGGAGGCTAAGAAGTGAGGAGAGGCTAAGGGTTGGTTTGAAGAGTGGGTTAGGCGGAGGTGTGGCTGAGGACAAGGTAGGCCATCACTTTAACCCATCAGAAGGTCAAGAAGTACACGGGTGATGTCACAGTAAAATGTACAGTTGGGCAATTTTGGAAAATGTTCTAGATCGTAATAATATTTAGATATATGAATGGTTAAACACAAAGCAACCACCATACTTGGTTCGTTGGATTTTATCAGTTATGTAATATTTACCAAGATAGTTTAAGTCCCATTAAATACGGCAGAAGTATGGCTCGTATGGAGATTTATGTTACATTTACACTAAGATTCCTGTGCCCACAGTAACCACATTTCGAGATATTGTGGGAAAACAGGATAAATGTAGGTGTTGTTGGTGCAAATGGTAACTTTCAAATCTTTAATCACAAACATTTTCATCACATCAGTCTATTCGTAGCTGTTTACTCATATGCTGTAGATTGCATATTCATATTCTGTAGAATATAAACTAATATAACAGAAAAATGTAAATGCATGCCCATTAAGTGGGTATTCCACCAACTAGACACCAGCCTCAACAAACGCCTGTGCACCAACCACACAGCATTTGCCAGTTGATCCGGCCTTAACTGTTGGCGTGTAAATTTGGCGTGTGTTGAGGTTTGTTGGCATACAACCTCAAAGTTGCCAAGCATATGCTGGGGCACCAGGCCATCTGCCGGCTGAAATGCTCTTCCATCAGCTAGATTTTGAAGCTGGCTTCCCAACCTATCTAACAATTTATGTTAGCCTGATGGGATTTCTTCCAGCCAACAGAACTGATTTATTAGTTGCCAGCTAGAACTGCGTGGCCAACTGATGGGTTTGATGTGAGTACGGCACCTGCTGTGGGCTTTGCCAGGACCTGCGGTGACTTCATGCCGCCAACACAGCAATGAGAGACCTCAGGCGCTACCCAGGAAGAGCAAGCCCATGAGCGGAGACCTAAACTTTACACAGTTTGGATACACTGGGTAGAATTCCAGCCCCAGAGTGTGCCATACTTAATCATAACATCAATCCATATCTTTAATTACCTTCATTCTTCGGATTAACTCAGAATGGAGCATGAAATAGGCATGCTTTCAGGGTTCCTGTACAAATCCCAACATGGCGGCACACTGCTCTGCTTGATACGGGACTTTTGCGGATCAAGAGCGATGGAGTGTATGGAGGCGTGTTTGTTTCGCTGCCTATTGAATGAACGAGGAACTCGACTATCACGTTAGTGCAGTCAACGCACATGAAACAGCGTCACGATCTGCTTACCACTGCTCCTTCTGGAGCATTGAGTGGGATGCTGGCTGCGGTTCTGCTGGGACGCTGGCCTACCACCACTAAGATTGGCCCGGAGGAAGCGCACACTAGACCTCCGTACACTGCCATACACAAACCGGTCGGCTGGAATTGGGGGATGCGGTGGAAGAGCGCCACACTGAGAGACCGTTTTGGCAGGCCAGCCACCCAGCACCGGCCAGATCCCTCGGCTGAGACATCGGCTTTGCATCAAAAGGACATCGAGTTTGTGGAATACACGCTTTAGCAAGAAACATGTACTAATAGCAATAGAGGTAACAATAACAATAAAAACAACAATAGTAGTAATAAATATAACAATGATAACAATAATGATAATGATAACAATAATAATAACAACAACAATAATAATAACAATGATAATAATAATAATAATAATAATAATAATAATAATAATAATAATAATAATAATAATAATAATAATAACAACAACAACAACAACAAACATTCTGGGTCCGGCTGAGGAGTGATGCAGTGGACTAAACCTCGTCTAGTGGTTCAGTGAATGCCCTGGACTGGCTCTTATAGTTCCTGGTAAAGACCAGGGATGCTACCCCTCTCCTCTGGTGATGCCCCCTTGTACGGATTTTATACTGAAAAAGATCTGGGGTCTATTTTTCCATATATGTTATGTCCTTTCTCTAGAAAACTAGGCATAGCATTGTTCGTTTCAGAAATAAAAACCAACACAATTGTGGAAACACAACAAAAAGACACAACAAAATAGTTTAACTGAGAAAGATTGTACCTACAGCGAGTTCTATTGGAGGCGGTGGTGGAGTGTCCAGCGGTCGGCTTACCTGTAACTGATATTAGCCTCATAACCATTAAAAACAACTGGTCTATTTCAGTGAAAATATACTTGTTCTAGACAAAACGGCCATAATAGATGCGAATACAAGTTCTCCTCGCAGAATGCCCCCTGCGGCCACAGATTGCTGAACACTATATAAAGATCTGAATGAATGAAAGCCTCAGGTATGCCTATATCACAACATCTAAGACACACCACGACACACAACGATAGGCCCTACGATTGACAACCCAAATAGAAAAATTCATCGTAGCAGTGTACCATACTTTTACGATGCACCCTACGATACACACCGAAACACCACGATTGAAAACGCAAATCCTGCACCTAGAATCGAATTTCGAAGCGGTACTGTGTAGAAGCTATGTACCTCCCCCCCCCCCCCCCCCCTCCACCAACAGATTTGTACTCACACAATAGCATAGTTCATCGGTTGCGTGTTCGCCCGGGAAACTGTCTAGATATTAAATGGAGAATTATGAGATTTCGGAGTAAGATAGGACATATAAGTGTTAATCGTCATTGCAAATATGGTGTCATTTGATAAAGTTTACATGTCTCAAATAAATCATCAAATTTATGATACTTTCCCAGTTTGACTTGTAGGCATGTTTTTAGTGTCTAAAAAAACATGATGATATTGTTATGTACTTTACACGTAAGAATAACTCACATACATACAACATTTCCTGAGCGAGACTGCATATAAATTCTATTATCAAAGATCTTAGATCTTATTTCTAATCGTAGTGTATCGGGAGTCTATCGTGATGAATCGGAAGCAATATGGAACTTTCATCGTGTAGAATACTGTTGGTTTGTATTGCAAGAGAAGAGACATAGAACACCAGTTTACAGGACAATATTGTTGTTTTTTGCAAAATATATCAATATACATAGGGGCTGAATTTGTACAGTCGGCCTATGAATGGATCTTGATTATGATTTGATGAACAGCAATTACTCCTGTGGGTTCTGCACTTGCACATCTGCTGATTCTCACGTCCATTCCTTTACCTATGATATCTACTACTACTGTTCGTAGAGGCTCTCATTCTGACTTACATTAAGGTTTTTAGATATCCCACGGTCAATGCGATTGTGTCTATTTGAAACTACCGTGGATGACATTTGGCAACATAATTTCAAGATCTGTAAATAAAATGAGTGCTAAAATCGATTTCACCTTGAAGTCTATTGTCATCCAATGACAGCTGTTCTATGGTGTCATTGCCAATCACAACCTTCAATTTTATCGTGTCTTTCATTTTTTAATATACGGATGTCTTGCTCTAACATGAAGATATATGTCTGCATGTACTAGAAGAATTATATTTCACGTCCATTGATTTTTATCGGTCCAATCGGCTGTACATCGCCCAATACATGTGTAAAATCAAAAATCCAACAATAATCCTATGTGTTACAATATGTTTGTTGATTTACCTATGGATATAGAAATTCCATTGCATTGTTTACACAAAATTAATAAAGTCGATATCCTAGGACCAGTGTTCACTGAGCTCCAAATCATCTACGATAGGCCTAATTTGCACCTTCCGACGAAAAATAGAAATGTGTCAGTAGGTCAGCTAATATCGTGATACTTGATCAGTCATTTACGATTGCTCTACGATGCACACCGTTGGTCTACAATTTGTTCCTGACAAAATATGTGTATCGTTGGGTGTCTATGGGATTTAAGCCGCGAAACCACCGGACTTCTGATGCAAACCGCCGTGCCTTACGCCGCACTTTACAAGGCAAAATCTGGTTTTGCGTCAGAAGGAGAGGCGACATCGGGGTGGTCAGAGGAACAGTCAGAGAGAACTCCTATCCTTTTAAAGCAAAAAGAAAACAAGCCAATTTCAGTAGGTGTTCTTGCACCTTTACCTTCAAGGATGACTTATGTATGATTTGGCAAATAAGAATTCAACTGTATTTATTCCTTTGTACCACTATCTACCTGTTTGTGGCCTTTATATGGATCTTTACAAACACTGTCTGTTCTGTCATTTTAAACTAATACAAAGGTAGGAAAACTCAGTCATCTTACTACAATTTGTCCCAGGAATCTGTCTACTGCAAAATCGAACGATTCAACCTGTATCTATATGATAAAATGTTGCTGAGCTGATATCATACCATTCTGACTAGGGCTCAATGCATGAGGACCATGTTCGAGTTTCGACACAACATGTGCAAAGTGTGTTGGTATGCATCAGGAGCATTCTCTTCTAGATATACTTTTTGTATTCCCAAGCTCTCAGTAAAAGATATGAAAGATATTTACAGCACTATCAGTCTTAATGAAATGTGTTTATATAGTGTTATGAAAAATTGTTTCGATATGAATGTAGAAAATTACCTGAAAATATTATTTTCTAATGTTGATAAAAAGACAAGAACTATGTATAGTAATGCACATTTATTAGATTTCTTTTGAATTAGTGGGAAATTATATTTAGTGCGATAGCGGGATCTCTCGCTGATATTTGAGTCGGAAGGCTAGGTGCGTTCTAGCCTGCGTCGGGACCATGTGTGCCTTTTTCACCCTAACCCTCTTCTGACGCATTGCGACACACCTATGCAGAAATTGCTTTCCCTCTGACGGGGTTTATGTTTAAATCGGCATCGTATAACGTGTAAGTGTGCATCCGGCTTTGGTGGGTGCCCGCCTTTATACATGTTTAAATTTACGGAACGTATTCTGTTGGTAAATTTTCATGGATTTGAAGTACCCAGCAGAAAAAATTAGATTTTGGAATCTAGTAGAATATCCAGAGGCATTTGTTCCTGACAAATATGCTATTTTTTGTGTAATTTCCTCTTTCGCTCTCTCTTTTACGATAAGAGCGCTAGAAAAAAACGAAAACAAAATGGACTGTAACATGCCACAGCTCAAATGTAATATACTGCATTGAGTGCAAGGTCTGTAATGTACAATACGTAGGACAGACAAAAAGGAAAATCAAAGAACGAATTAGAGAACACCTGAACTGCATACGTAAACCCAGGGTAAGAATGATGTTCCAACCCACTTCAATAAACAAAACCGAAGGGGCGAAGAAGATGTACACATCTTGGACTTTATCTACAGGCATCAAAACAGCAAAGAAGCAAGCAGACTTAGAAATAAAATCGAATTCAACTGGATTCACAAACTGAAAACACATGCACCTGAAGGACTAAACACGTTAGACAATAGATATGGATAATCTTTCACACTCTTACACCAATGCCACGTCAAAAACCTTTTCTAAAGCTGTTATCATAAAAGAGAGGGCGAAAGAGGAAACTACACAACTATCTAGCAATTAGGAGAAGATAGGCACTCACGGCTGACTGAAGAGAGAGACTACAGAAAGGGTCGCCCGAACCCCTCCCTGAAAGAAAACAGGAAGGAAAGACCACCAGCCACAGGAACTTAACTCTATTGCAGTACACCTGATGAGACCTGGCAAAGGTCGAAACCACATTCACAACAAATTTCTTCTCTATTTTTTGTTTCAAGAGGTACTGCGACGTATATAGAATCGCCGCTATTTCAGTGTTCCTCCTTGTAGTAGCCTGTAGTCGTACTTCCCTTGTGAAGTGATAAACTAAATGGCTGAGGTTCATTAGATGAGATGTATTGGGCACGCCTACTACCAGCCAATTATCATAATTAGTTGATGTCATAACGGGCCCTACCCATGGCCACTTCCGGTCTTATGCCGACAGGTCCTATAATAGTGCACCCAATCAGCGTTACAAGGACTGGCCTTTTGAGTGTTCCTCAGAGGTTCAGAGAGTCAGGGGCCGTTTGATAACGTAGGATCGTACATGTAGGCCCTTTTCTGTATGCCATAGAGACCCATGGAATATGTAGGCCAACTTTATTCAACACTTCTAGACAACCTTATGGACGGCTAATACTGTCTTAGCGAACATACACAGCTATTATCAAACAATAACTCTTGTACGAGGTACAGAAAAAGGTCTAAATGTACGATCCTAGTTATTCAACAGGTCCCTGTTGTATGGAGCCATCCATGAAGATTGTACTCAGAATATCCGAAATTTCTTATCCCCTCCCCGACCCCGATCGGTGCATTGTAGTGTACTCTGCTGGGAGAATCTCTTTCATGGGTGTTCTGTGAATGTTTGTGCTTTTAAACATATAGCTGTTGCTGTGGGTGTGAATGGAGTTGGAGTTGGTATTGATGGGTGTTGCTGTTGTTGTTACTAGGTGTTTGTGTTTATTGGTGGTTGTGTTGCTGTAGGCGTTTATGTATGGTTCTGCGGATTTTGGAAATAATGGGTGGTGCTGTGTCTATTGATCAGTGTTGGTGTTCATGTGGGTGTTGATCGGTGTTGATCGGTGTTGCTACGGGTGTTAGTATCAGTGGGTGCTTTTGTTAATATTGATTGGTCTTTTTGTGGGTGTTGGTAGTTGCTGGTATTGAAACCTGTGTTGGTATTTGTGGGTTTTATTGGTGGTATTGGTGTTGGTGTCATTGACTTTTAAGTTTGGTGAGTGTCTCTCACACCACCACTCACCAACACCAACACCCACACCCACCAACACCCACCAACACCCACACCCACATCTACCGATATCAACCCCCATCAAAACACACATACTGCGTAGCATCCACACCAATAGTCATATCATCACCCAGCAACACAAAAAGTACCACATGAAGTAATAAAAGATCCCATTACTTGAATCAATGAACAGGCTTAATCGTAAAAATAACTCCATTTCATAATTTTTAGACAAAACAAAATTCAGACACAGTTCCCAAGCCTCAGTTTACATCCTACTTGAGTAGGCATATTGCAGTAGCAGAGGCTAGTTGATATAATGCTTTAGAGTGTATAATTCTTTCGTCGCGTTCCCGTTCGGGGTTGGCGGTAGAAAACACCTCAGGAACATCAAAAAGGCAAGTAACCAAAATGATGTCCCGACGCATTTCAACGAATGCGATCATCATGGAACCGAAGATGTAGAAGTACATATACTAGACTTCATCTTCAGGCATCCAAACAGCAAGCGGGCCGGAATCCTAAGGAACCGAATTGAATTCAATTGGATCCACCAGCTCAAAAGCCAATCCCCATGGGGATTGAACACAATGGACAACCGGTACGGTTAGAGATGCCCAGAATGCCACGTCAAAAAAATTTTTCTACCGCCAACCCCGAACGGGAACGCGACGAAAGAATTATACACTCAATAGCGCGAATTGGTAATCTCGAACCCAACCCCATTGCACCAGCCTGAGAGCAAAACATGACAGTGATGAACGCTTCACCAGCACGAAAAAAACAATTTTTTTCTACGCAATACCTTCCGCAAATATGGTTGAGAACCAACCAAATCCAGAGACGTTGAACGGCACGTCCCTATGACACCTGACGAGAATTCAGTATAGATTCGAAACCACAACCTTGTAGATCTCTCTCCTTGAATTGGATAAGTAGGTCACTCACCACACACGGCCACAGTCAGTCAGACAGTAGCCTAAATTCCAATTCAGAAAAAATGACGAAAAAAACCCACCCGCGGGTAAAATGGTCAGTCCCTACATAGTGCAGGCACTGCCCCCCCTTCCCCATATGCTATGATCGGCCCGTGTACACACAGAACGGCGTCAGCGAACGCAGCCGACCGCACAACGTGACGGACGTTGTCAGGCGCGAGCGGGGAAAAGCGTCATTAGCAACCAATGAACGTCGAGTAAACACGTACGCTCGACCAATGAGAAGAGACGGCGGATTCGCGAACCTGACCGGGTTTAAACGCTCAGGCTGGCAGTTGTGGTTGTGTTACCATAGGGTCACATACTCCGTCTTCCACACATTGATTCAACTCAACATACCGGCATGTCCAACGAACGTGCAAGCAGTGCGGCCAAGATAGGTTCTGTCTGGGCTGACATTGCAGTACAACAAAACCGCGAAGAGAGCGAAAGTATGGATACTTCGGCTCCACCGTGTGTACAGAACGAAGCAAGCGGTGCGTCCGTAGACGCTCCGATGCTCGAGCTCCCGAAGGCGTCCAACGCCGCCACGGGAGACGACCGCGGCTGTGCCGTCAACACCCCGGCAGACCCGCGGACTCCGGCCGTCAATCCCCGCTACGCTCGCCCGGGCAGAGGCGATGACGGCGACAACCCGTTCGGCGGACCGTTACCCCCCGTGGCGACGGGAACCGCACCAACGGGCCCCACTGGCGAACAGGTAAATGCTGTTATTTCCTATTCACTGCCACACAAACCACGGACGTTACGGCAGTGCAAAATAGCTGATTTTTGCAGCTCTAGTCGTAACTCTGTGAAGTCACAGACATCTGACAGTGTGAGTGACAGCACCACACGCACTGTCAGACAGTCTGAACCCGGACCTAGTCTAGTCCAGGACGACTTTGTAAGCATTACACACTCTAATGCATGTACTTTGAACACGCCACATAAGGGTGATAACTCTACACCCGGCACAAATAGTGACATAAACCTCACTATAGGTTCTGAAAGGCATGTGCCCACACCAAATGGTGTGAGCAAATGCAAACGCAAACGCGATCCCACTGTCAGTCAGTCTCAACCCGGACCTAGTCTAGCCCAGGGTGACTCTGTAAGCATTATACACTCCAATGCATGCATTTTGAACACGCCACATAAGGGTGATAACTCTACACCCGGCGCAAATAGTGAGATAAACCACACTATAGGTTCTGTAAGGCATGAGCCCACACCGAATGGTGTGAGCAAATGCAAACGCAAACGCGATCCCTCGGGAGGACGTGACAATACACTTAATATTCTCATAGACTTGTTGAATACGGATGAGGTACAACCCACCCCATCTAAAAAACGCTTTACGAGGCTAGGATCAGTAACAAAGCCAGTTTCTGAAACTACCCTCGGTTCCAAAAGCACCAGTATAGGGAATATATGTGTCTATGAACACCATATGCTAAATACTCCCAATCCATTTGCAAACATGCACCCCCGTGGTATAGAAACTGACGATTGTTCTCTCTCTCTTCAGAGTATCGACAGCATGGTGCCCAATTCCGCGAAGGGTCTATGGAGAGCCACCAAGTCGGAGGCAAATCGATGTGTGAAGGCACGTCTACGCGCACAATGGTACGCCAGGGCTCAACAACTGTCCCACATTGAGCCTTGGTCTGCGGGGATCACCGAGCCCCCGCAATACCTCCGTGGCACCACACTGATGACCGAAATCGAGAGAATTCGGGTAAAAGCAGCGAACGACATCATGGAGGCTACTAAAAACTACCTCTACGATGCAAGCAGTGATGCTTATGATGCCTCCGAGGCGTATTATAATACGGTGAGGAGTTTAGTGTCCAACAACAAACCAGCTGAGGAAACGCTAAGGATTATGAAGATAATCCGAGAGCAGAACTCTAAGGCGAACGCCTACGAAAGTGACACAGAGAAGGCTCGCCTGAAGGCCAGGATTGACACAATCGCAGAGAGACGCCCCGTCTCTCGTGATCTACATGATCCGGCCACAGCCGCCAAAAACCAGGCCAAGCCCCAGAACGAAAAAGCCTCTACCAGTGAGACGGTTTTTCAGCCTGCAGCCCAAACCGGTCAACGGGGAGGGCGGGGAAAATGCCGCCAGGGCAGAAATGCCCCGTACAACCAGGGCGACAGAAGGGGCTCAAACCGCCGAGGCCAAGGCAGGTCAGGCGGGAACGCCAACAAGGAGAACACCAGGAAATAAAAGGTGTCCCTGACAGTTGTGTTCAATTGGTGGTGGGTAAAGTTACCAAACAAAAGAACGTTGTGTTGACCTCTAAACCGTCCCCGGACTCTCACCTGGTGCCTCAGGCCAAAACTGTTACTCCTAACTGTGTGAAACCTGTCGTACCACATGTTGACATGTCATGTCCCAATAAAGTTCAAAATGTTTGTTACTCGGGTGTTCCTGAAATTCATTTATCTAGTAGAAATACTACGAATGAATCCAAACATAACCGTAAGCCTTCGACAACGGAGGCCACAGATACTATAGTGGTAAATCTATCCTCTAAGAATCTGACAACAGATGAGCTCTCTCTCCTCAATAAAGGTCTAAACTTTTGTCCCACGGTACTAAAACCTAATGACGGGGACCAAAAGGTCGAGTTAGATGAATTCCATCAGAAACTTCGAACTGTTTAATTCTTCAACAAGGAGCGGACCAGTACAGGTCACTCCTACTTCCCTAGTATGGGGAACCACGGTCCATACAATGATCCAGTGATGATAAAAAAACTCAAGGGTAAATCAAACTGGAAACCACCACTCGGGTCCCAGAACCTAGAATGTTTCATAGCAGTTAATGAAATAAATCTTATGGCCCCAAATACGAAAGTAAAAAGGGTCAGGCCGAACTTGTCCCAGGGTGAGAGGATTGCACTACGCAACCTCCCAAAAGATGACAGTATCGTCATCAAACCCGCCGACAAGGGGGGAGCCACGGTGATACAGAACACAACTGACTATATCACGGAGGCCCACAGACAACTGGGAGACACGGCTACATACAAGCCTGTGCCCACAGACCCGACAACCATCCTGTACCAAAAGGTAGAGGATAAAATAAATGAAATGAACAGTAATGGTGAAATAAGTAACAAAATGACGGGAGCCTTGAAAACTGACAAACCATGCGCCCCTAATGTTTAATTTCTGCCAAAGATCTATAAAGATGAGAGACCTCCACCGGGCAGGCCGGTAGTTTCGGCCAACAACTGCCCGACTGAGAAAATTTCCGCATTCGTGGATAATTTCCTCAAACCATTGGTACCAGCAGTTAAGTCCTATATCAAGGACACCAACGATTTCATCAATCGTATTAACTCCGTGGGCCAATGCAATCGGAACGCCATAATTGGGACACTAGACGTCAGCTCACTGTACACCAACATACCGAATGACGAAGGTATCGAGGTGATACGGAGAAAACTAAACACGGTGAGAAAGGGAGACGTTAAACCCTCCAATGACTCGGTACTAGAGCTATTGGAAATGGTCCTGAAGAACAACAACATTGTGTTCAACGGAGACCACTACATTCAAGTCAGAGGGACAGCCATGGGGACGAGACTAGCTCCGTCCTATGCCAACCTGTTCATGGAAGCTGTAGAGGAGAACCTTCTATCCAGCTACCACATCCAACCCAAAACCTGGTGGAGATATATAGACGATATATTCTTCATCTGGGAACATGGTGATTTGGAACTCGAGAAATGGTTGAAACACCTCAACTCGGGACACCAATCCATCAAATTCACCATAAATAAATCCAGGAAAGAAGTAGCTTTTCTGGATACTTGGGTTAGGAAGAAAGATGGGGAGTTGTACACAGATCTGTACACGAAACCGACGGATGCGAACACGTATCTCAGGTACGACTCATCACACCCACCGGCCACCAAAAGAAGTCTCCCATACTCACAACTACTAAGGATCAAACGAATCTGCAGTAGAAAGGGAGACTTCGAAAAACACGCAGACGAGAAGCTGGAACAGTTCCGACATAAGGGATACCCAGAGAGGATCCTTGAGGACTGCAAACGCAGAGTAGATTCACAACCCAGACGGGACCTACTCGCGAAAAAGACCACTCCCGAAGACAGGGAGCGAGAGGAAAAACTTTTCCTCATCTCCACCTACAGACCAAACGGTAATAAGGTGGGGAATACAGTGAGCAAAAACTGGGACATACTGGGAAGGTCGATCACGACAAAACAGATGCACCGGAAAACCCTAGTAAAGGGCTACCGCAGACCCAAGAACTTGAAGGATATTCTAGTTCGAGCAAAACTGAGCACCAACTTGGGGAATGGAAAAAAGAACCAACCGTCCCCAGAAGGAGCCCAGAAAAACGAGTGTAAAAAGAGAGACTGCACATACTGCAAACTCATCAACAAAGGGGGTGAGGTCATCTCGAACACCACAAAACAAAAACATCCCACCAAGTGGAATGTGACATGCAACAGTTCAAACGTGATCTATTGCATCGAGTGCAAAAGGTGCCACATGCAATATGTGGGCCAAACGAAAAGAAAAATCAAAGAGAGGATGTACGAACACCTCAGGAACATCAAAAAGGCAAGTAACCAAAATGATGTCCCGACGCATTTCAACGAATGCGATCATCATGGAACCGAAGATGTAGAAGTACATATACTAGACTTCATCTTCAGGCATCCAAACAGCAAGCGGGCCGGAATCCTAAGGAACCGAATTGAATTCAATTGGATCCACCGGCTCAAAAGCCAATCCCCATGGGGATTGAACACAATGGACAACTGGTACGGTTAGAGATGCCCAGAATGCCACGTCCAAAAAAATTTTCTACCGCCAACCCCGAACGGGAACGCGACGAAAGAATTATACACTCAATAGCGCGAATTGGTAATCTCGAACCCAACCCCATTGCACCAGCCTGAGAGCGAAACATGACAGTGATGAACGCTTCACCAGCACGAAAAAAACAATTTTTTTCTACGCAATACCTTCCGCAAATATGGTTGAGAACCAACCAAATCCAGAGACGTTGAACGGCACGTCCCTATGACACCTGACGAGAATTCAGTATAGATTCGAAACCACAACCTTGTAGATCTCTCTCCTTGAATTGGATAAGTAGGTCACTCACCACACACGGCCACAGTCAGTCAGACAGTAGCCTAAATTCCAATTCAGAAAAAATGACGAAAAAAACCCACCCACGGATAAAATGGTCAGTCCCTACATAGTACAGGCACTGCCCCCCCTTCCCCATATGCTATGATCGGCCCGTGTACACACAGAACGGCGTCAGCGAACGCAGCCGACCGCACAACGTCACGGACGTTGTCAGGCGCGAGCGGGGAAAAGCGTCATTAGCAACCAATGAACGTCGAGTAAACACGTACGCTCGACCAATGAGAAGAGACGGCGGATTCGCGAACCTGACCGGGTTTAAACGCTCAGGCTGGCAGTTGTGGTTGTGTTACCATAGGGTCACATACTCCGTCTTCAACACATTGATATAATGCTTTAGTCCACAATTAAACTTTTATCTGGTAGCTCGAGTTTGTTCCATATCTTGGCAATCTACCTCCGAGGCTGTGGAGTGGGCCTGTACTCCACTCTCATCACTGTCCATTTTTGTACCTGGAACCTTCAGCCTTATGTACTCCAGACTCCAGTGGCTTGCAGTTCGCTGTCATGGCACACCTTTACCTTTTTGTTATCCATGGTATACAAAGTACCCATTGAGAATGTATGGGGGACTCAGTAAACCACTACTTATTACTCAAAAACTGTTAGATACCATATTTATGGTATAAGAATTTGAATCCATGGTATGAGGCTTCAAATTCATGGTATACGGGATAGTCCCTATTGATATATTCTTTGATATGGAAATTTCCTGGTTCAATTCATTGGGGAAGATGGTTAATCAATACCATAAACGATGGCTTCATGAACAGGTGGCTGTGTAAAGCCGGGCCCCCACCTACCACGATTCTGGTCCCGGTAGGCCCTACGACTGCCTTCTCGACACCATACGGATTTTATTGTGAAGTCAGCAAAAATCGTGGTAGGTGGAACAGGTTTCTGCGATTGGCTGCGATAGGCTGCGATTGAAAACGCCAATCGTAGAGGTCCCGAGAAAATCCAACATGTTGGATTTTTCGTAGCCTGTCATAGGGTATCGTAGATATTGTGGTCGTAGAGTATATTCACAGATTGGATCACGACATAGGTCTACGATTCTGGGACCTTCCGATAGGTCACGATTTGGGTATTTCAAATCGTAGCTATCGGGGAGTATGTCGTAGACCATCGTGGTAGGTGGGGGCCCGGCTTTAACCACTCGAGGTTGATGTCGTTATGTACTCGCTAGCGATTGCGTATTACTTAGACTTGCTCAAGTCTTTGATTATGAACATTCATTAAATAATTAAAGAAAATCGGAATACAATTCATTATAGTATGTGTCCTTCCCTGACTGCCCCATGTGTCACTCAGAAGGGGTGGAGGGGTAGGATACAGGGACTGAGGCCAGTCTACGTATTACCAGCATCAACCTCTCATGGTTTATGGCCGCCTGTCTTTACGACCATCGACATTTGACTATATAATAACTGGTGATATCATATCTGAGCACCACATTATCATTTTATGTCCTCCCACACCTTTCTGTCTTAAATAACATAATTTCTGCTATCACGCTATATCTTTATCATCCTAATATCCCTTCTTTATAGTTCTAAATCTCTAATACTTTCCGTTGCTATATGCTCTATAGCACACCTCACTTTCTTTAAATACGTACATAGCTTTGGTAATAAAGGACTTACCTTCCATGCTAATACTGTCTAATAATGATAACCTTTTTTATTTATACATAGACCCTCATATTCCTACATGTGGATGTATGGGCCTTCAGATTGAGGGTGAATAGAATTTTATATTCTCATTACAGTTCTAGTGTTACAGCTAAAGAGTTATGGAAATTATAATGCCATGAGAGCATAAGCTATATTAAAGGAAAAACATCTCTATGTAAAATCATTTTAAAAATCATGAAAGGAAGGGCTGCATAATTTCATCAGTTTCATACTCGAAACATACTATCTTTCCAGTTTTATATCGATGCACACTCAAATGCACAATATTCCGACAAACATTATTAAAACATGGATATGTAACATGTGTACCATAGATGTCTTTACGCTGACAATATGCAATAAACACCATCTGGCTTCCTTAGGTATGAAATAGGACAGTCTCCAGATTGATTAGTCCTGATGGGGGAAACGAGCTTTGTTCCTCAATCACATGATGTAACTTTACCTTCTTTCTAAAACCTCTGTGCGTCCTCTTGTATATGACCTTCATTGTGACACCTTCTCTGTGATGCAGGTTTTTTTTTATATTTAAAACATCATTCAATTCTGTCATGAGACAGATCTTCCATGAATGGTGATACCCACGCAATGACTGCAGCTCATAGGTATAAAGTACATGAGATTTATGAGTAGGATGATTATAATAAGTACACACAGACAGGAAATAAGAAGTATTACCATTCCAATGCTAGATAAGTTGAAACAACGTTATTAATAGGGCCCAGCACTATTTAGCAAATCAGTTTTCTCTTTAATGGCATATTTAAAAGCCTTTTTATTAGGTAGCCCTTGTGTTGTGTAGCCCTTGTGTTGTGACCTTCACTATAAGACCTTCTCTGTAAATCATCCTCTGTATGACCTGAACTTTAAAAACCTCTCTGGAAGACATCGTTTTTAGAACCTGCAAGCACACGGCCAATTATAGTGCCTAGTGCCGACACAAAATTCAAAACTCACGATGCATCGCGACGCTCATTGGTTATTCATGGCATAAGGTCAGGGGTGGTCATAGACTGGCCTCAGTCCCTGTATCCTACCCCACCACCCCTTCTGAGTGACACAGGTTCATGGGCCAGTCAGAGAAGGACACATACTATAATGAGTTGTATTCCGATTTTCTTTAATCATTTAATGAATGTTCATAATCAAAGACCTGAGCAAGTCTAGGGTGGTCATTGCCCCCCCCCCCCTGGTGTCTCCCCTCTACACTGCGCACCCCATGTGCCCCCCCCCCCCCCCCCCCCCGCGGTGTCTTAACCAGGAGCCTCTTCCCTTACCCCGCTTCCTGTTTTCCACCTCTACCCCTCATTCCAGCTGCAGCTTCCACACCACACACAAGCTTCATTTCCTGTATATTCTTGGGTAATTCCCCCCATTCATCCCCATCCCCATATTCCTCATATACGAAGGACTGAGGATTACAGGAACCCATAATTTTCGGCGAATGTGAAACGAAAAATTGAGTTGTTTCAGTGTAGAAGATGCCTGAAACGCAAGGAAAGAAGAGCAGCTCGCCCCCGGACGAGCAGGACAATGACCACATGGACGAGTTCATGGAGTTTGTCTCTCAGCTCGCCGACATTTTTAGTTTGACACATATTGAGGCTCATGAGATTGGGCTATGAGTCATTGAGGTCAAGGTCGCGAGGATGCACAATAAAATGGACGGCGTACTCGAGGCCGTACTACAGATGTCCCGGGCGAAATTGTCTTCCGAGCAAGACACGAGAAGCGGCACGCAGGCCAAGGGGACGCCCGTCCACAGGAGTGGACAGCGCAGCCGGCCGAGCGAGACCACATCCCAGACACCCGTCAACACCACTACCCACGTGACGGCCACGTGACGGGGGAACTGGACCCCTACTCTAGCATCTCCACACTTGGCAAGTCCAGACTTATGCCTGACTTAAACACGACACTAGACTTATGAGCAAACCGTACATGTTTGTTGAGAGGGAAGGCATGTATACAACGCATTCATCAGGAAAGAGACGGCCCACTCTTTTTTTCTTTTTTTTTAAAGGCTTTTTATTACTTCGATTTGTACAAATCGCTCATCCAGTAACAGCTTGATGGAACATAACAAATACAACGAATAAATGAGTATGTACATTGATGAAAAAAATTTCACAGAGCTTACATTTAAGGTACTTTCACTCGTGAGAAATCAGATTGGTGATGAATACAACCAGTTTGACCATACTCTAATATCCTAGGCCAGTTTCCCGACCCGCCTTTCTTGCCCTGGTGCCACGTGTCGCCCCTCATGTCTCGGGGCATGGCGGGTCATCACCAATATGACATTCCCTTGGGATCGGAGCATTAACTCTTTTATCGTTAAGAATTCTGTGTACGGCCTCAAAAGGGACCATGGCCTCCCAACTGTGGACGACTTTGTTTCCAGTCTCATCGCAGCCGGGCCGTTGTCCTTCATGTCCTCAATCAACATCTCTCGCACCTACAAGAATTTTCGGTGCGACCCCCTGGACTGGCCCTTATTATATTTCATGTGAAGGGACGGGTACTAACACGATACGCCAATGCCGTTTGGTGCCCGTGCCTCCTCATATCATACGTAGTGCATCGCGGACACCATCTTCCAGATACTCGGCACCAGAAGTATCACGGCCACGATGTATCTGGATGATCATCCTCTACCTGGAAGAGCTCATGGTGGCCGCCGACTTTGCCAAGGCCTGTGCCCTGTTCCGGGAGCTCGGTCTCCCCGAGGCCCAAGACAAAGTTCAGGCACCAAGCCAGCATGCAGGTCACCTGGCTCGGCATAAATATCGATGCCACCAACATTGCCCTCTCGATCCTCGAGGCTAAGCTCATTGAAGTCCATGTGGCGGCCGTTTCCCAGAGCAAGTCCCTCACCAAGAGACAGCTACCGACAGCCTCTATGCCTATGCCAGACAGGTATGCCCTGTGGAGAACCCAGTAACGTGCATCTCAGAGCTCAAGGCCCTAAAAATTATCTATGCTCTCCATACATTCCTTGGAGAGCACCACCGAGGCATGCATGTGGAGGTCTTCTGCGACAACATGGGAACGGTCCAGTCCCTCACCTCCAGTCGTGCCCGGAACTCGGTCCTCATCAAATGCGCTTGAAAGGCCTGGATGGTTCACACACACCTCCAGGTGGACCTCGTGTTTCCGCATATCCCGGGCATGGAGAACACCATCGCAGACGCCCTCAGCCCCACCAGTTCCGTCGTGACTACCAGACAGCGGCCTCTCTCGACAGCTCAGGCGCCAAACCCATCCAAGTGAGCCAATTAGCGATGGTCCTCATAGCCTCCAATGCGTGGACAGCGCTTTTGGACATGGTCCCCAGTGCCATTCCCCCTCAGGCCAACCCCTCGTCGCCCCCTTCACATCGCCGGCGCCCTCGCCGTCGGACAGACTGCCCATACCCACTCCTGCCGACCCATGGCCGACCTTGGGCCCACCCCTCCAGGCCACACCCCATATACGGCATATAACCTATGATCCATGGGCGCCGCCATGACGCCCCCCGAGTAGGTGTTCTTCACTAAAGGAGGTGAAAAAGTAGGTGTTCTTCACTAAAGGAGGTTGAAAAGAAGTGAGTGATAATTGGGAAATGTCACAACTTTAGCCTTGCGCACATATTTATATAAAGTGTTCCATATGGAAAATATCATGTCTTGGGTTTAGTTATTATGTTATCCTACTTTGGGATGGGTGTAGAGAGTCAAGGGAACCATGGTAAAATATTGAAAGGCAGTTGAATTTTGTAAGAACAAAGAGCCAGAATACAGGTTTGTCCCCCGACCACCTAGTGACTGCTTCGTTGATTGGGTGTAAGCGGATTGCAGAAAACGATCCATAGAAGAAATATATATAAAACATTTTAAATGCTATTTATTTACACTTCAACGCTCGTTCTTTAATGACGAACAAACAATTTGCTCCGAGTTATCACTTTTACGATAAGACTTCCTCTATATGCTATTCCTCCGTATGATCTTCACAAAAGACTTTCCCTTTACAAGCTTTTCTATGTCCCCTTCATGATCTCTGAATGAAATATGCAAGACATTCTTATGAGGCCATCGTTGCGAGACGTTGCAAGATTTCTTGGTAGTTGTAATACATTCTTTCAAAAAAGGTTCCCCTGAATGAAAAGAGAAAGTTATCGAATTAGTCGACTTGATGAATGATTTCCGCTAGTCATTTATACAGGCACAATGGGTGACCCATGGCCGTTGGTCAGGGGTGGTCATTGCTCCCCCTGGTGTTCCCCCCTCTCGCGCGACACGAGCGCCCCTCCTGCCCCCTAGCGGCTCTCACACGTACTGCGCAGTCACGAGCGCGGCCAAGCCATCGGTCCCGGTCTCACTTCTTCTCCAGCTGTACTGCAGTACACACCTACTCCAGTCTTTCTCGTCTTTTTGGCCACGTGCTCGCAGCCTCATACTCCACGAGTACGGGCCGGCACGTCCATTCTATCACGAGGAACACGCATCACGAGTGAGGAGAAGAGTTCAACATGGGTCCACCGAATACGCGCAGTAATCCCGTCGCTGGACCATCCCAAGGACCAGACAACGAAGGTACGGTCTCAGACTCGAGACAAACGGGCACGGACCACGTGGCGTCGGTCTCCGACAACGGGTCGACCGTTAAGTCCTCGAGGATGACCGCCCTGGAGAACAAGATGGATAGCATGATGGAGGCAATCAACAGAATGTCTCGCCAACGATCCTCGTCCCGGGCTTCGAGGTCGAGGCCGCCGACGGAACCGACAGCCGTGGAGGCCCGGACCAGGGAATGGGCGCACGAGCAGACCGCATGGCTACCACCACCGAGGCAGCTGCGGGAGCAGTACATGCCGGAGGATTTGCTACAAAGGGAGCTCGACCGTGAGGCCCTACGACATGAGAGAACGGCTGGTAAGTTGGCCTCAGATTTGACCACCTCTCGTTTGATTTCCAAGCCGTTCATGTTTGTGGACCGTGAGGGCATATATACCCTCAGTCAGAAACTTGAGGTCAGGGGTACGCTGGGCCCCCTCGAGTACATCAGTGCTTTCCTGGCACTCATGGAGGACGACCGTGCTACCCAGGAGTGTGACCGTAAGGACATGTATCGTCACCTCCACCAGGTCTCCGTGGACGTGCAGGCACGGCCGTGGGCCGGCGTGCGCCGTTGGTCCAACTTCATTTTTGACCAGGTGGAGGCGGGACGTATTTATTGGTCGGATCACGTACGAATCCAGGATGAACGGGTTCGTCTGGCCATGACCCCTACGGCTGGGAACGGCGCGAGTCAAGGAGGAGAAAAGTCCGGAGGGCACGAGCTGCCATGCCGGGCATACAACTCGGAGAGAGGGTGTCGGCAGCGAAACGGCCACCAGGAGCGGGGAATTAAATGGTTACATGTGTGCTCCTTCTGCGACTCGGTCGGCAGGATGTGCACACACTCCATCCACGCCTGTAACCGCAAGCTGTCGTACGGCGTGGGGTACGACAGTACTCTGCCCACACAGACACCCACACCACACCGGATGCACCACGCCGGACACTCGGCTCGCGCCGCCGACACCAAAGTACTCCCACAACAGGGTTAAAAAAACGGACCGGACGCGCCCCGCGAGTGAGCGAGGCGCGTCGCTCGCCCCCCCCCGCCCAGTACGTGCGCACCACAGCGGAAGGGGGGCTTAACGATCAAAGGGTGCGGCAGGGGTGACGCAACACCCCACGTGTCAACAACACCTCCCGCCGGACACGTGGCCAACACAAAGGACGCTTACGACACGCACACTGAATCCACTCCCAGTATTATCGGTGATAGCGTGTACAGCGAGCAATTGCCTCGGCAATTGCCCCGGGAGGAAATGGACACAGCCGCTCCACCAGACTTCTCGGCCATTAGGGAGGTCTGTGAGACCGGTGTCCCCTCCCCCGGCCTCCAGACGGACCCCGGGGCGTTCGCGGACCACAGGCGGGCCCACTGGCCGGACTTCGCCGGGCCCGGGCCGCCGGGACACGCATACATCTACTCGGAGGTGCGGCAAACCGGGCTGCCAAACGCGCTGGGGGCACGGATCGAGCTCCCTTCCGATCTCAACGTACCGGCCTGGGTACGTTACCTCGGGGACGCACCGGAGGGGAGGGAGCTACTGGACTTTGTGCGCTACGGGTTCCCTCTGGGGTACATCGGGCCGACCAGCGACACCCGAGGGGTACCCAACCACCCCAGTGCCACGGGGTACCCAGAGCAGATCAGAAAGTTCATCCAGAAAGAACGCGGGCACAGTAACCTACTGGGACCATTCCAGGAACCCCCGTTCTCACCCTGGTGCCACGTGTCGCCGTTAATGACACGCGAAAAACGGGCCTCCAACGACCGTCGTGTCATTACGGATATGACGTACCCTAAGGAGCAAAGTGTAAATGGGTACATCATAAAAAACTCAGTCTACGGGCAGGAGCGCGACCACTGCCTCCCGACCGTCGACAGTTTCGTCGGCCGCCTGGTGGCCTCCGGGCCCGGTAGCTATATGTCCACCATCGACATCGCCAGGGCATATAAGAATTTCAGGTGCGACCCCCTCGACTGGCCGTTGTTATGCTTTGCATGGGAGGACGGGTACTTCTGTGACACGGCCATGCCGTTTGGTGCCCGTGCCTCCTCGTACCACATGCAGTGCGTGGCAGACTGCATCGTGGGTATCCTCGGCCGGAAGGGGGTCGAGGCATGTATGTACCTGGACGACCTGATCATCCTGTCCCCGAGCCGGGCCAAGGCGACCGCCGACTTTAACATCGCCCGTGAGCTTTTCAAAGAACTCGGGCTCCCGGAGGCACGAGAGAAGGCACAGACCCCGGCGCCGGTCGTTACGTGGCTGGGCATCGTCATCAATGCCCCGGAGATGTCCCTCACCATCCCCGAGGACAAGCTGCTGGACGTACGGGCGCACGTTAGGGCGGTCGCCGCGAAACGATCACTGACGAAACGCCAACTCCAGTCGGTCCTCGGCAAAATACTTCACGTGTCGAAGTGCATACGGCCGGCCCGGCCGTTCGTGAGTAAATTGCTCGAGGCCCTACGGAGGATGTCCGGCTTCTACGTCAATATCAACGCCGAGATGCGGCAGGACTTGCAATGGTTCCTCCGCTTCGCTGAGGGCTGGAACGGCCACGCCCTCATACCTCGCGGCCCGCCTACCAAGTGTATCATCGTCGATGCGTGCCTCTCGGGTATCGGAGGTACAGACGGGAAGTACTCGTACTCCGGGCAGGTGTGCCCTGTCAGCGACCCCGTCGACTGTATCGCCGAGCTCGAGGCACTTAACACCATATTCGCGATGAATACGTTCCTCACCGACCGGGATCGAGGCACGCGGGTAGAAGTCTTCTGTGATAACCTGGGCACCGTTCAGGCACTTACATCCGGACGGGCAAGGAACTCAGTCCTTGCGGAGTGTGCCCGTCAGGCCTGGATGGTCCAGGCAAAATTGCAGATCGACTTCATATACACGCACGTGCCGGGGGTACTCAACACCGTGGCGGATGCCCTCAGCCGTGCTCACCTGACCTCGAGGGAATTTGACAAAGCGGCCACCTTCACCAAATTTCATTCCCTCACTGAAGTTATCCCCTGTACTCACGCGACTTTTATTCCTGTATTACGTCTCATGTGCAGATCCGGCGCTACGCTGTCTCCAGACGAGGGCATCTGCTCGCCAATCAGAGGCACGTGCCCCCGGAACGGTCGCGAACCAGCGGAGCGCCGTCGCGACCTACCTCGCGTTCTGCCGGCGGATGGGGGCCGACCCGCAGAGGCCCACGGTGAGCTTTACCACGGCGTACCTCGAATACGTCGCGGACCACGCCCCCTCGCCGGCCACGGTCGCGAATCACCTCTCACACGTGCGGTCGCACCTGCGACTGACGGGAGGGGATGTCGCACCCACGGAGGACTTCCGGATCAGGCGGGCCCTCGAGGCGATGCGGCGAAACAAGACGTATCAGCCGAACGTGAAACCTCCAGTGCCGTTGGCCGTGATCCGAGCCGTCCTCGCGGCCCTTACGGACTCACCAATTCACCTCGCTCTACGGGCCGCTATCTTGATCATTTACTACGGGGCTCTGAGGCAGAGCGAAGTAGCGCCCCCGACGGCCTCGAGGTACGACGCGGCACGACACCTGTCGCGCCGGGATGTGGTGGTTGGCCGTCGACACGTGACCGTCCGGGTGAAAGCCGCCAAAAACATGCAGCACGTGGGGGAGGAGAAAACGGTCACGCTGCAGGAGTCACCCGATCCACGGTTCTGCCCGGTACGTGCTACACGCCAGATGCTGGTGGCGTCCCCTACGGCCAGCCCCGAGGACCCGTTCCTCCAGCACGTACACGGAGCGACCGTTACGACAAGGATCCTCACTAAAGAGTGGAAAGCCCTCCTACATGTAGCCCAACAGCCGCCTACCTTTACGCTGCATGGACTTCGCAAGGCCGCAGCGACCCAGGCATACCAGGCCGGTATGCCGGAACTCTCCATCCAGAGGTATGGCGGCTGGAGGTCCAACGCCCATAGGATGTACATTACGAACAATGACGCCGACTCTGTCAACCGGGCGTTGGTACTATCACTACTCAACAAAAACTCTTAAATTACTCCCTCCCACCCTCTCCTTGTTTAATGGATCTTTGGCATTTTTATTTACAATATACAATTTGTCATGTATTGTATCACGTACAATTTACATTTATATTGTATATCATATTTTCTTATCATAATTGACTATTACTCCATTTGTCAATTACATTTACCTTATTACTCATATTAATATCATATTCATATGTCGTCCAATAAGGTCGGCATAAAATTTTACACATATAAAATTCAATAAAATTTTATGTTCCCAAGCCCATGCTTCTCTCCTTTTATCCAGGGTAGGGGTAATGGGTGACCCATGGCCGTTGGTCAGGGGTGGTCATTGCTCCCCCTGGTGTTCCCCCCTCTCGCGCGACACGAGCGCCCCTCCTGCCCCCTAGCGGCTCTCACACGTACTGCGCAGTCACGAGCGCGGCCAAGCCATCGGTCCCGGTCTCACTTCTTCTCCAGCTGTACTGCAGTACACCTACTCCAGTCTTTCTCGTCCCACCCACCCTCAACCTCACTACTTTTTCCTACTCACGTAGGCCCCCCCTTTCATCCTTTTCCTACTCACGTAGGCCATTTTTATTTACAATATACAATTTGTCATGTATTGTATCACGTACAATTTACATTTATATTGTATATCATATTTTCTTATCATAATTGACTATTACTCCATTTGTCAATTACATTTACCTTATTACTCATATTAATATCATATTCATATGTCGTCCAATAAGGTCGGCATAAAATTTTACACATATAAAATTCAATAAAATTTTATGTTCCCAAGCCCATGCTTCTCTCCTTTTATCCAGGGTAGGGGTAATGATTTGTCATAGTTATGATGGTTTCGTTATGATCGATAACCGTAGTGACGTAATTAAGATCAAACATTAATGATTGGTTTCACTAAAAATGAATCAGGTGTATACAAGATTTTCCAGTAGGAAACTGTTATCTTTTTATCCTTTCATATATATGAAGATTGTGTATCGGATATTCAAAACATTACAAGTCCACAAATAGATAAGATAAGTGGAGGACGACAAATAATTGACCAAACTCATGAAAGACTATTTGACAGAAGGGAGAGAAAACGTCTTTGTTAAAGCTGAAATATGGGAACAATTTCTACTGATAATTTCAAAAAACTATAAAACCGCCCTCTCACACGGTGAGAAGGCAGCCTGAGTGTAGAGCATGCCGCATTTGGCGCTGTAGTCGGTGCTGAGAGGGGGGAAGTATACGGGACAGACTGAGGGGAATGGTGGCCAGTTCACAGTGTGGGACCCTGCTAGATACAGGTAGAGCCTGGTCGGTAGATCTTATATAACAGAGATGCACAGGCAGACGAAGATATACATACACATACATAGAATGAAACATGATACACATACATGCCTTCCCCTACCGACCCCCGCTCATATATACCTCAGGATAGAAGAGCAGTGGTAGCACAGGTGCCCCCTACCTCAAAGTGGACCAGTCTTGTTTTATACTGCCATCATTGTCGGCCATCATGCCCCACGCTGCTCCCAGCTGAGATATGGACTCCTTTGCCCCGCACTGCGTACGCTCACGAGCCTGGTGGGCGGAGCTTAATCCTTTCGCTTCATTGACAGAGATTAATTAAACTTCATCTTTGATTTGTTATATTAACTATCCATACATATACTCTATATGCATTGATTAGTCTGCTTCATCAGTAGGTCTATTTTTCCTGTCTGGTCGCCTCAGTGTACATGGTTGGCTGCTAAATGCCTCGTGACATTCTACATTTTAATCAGGACTAGACGTGAAGAGCACTGATGAAAGGTCATACAAGAACAACGTTTCCTGATGCCAAAGTGACGCGCCGTGACCTCTAAACGCCACTCCTCTTTATGATTAGTTAATTGTGGTGTGAATTCTAACGGTATAAGATTTCTTAGTGATAGGCTTTATTCCCAATGAGATGTTCCTCTTGCTCGTTTCTTATAGTGAAACTTGACGCTACGATGTGTGGTTGCTGCATTGGTGTTCTCTTTTTCCATACGAACCCCTTTGGAAAGAGACGCTGGTAGTATTATTGGAGAAACTGATAGACGGGCGGAAATTCATTGACAGGTAGATAGTGTTATCAAATATAGTGTCGTAATGAATGCAGCGATTTTGCATCGCTCGCGATCTTATACGCAATTCTCTTGTTAGTTATCTGTTCCGTTGGTGATTTCAAAATCCTTTGTATGGGTTTATTTCAATGGATAGACTTCTTCGTTTATATATTTTGTAAGTTTTTGTTTGTTTGATTTAACGTCGAATTTGTTCAATTAGACTTGGTTTTGTAATGCTGCTGACTCCCATTTACAGAAATCATACGATATACGTAGGGAATCCACCTACATAATTCCAGTGGCAAGACTCTCCCTTTATCTAAGCGGATTGTAGCTTGACCCAACGGAGGACAAGGGGAGGACAAGAAAAGCCCGGACATAGAAATTATCGCAAAACATATCACTAGACCAAAGCTAACTAAATCTGGGTACATTTTCAAAGGGCACAAAGATTTCCCGAGTAACTTCGGGGAAGCCATGGGATCGAGCAAGAAGGTGCGACTTACCAAACAGTTAAACACTGTTATCAGGCTGAAAAGGCCCCAAGTGGCGGAGATCGGAACTATTGGATAGTGGTGTAAATACAACAAAATCAGGCGTATATATATATATATAACGTATATAAGACCGCACCATGGACCCGTATAAATACGCCAAAAGATAAGGCGTATACACATGGGGAATAGGACAACCTTGTACGCAAAAGCATACCTATATACGCCGTTTGCATATATATATATATATATATATATATATATATATATATATATATATATATATGTAAAGTGGTTCGTTTCGTGCAGTGTCTATGATTGATGATCAATTCATAAGGACAAACAAAATTCTTCTTTCGCATAAAATTCAATCTTATTTGCCTGACTCCGGCTCCTCACTTTTCTGAAGTGAGTTGATAAAACCAAGATAGACTACATATACAATACGTCAAGATTTATGATTGAATTTGGTAATTTAAATTATTGTTTATCTGACCATATAATCACATATTTTTGAGAAGAAATGTTTAGAGAATATCATCCAAGAGTGAAAATCTCGTACAGGAAATTGGAAAAAGTTAAACAAGAATTTGTTGATGATATTACTTAACAAGCCTTGGATTTTGAGAATCAAGTCGACCAAGATGAACCTTGTAATGAATTTATAGAAAATCTAAAAAAAGTGAAATTGATAATGATATTGTCACCTCATATTGGGGCAGTTGACCACGTTTCTGCGATAAGGGACCGAAAAATACCCATTGCGATGCGTAGTGGATTGCCTAGATATTTGTCTACGATTTTGCACCTTCCCGATATGTCCCCGATTTTTGCTTTTTGTATCGGTGCCATATCGTAAGGTCTAAATTTCTATCGTAGTAGGTGGACGCCAGGCCTTAAGGGAATAGGGAAACTGGCACCCTATATCGGTATTGCCCTTTGTCTCCAATTAGTTCTAGAAGAAAATGTACAAGGACTTGTTATAGCATTGCCGCTTCCACCACAAAAAAAGAATCATCAGATGGGGTCTGGGAATTTCAGAGTTTCATATAATTTCGTAGAATATCATACAATTTCATTCCCGATATTTCTGATGAGACTGGTGCTTCCATCCGGCTGGTCTACCGATGTAAGTCGAAACTCTGCCAAATAAATCTGACGCTCAAGTTTCAAATTAATCTAGAGTCTACATTTAAAGCTAGGATGGAGACATCATTCACGGGATACTCTCGCAGGGGCTCCCCAGGTTCCCTAAACCGCGTTATTCAATGAAGCAAATTACAAGTTAATCATTGGTTAAACGTGAAAATATATTTATTCGTGTTCTCCAATATGAGATTGTAAATTGTGAAAAAAGACCACTAAAGGAAGCGCGCCGAACTCTGAAGCGCGAAGATCTGCATTAAGCAATAGAAACCCAATACTGAAAAGTATATAAAAAAATCAGCATGGCTGCAAGCATTAAACTATAGACCCTCTTCACACTGGCGCCATCTTGTAATGGCCGCCTTTGTACGTCAATCGAAAACGAGGCGAGCCCTCTCCACTCAGTCCTGAATGTTGATAAAAATACTACCGTTTCTCTAACTTGAAAGATGGAAATCGCTCTCACGTCCTAATTAATCGGCCGATTTGTATAAACAATACATTGTTAGAAAGCTGAGACTAGGGCCTATCTGTTAGGATATACATGTTATACCTGTCTTATGAATAAAATTTCCTGTCATAGAATGAAAATCGGAATTGTATGAATGAAAGAACATTAAAACATGTTACCTTCCTGTTTTCACAGTGATTTAATGAAAAATCTATCGTGATGACCTACCGAAATAACTATCCTATCTTATTAGGTATTTCATGACATTTGATATGATACCTATATTACCAGGCTGTGATAAATATTTCCTGAGATAATAGTGCATTATCATAGATGACAAGGAGTCAAAAAGAGCACTAGAAAAAATTTGATTTTCAGATATTATTGCATTTTAGATACTGGCTTTGATACAAAGTTGTCAAAGGTTGCTATATTTTATAAGTGCAATAATTATTCCCCAGTTTATCTTATTTTTCAATTCTCCTACTGTAAAAGGTTTATTATTGTATCCGACTTAAAACATGATTAAATATTGTGATAAATTCCCAAATTTCCTGAAAATTAACTGGTGCATTATTAGTTTATTACCTCAGGAAATATCTATCACAACCTGGTAATATTGGTATCATTTTAATCGTCTTGAAATGCCTAAGAAGGTAGGATGTTTATTTCTATAGGTCATCGTGATAGATTTTTTATTAAATCACTGTGAAAACAGGAAGGTAACATGTTTTCTTTTCTTTTTTCACCAAAATAATTCGGATGTTCAATCCATGACTAAAAATCTTAGCCATAACACAAATATATGATATTATATCGACAGATAGGTCAAAGTTTTGGCTTTCTAATAATGTTTTATTTATAAAGCTCGGCCTTTTATTCACGACACAACAACAAATTACATTTCTAGTTAACTCTGTGCTTATAGTTGTGAAGCCATGCTGCTGACCCAGGTAACGTATCATGCCTCGTTTTCGAATCAGAGTCTGTGGCTGATTCCCGGAAAGCAGTGGCTAGCCACATGGAACCAGCGCAACCCGATTGCAGCGCCACGCTTATGTGCAAGTGGTGACATAACTACCTCTTGAGATCCAGCAAAAGGGATAAAGTGTCCTAAGGCACGTATTGAATAACTTCTTATGACCTTGGAAAAAATGAAAATATTGTTTTACTATAACTAGATAGATGTTGCCTATCTGCATTGTCTTGTCGTGTACTGTAAATCACACCTGTATTGTCCTGTACAGTATTATGGTACTAATGCAGAAGACCGTCCAATGATGGGTGTGCACTCCTACCTTTATCTAGTAAATAAACACCTCTTGAAGAAAAATAATTGGCTTTCTGAATTTAGACAAAGAACTGGAAATCTGTTTGGGAGTGTATTTTCCCGTAGCCAATGTCTTTGAATCTTATAATTAATGGATTTGAAATTCGAAATAGATAGTTATGCATTTTGACTGCTGGGAAACAATAGTAGGTAGTGGCTCAGAAGTTTATTTAGGAGAATTTGTATGGATATTATAACGATTACCAAACAATTAGGCCTTCGGTTTAATCTAGGTTTTTGTAAAGGTTCAAACGATTAATATTACATTATTTATCCGTTGCAGATATTTTCTAATTCAACTGGAACTACTCTTGTAGCTTAATTATTTCGTTTAATGCGCGACAGGAAGCCACCCTGCTGGGACGAGCAATGCACGTGTACATGGTTTATCCTCGGGAAGTCTTACATTTGCTCGCGTGCTGCATCATTCGATATAGCTGCCACACTTTGGATACAGGATGTACATGGATACCAACAGGTCCCAGATCAGAAAAAAATATACTCATTCCATGCTTGTGACCAAGTTGTTTCAGTAACATTATGTACAGTTTTGTTGATGACTAACGGGGACTCGAAGTAATGGATATTGAAATTTCATTGAGCTATCTGGAAATAAAGTTAGGCCCGGTGTCCACTTACTACGATATGGCTCCGATATGGTCTACGATGCACCTCTCGATAAAAAATAAAGATCGCGTCGGAAGGTCACCTAATATCGGGGAAGTTGACCACTTTTCTGCGATTAGACACTGATAAAAACCCATTCAATGCGTGGTGGAATGGCATGTCTAGACATATGTCTCTGATTTTGCACCTTTCCGATATGTCTCCGATACTTGCTTCCTATAATGGTGCCATATCGGTAGGTATAAATGTCTATCGTAGTAGGTGGACGCCAGGCCTTATTTGAGTCCCGAGTCAATTGCCGGGGCAATTGCTCGATTTAAATTGTTGGAAGCAGGCGAAGAGGAATGTTATTGTTTTTGTAGGGTGGGTGTGCGGTTCTGAACTGTCTGACGAGCTGGAAGTGAGTGAGGGCGAACACTCGGTGAGTGGTGAGAGCTGCACTATGTCCCGGTCCGCGCCTCGCATTACCCCTAGCCCGCCGGGTAGACATAATGGTAAGTAATCTACATAACAGTAAAAATAAAGTTGCTTGCATATCTACATGGTTTATACTTCTACCTGGGGATATATCTAGAGATATGCAAATTACTCAATAATTTGAAATTTCTTAGGGGTTTCAGCATGCTTTTCAGGATGTTCTTGAATTCTTCCATGCTATTTCTCTTTCTGAAGGCTGCTTTTCCAATGTTCCAGAATTTTGCAGCTTTATACTCAACTGAGTTCATATATCTGCTCAGGTGAATGTTGTTGCTCATTTTTACTGCCGGGGCATCATAGAGTCTGACATTTCACCCACTGTCCTTGCCTGCTTGGACCTCAGAAAAGCCATTGCTTCTCTCTTCTAGTTTATCTATTTTGGTTGTTCTATGTAGTTCGAAGGTACTTTTTAATCCCCGATTATTTATGCACACCGTTAATCCTATTCTAGCACCTCTGCATCTTTGTAAATAGATTAGAGTTTGTCTTGTAATAGTGTATGTTGCCTAGCCTAGTATAGAAGCACATTTGGTATATAGGTTGTTGAATATGACCATTTGTTCGAGTTGAGCGTCATTTATCATTAGCTTTATCGCGCTGTACCAAAGAATATAATTTTTGTGTTGGTCGTATTGGCCGATGCCATGCCCCTTCTGAGAAAGATAGATCTGACTGTTCATCAGAGAAGAGGTTACTGAGGTATTACACCAGTTGGTGCAGCTTGGAATCACTGTCGATTACACCTGGACCTAGCGATGAAAAGAAGGGCATGGGAAAGAAATGTGCAAACCAAGAAATGTGCAAACTTAAAAGAGCCAATAGAAACTAGTAACAAAAATTCGTCTCGAGATGTCTGTATCAAGTAATAGACACTTCCCTCAAATGATAAAGAAGAATAAGAACAAGAACGACTGAATGAAATATATCTTTCGAAGATTTCATCCTATCATTTCTCCTTCCGTACGGGAAGACATTTTGCTAGGTACGATCAATCCTACATAGCAACGGATAGATAAACAAGAAAGGTGGAATCTATCTCCTTCTGAAAAGCTAAGATTTACAATATTTCAGTGATCGCCTTGTAAGACCATCCTCTATAATGACTGATCACTTGAGGCAACGAGAATACAACAAAGATCGCGATAAGATCAGTTTTTCTCTCGTTCTTAGTGTCAAAAACACCTCATATGCCTTCCGTAGAGACATACACTATATATATATATATATATATATATATATATATATATATATATATATATATATATATATATATATATATATATATAATATCATGGAACCAATTAGTGGTAGAATAAAGTATGGAATAATATGAACAATAATTGACACGAAGACGTGGATGGCGGAATAATTAATAAACAGGGTTTATTCAATAATACATTGGGACAAACCCCAGTCCTACACACTATATCCGCAGTTAAGAGCGGAATGTTGTTTAAACCAAATTAGCGTCACCAAGAAACCTCCGGTTACCGCAACAGGTAACCGGGTAACCTGGAAAGTATGCGTGACGCAAAACAACAAATGATGTACCGCAGTGAATAAACCTGTGAAGGATATTGGTTGATAATTTATATTTATATAATCATGGTTATATAGTAATATAATATCATGGAACCAATTAGTGGTAGAATAAAGTATGGAATAATATGAACAATAATTGACACGAAGACGTGGATGGCGGAATAATTAATAAACAGGGCAAAAACACGCCAGAGTTCAATTAATGATACTCAAAAATTGAGAGGCCATTCTATCTGAGGAAGCGACTGTGAGGGGGGTCTCATGCAAATAAGAGTATACTGCTGATGAGGACCAATTACCCCGAGACTTGATATCGCCGATATCAACACCGATATCCTTGAAAAAAGGCGCTCCCCTGTGCCTCAGAGAATGGCAAGACACCTTGTCTTGTCCAAAGCCACAAATTCTGGAAAGAGACTTTAATTTATTATTGAGTTTCTGATAATTCAAAGGCAAGAAAACTCTGCCTGTAGGTAATTGAATTAAATAATCCATTGGCTTAGGATTAAACATATTAAAATACATCTCAAAGTATTTCATTATACAGAAAATCGAATTAGGAATACAATCAAACCTAAGAATTTTTGGCTTGGTCCCTAATTGGTCAACTTTGGAAGAAGTAATTTTTATCTCCAAGTGATCCTGGGATAAAGTTAAATCCCCTCTCTTTAGAGTGTGTGGGGAGAGAGTATAGTGGGATTTACGAAGTAAACCCCTAAAGCCTAAAAGAAAACACAGCCAATAGACCAAATCTTCAATAGAAGATAAATTCATTTTGTCAAACATTGATCTCATATTGATAATAGTTATTGGATAGCGAGTATTACTGGTAGTATCTCCCAAACGAGTGAGTCCTTTCAAAGTCATTTTCAACAGAAAATCAGTCGACATATCTTGAAAACCACGTAGCTTATTTTCAAAATTCACTGCTAAAATGTAGTTTTTAATTGAAACTGGTTTGAGATATTGTGATAGGAATATACAATATAACGATAAGTGTGAATTGGTAGTAGGGAAACAAACCCAATCTCTATCACTACAAAATCGAAAATAACACGATAATTGTTTAGACCTGACCTTCTTGGTGTTTTCCGATTATATTATTTTCAGATTAAAAATCGACTGCTCAGGTGAGCAGTTAAGAGCGCAATGTTGTTTAAACCAAATTAGCGTCACCAAGAAACCTCCGGTTACCACATCAGGTAACCGGGTAACCTGGAAAGTATGCGTGACGCAAAACAACAAATGATGTACCGCAGTGAATAAACCTGTGAAGGATATTGGTTGATAATTTATATTTATATAATCATGGTTATATAGTAATATATATATATATATAAATATATATATTACAAATATCTACTTGAAAAAACACAAAATCTATATTTGGATACTCTATATTAGTTTCTGCGCTGTGTTATGAGGTAATATTAGATGCCATAACCGGCCAGTATTAATGAACCCACCTTGCATCATGTGTTTTGATTGGTGCATGTTTCTAACGTAATACATAGATAAATAGCAATCTGACAGGTAATACGTTGCAGATGTTGCAGACGTGAAAAAGCGACCACTGACCTCCTGTTCAATTTTGCCTCGCTTGTCGGCTTTGTGCCTATACCCAGCGTGTTTTCATCTGACCGCTAGAAATGCACTCTTAAGGCTCCCTCAAGGCTGACTAACCTAGATTTTCCCAAGATGAGAGAAATATCTCAGTCGAGGAAAATTGCAGTAAATTAGAGTAAAAGTGCAGCGCACGATGTTATGATGTGAAATGTCAACAAGTATGTACGGGAACTTATAGCTTCTGTCTCACGATCATATAATTCAAAACATAAACTAACAATCCCTGTCTCCCCAGCCCACGCCATCACCGTCCCTGCTGCCACCGTCCCAAACATCGGCCCCCACCATCTGGTTATCAGTCTCTCCCTACACTCTCTGTGTGCCTGCACCAACATTGAAAGCCTCGCTCTTGATTCTGACTCCGACCCTGACCCCGACCCCGACGCTGACCTTGACCCCATGTCTCAGTCTCTTGATATGGTCAAGTGTAATCATTGAATATTACGTAATGTAAGCTTGTGTCTTATGAACAGACCTAGCCTGAACCATACAGAACAATGGTGTTTTGAAATTAAAAACTATTGAAAAACGGTTAAAAACAAAAGAATGCTAGTTTATTATATGCATTTATCAATTAAATAGCTTGGGATACGTAGAGAATCAGGCGTATATATGATGCCAAATAGGACAAAATTATTTACGCCCGAGGAGACGTGGAAAGTAATCATATGAAAACTGAAATGTCCATTACCTGCAGTTAACTCACGACACGCTATTCTGAATGTGTCCATAAAAGTGTGTACTTTATTAGCATTTCCATAAAGGCTACCAAAGATGCCTGCAGACGTTCTCAAAATCAATTGTCAGAATTTAGATTTAGTTAAGAATACATCAAACCTTAAAGTGTTTTTTGAATAGTTATTCGTGATTTCAAAAGGCAAAATTGTTTTGCCATTCAGATATATATAGCCCTGTAGGCATGTCAATTCATCAATGGTAAATAAGTCAAGTTCCTCGGATAAGTGAAGTATTTGACTCATCAAGTCTTTGTCTCAATGTCATTCATCAGAATAGAATAGACTGCTTTATTTCCTATTTCTCAGACCATGATTCAACCGGCTCAAGAATAGAAAGAACGCATTTAGCAATCTCTAGACGTAGATTTGTCGTCCCTTGTCAACCGTCTGCAGATTATTGTTAAGCACAGTTTACCTGTTGGGAGAAGAAGTCGATGTTGGAAAAACAACGATCACCCGCTTTCAAATGCTCACCAAGAAATGATTATGACAATATGTATTGTTTAGGAGACGAGTCTTCTGTACGAAAATTCTGAATATAGTTTCTTTTAGCAAAAGAATTAAGGACAGACAGTCTTGTGATGATAGAAATTACTTTGCTGCTGAGTACATTGTCACTGAATCCGATAAACACATCGGAAAGTGTTCCCAACGCAAAGCTCTACATATGTATAGGTTTGTTCAGAGAAGTAGAGGGAGAGCCGTCTCCCTACTTCAGCACTTCTGAGAACGTGGCCAGGTGTGAAAGAGAATTATCTCCATGAGCCGCTACCTGCCCGCCAGATGTGTTCATCGACACACAGGTGAAAATGTACTTTGCGGACGACCGTTCGTGAATCAAACAATTCATCCGCACAAACATCTTGTCATTAGGAACCCCACATCAAAGTTGCCCCGCTAGCAGGTATTCTTAGTAATCCTGATAAGAATAGCGAAGTGTCTTTTGAATATAGATTCCTCCAAAGTGCATATGAGTTCATGTGTTATATCTATCGTTATGTATACCTCACACACATTCAGTCTTCCTGGTTACACAGTATCAGCTGCTTCAAACCTCTTTCTTGCTCACTTACAGAGAACTTCACACTTCAGGAGAAGACAATAGTTATTGAAAGTCCCTGTCTTATGTTTTCAATTTTAATGTAGAAGTATCAAGAAAAAATACACAAAAGAAAGGATAGAAAATCATTACTGCGATTGAATGAAGAACCTATAGTTATAGAAAAACTTCCAAATCTAGAGTTTTTAAGTTATTGGCATACTATTCTGTTAGTAATTTAAATCAATAGAAATAAAGGAAACATACAACTCCAAATTCTACATGGACGGCTGCTGCCTAATGCTGGGCGTCAAACGATCATATTAGGGGCCATAAAAAGAATAACTAACAGACTCGCCAAGGGCTCAAGGACTCAAGCCTTGTCAAGTTTAAATTGTTTATGAGAATTATGCTCTGTAGATCAATGACTTTATACTATGCCTAACATAAGTCTTGCATTAAGGTATCCTGCAACTTTCTCCTCCATGTGTTGTATTACGTCTTAAGTTTGGCATTTGATTAACAAATAGATAGGATAAGTACCTTGAAGAAATTTCATTTAGACAAAAAGCAAACGGTTCCTGTAACTCAGAGGGTCATTACTGTGTCTGGCAAGGCTAATTGTTGGTGAGACAGCTGTCATCAGTTCATCCACCTCCTTGTTGTGAAGGAACCACCATTGGCCGTGATATTTAAGTCGGCTGTCATTTCACCCACGTCTGCCATTTCCACTGAACACATTTCAAGCACTTTATCATTAACCGTCAAGCGATGTGTGACATTTTACCTCTTTCACTCCAAAATCGTTCTAGATCAAATGTTTCTCAATTTTTCCCAAACAGCGATGATGTTGGCAAAATATTATATTTGTCAAAAGAAGCACTTGTTTTTATTGTAGAATATACATGCACTTTAAGGCCATTAACGTAGTTAATATCTAAGTTGTTGTGCCCTGAGGCAGTGAATCCGTGCTTGTATATCGTTAGGATTTAAAGATAAATGTTTACTGACACTGTTTAATATGTTTTCATTGGGACGATAAGAAAATGGAGGACAGTTTAACAGTTTGAGGAATATTAGAGTTGTTCTATAATGGTGATGCAGTGCATTAATGGTCCATTTGTAGATAAGTATTCTACATTGATTATGATTATAAGAGTTACAAAGCAGATATTTAGAAATCCGTTTACATCATATTTACATAATCATGGAGTATATAATCCATTTTCAAACATTTAATAGGTCATTTGTTACATAAAGCATATAGTGTTATGCCAATGGCTATAGGAATATGTTTTCCTCGGAATTTAACGCATGGACCCAGCTAACAAAATAACGTTTTAAAAACGTTTTTAAAAGGTTCGACAGAGACCAAAAAACGTTTCCCAAAAACGTTTTTTAAACGTGTTTGCGTGGACGCTTTTTTACGTTTTAAAAACGTTTTAAAAAACGTTTTTTAAAAACGTCTTTATAACGTTTTTAAAACGTTTTATTTGGGGTAAAAGTTTTCAAGTTACCTTTTCAACACCTTTAAAATATCTTTCCAATGAAAAGTTTAAAAAAAACGTTTTTATGACCATTTTTAGACTTTTAAAAAAAGTTTTAAAGACGTTTTTTCCTCATAATTAATTAAAAACGTTTTTAAAACGTTTACAAACGTTTTTATGGCCCCATAATTTTCTCTTAATCTGAAATATCAGCACAACTAAGGCATAGGTTCATGTTTAACAGCAATTTTTTTATTTGTACTCATAGACATTTAACAATTTTCATAAAACATATAGAACAATGTTAAAATGCAAATATGGTCCCACTCCCACTATGAATATTAATCTGATTCTGATACCAGTGGACTACAAAATTTGTGAATAATGCAATGGCTGTTAATATAACGTTATTGTCAGGGTCACAGTTTAAGTGGTCGTAAGTGGTCTTGGCAGTACCTTAGCTGTACCGGTTCATTGCCTACGGCAAAGATCAAGTCAACCTATGTTGAGCTACGTCCAAATTAACTCAATTTAAGTCAACAGGATGTAGGGGACCAAGCGGGCAAATACCATTAAAATACCATAAGTCAAATTCTGCCTAAATCCATTGCCGGGACTGCCGGGGTGATGGTGTAAACCTAGAATAAGGTAGCTCCCCAACCCAGTCGCTTTAGTTATGCTTGCAAGCACACCTGCACCACACAGAGGCAAGACAACCAAGAGGATGAACATATTGATCATTGTTGCCCACCCCAGCAGGCCAGGCACCATGAGAGATTGACGCAGAATAATACAAATGTGTAAGCAAGTGTATTAGGACAACAGCAACTAACTAAACTAGAAAGAGCTATAAGCCCCTCATCTAATTGAATTGATTAAGAACTGCTATATTCATGAAATCTTAGTGTTATGTACCAAGCAACACATCTAGAGACAAACCCAGTGGACTGGATTGTTGTAAGACAGGCAACAGAGCCTAGATATTTCCAGGTAAAATAAACAAATAAATAAATCCATAGCCACTGTAAACACCCCATTTGTTTTGGTTTGCTACTTAATCTCACTCGGTTTTGCTTCTTGAGATTACTACACAACCAAAACCCATGGCATATTTTCAGTATCTATGATTCTTGATGCAGTTCCTTCTTATTATGAAGGCACTGGATGGGAAATGCTTAACATTACTGGATTAATTTCATGCTTATGCTGAAACGTCTCACCGTTGGTATCAACATTTTGTCGGTCATTGACTAAGTTGGTCGGTGACGGCCTCAGTGCATGATTTTTGCCTACTTAATTTGCCTACTTAATTAGTGGCCTCTTTAAATACATGGTATGCTGTTTCTATTCACCAGGGCCCTGTTTTTTAGTCACGACATTTGTAACTTATGACACATATTTGCTGTCAGTGTGCTATAGAGCTACGATCTAAGGCTGGCTGCGACCCTTGCTGTAGATATGACACATAGGGAGGTAAAAGGTGTGCTATAGTCACGACACTTGGTGGCCAATGGACCGGAAAGTGTCGCCATAAGTGTCGTATGTCTAAGACCACTCTGGACATGTCGTACCGAATGCGCAACTACACTTCGCTTTGGAATTAAGCAATGAAATTTTAACATGAGTAAGGTATACATATAACCTATAATCGTACTAAATATGAAGTAAATCGGTCTCATCGTTCCGAAGTTATCGCCGTTTGAATTTCGTCATAGCAATGGTCTGCTCTGGTGGCCAGTGTATTTTTCCGACACCTCCGCTAATTTATGCAGCGACCTTCACATTGACTGCATATCTGGGGGTGGGAAGGTGACTGGCCACCAGAGCAGAAGATTGCTGTGACGAACTTCAAACGCCGATCACTTCGGAATGCTACGTCCGATTTACTTCATATTTGGTACGATTATATATTACTTGTGTCAAAATTTCATTGCTTAATTCGTATGGGAAGCACAGGAAATCCTCGATATACGCACAGTGAGGTTTGATAGAACCTAAGATAGTTCTATACTTGCGACACTTTTAGCGGCGATCGTCCGTGGCACGCTACGACACCGTCTATAAAACACCGGCCATCTTTTGTCGGCCAAAAGGGTCGTAGATCGGCTCTGCGATCATAGGCCTGCGACACTCACAAATGTTGTGACTAAAAAACAGGGCCCAGTCTTACATTGGTGTACACAGAACATCCGTTGATGGTTCCTGACTACAGATCGGTGGCGAATAATCCTTATATTAAGCCATTTTCCACTGGCTGACTATTCGCCACTGATTTGAAGTCAGGAACCAGTCAGGAATGTCAGATCGGTAAATGGAACCAGACATGCATAAAAGTGTTCACAAATTAATTGTGCATAGATTATGCAATAAGGCCACCGCCAACTGACTTTGTCAATAACCGACCAAATCAAAGGGGGTTGAAACGGTCATGGGTTGAAATGGTCATTTTGTTTGGAGGACAGTTCTGTTGTTATGGACTTGTTCAGTGTGGCAGAAACAAAGCATTCACATTACCCTCACCCATTTGGCCGTTGTTGGCCAATACTGACAACTTTTAGAAGAACTCACTTAATCGGTGCAGTTTTCGTCAACCAATGGGAAATGTCTGTATGAGTGAGTCTGATTGATCAGCAGGGTAAGTACCCAGCAAAGCCTGCTAATGTATGTCCATGGATGTCACTGAGTGGAAATGGATTGGTTTCCTTAGTGGCAAGTCGTAATGTCAAGTCATCCTGCTTGAGCCCAGCCTACTGGATCAGCAACATCGCCATCTCATTGTTCTGCAGCATAGCCCATAGTACTCTCATTATCCAGATACCACTGCTCAAGTCTGGATGCCCAGTCCTCTACGCTGAACTCTGGTACAAGCCGGTAGCTGGGGACTTGTGCCCTAGGACGGGTCCCTGCGTGCCCAGGCTCACCAACAAGCCACCCTTCATGGCAAGGCAGTCTGTCAGGACAAGAGAAAGCGTAGGAATTACGGTTAGAGATATTTAGTTAGATAATTATAGATGATGAAAATAGTTACCAAAAATACCACTTTATAGCACCAAATTCAGTGATGTACTTTTGTTATCATCAAGATATCGAGGAACAGATTTCAGATCCATAATTGCCCCAGTCTCCCCAACATATGAATGTATAATACTTGTAGATCAGTTATGGGAATACAGACACTGCTGAGTGTCCCAGAAACGGAAGCGTTGCATGCGTTTTATTTAAGTAATATTGACAATGTACAATCACATATTGAATATTGAAAGTATCTTGCTCGTAATATCAATTCATTGTTGATTCTATCATTTTATTGGAATAAATTAATCCCTCACAAAATGTGAAACACCTGTTGTCAACCTGCACAACCACCTCTCAGGACATGGAAAGTCTAGTAGTAGTGTTGCACGAGAGCTAGCGGGCAATTAAGCATTAGCAGAAATTCTGGGGATTCCCCCTGAGGCTGTCTCAGCCTTGGGCGTGATGACGTCATGGCAGGGATTTCCGGGTTGTCACACGTGTCTGAGGCGCTTACCATAGGTAAAAGGCAGACTAATCCAGGCTTTTGAAGGGGCAACACCATCTCTAAAAGCTCAGTCTCATATAAGTTCTCTGATATTAAGGTTCAGATGTAATGTTCTTACAAACGCTTACATAAAATTGATTTAAGGTGATTTACCCTAACTTTTGTGTACAGAATAGTTAGAAGCCCTGGGACAATTTCATTTCATACACAGAATGGACATTGGGAGATACTGAATCTCACAGAATAGAAATTATGATATGGTGAAAAACGATTTTGTATACAGAATACAATGAAGAACCAATACAAAGTCTATTTCAAATACATGTATAGAATGAAATATTTCGCAGAATTAAAAACCATTTGGTAGACAGAATCAAGGATGGACTAAGATTAAGTCCATTTTGTAAACAAAAGGAAAATTAAGAGCTTTTTTGTATAATTTTGTACCTATGATATGAAAAAAATTCTATAAGGAGACAGATGTACATGTATGTACTTACCTTGCGTAGTCTTCATGGCCTGTGGCCTGAACCCACAAAGTTGCCTCTCTCTACAAGTGCTGTTAAGAACAAAGTGCAAAACGATTAATACTCGTATCAGTGGTTATTATTGTCAGGTAAGATCTAAAGTGCTGATTCCACCAAAAGGATGGATTTGCCATTATATATCTTGGTATATCTTGTAATAACATACCCGCGGTGATTTTTTAAAATGTTCAGTTCTTGCCCTACGTTTCTTGAAAAGTCTCTTAGTGTTTGATCGTAAGGATCTTTCACTGGTTAACTTTGCTTCTACAAGTTCGCACAACTCATGATTGGCCGCACCGGTATACTCGAAAGGGGCAACGTAGTCCTCATCTGTCTGTTGGAGACAATGTTTTCTGAGGTATTCCCTTCTCATGTAGTCTGCAAGCAGTTCCTCTCTTACACCAGTTCTAGAATGGAGCTCGTCGACAGTGTGCACCATGGTCTGATCCTGCAAATGTCAAGGTTGCCACATAAATTAGCGACCGCTTGAGTACACTGGCCACCAGAGCTGATGTTTGCTACGACAAAATTCAAACGCCAATATCGGCGGATCAGAGTATCCAATGTTCTTCATATTTGGAGGGATTATTGGTTAGATGTGTCCCTAACTCGTGGTAAAGTTTCATGGCTTTGTTCCTACACGAAGTAAAATTCTGCATTTGGTACGACATGTCCACATGTGTCGTGGGATGCGACACTTTGGCAGACATTTTCTTCTACGAATGTTGTCACTATCGAACACTTTCAGAAGTGTCGCATCCCTGCGATCATTGCCCAAACACAAAATGTCTTAAGTCTAAGGAACACTCACGCCTGACTAAAAAACAGGGCCCAGGTTTAGCCATAGGAATAAAATTAGAAAAATATACTGAACGATCACCCTGATAAAGCGACAATACTATGCCACGGCTGTGGCGTAGTGAGTTTGCTAAGTATATTCTGGTTATTCTGAAATTGTGATGATATTTAATGTCATAGAAAATGGTAAGATAAATCCAGAACCACACTTGAATCCTAAAATAGACAATACTCCACTTGTTTGGCTGTGCCATAATCGTCACTCGGCTTCACCTCGATGATGATTGCGGCCCATCCAAACTCATGGAGTATTGTCTATTTATACGCTTCTCTATGCAGTTCTATATAATTACCACACTCCCCATAGGAACTAAGCAATGAAACTTTATCACAAGTTAGGGAGATATGTGACCAAATATGAAGAAGATCGGCCTTTCCAATCCACCAATATCACCAAAGCGGGTCCCTTGCTCTGTGATAGAGGTGTAAGGTCCATTAGACCCAATTATAATTTCATGTTTTTTCATTGAGTATTACACATGTGTGAAACATTTAGTTTTTTTAAAATCTCTCTGACTCAAGTCTTTGATTTTTGTTGGGGGGGGGGGGAGGAGGTTCCCTGGTTCACGGAGCAATGGGCCCGTTTGCAGACAGTGCCAGTTCATCCAGGATTGGTAACAATTTTTTTAGGGCCTGTACCTTTGTGAGATACGAAAAGTCAATTCTAGAGTGAAATATCACCACTGAAGATTTCTAGTTTGTGAACCAAACAGTTGATTTAAATGCTGTGAGAAGTACAGAAACGAAATAAAGGTATTTTATTTACCTTAATATTAAATTACCTTCAATTTCAATTTTGGGCTAAACCCGCCGGGATGGCAAGAAAAACATCGCTATTACTATTGCTATACATGAGCCGGGTGTTAATAATACCTGTGAGGTATGCTTAGTTAAATTTAATTTCAACTAGCAAGCAATATTCATAACCAGTCACTAAAAATAACTTTTTCTGCTATTCAAGTCATTATTGGGGTCACTAAACATGTCACTGAGTGGCTTAGTGACGCCTACTATTGAAACGGGCCCCAGAGTTTTTTATGTTTTTCTTTTTTAATAAAAATATATTATTATTAGAATGCGGCTGCTTCACATTTTTATTGACTCCCACGCCTCCCACCTGGCCAACTCCATGGTGGCAGTGACACGCCTTATGAAACGAGACATAAATCTTTTCGCTATTCCTGTCACTATTGGTGTCACTATTGATGTCACTAACGGGCTATTGAAACGGGCCCCAGAGAAGTGGACAGAGTGGGGAGTGATACTGATAGAAAAGTTCTTCTTGACAGGTTATAGACCCTATTGAGGTATCCCGTAATCCAGTCTGTTTTGCAAGTTCCGGTTTTCGCTGATTACCGACGTTATATGGTGATAGACCCGTGACCCGTAACCCAGAATTAATGCAGTTTAACGGTTTTCAGAAATCCTCAAATTGAAATTCTGATGCCAGAAATGGAAATTTCAGCTATTTCTACATAGAAATCCGAAATTATATTCAGTTTCTCCAGTTATAAACCAGAAAACTGTGGTTCATGTTGTCGTAGTGTGCCAAGTCTATCGGGAGCGGAACTTTGCTTTACCCGGGCGATAATCGGGAGTTTAGTAACCTCTGGAGGCTCTATATACTTGACAAGTGTTATCCCTATGTGCTCTGAAACTCTCACTGAGTTATATCTATTTTTCACCGGGTACAGCAGCAATCATTTCAGAGGAAGATCACACTCTTTATTCTTCATGGGTTTTTCATTATCAAAAGAAAAATAACTTAAGATGTCCCAATTTTACCAGGAGAAAGTTTGATCCCCACACGGTTGATGCTATGCCAAGTGCACAAACAGATGTATGTTTTCCCCACTTACCTAGAAACTAGGTCAAGTCTAACTTCTACCACCACTCACAATGCAGCACGGCCGACCTGGCGTTCCCCCTCTGACTAGTTCTCTTAATAGACTAATATATTGCCACCCTACCGAAGCTTTACTGAGGCCGAGTGCGGAGTTCATAATTTCAACTGACATTGACAAGTGGGATTTGCAAGGACTAGACTAGGATAATGCTGGATGGAAAATCACACTAAGTTTGTCAATTATTGACCGATCTTGATCAAACGAGAAACCAAAGTCAAATCGGCTACCTGTTTGACTAGATCTAACTTTCTAAGTAGATTTCACCTAACTTGGCAAATAATCATCCTATCTTGACAAAATTTATAACAAATGAGAGCTCGTTCCCTGAGAAATGTGATATCGGCAATAGAATTAACTGTTATTTAGTGTTTCACACGTTAAAAGAGGTAGAAACGGCACAAACGGCACCTCATAATAATGTTAACTCTATACTATAGTCTATAACACCATTAACAGAAGCTGTTCTGTGAACCCAGACGACATCACATTCCAAACCAAGTATTTCTTTCATAAGGCTATAATAATGAACATCATATACAATCGAAGTTATTATCAAGGAAGATAAACTAATATCTATAATCGTTTAGATTATTAGGAATAGCTGTTATGATCTATACATTGATATCATACAAGAGATAAAAGTAGCGTCTCACCTTCTTGCTGTTGTCAGTGCTTCTGCTGGTTAAGACTTAGTAGGAAAGATTCCACTGTGCAGTCAGGTACAAGCAAAATGCGTCGGAGACGTCATGACGTCATGACAACGGCGCGTAATGTACGTTGGTATAACACTAGGTGGCGCCATGATAGCACACATGTATGGGTCCACACAAACTATAATTGAATAACTCAGTTTATATCATAGTAGCGAAATACGGTTAACAAGACAATATTTTATATTTAACCCTTTCCTTACCGCACCTAGCATAGCACATGGTGCTTTAACGGCCGCGCCCCCTGTGGCGAACGTTCCCGCCACGACCGCACGTCGCACGTTTAACAGACGTTTAAATACCGGCCTATTCTGCAAGCCTTAGAAAATGGCACAAAGTGCAGAGGGGTGCTTCACAAATTAGCAAATCTAGTTAACTTAGAGAATTAATCAGATGAATTGAATGATACCGATAAAAAGAAGAGACTTTAGGCTTTATTTTCATATCATTCATTATGAAATAGATCGATATTTGATAATTATATTAATATTTCCAATTGCAGGAATAATTTGAGACCTTTTTTGTCCAAATGTTTGTACGGTATTTTTAAAACCATATAAATCATGATTTATGATAAATTACTTACTAACAGACAAGTTAACCCCCTCACTTATAGCAGAACAGCTCTTGACAAGGAAATAAATGATATTGAATAAATTCACCATGGGTCTCTAAAATTGGCTAATATAGTAAATTAGATGCGAGTTGATAATGGGAATTATAGTTTCTATACTTCCAATGATTATTATCCCATGTAGTTATTGAATAAATCAATAAATTACGTGAGAGGTGCCGATAATACAGGCCTGCCGATAATACATGCCACTACTCTAGTACAATGGTGTTTAAGAAACGTTTTATAAACGTTTTTAAAACGTTTCAATTAGACATCATAAAAGTGATGCTAAAACGTCTTTTAAAGGTTTTCTAAACGTTTTAAAAAAACGTTTTAAAAATACCTTTTTAAAACGTTTTAAAACGTTTTAAAACGTCAAAAAAACGTTTGGTGTTAGCTGGGGAAAGAGTGTTGAATCCTCAAAAGCAGCAATAGTCAAACAAATTCAGGCAGTCACTACCACCACTCTGTTTTACATATCCCTTTCCTTCTTTATCTCTCTTCCTCTCCTCAGGAGAAAAAACTGCCGTCAGTCAATAATACTCGTCCAATTACCATAGGCTAGAATTTCCGTCATAACTTTTCCCCATAACCAGTCAACAATGCCCTCACTATTGGTCGTTATCGCGATGGTCCATGCCATCGGACTGTCTGACAGGGTCATGAGAGGGTCGGGATTTGACAGCCACATTAAAGAATCAATTTAAACGGAATTTATCTTCAAAGGAAAAGCAATGAGGCTCTGTTTGTGCGGTTGTGTGCATGTGTGCTGGGGTGTGTGTGTTTGTGAGAATATGGGAGGGGGGGGGGTGTATGTATGTGTGCTCCTAGCAGAGAGTGTATGTATCCTTGTATTGGGGTGTAGGTGTGTAAGGTATGCTTGTCATGCAGACGAGGCTATAAGCAGACCTAACCAGACCCCCATTATGTCTGTAGCGGATGATCAAATGCCCCGCCCCACAAGCTTATTTCCGCCTGCGTTATCCAACCTCCTTCTTTGACAAAAACAGCCACCGCACTCCTGCCAATTGGTGTTGTTTCCTGCGCAAGGCCTTAAAAGCAGCCTCTGCATTGCATGCCGGGGAAGGCGGAGGTGCTGGGAATGGTAGGCATGGCTAAAACGGAGTGAGGGGTCGGATAGGCATTAGATCGGGCCCTTTAAACCAGACCATGCAGAGCATAAACTATTTCTAATTTAGGTACAGAAACCTCCGTGTGTTATTTTGTAACCCTACTTGAAATCACTCCGCCCACTTTATATTCGTACAATGAACAGGTCCCTGAGAGCCATAGGGAGCCCCTAAGTCTGATATTCATTAGCTTCATTCCTGCCAGTAGAACCATATGAGAAAGAAAATTGCTTCTAGAGTAAACACATCAGCTTTATTACCAGGCCTCTGCCAAGTGCACTTATTATTGGTAGGATTTATGCGGGAGTTGAACGTCACAGAAATTATTATCAACTTTTCTATTCGGAAAGCCCTCATTGGATTCATTGCAATATTGCACCGGGCTAGCAGCATTTGGACCTGTTTGGGTAGGGCAAAAATATTATAGTTGAAGGTTGTATAGAGGATGGCGTGTAGTTAAATACCACGGTCCTGTTTGATATTATGCATAGAAAATAAAATCAACTGTACGATCAAATTTTTTCACTATCTGTTTATATTACCATGCCTTGTTTGTATTTACATCAGATATGAAGCCAACCTTTTAGCATAGTTGGATGGACTTTTCGTTTTTCATGGCTTCGGATAAATCTGAAACATGTCTAATATTTGCGTTATTCCTTGCTATTTCCTGTTGAAGCAACTCCATTTTTAACATTCTCTCGGACCCAACCCAGGATTTTCCTAATAATCCCAATTAAACCCCCAGATAATTACAAATCACATTAGACAAAACTACGTGAGAAGCTCCAAGCATTAATTCATCCAGTGCGTTATGGTGCTCTTGCGCCTTTTATCAGATCACAAACCCCGATGACCTAGCGATATTTGATTAAGTACCTTGTGATGCTGGCAAAATCGATGGTATTAAACAGAATCAAACTTCTTGTCGGGTGTTGCACGGGCACGGAGCATGCGATAGTATTGCTCACAGAGGTTCTGAAATTCATTAACCCTAGAAGGATAGGGTGCAGGGCATGTTTGGCAGTGGACCATTAAATATTATCAAATAATTCTACGTTTACAGTGTACATAAATCTATATATGTTCTATACCTAATTCCGAAATTTCAGAATTTCCTGATGAGTTTTTCACATGCGAGACAGATTTTCCCGTCGAATAAGCTCCCGGTGCACACCAATACTCTACAGTTTTCAAGCGGTGCAGGCTTTTTATAGAGTGGTCATCGGTGTGCATCATAGACGGCGTCGGGAAGATCCATTACTACGATTCCACGCTTCTTTCCAACGCGATATTACTTTATATCGGGAATATCTATACTAAAACCTCCTGATCCAAAAGTCGAAGTACGTTCAGACACACCCTTCATATCCATTGCTATACATGCCCTGCGACCCTATCCTATCCATACTTGATATCATACTTGTTCATTCTTTTTCGGCAATTTCCGCGAAATTCAGAACCATTATGCAGTCATATGTTGCTACTCATTAGAGACCCGGGTGAACAAGCTCATGAAGCTATCGTCCATGCACACTTTGTCATACCCGTTTTTGATTCACAATCTTATAAAACAGGCAGTTCTAGGAGAGGTAGACGTATCATATTTAAGTCATGCAAATTCTTAAAGATTACAAATTATGTAGCAATAGTGATCAGTTTCGAGAGTAAACTACTTAACCGTTTCTTATACTCTATTTATTAACATAGGAATTAGCCGGATTTTTGTCTTCTGTGTCCGACAAACATTAATTCAATTCTTTGCCCTATATGCGTGAACCCATAGTGACGTCATCTATGGCTTTGTAGGCGGACGCCTGTGCATGAGATATTCAATAAAAGCGAATCAGATTCGCGGTATACAGAATTCATTTACCATGTGGCGCGGTTTGCATTTCAGGAGGCAGCTTTGCTTTATGTTTGAATGTCAGATAACTCGCCGTGTGAGAATTTCCCATGTTTCAACTCACATACTACTATATTTCAGAGATAGTATTTTAACGGCCCCGATGATATATGTTTTAATATCTTGCGATAACAGTTATTCTATTCCAATTCTGTATAAACATTTTTGTCGCAACGAAGCTAGAAAGGTAAGTCCGATGGCTACGGTCGAGCCAAATACATTACAGCATACACACAAAGGGTGGCTTTGATTTATCTTCACATTCAACAACTTTGTATTTAAACATCAACCGAGTTATATGCATAGTATTGTTCTGTGTACATAGACTAGAAATAAAGTTTCCGATAACTTGCCTCAATATGGAAATAATTCGCAGTATATGTAATTGGATACATGCATTTAAATACAGGTGGGAGTTGTTGGAGACTGTTGAGCACAGCTTAGTTGTCTTAGCATTTTCCATTCGTAATTACCTCTTGGTATTTGTCATCAAAGATGTGAACACTTGTTTGTGTTTCAAAGGAATTAAGGTAGTTTGCGTGGTTCATCTAAGAAGTCTACCCTTTCGAAGGTCATATGGGATCAAATGACGAATATATATGTCAATTTGAGCAAAGCAAATGGTGAAAATGATTGGCTTGACCCTCACTAGATAACATATTCGAATCCCCTGACTGCATATTTGAAATAGGCAAATAGGTTAATTACACCAGGTAGCTGTCAGACCTCATTAATTTTCTCTGTACAAGACAGGGAGAGAACCGGATGATCTACCTCGGTAAAGCAGTTTAGATTTCTCATTGGCAAACACCGATGAAACATCATAGTGACCAGTGTATCTAATTAGCCATTTTCCACTGGCCGATTCTTTGCCACCGATCTGCAGTCGGAAACCACCGATGCCAGATCGGTGAATGGAAATATATATATATATATAGAGTAGTGCCAACGAAAACGCACCGAATGATTGAGTTCTCCTAAAAGTTGGTTGGTGCTTGGAACTACTTTCACCTGCTGATCTCTGATTGGTCCATTTTTTGTACGCTCCTAGGAGCGATTTTTTTATCCGTATGCGACATACGGGCGCATACGGAAAGTCAATGTTAAGCCTATGGGATTTTATATTAGGGGTAGGATAATATCGTAAAACTCATTAGGTTTTGATTTTATCCTACCCCCTGTGAACGATATTTTTATGTGAGGATAATAACAAAAAACATGATAAAAACTTTCTGAAGTCCTCCATATAGCTCTCCTTGCTGCTCTGAAGGCGCTTGGAACTACTTTCAGCTTCTGATCTCTGATTGGTCCATTTTTTGTACGCTCCTAGGGGCGATTTTTTACCCGTATGCGACATATGGGCCCATATGGAAAGTCAATGTTAAGCATATGGGTTTTTATATTAGGGGTAGGATATGTATGTACGTATGTATGTATATATATGTATGTATGTATATATATATATATATATATATATATATATATATATATATATATATATATATATATAAACTAGTGTCGTTGAATGGAGAAGTAGAATACTATATATATATATATATATATATATATATATATATATATATATATATATATATATATAATAGTAATGGTGAATAGTAGTACATATATGAATAACAAGAAGGACTGTGTTTGGGTGTGTCAATATTTATTTATACCAATCCGCCAATAGAAAAAAAAATTTGTTGGAGAAGTGGCGGTATGCGGTGACGCTAGTAACACACTGTGTGACCGGTGGTGGCGCTTGTGACGCCAGTAGTTCATAGGAGTCTGTTTGGTGGCGCCATTGTTTATAGTTAGATATAGTTGATCTGTATCTCAACAATATATATATATATATATATATATATATATATATATATATATATATATATATATATATATATTGATGGTCGATAGTCAGAAGTAGGCGTCAATTCAATTTTGGAAATGTCCAGTGCAAATGCAAATTCCATTCCTATATTATATGATTGTCTGCACTTTACAAAAAACAACTCAGTTTTATTACTGAACTAGTTTTATAACAATGTAGCGGATCATAATATTGTACTATTTTTTCCTTAACAACCTGCTTAGTGGGCCACTTGGCCGGTCCAGGTGCCCATTAAAACTCCATTAACTGCCATATAAGGGATAAAGTAGGCCACAGCAGCTATCCTTGCGATGATGTACCTTAGCCAAGGGATAATATCGCAACAAAATATTTCAAGATGTGCCTTGAAATGCTTTGTGATATGAGGCCTGCCTCCCGCTGTGGAGGCTGAAGCCAAAGGTACATTTTACGGCTACTTTTTCCCCTCCCCTGCTGTGCATACCACCCCGCCCTTGTGATAATATCCCTGCGATATCGCAAACATATCGCAAAGAAAAATGTCGCTAAATGTGCGTTGGCTTTAATATTATATAATCCTAAAATAGAGTTTTAATTTGATATACCTATGTACACGGAGGCAGAAATATTAAAGAGACTATTATGCTCAATATGCTCTACTGAGCTTAATATTAGTCTAGAACATTAGCCATTTCAGGAATACTACCATAAAACTGACAGAATGCACAAGAAAACTCCTAAAAGGCTTGTAGAAATTTCATATTATAGCATATTGGACTAAGTTGTCGCCAGATTCTGAATATTGACCATATATATAGCACCACCAACCTATATTTGAGGTCACCAAAAGAGCCAAACCGAATTTAATTAATCGGTGACAGTATACAGATTGATAGAAATACTCCATCGGCAAGCATCTCTATTTTTGAAAAAGAATATGGCCTACACATCATTGAAAATGATTTTTATCAGAACCCTTTTTTTATTTATTCATATGTTGTACCTATTTGCGAATGTTCATGATTTTCTGTCAAGTACTAGGTATAGGTCGTAAGGCTTATATCGTTGTGTATGTCGGGAACACAGTCGGTGCATGGTTTAAAGGGCCTGTTCCATCAGGACGATGGCATGTATCACACTGTCGGGCTTCTTATGAAGGCATGGGCGACAATCTTTTGCCGCTTATTGTTAGATTATGTTGGAAATAAGCATAAAAAATCACCCTGGCAGTATCTGCTATCATCTGTTCCGATTCAGCCAATAGTGTCCGAAAATGTAAGAAATCTCTTACTTTACCGAATCGCAACCCAGGATGAGTTCCTCAATTCTATTAATATGACATGATTCGATTAGAACTCAATTATAATGGAATTTTGAAATAAATTTCTCAAATTGATCACTATAACCAACATTTATTCCCCCTCATATATACAACCTGTCTTGAACTGGACACTTTGAGTAAACATGCCAAAGGTCAAGGTCACAGCTCTTAGTTCTAGGCATCGGACACCCGAGGACACCACTAGTAAAAAATCCTAGCAGAATATGGGTGAACTAGTATTGGCGCATGTCGGGCATATGGAGCTAGGCTCCCGACAGCAACCGACGGCAACCAATGGTGGCCGACTCAAGCTAACAGTGACCAACGGCATCGATCTCACCAGGTTATGATGTTTAATTACACCGATGATATCCGAATAGTTAATCAGACACTGTCAGAATTATGATTCGCCTGAGAATCCCGCCAGATTGAACAGCCCCTTTAGGATCACAGTGTGATCTGCTGAGGTTTCAGCTAAATACCTCCAGTTTGTTGCCTAGCTAGATATCTACTTTTACCTCTTAAAACCAAAAGCCTTTACCCAAAACCTCTAGTATTATTCGGTCATCTGGTATTTACACGTTCTGCTGTTTAAAGGAACCTCTGTAGCCAGTAAAAGGTGAATCAATCAATTTAGAAATTTGACAAGGGTCACAGTCTATGTATTCTATTTACCTGCTATAACCAGACGGCCTTCTCCAACAATTTGCAATCTGCCCAAGTGGTCTTATGGGCTTTTCCTGGCTAGAATCCCTCATGTTGCTAATTCCACGAACTACGTCCCTGATACTAAGTTCCTGAACTGTGAAGTAAGGCCAAATCACTTTCGGATATAATTACATTTTTCTGAACTTCTTTTTAATTCGGTTTTTGCAAGGCATGGCAAATTAATTGTGATATATGAGGCAGGATATAAAGTGCGGAATAGAATCCTTTGATGATGAAATATCGTCCTCCGCCTTAGCCTTGCCTTTCATCAGAAGAAGCCGTGGTTCATTAGTATATTAGATACTATGAGACCCACATTTTCAAAAACCATGCGGAGTAACCTGGCGATAAGGGACAATAATTAACCCTGTTCCGAAATAACATTTTATTGGTCGGGAGAGTTCATTACCGAAGTACAGAATCTGAAGGATTTAGATTTCAAATGGAATTCAAACAGTGGGAGGCATGTACGTCATGTACCTACTGCCGAGATTATGTATTAGAACACCATCACCTCGTCTGAATTGAATGGGTTCCATTTCCCTGAGAGAAATCTTTCCCGCTATAAATTGTCAGCGACAATTAATCCTAATGAGGTACAGATTCTGATTTTGAGTGGAATTCACACGGTGGGATTCATGCACCTCACAGGATTCAAAATCTCATGAGATTATGTTCCGTTTTAGGGTTAAATGTCGCAATTGCAGGGGGAGGAACATGTCTCTGGAAAATGGAACCCTACAATATAGACGAAGAGATTGTGTTTGAGTACAGAACCTCAGCAGAATTTATCTCAGACAAACACCTTGTGAGGTACATGAATCCCATCATGTGAATACCGCTTTGAATATTTTAAAATTCATACGGGCGTTTTGGTGGGACAAATGAACCCACTGCTGAGTACACTAGTCGTCAGAGCTGCACTACATTATCTATGGTCGGGTTAGATCCGTGGCCGCCTTGACCCACTATGGGGACATTAGTCTGTTAAGGGGGGCGTCCACCAACCACGACAAGGCTACGACAAGTGCCGACATGAAAGTTCCAATCGCAGCCTTGTCGCAGCCTTGTCGTGAGAAGAGCAGTGTCGGGACAGCGGTGTCGGGGATTGTCATAGACATTGCTGGTTGCCGTAAAAAAGGTGCCCATGGTTCCGACACACTACGACAGGGATATCGAGGAAACCACAACACTCCATGACAAAGGTCCAGATGTAGCAAAAATCGAACGTGTTCGATTTGTCGTAGCCTTGTCGGAAGGCCCCCGACAGGCCCCCGACAAGCTTCATGTCACAGCCTGTCGTGGCCTTCTTGTAGTCTCTTGTGGACAAGGCTACCAATCGTAGAGCTGTTGTGGACCTTGTCAGAAAGCCATTGTCGTAGCCTTGTCGTGGTTGGTGGATGCCCCCCTTTACTCTCCTGTCGAAATTTTTGTACTACTTGGAGAGTGTGTTGCATCATAATCTCGAAGTCAATTTTCCATATTTTTATTTCATTCCCTGTGAACATTTATCATGGTTTCTTTATCTTTTTATTAGCTATGAATATTTCCTATTAAGTATTTCTGGCTTTAGAGTGTACATAGAACAAAACTAACTGGTTGGGGCGCACACAGAGAGATCCCGTATACATGTGATTTTAGCCGACCAACTCCTATATCGTAGCTCAGTACAGACAGAGGTTGGCTGCGAAACTAACGGCTGAGTTGCTTACCCAACCTAGCCAATAGGAGGTCAGCAAGCTGGATCATATGTTTATCACACGCCTGAACTCAGGGGTACTTGAGCACCCCTCTCATTGACTTGATTTTTAGGGTGAGTGTTCACTGTGAATTTGTCTGAGACTATGTTCCGGTGTGTCCTTCCATGTAAATCAACTTCGCCAATGTTCCTTGAGACTGGCCAAAGCACCTTTCCAGGAGCCTTTTGTACGTATGGTATTGATTAAATGTTCAGTGTGAGGCACGAAAGATGATTCCTTTATGTTTTTTCTTCATGGTAACACCATTTCTCAATAAAAGAATACGGGAAATCGCTTCAGCATTGCAAAAAAAGTCCCGTTTTAATTGTGTCATTCGTGATCGAGAACCCATACGAAATCTCGTTTTAATTGTCTCTAATAAGTTTAAGTTAGACAACATGAAATTCGTTTTACATCTATGAATGTGCATTCTTTGCAGATTCATTACTAAGGGACACGTGGGCTGGTTTTATTCTAATCTAGGTAATTAAGTTGTGTAATTCCAATATGGTTCCGACCCATGAAGTAATTATAATTCCCACAGGTCTGTGGGTAGATAATTTCTGTGAAATAATGAAAACAGTTAATGAGATTCACCTCTGGAACATTCAGTCTCGTTCTTCGTACCCTCGGTCTACTTGTCGCCAAACTTAGCCTTCATAGGTATATATATATATATACCATGAATCAAATCTGAAACAAATCAATACTTAATTCCGACTATCAGTTAGGATATTATTCTGAACGACACTACGTTTTTGTAACAGATTACCAAATACCATTTTACTCCCAACACAAAAGCAAATCAAGACAGGAAAGATGAGACTCAAACACACCAATGTCAATATATTGCAGACACAGCTTTGTAGAGCTGCAGACATGGATGGGTGTCTCTGTCCCATGGAGAATGCATCGCACTGCACGAAAACCACTATTTTACATATATATACGCCATTGCGATAACGCACGTATCGGCTGTATCATGGCTTGTTTATACTTGTATACACCTCTTATACGCGTCTACGTTCCGGGTGTCTACAAGACAGTTTCCATATGTAGACGCGCGTGACTTGGCTGTCTTTCACGCCTGGCGTATTTAAGATAAAATATACTCTGCGCAATATATATACGCCAGGCGTATATATGATACAAAAAAAAAAGTGTGACCCGCATCCCACCCGGGCCTGTGGGTGTTGGTAGAGGATACACCAACACTGACCCGCCACCCGCGACCTCCCAACCCCACCCCTTACCGCCCCCCACCACCCCACGCAACCCCCAGCCAGCCTCAGTTTATACTTAATTAGGTTTTTATAAAATAAATTGGTAATATAAGATTGCAATTTTCATATAATACAGACTTGGATGGTTAATGGCAAATGAAATATGCTACAGGTAGTGTCCCCAAGTGGCAGAGAATGGAACTTTCTGAGATTGGTGTATATACAACGGAATCAGGCGTATATATGACGTATATAAGACCGCACCATGGACATGTATATACGCCACTAGATAAGGGGTCTATGGGTTACCCATGGCCGTTGGTCAGGGGTGGTCATTGCTCCCCCTGGTGTTCCCCCCTCTCGCGCGACACGAGCGCCCCTCCTGCCCCCTAGCGGCTTTCACACGTACTGCGCAGTCACGAGCGCGGCCACGCCATCGGTCCCAGTCTCACTTCTTCTCCAGCTGTACTGCAGTACACACCTACTCCAGTCTTTCTCGTCTTTTTGGCCACATGCTCGCAGCCTCATACTCCACGAGTACAGGCCGGCACGTCCATTCTATCACGAGAAACACGCATCACGAGTGAGGAGGAGAGACCAACATGGGTCCACCGAATACGCGCAGTAATCCCGTCGCTGGACCATCCCAAGGACCAGACACAGAAGGTACGGTCTCAGACTCGAGACAAACGGGCACGGACCACGTGGCGTCGGTCTCCGACAACGGGTCGACCGTTAAGTCCTCGAGGATGACCGCCCTGGAGAACAAGATGGATACCATGATGGAGGCAATCAACCGAATGTCTCGCCAACGATCCTCGTCCCGGGCTTCGAGGTCGAGGCCGCCGACGGAACCGACAGCCGTGGAGGCCCGGACCAGGGAATGGGCGAACGAGCAGACCGCACGGCTACCACCACCGAGGCAGCTGCGGGAGCAGTACGTGCCGGAGGATTTGCTACAAAGGGAGCTCGACCGTGAGGCCCTACGACATGAGAGAACGGCTGGTAAGTTGGCCTCAGATTTGACCACCTCTCGTTTAATTTCCAAGCCGTTCATGTTTGTGGACCGTGAGGGCATATATACCCTCAGTCAGAAACTCGAGGTCAGGGGTACGCTGGGCCCCCTCGAGTACATCAGTGCTTTCCTGGCTCTCATGGAGGACGACCGTGCTACCCAGGAGTGTGACCATAAGGATATGTATCGCCACCTCCATCAGGTCTCCGTGGACGCGCAGGCACGGCCGTGGGCCGGCGTGCGCCGTTGGTCCAACTTCATTTTTGACCAGGTGGAGGCAGGACGTATTTATTGGTCGGATCATGTACAAATCCAGGATGAACGGGTTCGTCTGGCCATGACCCCTACGGCTGGGAACGGTGCGAGTCAAGGAGGAGAGAAGTCCGGAGGGCACGAGCTGCCATGCCGGGCATACAACTCGGAGAGGGGGTGTCGGCAGCGCAACGGCCACCAGGAGCGGGGAATTAAATGGTTACATGTGTGCTCCTTCTGCGACTCGGTCGGCAGGATGTGCACACACTCCATCCACGCCTGTAACCGCAAGCTATCGTACGGCGTGGGGTACGACAGTACTCTGCCCACACCGACACCCACACCACACCGGACGCACCACGCCGGACACTCGGTTCGCGCCGCCGACACCAAAGCACTCCCACAACAGAGTTCAAAAAACGGACCGGACGCGCCCCGCGAGTGAGCGAGGCGCGTCGCTCGCCCCCCCCGCCCAGTACGTCCGCACCACAGCGGAAGGGGGGCTTAACGATCAAAGGGTGCATCAGGGGTGACGCAACACCCCACGTGTCAACAACACCTCCCGCCGGACACGTGGCGAACACAAAGGACGCTTACGACACGCCCACTGAATCCACTCCCAGTATTATCGGTGTTAGCGTGTACAGCGAGCAATTGCCTCGGCAATTGCCCCGGGGAGAAATGGACACAGCCGCTCCACCAGACTTCTCGGCCATCAGGGAGGTCTGTGAGACCGGTGTCCCCTCCCCCGGCATCCGGACGGACCCCGGGGCGTTCGCGGACCACAGGCGGGCCCACTGGCCGGACTTCGCCGGGCCCGGGCCGCCGGGACACGCATACATCTACTCGGAGGTGCGGCAAACCGGGCTGCCCAACGCGCTGGGGGCACGGATCGAGCTCCCATCCGATCTCAACGTACCGGCCTGGGTACGTTACCTCGGGGAGGCACCGGAGAGGAGGGAGCTACTGGACTTCGTGCGCTACGGGTTCCCTCTGGGTTCCCTCTGGGCCGACCAGCGACACCCGAGGGGTACCCAATCACCCCTGCGCCACGGGGTACCCAGAGCACATCAGAGAGTTCATTAAGAAGGAACGCGGGCACAGTAACCTACTGGGACCATTCCAGGAACCCCCGTTCTCACCCTGGTGCCACGTGTCGCCGTTAATGACACGCGAAAAACGGGCCTCCAACGACCGACGTGTCATTACGGATATGACGTACCCTAAGGAGCAAAGTGTCAATGGGTATATCATCAAAAACTCAGTCTACGGGCAGGAGCGCGACCACTGCCTCCCGACCGTCGACAGCTTCGTCGGCCGCCTGGTGGCCTCCGGGCCCGGTAGCTATATGTCCACCATCGACATCGCCAGGGCCTATAAGAATTTCAGGTGCGACCCCCTCGACTGGCCGTTGTTATGCTTTGCATGGGAGGATGGGTACTTCTGTGATACGGCCATGCCGTTTGGTGCCCGTGCCTCCTCGTACCACATGCAGTGCGTGGCAGACTGCATCGTGGGTATCCTCGGCCAGAAGGGGGTCGAGGCATGTATGTACCTGGACGACCTGATCATCCTGTCCCCGAGCCGGGCCAAGGCGACCGCCGACTTTAACATCGCCCGTGAGCTCTTCAAAGAACTCGGGCTCCCGGAGGCACGAGAGAAGGCACAGACCCCGGCGCCGGTCGTTACGTGGCTGGGCATCGTCATCAATGCCCCGGAGATGTCCCTCACCATCCCCGAGGACAAGCTGCTGGACGTACGGGCGCACGTGAGGGCGGTCGCCGCTAAACGATCACTGACGAAACGCCAACTCCAGTCGGTCCTCGGCAAAATACTTCACGTGTCGAAGTGCATACGGCCGGCCCGGCCGTTCGTGAGTAAGTTGCTCGAGGCCCTACGGAGGATGTCCGGCTTCTACGTGAATATCAACGCCGAGATGCGGCAGGACTTGCAATGGTTCCTCCGCTTCGCTGAGGGCTGGAACGGCCACGCCCTCATACCTCGCGGCCCGCCTACCAAGTGTATCATCGTCGATGCGTGCCTCTCGGGCATCGGAGGTACAGACGGGAAGTACTCGTACTCCGGGCAGGTGTGCCCTGTCAGCGACCCCGTCGACTGTATCGCCGAGCTCGAGGCACTTAACACCATATTCGCGATGAATACGTTCCTCACCGACCGGGATCGAGGCACGCGGGTAGAAGTCTTCTGTGATAATCTGGGCACCGTCCAGGCACTCACATCCGGACGGGCAAGGAACTCAGTCCTTGCGGAGTGTGCCCGTCAAGCCTGGATGGTCCAGGCAAAATTACAGATCGACTTCATCTACACGCACGTTCCGGGGGCACTCAACACCGTGGCGGATGCCCTCAGCCGTGCTCACCTGACCTCGAGGGAATTTGACAAAGCGGCCACCTTCACCAAATTTCATTCCCTCACTGAAATTACCCCATGTACCCACGCGGCATTTATTCCTATCTTACGTCTCACGTGCAGATCCGGCGCTACGCTGTCTCCAGACGAGGGCATCTGCTCGCCAATCAGAGGCACGTGCCCCCGGAACGGTCGCGAACCAGCGGAGCGCCGTCGCGACCTACCTCGCGTTCTGCCGGCGGATGGGGGCCGACCCGCAGAGGCCCAGGGTGAGCTTTACCACGGCGTACCTCGAATACGTCGCGGACCATGCCCCCTCGCCGGCCACGGTCGCGAATCACCTCTCACACGTGCGGTCGCACCTGCGACTGACGGGAGGGGATGTCGCACCCACGGAGGACTTCCGGATCAGGCGGGCCCTCGAGGCGATGCGGCGAAACAAGACGTATCAGCCCTCCAGTGCCGTTGGCCGTGATCCGAGCCGTCCTCGCGGCCCTTACGGACTCACCAATTCACCTCGCTCTACGGGCCGCTATCCTGATCATTTACTACACGGCTCTGAGGCAGAGCGAAGTAGCGCCCCCGACGGCCTCGAGGTACGACGCGGCACGACACCTGTCGCGTTGGGATGTGGTGGTCGGCCGTCGACACGTGACCGTCCGGGTGAAAGCCGCCAAAAACATGCAGCACGTGGGGGAGGAGAAAACGGTCACGCTGCAGGAGTCACCCGATCCACGGTTCTGCCCGGTACGTGCTACACGCCAGATGCTGGTGGCATCCCCTACGGCCAGCCCCGAGGACCCGTTCCTCCAGCACGTACACGGAGCGACCGTTACGACCAGGATCCTCACTAAAGAGTGGAAAGCCATTCTGCAAGTGGCACACCAGCCGCCTACCTTTACGCTGCATGGACTTCGCAAGGCCGCAGCTACCCAGGCATACCAGGCCGGTATGCCAGAACTCTCCATCCAAAGGTATGGCGGCTGGAGGTCTAACGCCCATAGGACGTACATAAGGAACAATGACGCCGACTCAGTCAACCGTGCATTGGTACAGTCCCTACTCAACAAAAACTCTTAAATTACTCCCTCCCACCCTCTCCTTTTAATGGCTCTTTGGCATTTTTATTTACCATATACAATTTATCATGTATTGTATCACGTACAATTAACATTTATATTGTATATCATATTTTCTTATCATAATTGACCGTTACTCTATTTGTCAATTACATTTACCTTATTACTCATATTAATATCATATTCATATGTCGTCCAATAAGGTCGGCATAAAATTTTACCATATACTACCATATAAAATTCAATAAAATTTTATGTTCCCAAGCCCCTGCTTCTCTCCTTTTATCCAGGGTAGGGGTAATGGGTTACCCATGGCCGTTGGTCAGGGGTTGTCATTGCTCCCCCTGGTGTTCCCCCCTCTCGCGCGACACGAGCGCCCCTCCTGCCCCCTAGCGGCTTTCACACGTACTGCGCAGTCACGAGCGCGGCCACGCCATCGGTCCCGGTCTCACTTCTTCTCCAGCTGTACTGCAGTACACACCTACTCCAGTCTTTCTCGTCCCACCCACCCTCAACCTCACCCCTTTTTTCCTACTCACGTAGGCCCCTTTTTATCCTTTTCCTACTCACGTAGGCCATTTTTATTTACCATATACAATTTATCATGTATTGTATCACGTACAATTAACATTTATATTGTATATCATATTTTCTTATCATAATTGACCGTTACTCTATTTGTCAATTACATTTACCTTATTACTCATATTAATATCATATTCATATGTCGTCCAATAAGGTCGGCATAAAATTTTACCATATACTACCATATAAAATTCAATAAAATTTTATGTTCCCAAGCCCCTGCTTCTCTCCTTTTATCCAGGGTAGGGGTAATGAGACGGATAACAGGTCTAACTTCTAGACGCAAAATCCTACTGTTAGACGCGTTTCGTATACATATGTAAAATAGTGGTTTTCGTGCAGTGTCGTTATTTCCTGTGGAATGGAATTGGGGTGTGTGGGGAGGATTGAATCACTGTTTTTCTTTTGGCGTGACTGGAGCTCAGTTTATACTATACGGAAACTGGCTTACTGTCTTCGTACGTCAAAAATATGCGGTGAAACTGTTGATGTATGTAATCAGCAGTTTTACCAAGTATTTTGACGTACGAAGACAGTCAGCCTGTTTTCGTATTATTATATATATTTGTATACACCTGGCGAAATGGCGAAATTTTACCTGGTCACGTGATCACATACCCCGTACGTCACAGTGTGGCGTACGGGTATAAATACGCCATGGGTAGGAGCGGGCAGTATGTGTAGGATATACTACCACAGGTATATAATAATATTTTTTCTCTTACACAAGAAAAAACATTTTAATCTGAAAATGAAAATAAAGATTTCGTTGGAAAAGAGGAAAATTGGCAGCTCTATTTTAAGAATTTTCTAACACCAGCTTTAGTAATCGGAAAAACTATGTTCCCTGCCCACCATATAGTGTGCTTCTGTATGTATTTCAATGAAGTCTGTGTGTCCCGAGGTCTTCAGGAACCATCATGGTATAATCAGCAACCATGTTATGTACGTCCTTCCTTCTTTGCTTTCCTCACCTATTTTCGTGTCCCCTGCTAAGACACTTTTCAGTAGGCCTAGGAGAGTCAGGGAAGATGTTGGTCAATCTTATTCAACACTTATGGGCCAAACTACCAATGGTCCTTCTGTAGGAGAGTCTTTGGAAGGGACATTCTATGTTGTTCCTCTGAAACCATCCTAGGAGGTGTCCTTGGGCTCTGAACTCTCTTTGGACAAAATTATTCAGCGGGGCCCAGAATAGTTTTAATGAAAACATACATGGCTATTGTTTATTTATCTATTATTGATATATTGTTTTCGTTTAGGTAACCTTAGAACATTGATTCTATTACCGTTACCAAAACCAGGCCCTGACAGGAGCTGCAGATAGTGTCATAAGTCTACTAGAAATATGCGAATATAGAGATAGGTTTTAGAAACATTAACGAGAACAATTTGAGTAAATATAATTATGATTGACTGTCAAGGAGAAACATCAGGGCAAGAAGATGCCATAACGAAGTATGTGCATGATATAGAAAAGTGCATGGAAGCATTCCCAAAACAGAAACTAGAACGATCAAAAGAAAACATGAACCCAACTTTCTAATGATATTCCTAATGACGTTGATGAGAGGAGCAAATTCGTTAAGAGATTATCAAAAATAGATGAAAATGACCTGTAATATCTTAACCTATTGCATACAATAATGAACCTCAGGAAGAAAGTAACTACAAAATCATAAAATCTAGGAAAGGGTTTGTTGAAAAGAACATAGATGGAAAAAAAATACAAAGAAATTCTGGGATACGCTGATTTCAGTCTGCGTCCCTGAAACTATTAAACCTTTTGCTAAGATTATTCATGACAACAGTCATAAGACGTCCGATGAAATTATTAAGCAATATTACGCAATTATTTTACGTGGATTTGGTTTAATTAGCGATTACAATGGCTATATACTCATATGATACCCGATCGAAATAAGGAACATGAGGTGCATCCGGAGGACCTAGGGACAGCGCTGGATGAAGTCAAATCGTGTATAACGTGCCTTGACAACCACAAGAGCACAGGAGGAGTGGCTACCTAAAGAAATGTCTTTTGACCAACTCCATAAATAAACTCTCTACTATGGAGGAATTTCCCTGATGGGTGGGTGGGAGGTAAGATTTGTAGAGGACGAGTTGTGAAGGCAAGATGGCGCAGGAGGAAGAAGACGGAAGTAGCTTAGGGTAGTTTTTGGAGTTGTGTGTAGGAGGGGTATAAGTGTGAGGATAAAAGCAAATAGTACATGTACCACATTCCAATATCTAATTGCAGATAGTGTCGCAAGATATACAAGGAGTTAGAGGGTATGATAGGATAAGGTAAGATAAGGTGGACTGTTCATAGACGTGGGACTCAATGTCCACGATGCCGGGGTTCTGAAGGCAAGGTGAGCTGCTCATTTGTCTAGCATCGGGAGACCACTTAGCTCAGGTAATGTGACACATCGCCACCGCGGCCAAAACCCGAAGCCTCAACAAGTCCCGTCGGTTAAAACTGGCCGACTTCATTAATCAACCTGCTCACTGGCTATTGTGAGCAGCTCGGTCTGCGGGAAGCACACTGAGTGTGCCTAGTGTTGGATGTAGGAAATAGGTCCCGCCCCAGACCCGTTCTACTCCAAGTCCGCCCTATGAATGCTCTTCTTTATGGTGTTCAAGTCTCGCCATCACCGCTCATCGGACCACTTGCTCAGAGCGGCTCAGCGCGCTGACAGGAGCTGCTCAGAGAAGCTCACCTGACGCCTGCCGCCCACCACCTGCTCGCTCCCTGCGGATTAGACGGGAAAGATGCCCAAATGTCAACAGTTGAATGGCGGGGCCTGATCCAACTCTCAGGGCAGCTCATGAATAACTTATCTCAAAGTTAACACCTTCTCCTCAACCGCCGCCCCTAATCACTCACGGCTATTTCATCGACCAATCAGCCAGCGAGATTTCCGCCAACATCGCCTACATGCCGAGAAAGGGGAAAATGAAAATGAAAAAAAATAGAGCTCCTTCTCGGTGAGAGCTGTTGACCCGCTTCCTTAGTTAAAGAGGACGCAGAACCGCTGTAAACAGATTTCAACGGGTCAAGATGGCGTTGGAAGTGGCTGCGGTGGTGAGGGTGAAGTCACAGGCGGGGAAAGATTGCATTTTACAAACTGTTTTGTGTATATGTATGCTTATCATGTGCAATCAAATGTATAGCATTAATGTAAAAGGAAGTGTAATAATTTAAGTCTTTGCAATTACTAAAAGATACTTAGAAAGACTTCAGTATTCGAACCTATCATTAAACCTTCAATTCTGCTATATGCCTGTTAAAATGAGAAGATTTGAAGTCCGGCTAGGGAAAAACGAGTATATTCTGTTCCCTGTATTTCTGGCTAGTAGTAAGTGAAAAGGGGGGTGGCAGGCTAGGTATCAATTGTAAATAAGTTGAGATATCAAATAAATATCAGAGATCATAAAAATAAAAGAGGAGGAAATGAGTGGAGGTAAAATCCTATTGAATTTTAGGGTGGGAGGGTGGTAAAAATCCAGACGATAAGAGTGACTAGAATGACGTTGTGAGAAGGGAGATGGTGGACAAGCTTTCAGATGTAAATTGATGTGATGTTGAAATGGTAGGGGGAGTGATGAGAGGAGTGATGCCAGATGGGGCAATGAGACCTGGCAATGAGTATTGCTAGGTTTACACCATCACCCTGACAGTCCCAACGGCCCAAACATGCCGTCGCCACATCCTAACAGCTACTTCCGAGTTCTCTGTATCTGGACTCGGTTGTGAATTGTAGGTAAACTTGACTGTCGGGGTATTGCCAGGACTAATTTCTGACAGTCAAAAAATCGGCCACAACAGTACCGGCAACCCCCGGCAGTCATAAACCGCAAGTCTACAGGGCTTCCGCCACAGATTGTAACTAGACTTAGTTGATGGGCAAGGTGGCCATAAGTTGCCAGGCCTCAGTCACAAACTTCTCACAGAAGCCCTCGCCTTGAGTACAGTCCCGTCGGGAACCTGGTGACTTACAGCGTGTCGCAAGTTTGTCGCAGGCAACGCGCTCACCAGGGGCCCGTTTCAATAGAATGGGTCACTAAGCCACTTAGTGACATGTATAGTGACTCAAATAGTGACAGGAATAGTGACAAAATTTAATTCTCGTTGCAAAAGGCATGTCACTATTGGGGTGGTGTGTCCGTTCACTGTTGGTGACATAGTGACATTGCTGCCTGGGCCTTACAATGGATGGTGTTACTGCTATCGGGAACAAGTGGTGTCAAGGTAAAGGTCACTGGATAAATTATCGACTGCGCTTGAATAATTTAACACTGGACACCAGAGCAGCATTTTCTCTGATAAAATTCAAATGTGAATATCTATGGATTGCATGAGCCGATCTCCTTCATATTTGGCATGTTTATAAGTTGTATGTGTCCCTAACTGGGTTAAAGTTTCACAGCTTAATTCCTACAGGAAGTGAAGTTACACGTTTGTGACAATAGAAGCAAGAGGGTATACCCTCTCGCTATTATAGACACTATAGTGACCCTTTTAGTGACCGGACAGCCACTTCTGAAATGGTACAAGCCACTATTAGCACCTGTCTGTAACAAGGACTCCCGGAATGGCTTGTCACTAAACTACTGCAACGCAACTTGTCGCTATCGTGTCACTATACCCAATAACGGACGTCCTACATGCTATTGAAACGGGTCCCAGGGGGTAATGGAGCCTGGTGACTTAAGGCGACTTTCTCTTTACCATGTTTTCTTGTTGTGGTCAGTGTAGCCTACTGCTGGTCGGTAATCACGCCTATGTATTCACTCTCCTACCTGTAATGCTTGACTGGATCCCCAAGCTGATTCTCTACCCTTATATGGTGAAGCTCAGGGCACTGCCGATGTTCCGACATTGGGACCAGCTGGCCTGTTCTGTAGCATTACACATAGCACTCATACACGATGCAAGGTCGCAAAGGTCGCCAGCGTTATAAAGGCTATGTAGGTGGCCCGTACACAGAGCCCCACGCTTAGACTCTAGTACAGCCCGTTGTCGCCCGGGCCAGGGCGCACAGGCTCTCATACTGGGACTGTTTTGCGCTGCCATTTTAAGGTGGGAATTCCTACCTTCTGCCCAACATGCACCTGGAAAATGGCGGATCGCTGGTTCTAACCTTGTGTGTATTGCGATCCAGTAACCAGCAATATGATACAGTATCCCTCCACTCTCCCAGCAGATATCCTGCGCTCTATTTCCTGTGGTCGCTTTGTATCTCTGCCCCAACCTGCCTGTTTGGGGTCAAATCTGGCCCATACGCCAGTTATTCAATTATCCTAAATTCTGAGAGATTTGCAGGGTATTTTGTGTTCTACATGTAAATAGAGATGCACATATTTATATGGTAAACAAAATACTCTCATTTCTATTATTATTTATGTCAAACCAGACACAGCCTCTGGGGTTACTTTCTACAGTGGAAAGCACCTCATGTGTTGCAGGGCTTTGTTTTGTCAACAATGCCATGTGCTCCTCTGAAGGAGCAGTCTAATCAACTGTGAATTCCCATTATAAAATGGTTTAAGTCTGAAAAAGAAACAGCTAGATTTTCTGTCAAGCTCCCTTAACAGTTCCCATATTTCCAAACTCATGATATGTGGGTTGTTTGACTTGTATAACTCTCGACAGCTGCCTTGTTTTGAATCTGAAATGCTGGCTGGTTCCCCCTGTACTTAGTTGATACCCTGATAACCAGCATATGGCATCACTGGGTTGGGGCAGAGATTAAGCCAGCGCTAGCGCTGCGAAAGATCTGGGGGGAGAGTGGTATCCCTCTGGTCAAACTGATGCTATAAATAGAACAGCCAACCCTGCAATTCCTATCACTAAAGGTGGCAGGCCAGTCAGAGCCATGCTCTGTTAGACCTTCACGTACCGTAACCCTGAGGCGGCGCAGTTCGTGAACGGACTACAACTGTGAAGCCCAAGCTTGTAGTTTTCGGTCAGAGTTCTGGTTTGATGGTGTACATAGAAAATGTACTGAACAAACTACAAGAACTCCACCAATTTGAGGCAGAGCGGCATATCATCAATGTTCTTCAGGAATGTCAGGCCACCAACAATCGTCAGTTGGCAGCAGCAAGTGGCAACATCATAGTGGCCTGGTCACGTTACCTCCCTGCCAGGTGCGTAGCACTCCTAAGACAGGCATTGCCTGTCCACCACCACCAATTCCTCCCCCATCCTGCCTGCCGTCCACACCAACATCTATACAACAACAGTCTGCCAGTCTTCCACATCCACGCAGAAGCGATCATCAACGGATGATATATCATTCTCTAAGCTAGATGGATCACAGTCGTTGTCATTACTATTTGATTCTAGTAGTATCCTAAGCCCCACACCCCCAAGCAATATGAGTTCCATTCTAGTATGAGTAGTATGAGTTCCAATTTCTATAAGGGAAAACGATGAGAGTGAACTACAGTTTAAAAATTTATTAGCAAAAAACATGTATCATCAGTGCACATCAGTGGGTACAATCAGTATCAGTGTCATTAAATAATAACCACATTGAATTTTAGGGTCGGAGGGTGCTCAAAATCCAGACAATGAAAGTGAATAGAGTGACTTTATGAGAAGGGAGATGGTGGACAAGCTTAGAGATGAGAATTGATGTGGTGTTGAAAGGGTACGGGGAGTGATGAGAGGAATGACACCAGATGGGGCAATGGGGCCAGTGGAACCATGGACAACCCAAGATGAATTTCATTAGTATTGCTAGGTTTACACCATCACCCTGACAGTCCCGACTGCCCCAACATGCCGTCGCCACATCTTAACGGCTACTTCCGAGTTCATGGTATCTCAACTAGGTTGTAAATTGTAGGTCAACTTGACTGTCAGGCAATGCTGGAACTAATTTCTGACTGTCAAAAAATCTGCCACAACAGTCCCGGCAACCCCCCATGGTTTATGACCACCGGGATTCGCAAGTCGACAGGGCTTCTGCCACAGAGTGTAAATAGACTTAAGCTGATGGGCTCAGTGGCCATAAGTCGGTGGGCTTCAGTCACAGACTTCTCACAGAAGCCCTCGCCTTGAGTGCAGTCCTGTCAGGAACCCTGGTGACTTATGGCGTGCCAAGTTTGTCACAGGCAATGCGCATGCCAATAGGTAATGGAACCTGGTGACTTAAGGCAACTTTCTCTTGATGTTCACTTCCACCTAAGTACTTGTAGGTTGTGTTTTGACTGGGTTAGATTCATTCCCGTCGATTTGCATCTGCATTTGGTATATATATAAGACGGCATGGCAGGCAAGTCTCATTCCACTTCGAGCAGCCGAAGAACACACAACTCACCATTCCACGAAAATGCCTCCAATGAAGCAGAAGCGCAGAAGGGGTCCTACTGCTGATACTACTGCTACTGCTACTGCTGAAATGCATGATTTGCCTGCTGGTCCATCAGATGTTCCAGATGTTCAACCAGATACACCGGTGACTGAAGCTGCTGTTGAGTCCACTGCATGCCTGCATGATTCTTCATCAAAAGACCAGGAATCAGCACCCAATTCGTGGGCTGGGGGGAGGCTGATGATGACACACTAATGAAAATACTTCAGTCAGTCCTCAAGGAAACTGTGAAGCCCAAGCTTGTAGTTTACAGTCAGAGTTCTGGTTTGATGGTGTACATAGAAAATGTACTGAACAAACTACAAGAACTCCATCAATTTGAGGCAGAGCGGCATATCATCAATGTTCTTCAGGAATGTCAGGCCATCAACAATCGTCAGTTGGCAGCAGCAAGTGGCAACATCATAGTGGCCCGGTCACGTTACCTCCCTGCCAGGTGCGTGGCACTCCTAAGACAGGCATTGCCTGTCCACCACCACCAATTCCTCCCCCATCCTGCCTGCCGTCCACACCAACATCTATACAACAACAGTCTGCCAGTCTTCCACATCCACGCAGAAGCGATCATCAACGGATGATATATCATTCTCTAAGCTAGATGGATCACAGTCGTTGTCATTACTATTTGATTCTAGTAGTATCCTAAGCCCCACACCCCCAAGCAATATGAGTTCCATTCTAGTATGAGTAGTATGAGTTCCAATTTCTATAAGGGAAAACGATGAGAGTGAACTTCAGTTTAAAAATATATTAGCAAAAAACATGTATCATCAGTGCTCATCAGTGGGTACAATCAGTATCAGTGTCATTTGTATCGCTTTGAAAGCCACCAATGACACATACAAAATGAAATGAAGGTAAATTATAGATAGTTCCTAGACAGTTGTAAATAGTTCCTAGACATTATCACACAGTTCATTCATCTGAGGCGTCACTCCCCTTTCTGCTAAATACCTAGAGACAACTATATATCCGATTACGGTACTGTAAAAGGGGTTTCATGTAAGTAAGTGTAAATTGCCAAAGACGACTAATTAAATAAAGATTTGATATCAGTAGACTCAAGACCGATATCTTTCAAAAAGGTTGCTTCTCCATGCCTCAGTGAATGGCACGATACGAAGCCATCATTGAATCCACATAACTTGGAAAGAGATTTCAATTTATTATTTACGTTTTGGGTAATTTAGTGGTGGGAAAACTGAGCCCATAGGCAACCGTAGGAGATGGTCATGGGTTTTGAATTTTGCCTCGATAACAATAAATTGATGAACTCTAACAGACAAGAATTAGAATTTAAGAATTGATCATATCTCAAATTTTCGGTTTTACCCTACCTTGATTGCTATCGAGAGAAAAGTGTCGAGACAGTAATAAAAATGAATATTCGGTTAAGGAGTTTGTGGTAGCCCTCCAATTGTTAAATCATATTTCAGAAGCACTCTCAATAGCGTAGTACATTTTATTACAGACTTTGATTACATTGGAAAAATGGAATATCCACGATGAAGGAGGTCTCCTTTGAGGTTAAAGAATTTTAATAAAAAACATGTTGACTTTTATTTGATGTCTATTCATGTTGGTATTTACCTAGCACAAGCCCGTTGGTCATAGACTTAGTTATCTTTTCACCAGGTTAGCATTTCATGCGTCTAACTATCTGCTAAAGCCACGCAAGGGTAGATATACTACAAAGCTAATTTACTCTAGACGTGGCGATCAGGAGATTGACGGTTTCTTACTATTTGTATAAATCTATTTAATCTATTAGGGACCTTGATTGAGACAAATGGATAATTTTATCCTACTCCTCATATGAATCTCCATAGACCCAACATGGTGTTACTGTATGCTATCGTTATGCTATAAAATAATTGATATACCACGCTTGGCATATGAAGTAAAAGAAATGCGTAACAGGCCAGGATAAAATCTAAACATCATTCAATTTCATATAATTGTTTACATGGCGTTCTCCCGCTACAGATATCACTCATCTCTGCTTCGTGATATTTTTCTACTAGAATAACTCACACCATATGAGCAATCATTTGAAATTTTATGACGGTTCTTCATAATAGTCATTTGCAGACATAGGATTCAAAAGTGGTATGAAAATGTTCATAAAAGCACAGACCTATATATACGGTATTCCGAGTCTATGATACAAGTATGAGCTGATATTAATCGGGGAGACGTGTTTATGCTTGTCGGATCTTTCGTGGCCTTTGCAATGACGTCTTTGTCGGAATTACCAGTTAAGGAATTATTTTATCATTAAAAACCTATTTTTTTAGCATGTCTATTTAACGAAATCCCTATAGATTTTGTATATATATATATATATATATATATGGTCTGTCGCCGATACTTTCCGTTTCATTTATCTGTATCAAATATGTGGGATAAGTTATATTTGGTCAATTTTCGGAATTCTTTAGGCTTTCTGTATGTCTAGGAGTCAACTGAAGTCAGTAATGTAATTTTATAGAAGTGCCTGAAGAGTATGTAGAACGGGATAGTTAGGTATAGCTGGAGGGACCGGATGGTAGGTTAGGCGAGTGGCTCGCCAGGCGTGGCTACATTGACCATCATATTCTACATCTGTCCCCTCCGATCCACCAGTATGCTATACATCACTCCCGAAAGTTTACTTCACCTATTAAGTACACGGTGGCCGCAATAAGCTAAGTTGCCTGAAAATGTAATGCAAAGCGCCTGAATATGTAATCGATTAACGATATTAGAAAACAGGTTTCAAAGTAATTATTGCCTTCATTTCTCTTTCTTTTACGTATAAATACGGATATATTACGTTGTCGACAACGCATTAGCGCTTATTAAGCGAGCCATTTTGTTAATTAACTGCCTGTGGTATATACAACAACGCAGTATACAGTTAAGATGATATCAGCGATGGCGGAAACGTATTGAGACACGACGCAGTAACAATTTTGCCCTGCGTAACGTTCTTGATGCCTGTACCGCAAGGTACCACGTTTTCATTTTTAATCTGAATTCCTCCGCGAAAATGAGATACAATGAGAATCGTTGTGGACTAGGCAATCCAAGGCGAATATCTCTGACTAGTTTAAAGTTCACGGCGGAACGTTCATCAGATATGGCCTTTGATTTTACCAGACATGAATCGGGACAGGTTATCGGGGATCCTCCTAGTCTATTCACTATTTGAGGATTTACACCTGACTTTGGCCACCGATTATGGCATTATACACGAGTAGGCGACTACTCGGCACTTTTGGTCATATAACCGTCGGGACGTTTGTGTACAAATAATCGGTGGCAAAGTGAAACTTGGCTGATGAAAAGAATTCGGTAATATTTAGTCGCCTGTTGGAAACAGTGTGTGTGCTTTTGGCTTCATCGAACCACATACAGACTTGTGTACAATGTCCAGATAATCGGTGCCTAATTCGTAGGAAGGAATTATAAGCTCTACATATTGGTGGGGAATGAAATTTCCCGTCTGCTGCGATTGTCAGTGCAAACGATCTTTTTCATTCAATCTGCATATCAGTTTATCCAGCTTTCATTGTATTTATTCAAATATATTTTACGCATTGATTTACCTATAACCTAATTGTCAATGAAATGTTGCATCAAAGTAATCATGCTAATTGTGAGACAAGTCAGCACTAATGTTTGGGTGGCAACTCTTGTACCCCACCAATTAGAGTGTCCAAACACGACGGTACTGACACCTAGCGAGTATCACCTTCTACCCATAATCCTCAACAGCATTTTTCTTAACTTAACCTGTCGCAAGGAACTTAACCTGTCGTAGATTAATATCAAAATCGATGAACAACTGACCTAACAGTTTGAATTTAGTTTGTCCGGGTTTCACTATTTACCTTTCAGAAAATAAAGAATGTTCCGGACGACATGTGGTAAAAAAAAGTCTTACAGTAAAATGATAATTGATAGTTATGAAGAGAATTGGAAATATGTTTATTTGTTACCATTGGATTCCTATATGGTTTGTATGCAATATATACATTGTATTGTACTGTAGTTGTCCCTTGTATGTAATAAGTAAAATGGACTGTACTGTCCGTGTTCACTAACGTGTTCGCTGTCTTGTCAACCGCCATGCTATATGTGTGTTTGTGATGTTATCATCAAACCTAGAAACAGAAAGAAAAAATGAGCAAGCGTATACATGTATATCACTAAGAGTAAGGTAATCATGTAATCCATATTAAAGGCCAGAAGAACGATTAATAACATCTACTATGGAAAAAGAATCTCAGGTCATATTGAAAACTCAGACATTCCTATATGAGTTGAAATATCAAGAAATGCAGAATTCCTCGCTGGATGATTTCATGAATAAAGTAGGTGAGATTGATCATTGTAAACTACAATGGATATTCACATACATTTTTGGGAAAAGACATAATGAAAATAAAGCGAGTTAAGCATAAATTGAGAAGAAAGATAATTGTCCATGTTATCGTTGCCTTCGATCATTAATCTTAACGTCTTGTATCTCAGTAAAATCATTTATTTTGTTGCTTATAAAGCTTTATTGAATTTCTCGGTATTACATCTACATTATCGTATTTTCTAAAGTTCCAATAAAGATGCATCTTTAGCAAATCAGATCATAATACAATGACATTTTGCGACTTACAAACTGAGAGGATGGTTTAGAGCGGGGCTTAGTTCACCGGTGTGCATCAGGTGGAGGACACATTTAATAATCATGTCTCTTGATGATAGATCGGCATAGTCGGACGGGTAACACTAGCAGTGGATGAAACATTAAGCTGAATATGTATCGATTAATGAATAGCTCTGTAAGTGTCATTTACCCCTGGAATACACAATCAGGAGAAAATGAGATACCATTACTCTGAGGACGAGGCTAGACGTTGACCAATCTTTCCCGCCAATTCCCTAATCATTCGATATTTGGTAGGTGGTTCCCCAGGGGTACGGTACGAACATCACCAAGAAACCGACAAGCAGAATAAACATTCGAATGATGTACGAGTTTGCCATTTTATTGTACGAAACCACCATAGCCAAATATCTATGTATATTTCAAGTAATGCATGGGCTGTAACCCTTTACGTCTTATTTTACTTGTAAAGGGATTTGTTTAGATTCCCCCACCAATCACACACATTTTCGTAGATTATAGTTAAGATTAACCAACTTTGTGATTTAATCAAAACGCTTACTTTTGTGTGATAATTCCAAGATGCAGACTCAAAGTGGTAAGTGTTTTAGCATAAAATGTCCATTACCACATGATATTCGTGATCTTGTACTGGAGCACTCAAACATCCTCTGCGGGTGAAAGTTAATATCTGGAGAGACAATAGGACATGAATACAAAAGTTTCACCAGTTTTTATAACATGAAAGAACTTATCTCAACTTACATATGAAAAGAAAGAGTGGAACGCACTCTTCAGAAACATATATATTGGGCAACCAGATCAACCAAGCCTTAGTCCTTCCATTCTAGGAGAAGAGTAGTGCCAACCAACAATATCTCTTTTAAAGTTCCTTACACCCCAATTTGTTCTTATTGTGACTGCAGAGACACAGAAGAACACTTCCTCTTAGACTGTGACATGCCTAGGACTTTCTGGAAAGGCATCCAAAAATGTCTCGGAAAACTGTTTGGCTGGCATTTAAACATAGATCCTAAATATATATTTTAGGTTGTGGTTTACAAGGGAGCAAAGAATTCCGAAACCGTTCAAGGGTTGAGAAATATGTATACATGTAAACTAGAAAAAAAGAAAAAAAAAACGTAAATGGGAAATGGAAAATAATTATGTCTCTCCTATCCTAATTAGTGCGGTTCAGGAAGTCAAAGAGATGAATATTAAGGGGGGAGTAAGAGGACATATGGAGACAGTAACATCATATTGTGTAGGTCGACGTTTTTCTGGTCCGAATACGCGGGGTAAAGGCGGATACGCCAAACTCCACAACGCCAGAATGAAATTTGATTATTAGTAACATCATATTGTGCCAACCTGCTTTTTTCTTATAATTTTTATTTTTCGACAATCTCTTTCACCTTCATCACGCTTGTATTGTCCTTGTATATTAATCAGTTAAAGCCACTTTCCACTTGCCGACTATTCGCCACCGATCTGTAGTCGGGAACCACCGATGCCAGATCCGCGAATGGAAATAGACATGCAGAGAAGGGGTCACCAACTAATTGTGCATAGATTATGCAATGAGACCACAACCGACTGACTTGGTCAATGACCAACAGAATCGAAGTGGCTTGAAATCGTCGGTGATGGTCATTGCGTTTGGAGGACAGTTCTGTCGGTATGAATCTGTTGTACGCGGCAGAAACAGGGCATAGTCAGCACTTTCACTGATTACTAGACACCTACTTGTAGTCGTTGGCCACCACCAACCAACTTTTAATAGAACTCAATTAATCAGTGCCATTTTGATAGTGTGTGTAGTCTTTTGTTGTCCTGAAACGTTGTCAAAACTTCCCAACCTTAGGATGAAAGGGAGAAGCAAAAGATTGCAATAGGAAAATACGAAACAAATAATCTAACACCGGAAATCTGGGGGGAGATGAGGGATTGCTACTGATATCCAAGGATGACAAGTAATTACAGGATTCAAATTAAGGGATACAGGTTCTGGAAATGCTTTACTGTGTAGACTAACGACTGGTTTAACCAAACGTAGATCCGGAAAAAGGAGTCTATTAAACTTGAATAAAGACAGGATGGGGGTAAAGCTATCTTATTAAAATAATTACAAGGAATTTTTTTTTAAAAGAGGAGCTAATAGGGACAATAGTGAATGGTATTGCCTATTACTAATAGAGGCATTCACGTATAGAAAATGTTACATGGAATCACAATGTTTAGCTTAGACTGCACTGTACCTTAACTAGATTAAAGCATAGTAGCTTTTTATTCAATATTAGACATTTGGACAGAATTGTAAACATACTACAATTAATTGTTAAGATCGATCTGTATCAGACATAACAGTGGTGCTTCATTCAATGTTTCAGATGCGTATCGTCACACTACAACGCGGGAATGTTCACATGTAACGTCGATTGATAGAACACATGTTAATACAAAAGGATTTTGAGAATGAATAAAAGGAAGCCTTTTGCATACTTTAAAAAATATATGAAAATGCTACCAGCAAAGAATGCATTTGAAAATATTATCAGGAAGTTACTTCCCTAAGATGCACCCATTATCTGATTTTATATAGTAATCAAAGGGTGCGATATCCTTGTAGATCCTAGGGACTGGTGTCCGTGTGATGGCTCCACTACGGGTCAATTATGACCATAGTTCTTTATCAGTCCCATCTACCAACATATTCTCCTTCATTATCTCGAGCTATTGATTTCTTATATATAAACTTACTTTGAGATGTAAGAACATTACATTGTTGAACGACTCACGACACGGTTATAAATTTGACTATGTACTGTAATGAAACCTGCTTTGGGGAACTATGTATAACACTCTGTATCATCCGGATATGTGAACCAATAAATTTTGCAGTGATGGGAGACCGCCCTTGTATGCGAATTACTGTCAATAAAGAAACAAATCTGAAAAAAGTGAAACGCCTTAGCGGATTTTGATTCCCCATTACCATATAAAACTGATCTAAGTTGCCCGATAGGACTTTTCCTTTGGTCAGATACATGTGCATGTCTAATAATATTCGTCTGCTAACTGTGCTCATGATTTGATATACTGAAGAGGATATAAGTATCCTTCCTAGGCAAGGTGCTTGGATACTAATCTATGATTCTGTCGAGGTACGGGAAAGTAACGTTAGACTGTAATCTATGCTAAGGGCTCATCAGGGTCACAGGATCCGTTTTTTAGGCACCGTGATCCTTTTCTAATCGATCTGATGATGATCTGCTCATATGCTATGGATCCAGTTGCACGATAGGTCGGGCAAGGCAATATATAGATCATGACACCTTTGGGTCTGTCTATTTCTGTCTACGGTGTAATCGTAGGTTGTCAAGACAGTGAGATGACAGGAATGCGCAATCTGCGTCTGTGGCACAAGTCCTCCGGGGAATTAGAGTTCGAATGGAAATCTGTTCAGTCCAAGCAGTTCAAGGCTCAGGTTTTCTAGTAGGGGATAATTTCATCAGCCCCATAATAATTCCGGTGGGCAATGATGTTTGAGAATTGTTTCTAGGAAATAGTTTTGTCTGGTCTTTCGTACTAAGTTAAATCCTCAGGGAAGTGTGGGGAATTAGAGTTAGCAGCCACAAGTCACAATCACTACAAACAGTGGAAAAAAATCCATAAGATTTGCTCATCGCTACGAATATAGGTATGTGGCACCTCAAAATGACTGTCTTGATGAGTTCTAATGAATGCCATTATTTTGCCACATATTTGATGAACCATGTTGCCATGGCATCCAGATGTCTGTTTTCAATTTCGTTATGAATAGATACATAATTCTATAAAATGATTGCCTTAGTGAAGGTTACTCATTTTCATCGCTTATGTTCACATTTTTAACAAACTGGTTGCCATAGTAACCACATTCTATGAGGGGGTGTTTTGTTCTTTTCTAAGAATATAGGTATGTGACACTTCACGACGACTGCCTCGATAAGTACTAATGGCTTACTACCATGTTGTCAGATATTCAATGGAACAGGTTGCTCCATATATCGGTTGCCATGGAAACCACATCTATTCTACAATTTTTACATGATTGCCGTTGAAACTAGATATACAATTATAACAAAAGGAAGTTCCATTCATAAATATCCTTGTACATTTGCTTCCAACCATTTACAATGATTATCTTCACAGACATGCATCGCAAAATTTTATTTCAATATATTCTATAGTTTTAGTTACAATGGTAACTTCAGCTTGTATGAATATATGAAACTGATTAATACTCAGAATGGCTCAGGATTTCAACCATCTCTACCGAAACGAGAGCACTTTGGTCTGGTAGCGAAAGCCAATTTTCAGAGTAAATCTGGCTTTAGCGTCCTGACAGTGTTTTTTCAACAGTTATTTATTTCCAGAATTTTCGGACTTCGAATCTGCTGAATGTAACGCTGAAATGTTTGGGCAGCTCAAGTTATGAAAACAGGGTGGAGAGGATTCTGACTCAACCGAAAAAAGGAAAGTTGTGGCTTTATGTTGTTTAAGTGAAAAGATACAATATGTGATTCAGAATCATAAGCATTGGATGCACTGTCATTTATCGTGGCCCCAGGGTCTTGTATTGACCTATGGCCTGTGCTGGCACTAATACACCTTGAACCTAGGTACACAGACTGATATTTCTCAAAAAGAAGAAATAAATTCTCACCAGAATATTAGCAAGTGTTAAATTAGCTAATGGGACACCCATAAACAGTTACATCTTGACTCTAAGATAGAGAAGCGGACATTTCGTAGAGCCAGACAGCTAATGAGTATGTTTTATAAGTTCTCGAAAAAGCCCGGTAACATCATCACTACACCGCGGGGTACTCGGAGTGATGAAAAAGTAAGAATGAAGGAGCACAAATTCAAAACTTATGGTTACAAAAATAGCCCAGCGTATAGAGGAAACTTCATCTGGAAACAGCTGGACCCATCTACACAAAAAGCAGCTACTAAGCTGGAGTTTAAAAGTATGGCCAAAAAGAACCTGGTGAAAATACTGTCTTAAGACAGAAGTGTACAAACAGACACGCAACAATTCTTTTTCATTTTCTAATTATGCTGAACTCTTTTCTTTTCAAATTGAGCAAGCTCTTTCTTTATTTCACTAATATGTACATAACCTGATCATAGCATCATCCTTAATCTATGGATATAGGAACATCTCGTTTAGTAATACCATGATATTTCAAACACAATTTCACACATATACGGCAGCTTGCTCTTTTCTTCTTTTTTTCCCCTCCCCTTTTTTCCCTTTCCCTCTTTGCCTTCCCCTCACCTTAGTTTCAGTTTCACCTTATATCAACAGAATTCGTCATACAACAAACAACCATAGGAATATCCAAACATTGGAAACATCTTTGTTTTGAAATGTATATACTGAGCAATACAACCCCTTGAAATATGAAACCACAATGTTGCAATTCAATTACTGTAAATATACCCTGTGAAAGATCCAGAGAATCTGGAATTATCCCTCAGACCAGGATAGGTCTTAATTACAGAAAGGACATAAAAGCATATAAAGGGGTACGAATAACAGTGTAACAGGACATACAAAATAGGACTATCACATTTTGGTATGAGCAATCCAACCCCAACTGAAGGTGACTGAGTAACAAAATATGACAGGCCTCCTGAACAGTCCGTAGAAAGGTACCTCAACTCTTACCAGTATGTTTGCTTATTGATCTAGATGTATAGACAAACACTCGTCATTATTTCATAGAAGATCTGTTTGTAACAGAATGAAATAAAATAAAATTTGAATTTTTTTTGGAATCAGGTTTCAGGGAAGCTTTGACAGGACATCCCACTCGTTACAATAACTGAACTATGATATATCTGATCTGGATGGGTCAAAGTTCTGCTCCTGCCATGGTCTCAGGCCAAGACCAAGGACCTTGCCTTATTGGCATTAGTAATTCCTTATCACTCCATTGGAAGTTGCTATTCCTGCCTCTACCAGGTTTATTGTCTGTGAGATGTTTAAGCACATTTCACAGAGTAAAAAAATAATCAGAGCTTCTGAATATCATGCTTGTAGAGTCTGGTAAAGATTCTGCGCTAGACAGGAATATCACGAGTCATGATGCTGTAGTTAGAGGGTTAATGTACCGTCTAATTACCGTGTAATGTCTGTCTCTTTGATATTCGTAAGACGATCATCAAACGCTTATCAAGCTGGCTAGCTCCTTACGTCCAATATTCAATTCATTCCTTACTAGCCTCCAGAGTTAACCTTTTCCTACAGTTTCATAACCGACTCTCTCCCTTAAATCATAATTTAGAAGTAGAGCTTTGCTTGCAATTTTAGAGCCGATGGTGCACTGTAATTGCACACACCATCTGACTTGAGGTAGAAGCAATGTTTATAGAATATTTTCTTTAATCAAGTCCTGTTTCTAAAGACAATTATTTGACGAAAGCTTGATACAGAATATCAAACTTCGTAAAAGCAACTGTTTAATGTTATAGCCACTCAATGGTTCATACCAGTTCTCCCTTATAACAGGTTTCAATTAACAAAATCAACATATTATATGATTTTAATCTTCAGTCCTAATAAACTTTGAGTTTCAGTCCTAAATAGTTAATCCATTCTTGAGTTCACAATCCCTGAAAAGTTTTAGTTACATTCCATCATGCATATCCAACATGTTGGTTGTTTTCAATCCACTCTAGTGTCCGACTCCTATGGTAGTGAGATCACTCCATGTTTTCTCCCAGTGAGAACCAGTCAGCAGATGGTTGGTAGTCCATAGATACACTGAGCTGTCTTTTCCACATACACTCATACCTAAGAGGGTGACCCTACTGCAGGTAGAATAAGGCCTCCAGCACCCGCAGGAGCATCGGTTTAGCTCCGATACAGCGAATACCGCCCACAGAGCTGAGTACAGTAGAACCCCGCGTAAGCGGTCACCTCGCGTAAGCGGTCACCTCGCGTAAGCGGACAGTTATTTCGGTACGAAAAGGCCTAAAACCCCGTGTGAGCGGTCAGCTCCAACGGACGTCCGACCAAGAATAGATCAATCTGTGTTTTTTATGAGTGCGTTTGAAAATATTCATAGAAAATGATTTTATAATTCAAAGTTTAATATCTTCGGATCTAATTAAGGTATTGGAAAATGAATTTCAGATTTACCTTTCCCCTACGTATTGGTATAAAACACTTGTATATTGGCCTGGGGAAAACGTGAAAACCCCGCGTAAGCGGACACTTTGGCCCGGAACGGAGGGTGACCGCTTACACAGGGTTTTACTGTATCTATCTACCAAATGGTGCTTTCTTACTGTCCAGCGCTGATCGCGCAACCCTCTAATATACTCAGCCATCCACTAGCAAGCTAGCTGCTCGTGCATCACATGAATAACCATCCCGTTATAAGTACATGTACATGTTTTCGGCTCTTTCAGTACACTAATTACAATTTACCATCAATTCATGTACATGCACACAGTGCAATATTTACAAGAATCAGTTATCTAAGCACTGATCATACCTATTCGAAAGAATATATGTCTGTTTCGTGGGCTTAGAGAAAGCGCTATAATGAAATTGAAATAAAGAAGAAGCTGCCAACAACAGCAGTTTCATTCCAGCTTTGTATCTTCACTGCAAATGTTATGCGGTTATAGGCTGCCAGATGGCACACACCTCTCGATAATAGGGAAAACATGGATTCAGGTTGTATCGCAGACAGATGGAGGGTAGCAGTGTACATTGAGTATTGTATCTCTGTATCCTTGTAATGTTAGGAAGAGGGGACCCAAGAAATGAATTTGACATTTCAGTCTTCTCCATTTACCTCACTCACCTTCCTGTTCCTTGTTCTGCCTCTGCCTTTATTCAATCAAACTGTGTAAAAGTAATATTCAGTGTGTTATTTGAATTATTATTGCGTAGTCTAAAACCATTAAATAAGTGAACTTTTGTTAAGCTCTCAAAAGTTACAAATAACATGGGACACACATCAATCTACAGGTACAAAAACATCACAAATTCAAGTCAAATAGAGACTAGGCACATGCATACAGCGAGTAAAAATTGTGATTTATTAAGTAAGGCCCAGTTTACACTTTTTTGCGGAAAATGCAACGATATTTCCTTGTGTACAGAAAAATTGAGATGTGGTCCTTACAGAAAAATATTTGTAACAATTAGCGTTAGCTCCTTTAAGCAGTTGAATGGTATACATCGACAGCTGATTATTGGTTATATATATGCACCAATTTTTCATTTAAATTGGGTAATTCATTTGATTGTATATGACTTCTATCGAACCCATTTGGAAGTTACGTATTTTACTTATACATTTAGTCCAGGAGATAAGGGACTAATTAACTATACCTGAGTATAGCTGAGTATAATCCACTAATTATACTCACTTTTCTCCTTGAGAAATCCCTAAATAAACATCAATTCCCTTCCTATGTAAATAAATCTACCAGAGACATAAAGGTATGTATATATTCATATAAGTTGGCGGCTACCGGCTATGGGTGAATAACAGCAATAACAATAAATAACGAGAGTACAGGAAATTGGTTTGGCGGAATAATCACAGACATACCACACTTTATTCAATAACTTAAAAATAAAAATTTTCACAGAGTGAAAAACCTGTGTGATCAGATAAACGGCTGAGGCGCAACTAACGCAACCCTTAAGAAGAGTGATGCAACAGTGACGTAACCGGCACACGACTGGTTACCACGCTACTAACTTGTTACTGGTAACCTAAGATACTACGCTAGCGACCACGCCTCTGCCTCAATTATATAGTTATATGAAATATAACCACACATAAGTTGGCGGCTACCGGCTATGGGTAAATAACAGCAATAACAATAAATAACGAGAGTACAGGAAATTGGTTTGGCGGAATAATCAAAGACATACCACACCAATAACCCACCAATAACAATTGACATAATTATATGGACAATTCCTGGAGGCCATTAGCAACCACAGTCTCTTTTTGTAACAAAGTAGCCTGAGAATCGTGAATGTAAAGTTCGACAGCTTTTGATTTCCAATTCCCTCTTTTCTGAATGTCTAACACAGACATACCAACCCTAGACAAATAAGTTGTACCTCCGTGTCTAAGTGAATGAGTTGAGACACAAGAGTCGTCCAACCCTAACTTAAAAGACAAAAACTTTAATCTGACATTAAACCTGTTGTAGTCCAAACGAACCAGCTTACCATCACACTCTTCTAGAAAAAGAAATTGATTAGGACAATGTACCCTAGAGGATAGCATACGTAGAATGAATTTACAAGGGCAAAGGGGCGATTCCGGAATCGCTCTGAGATAAATTTTTATTGGATCCTTGCCATACTGCGAGGTTTTAGAACTTCTGATAGTCAAAGTCATCTTCCCTGCACCCACACAGAAATCAGAAACTAGCAAGGAGTGCTGCGATTTCACTACATGTGAAACTCTGAGCAAAGCACGAAAACACAATACAAGCACTGACCAGAATACTATATTGTTGTATACAGAAAAATCCAACAGTTTATACAATTTCAAAAGATCCTTGGGAGTAAATGGATATTTTTTAACCTTAGGGGTCGAAAAAATTCTCTCGATCCCTTTCATCATCTGATTTACAATAAAATCGCCCGCTAAGGACGGGAAACCCAAAGATTTATGGTGATATGAGACTGCAGACGAATAATTCTTTATCGACACAGGTTTCATTTTATCCGATAAATGGGTGATAAAAGTTGAACAACTCTCACGTGTAGCAGGGAACGGCTCAATTGAAATCGCATTACAAAAATCAGTGTAACATTTAATTTGGCCCTTCCTAACCTTAGCCGTATTTGAAGAAATCGCCGAATTCTGGAGAAATTGCTGCTTGCATTTCAACTCGTCTGTAAGAAACAACACATATTCATACCTTTTAGAATCGCTGTACACTTTTCCACATTGCTGCGATTGTTTAGCCGGGACAGGCTATCGGCGAGTACATTTTCTTCAGATTTTATGTAGGTAGCAAAAAATTCTAAGTTATATAAATAGCTCAACCAAAACAATTCCCTCAGCCATCCCATACATATTTTGTTCTTGCTTCTACCTGTATTGAGCATAGCCAATACTTGCATATTATCGGTTATCACATGTACTTTGCGATTTACAAAATGGGTACACCAGCGCTTCAACCCCGCCACTACAGGCCACAGCTCAAATACATTAATGTTCTTAGATACAAAATTCATATCAGGAGGAGCGATTTTGTGACTAATACCTAGATCTAACTCTGGATGGTTATCCCAGGTCCCAAATAGGAAATCGTGCCCGCACCAACCTCCAAAACTGGAGAACGAGGAATCCGTAGCCACGGGAACTTCAAAACAACTTCTTAAAATTATGCTTTTACCATTAAAAACCCTCGCTAACTCCTTCCACCAGTGCAGATCCGCTATTAGCGAGTCTGTGAGTTTTACATTTTTCCCCCGGGGGGGTATCCGCGCACATATCAAAAAGACGGCCCCCGCGAACAACGCTGGAACAGAATGAGATTTACCCACCCAGCTTTTCTAACGACTTTTTCGTTACAAACCCTTTTTCAAATACCTTGTTTATTTCGTTTTCTAAACGAATCACTTTCTCCATAGACAGAGAAACAGTCATGCCCACCGTATCTATTTCAATTCCTTGGAAAATGCAGGTCTGACTAGGCTCAGTTATTTTTTCTTTTGCAACCTCGAAGCCCAAATATTCCAGGATCTCAACAAATTTATTTTTATTCGTTAAACACCCCTCTTCGCTGTCAGAGATAATAATGAAATCGTCTAGGTAGTTCAAAATCATGTCGATCCCGTTTAATTTTGCTACCGATACCAAGAAGTTAGATAGAGAATAGAAAATATTAGGCGCGCACCTAAGCCCAAAGCAAAGCCGATTGTCTGTATAATATTTATCGCCACCACCATCATTCCACATGAACCCCTGAAATTTTGTTTGATCAGGGTGGACATTTATAGTACGATAAGCCGAACGGATATCAACCACCGGTAAATAATCATTCTTTTTTAACAAGTCGCAGACATCATTAACAGAATTATATTTAAAAGAGACATAAGTGCTTGACATATTTTCATTAATACTCAAGCCTTCCGGCCTACTACAGTCAGTTATGGGCCTTAACTTCCCATTTGATTATAAAACCACGCCTAACGAGTGGACGCATTGAGGCTTAAACTGAGAAATCAATACTTTTCCCTCACCTAACTCCTTGTTCAACAAATTTGTCATTTCGTGATAGAATTATAATTTTTACATTCATAAGTACTTGTACAGTCATCATCGACTATTTTAAAACCATTAGAAAAACCATCTTTCAAAAATTTCACCTCGTTCACACCTAAATCGCCTATCAACTGATCATTATCAAGAAGCGGTAAAATACGGCAAACTTTAACTGTGAGACATTTTCACCAACGTGATAAATACATTTGCAAATACCATCAATACAATGCTTTGGACTAATAAAAACGTTTTCCTCAACGTTACCCGACGAAATAACGTCATTAACATGTGAAAGATAATCACAACCAACACGCATGCTAATACTTGCGTCATCAAACGAATCCAGGTTATCACCATGGGAACTACAGTCACCGATAACTAGATCAACGCTATTTTTAGCGCACATTACTTTGTTTCAAGTCACATTACTGTGTTTTTGTTTAGCGTTAGAACAATCGTAAGCTGCATGTGAATTACTCGAGCACAGATTACATTGGTGCCTGTACTTGCAGGACTTAAAAGTACATCCACCGGCAGACTTGTTATAGCTATAACAATAGCCCTCAATAGCCTTAGATTCACTTTTACTCTTTGATTTTCTGTTAGCAGAAGTGGCAATTGTACCTTCATATGAAAGAAAACGAATTATCTCCGCAGGGTTTACCTCTGAGAAAACATTTTCCCCTTCAACTCTCGCTTTATCTTTGATCGAACGATCATAACGGATCAAGGCCTCTGCCGTAAATAATTTGGATTCCGCTTTCTCAGCTATCAAGATCATATGTTTGACGAATCCTGAAACATTCTTCCCAGCATTCAACAATTTTTCTAATATCTTAGAATTTACAAGAATAAGTCGCTCAAAAGAGTTCAGTTTCTCCCCATCATTAAGGTAATGTTTCAAGTCAAAAACTGATTTTTTACCTCTTCTCTTTCTTTTGGTTCCTCTCGATGAGTCTCTCAAAGAAGTAGATATCTCGCTGTCGCTGGTATCAATTGAAGTATCATCACTAGAAAAATCATCTGTACCGCGTAGTTTAGCCTTGGGCCTAGACGAGCGACCAGTAGTCTTTTCCACCGCAGTCTTGATTTCCTTCTGCCTTATAACCTCGGTTATATCTCTCACTGCACTTGTAACATTCATCAATTTATCGACCGTAGAATTAAGCAGCTCCTCCATGCGATCTAACCGTCCACCTTCAGATGATTTTTTCTCTGGTCCCCGCTGGTCCATGGAGGTCCCGGTGGCCGCCCCGTCTGGTCGATAATCTCCCCCAAATTATCCACTGACGATTGTGGAGACTCTACTACTTGTAAAGCCGATTTGGGAGGAGGATTACCCGTAATCCTGGAGCTGCTCCTCTGGGTAGAGGAAGTACCAGACTTCCTATTTTTCCCCATCCTGACAAATGAAATTTTTCACAGAGTGAAAACCCTGTGTGGTCAGATAAACGGCTGAGGCGCAACTAACGCAACCGTTAAGAACAGTGATGCAACAGTGACGTAACCTGCACGCGACTGGTTACCACGCTACCAACTTGTTACTGGTAACCTAAGATACTATGCTAGCGACCACGCCTCTGCCTCAATTATATAGTTATATGAAATATAACCACACATAATTTGTTAGATTTCCGTTTCTAAAATACTTAAAATTTTACCTCCCAAATACGTTAAATTATGTATTTTTCATATAGTGTAAAAACGAAGATTTTCGTTCCTGAACTACGTGAATCTACGTAAATCTACATAAAATTACCACACGTTCTACAGACGTAAGTGAACCTTAACATTTCTGCGTTCTTTCTACGTAAAAACTTGCGTAAATTCTACCAAATAAATACGTAAATTTACGTTACTAGAAGGTATTTGTGGTTACTGGGATGTAAAGGGGATATATACGACCAGACTGGTCAGGTAATGAAAACCAGCCCGCATGGGGTCGATACCTGCCCAAATAAAGTATTAAATCAGGATGTGGATATTGTTACTGTAATTAAAGGACCAATAAAGTAACCCAAAAAAGTAAATAAAACGAGCCCCAGGGGTCTGTTTAGAAAACTCACACTTTATAAAACTGAATACTCACACCACTACCCCACGCCTTACGTTTTTATTGAAACCCAAGACAATAACAACCAACTTGGGAGGGGGGACGAATAAAACCCAGATCGTTGATCATATGTCTTTTTGTGTGTGTAGGAGGGAGGGAGCAAACCCCCTTTTGGTTCTTACCAAACTGCTGTGTGGGTGTTGGGTGTACAGGCCAGCCCCCTCCATTGAATTTCTCAGGAAATACAGGAAGGATATATATATATATATATATATATATATATATATATATATATATATATATATATATATTCACATAAAATCATGCACTCACATGTGAAGCTGGATTAACTGGTCGTCACCATTCGTTCCGCGAAGATCCTCACAGCTGTTGCACTGTCCCTACACATCGAGGGCGTGGCTCATGCTGAACCGGCGGTATGGCCTGTCAGGGGAGGGAGTGACTAAGGCCTTGGACCCACCTACGCCAATGCAAAATGCAGACCTCTCGATGCACCCCCGTGTGAGCCTGTTGGTGCGCATCGAAAGCCCAGTGGGTTCGTGCCTTTATGTAGTGGTCCCACCTGCGCGACCACTGGACCCCCAGTTCCTCCTGCGACCAGGTGAGCCACTAACAGCCCACTACTTTAATTCTGTCATTAGGTTAATTGGATCGATCATTGTCACGATGGTCAGGCCACCTGACGGCTCCTCTCAACTTTTGTGACGTCATTTCCCGCTCCCGTCACTGCTTCGGCGTTTGATTAAACTTCTACTTCGAGCATGTAGTACAGATATCACACACTACTCTGAGCAGGTTGCCCCAATCGTATCACACTAGTCTGAGTATGCAGCACAGTTATCTCACAGAGAGCATCTGGAATCTCACACAACTCCATCCAACATTAGGCTGAGTAGCTAGCCCTAGTGTTCTTTCATCTACCTAATACAGAGTCTACTTATATTTGGAATGCTGAATGATAAATACAGTATCACCATGGTTTATCTACATGGTTGTATTTTCCTTGTAGTTGAAACTATGCAATATTCTCGCAATTACTCTGCGTGATCTACGCAGAGAATACAACGGTGCATATAAAAATCAAGGTAATATTGTGTTTGTTAAGCAGGAAGCCCCAGTCTGAGCAGATAGCCGCAACTTTATTATCCACCGTATACAAAGCCCCCACAGTAAACCACTATCCATTGTATTAACTCTGTCAGATACCAAAACTGTGGTATACGTATTCAAACCTGTAGTATACGGCTTCAAAACCATAGTATATGGGAAATATAGGCCTATAGTCCTTTTGCTATAGAGCAAAGACATAGTTCCTATCGTTATACGCGTTAATATGGCAATTACTTGGTTTCATTTATTTGAAAAAATGGATAATAAATGCAACGTACGATGATTTTGTGGACTGGCGGCTCTGCAAGACACTCGAGTTTGACGTCACAATACACTCGCTAGGCTCGTGTATTGCTTCGCCTCAACCCCTCGCGGTTTACGGCCGCCTGTCTACAAAACCATCGATTATTGTCGATTTATCTCACACTAGTCTGAGCAGGGAGCTGGCAATGTTATCTGTCCCTCCCTTTCACAGCCAGGCAAGGTCTACAGTCTGAGCGAGCTGTACACGAAAATGCTCCTAGATTAAGAGACTGGCTTATCCCCCTCATCTTTTTGTTATCTATATAGACATAAATTTGCAATTCCAATACTCAAAATAAAAAGCGCACTCTAAGCACACGTTTTTCTCCTTTAATTTTGATATTTTCCCTCAGTGCCGGCCATGGCTTGGGATGCTAGGTCCCCCCAGAACATTGCGAAGGTTTCTCCTACAATATGACACGTTCTGATTACGTTTACCTCACATGTGCCCCGGGACGTTTACAGCTCGGTGTAAACACATCGCTGTAAACGTCCAAGTTCACGTGCTCGGATCCGGATAATTACGTTTACAGGAACATCGTTTTATCATATCAATGTCTATGTAAAGCGCAATTGATATCTTATTGTCGTTATAAGCTTCATAATTAAATTGGACCAGCTTCCATACAGCCCCCAGTGTGTACCACCCGTTCAAGTGCATCTTGTATATCAACCTACATTGTATTCACTTCTTTTTTTTATTAAAAATAGAAGTGAATAAAGCATTTAAATAACAATGATGTTGATAATAGTATTGCGACGTCATAGTTTTAATGTCGAAATATCAAATAATTTTAGAAATATTGAGTGAATCTGAATAATCTTTTAGAGGTATTTACAACATGTTATGATATTGTTTCCACTAAAATAATCAAATTGAAAAATATGACTGTATTAGAATCATGATTCCGTTATAAAACTATCATTATCAACTATCCTTAGACTTAATCAAATAATATATTTACGGCGATTTTATTTCTATATTGATACTAACTGATCCCAGAATTTCATAATTTTCCGCCAAATATTTCACCCACAAGAAATATTTTCTTAGTTTCGTCGTTACGTTAGTGTTAATCTGACAAGGCAGTACCTTACACTCACGTCTATTTGCGTCGTAACATGTGATAGAATAACCCTAACTGCTTGCTCAGTACTTCTTTAGGGAGGACACTTCACATGCCTTCCAAGCCCTTAGACTAATAATCAAACAAAATACGTGTAAGAGTGATAAATACAAACATATTCCAGATCAAATCGGAACAAAGTCATTCTCTATGGCAAGCACGTATCTCTGTAACTATTGAAGTTCACTCAAACACAAATGAAAATCTCTAAGCGTCGTGATTTTCGTTCTTAGAGTTTCAGATTTCACTTGTATCGTAACATATTCACGAGTGTGGGGAGCCTAAATTAATAAATGAGGTGAAATAACTTAATTGGACTCTTGTTTGGACTCGTGATGGCCTTCTCATATTACAGTGTACGATTCATCTGGCTATGTTTTTGTTCAGAACAAGGCTTTGATTAGATAACGTTTTAATCGTATTCACTTCGGCACTTCCTCTCTGTCTGGGAACAAAGCTATATTCCTTAGGGCAGATATTTTGCTCGTGACTAGTAATATATCGTTTGCGGGATGACAAAGAGTCGGGGAAATTCTCTCTGATGCTTGGGATAAATCTTTATGAGTGGACAAGTGCTGGTTGGAGTACAATTCTGCATGGCGTAATTGCATTCAGCAAGAGAATATTTCAGCTATGAAGGTATGGTGGTCAGAGACATTTAACATGATCTGAAGTTGTTGAATACATCTGTTGCCGAAAGGTAGTCGGGGTTATCCGAAGTTAATGAACAAGTAATATGGCGTTACCACCTATCGAATATGACCACCAATTGTGGCATTCAGCACGGCCGACCGCTTATGTGACACTTCTGGTGCAAAAATCGTTGTGGAAAGTGAAACGGTCAGCAATTAATTTTCCAACACTGTATAATAAGGCACCACCAACCGACGTTTTGTACCACCGACAAAAGGTATCTGTGTTGAAATAATTGCTGGCAGTGGTAGCTGAATCAACTTCAATGTCAATAATCAGTCGGCAAAGTACCTGATGTCATCAGAAAGCAGCATATTCGCTGACCACTCGTTGACCTATAATTGTTATCCCCTGTTCCACCTGACAACCATCTGACCAAAAGTGCCAGATCGTCGACCGGTGGGTGGTACCAATTGCAAATGCCATAATCGGGGGCCAAAATCGTCAGGTGGAAGGCCCGCATCAGACTCCATTTAGAGATAAGATATTAAAGTATTTTAATTGATGTGATAGAAAAAAGTATATTGATTAGGTCTCTTGCCTCAACTATAGGCTTTCAAACTTGTAAAAACATGTAAATTCAAAATTACAAAATGTTAGCATTGCGGCATTGCTTTTTTACAGCAATTCCCATTTGTATATGTTTCCAGCTATCATAATCCAGAATTGTTTGAAGGTAGCAATAGAACATCAGTATCATTTTTTAGTTTAGTTTATTGCATCTCTCATTGAGCCACAAAATGATAAAATTGCAATTTCCCTACACACCAATAGTTGAGCACTTACCTTCTTCAGATGGTTTTCCCATAGAAGTTAGCACTGTGACATTCATTTTTTTGCATTTCCTATTTGCTGATATATGAAACTTATATTAAATAGGGTAGAAGCACCCTGGTACCAGGATATAAACCCCGAAACCCACTGGACTTCCAATGCACACAAACACACCTTAAGGCCCGGACCCACTGATGTGATGCGATTGTCGCACGTCAATAAAAAGCCATAAACGGCTGCCATGGTTCATAAAAATTGGCGCCCCCATCGTATTACACACACTCGCCCCTATGGGGCCAGGCTTGCGCGCGTGTGCGATGCGACAGATCCGTCGCACCGCACAACTTGAAATGTTAATGATTTGTGGTGGATCCGTCACACAGGTACAGGGTGTGTGTCTCTGTGTGTCTGTGTCTGTGTTTGTGTGTCTGTGTGTGTCTGTGCGTATGGTGTCACAAGTGTTGAGATGATCACATCGCACCAGCGGGGCATCCCTGGGATTTTCTTGCAATTGAATGCGATAGATCTGTCGCAGTTGGTGCAATAAAATACCACCGATGGGCCGCTGATGGGTAATAAGGAGTGCGACAATCGCATGGCACCAATCGGGCAGGGCTTTTCTGATGCACTCTACAACTAATAATTGAATTGAATGAGCGTTATGGGCAGTCAACAGTGGTGTGTTGTGGAAGCTCCATCTAGGGCGCACTACAGTTCAACCGGCGGTCTACCACAGATCTAAGTTGTCTGCAAAATTGTACTGCGCTGCTTCATTTATCTCACATTCTCATTCTAATCTATCACATTTATTCTACCAAGGTCTATGACAGGTTTAGCCTTGTCACCGGGCAGTTTGGTCCCATTGTCGCAACCAAGGTGTATAAAATCCTGCTTTTCCAGCACCAGCTTGTTCAGTTCACCTTGGGACTCTGAAATGATAACATCATATGCAAGTCCAGCATGAAGACAACTTTGTGTTTACATGTCTCCTGGTGCATACTTAGCACCAGATCCACTAAGGCGACCAAGCGAATACGTCTGCGATCCATGCGACTGTGCGAATCCCATGCGATGATATTCAATATATTGACTATGTCCTTGCGAACGTCTGCGAACGTCTGCGAACGTCTGCGAACGTCTACGAACCCAAAGTCGCATGGGAAATCGCCTTAGTGGATCTGGCGCTTATCATAGTGTCTGTGTTGGCACGAAGAAGCCTGCCAGCAATAATAGACACTTGGCATAGTGCAGAAAGCATAGCAAATTGGAAGAAGTCGAAGAAGGAGATGGAGGAAGCCTCGTCTGAATTATAGGATTCCATTTCCCTGAGACAGGTTTCTCCCCTGCATTTTTCGGTAATAATTACTCCTAACGAGGTAGAGAATCTCATGAGATTTCGATTTTATAAATACAGTTTCAAATATATAGGCGCATGTTTGTGAGGAGCGAGGAACAGAATCTCATGAGAGTTTGAACTTTGTGAGCTACATGAATCCCATCGCGTGAATTCCACTTAAATACATGCGAATCAAATTCGATAATTTTCCTTGAGACTGGCCACAGGACCTTGTCATTAGATTTCTGTACCAAAAGGAGAATTATCTGAGACTAGGGGAAAGGCAATAACTACAACCATCTCAGGTACATTAGTCTGTTTCTGCTTAATATGCCCTGAAATCTATTTATGGCAGTCAACATTGGGAGGTGATAAGCGGTTAGTAACCCCAGTTGAGTAATACTCACTTTCAAAACATTCACAAATCTCGTGACTTGTCAACGTCTCGCGTGATCTGATGCTCCGCAGAGCCATCTGGTCGGCGTTTTACTTTTTCATTAACCAGACCGATGCCGGGCGTCCAGAGTGGGCGGGGTGTCTTGTGGTCTCGTCAGATAACCCAGCGTTTACACTATACGACTAGACACATAAAGACTGTAGATCGTCTCCCGAAAAATCGTCAGGTGGTTGTTCGATGACGCTACATCGACACTAAGAATTGTCCACCCAGGAAGGGTTTCTGGCGTTTACACTATACGATTAACAATCGTCCAAATGAGTCCCGTTTTTCAATGTGTAAATGTACTGATTAGTTCCTGTTTTTAGGTGGAGGCACATATATAATCGTCTGAGAATCAACCTCGCTGGAATCACAGCTGAATGCATGTACAGCAGAACCACGTGTAAGCAGCCACCCTTCGTTCCGTGGCAAAATGTCCGCTTTCGCGGGGTGCCCGCTCATATTCGCTGGTTAAAATAAACATTTAATAGAGGGATCCGTTCCGATCGAAGGTGTCCGTTAACGCGGGGTGTCCGCTCACGCAGGGTGGCCGTTAGGCAGGGTTCTACTATATTTACCATTATGAAATGGCAAGTGAAAAAGGGTTGAGTAAAAAAGTCGTCGTCATCGTCGCTGCAGAACACCCATTTTTGTCTGAAATGTGATTGTATAAAGCGTGGCGTGTATTGGCGATTAATCCAATCCGTTTTGAAATAGTCGGCAGCATAGAATCGTCGCCAGAATCCTCAAATGGTGCTATATTGCGTAATGTGACGACTGAATATCGTCAGCCTTTTGGGCGTTTACACTAGACGATTTCTTGTGGTCAACAACGCCAACACTGCCATTTAGTGGCTAATTCACTAAGCGAGTAACGATGCCCGTATGCCTAAGATTTGTATCATTACACTAATGTCAATTATATTCCCTGTTTCTTGTATACAGAATACTGACCATGTGCTACGTCTCCTATTTTTTTTTTTTTTTTTTTATTCATATAAAGGAAATTACAGTCACCCTCATTGGGCGTTTTTGACATAATTACATAACAAGACAGGAACAAAGACAAATACAGGACATAACAGGGAAGCAATAAAGTATCACTAGAATTTGAAATTTCTGCGGCTTTACCGTGACCATGCAGTACCACTCAACACCAGTCAGTTTGATTTTTCAATAGATAGTCTTTCATAAGTATTTTAAAGTAGGAATTGTCTTTCATCTTTTGGGCAGTAGTTGGCAATTTGTCCCAAATTTTGCTCCCTAAGTATAACGGAGATTGTCTGTATTTTTCCTTACGTGGTCTGTCCACTTCCAATACAACTTTTTCTTGTTGTCTTGTTATCCTGGTGGGTAATTTACAATGCGCAGGGTCATCTGACCACTGTCGCAACATGATCATATGATAAATCTGTACCTAGTTTACGTTTACTCGCCCGTTATCATTTGATTTACACCCAACCATTGACAGCCACTGTGAACCTACTAGTTATGTATTGGCAGGTCAAACGAGTCTACTCCAGCATAGATAAACGCCTTAAACCTTTAACAGAAGGAAGATGCCTCCAGGCACTCCCCTGGCTACAGCAGGAAGATGCCTCCAGGCATTCCCCTGGCTACAGCAGGAAGATGCCTCCAGGCGTTCCCCTGGCAATGGTAGGAAGATGCCTCCAGGCATCTTAGAGGCATCATTGATACTTACATACACAATTCAATAGATAAAAAGATAATTGTTTGATTTAAAAGAAAATTTGACAATTTATAAGAGCCATATTGACCTTTGATTTGCTAAAACGAAATATGATCAGTCACCAAGGTAAATTATTTAATCACATGCCACATCACATGACATTGCTATTTTAATAAAAAGGTGCCTGATATAGCAGGCCCGTTTGGGCAGGCAATGCCTGCCGTGTAATGCTGAACTGGGGAACTGGCTGCTGCTGAGAAAGGGTTAAAATTCGCAAAGTCGTCAGGTGGTGCTAAATTCAAGACTGGTCGCCTATGATCGTCTGGTGTAAACGCCAGGTTCCGTAGACCGTCTTCGTGACGAAAACCAGTTGTGTTACGCTGGTTACCGGTTTGGGGGAGGGGACGCTGGGTCTGGGATGTTGATGGCAGATTTTCAGCCTGCAATGATTTGTCGACACCGCCCACGTATGAGGAAATGCCGCCACATCGACCGCCACATTGGAAATTGGAAGAAGACTTAGTGCTGAGTTCGGCGTAAAACAGAGCCTCCTTAAAACTGATAAAACACCGATCCCAGCTACTTTCTGGCGGGTTGATGGAGGAGTTTATTGAAGAGAGGGCTGCAAAGTTACTAAGGTGACAGACATCAACTCCCTGTCCTGCATGTCCTGGAATTAAAGAGAATTATTTTCAGAACTATCAGGATACGTACAGGAACTGTATATGATTAGAAAGATTGAAACCACATACCTGACCAAGGTCTTGGTGAACATAAGATTACACGATTGAACTATAAAATTGATAGTTGATCAGGTAAAGGGCCAGTTCCATCTGGCCGAATTCTCATCCGAAATATGATTCTGACAGTGTCTGATGTATCATTCGGGTAAAAAATCGGTGTAATGGAACACCATGACCTGGTGAGTTGGGCGCCGTCGGCCGCCGTCGGCCGCTATTGGTACCGTGTTCTATTTGTCCGACGCTCGCCGATACTAGTACACTCGTATACCGCTAGGTTTTTACTGGTGGTGTACTCTGGTGTGCAATTGCAACAACTGTGACCTTGACTCCTGGTTTGTTTACACAAAGTTATCATTCGAAGGTAGGTGTGCTTTAGGTGTGAATAAAGGTTGTGTATTATGGATAAATTTTCTCCGTTCGTTTAACCTCGAAAAAGGTTTGCGTTGGGAGAAAACAACAAGCGCGAATTCCAGTTCGCCTACCCGTACACTCTCTACATTGTGGTCGTAAATGCGATAGGGGCAGCACCGAAACGCCTAGTCTTACCCTGTATAAAGGTTGTGTATTATGATTATCTTTTTTTTTAAAAGGATTCCTACTGTTATCAAGTTATATTACAGTCTACAGGGCAAGAACTGCGGAAATAGCGGGGGTTGCGATCGGGTAAAGTCAGAGATTTCTAATATTATAGAAATAATAATAATAATAATAATAATAATAATAATAATAATAATAATAATAATAATAATATCGGCTGGGTCTCAGGATCGGAACAGATGATACAAGATACTGCCAGGGTGACTTTTTCATTCACCAATAATAAGCAAAAGATTGTTGCCGATTCTGCCAGGACCAAGCGGACGATCATGATATTAGTGTCGGCTAGATGGAACAGAACAATCCAATTAATGACATTGTCTTAAAAGTCCAGCTCTATTAGATAATGACCATAACTCGTCGAAGGCATTTGGTAAATTTTATTACCGATAAATGGAAGCATGACAGAACGGTATCACACAGTATAAAATACATGCCCAGAATGAACGAAGGACTCAAACTGGTATAAACGGTATAATGACAGAAAATTTGATAGTTCATAGTTCATAGTAGAAAACTGTGGGGTGGGTGGGAGGAAAATGTTCAAAGGAGTCTTTGATGAGCGTGCGGCATGACGTCACAACGGCCTCGATACGCTAGATGGCGCTGTATCCGGGAAGCGCGGAATGCGTCTCGTAAGCGCTAGGTGGCGCCACTCCATTCTCCTCGATGTCCATTAAACCTCCTCAGTCGGTCACAATGACCATAACTCGTCGAAGGCATTTGGTAAATTTTATTACCGATAAATGGAAGCATGACAGAACGGTATCACACAGTATAAAATACATGCCCAGACACAGTGTCCGACGTGGACCAGGCGGCCGAGGAGGGACTGGAGCTGGTGGCGAGAAATGCGTGAGAGCGCCCCCCCCCCGACTCGCGGCACACCTCCAGGACATCTGCGAGCTTGCCAGGAGGAATGGAGACAGTGGCCGCGTATATGTCCAATACGAAACCCAACCAGGTGAGGCGACGGGTGGGGGGCTGGCACTTCTCTGCGGCCAGTTGCAGGCCCAGATGGTCGGCTAACCACAGGAAGTGGTCGTACGCCTCCTGAGTGGCGCCTTTCCCTGCGGCAACGCCCGCAAAATCTTCCAGATATGCGAGACAATGCCGTGCACGAGAGCGCATCATGTAGACAACCCCGTTCGATGTGTGCTGACACGCGTTGGAGGAGGTGCGGCAACCAAACGGGGGGCATCGCTCCACGTAGAAAGACCCCCCTACACGGAAGCACAATAGAGGGGCGTCGACGGGGTCGATCCGTAGTTGGCGGTACGCCCTGGAGAGGTCTGCCGACCAGACGTGAGCCGCAGGGCCTACCGTGAGAATCTCCTCGATCAAGTCCCCCACTCCGGGGAGAGTGTATGCGGCGGGAGACCCCAGGTAGGACCCAGGAGCTATGGCGTCGTTGACAGCCTGACCATGTGGGAACGATAAATCCAGGATGACACGAACCCCCTCGCCTCCCTGCTTAGGACAAGTGAGAAGCGGGGAGACTTGAGTCCACTGGACGGAAGGTGGACGAGGGGCCCCGTCAGGCCCCCGAGGAGAAGCTCTTTTTCGGTGAAAGCGGCAAGGGCGGCACCCTGTGACCTCCCAGATGCATCGTTGTTGAAGGTGGAGAGGGGCCAGCGTGCCTGGTTGAAGCTAATCGGCCAGCCGTAGCGAAGGAAATCGCACAGCTCGTTGTCGTGGTAGTGCGTGAGGAGAGTGGCCCAACGGTCGACCTGTAGGCCCGACGGAACCTCGCGGCGAGCAGCTCGGTAGCTGTAGTCCCCACCTGCTCGTATAGCCTCGTAAAGCGCCGCCTCCGCGGGGAAGCGCTCGCGGAACTCGTCCGAGGGGGGGGGGGGCGCCAGACTACGGCGGCAGAGGCGTCAGGTGGACTTGCCTGGGGGGGTTGTCCGCCGCGCCCCCCGGGAGACGCTCCCCATGCCGGGGCGAGCTAAGATGAGTTGTTGGTGGCGGCAGGTCGTCCCCCTGCCTGCCCGCGAAAGGGCGTACTAGAAGCGTGACTGCCGCCGGCAGCCTCGTGCCGAGCCCGTATGCGGCAATCCACGAAGCTGTGAGCATGGTGAGCGCCAAAGTTGTCAAAACAGTACGAGCAACAGTGAACAACAGTACCCCCGCTCGTGGAGTGAGGGGGGGTGACAGCGCAGCCCCCTTCGCTGTTGTACAATTTGCAGGGGGGGTGAGCTGGAGAGGCGCCCGGCGATTTGTTTTTCTTCTTTGCCGCTGGTGCCTCCACCGCGCGGCAAACCCGGGAACTTTCAGAACGGGAAATCGCCGTGCGTAGATGTTGGATTTGCTCGGATTCCTCCCATCCCCTGGCGAAACGACCCTCCGCCACACGTATGAAAATTTCCTCGCTCCACCGGCGAACGGCTGTAAAGTCATAATCGAGGCAATCCTCTGCAACCTCCCTGAGGTGGGACAGGATATAGGGTTTGACGGTAGGGGGCACCGCCGCATCGTCCATGATGCGGAGGATCCCCCATATGTGTTCCTGGAGATTAACAGTCCCCAAATTCATATGGTCTTTACGGCTGGGGAGTAGCACGTAGTGGCACGGGATAATAAATTTACCTCTGTTTGGCCGTAGTACATGAGCCGTAGATTGAAGTAATAACCGCACTTGGTCGTCGATGGATTGGTCCTGATACGAGATGCCTAGGCTGGGAGCGTCCCTTGGTATCCAGGGGTGCGATAACATGGATGCTGCGAAACCGTCACTTGCAGCCGTTGGGGCAGCACTCACCGTTGTAGCTGGCCGATGTAAATCGAATCCCCTCATCTGCGGGCCCGTAGGCGTCGATGGCGTAGCTTGTTGCACTGTCATCGCAGAATCGTTTGCAGGCCTAGGGGGCGAGGCTGCCGCCTGGGTCCTAGAGGCTGCCGCCTGAGTGAAGGCCATTAGAACCGATTTCATAGTCCGCATTTCGCGACTCAAATCTTCGATTTTCTTGTCCATTTTTACGGTCTTATTTTCTCCTGCCGATGTCTTTTTCACGATTTTCTGGGTCTTGCCCGCGGCAGCTTTCTTCGGAGGCATCTTCAGGCGTCGCAGATGCGCGAAAACTAAACTTGTCGGTGAAATAGCAGGATCACATAAAAATGTTCAAAGGAGTCTTTGATGAGTGTGCGGCATGACGTCACAACGGCCGCGATACGCTAGATGGCGCTGTATCCGGGAAGCGCGGAACGCGTCTCGTAAGCGCTAGGTGGCGCCACTCCGTTCTCCTCGGATGTCCATTAAACCTCCTCAGTCGGTCACAATTCAACGCTTTAGTGCAAAAACCTTCTTATATAAGAATATTTCACATTTTTCATTTAAGTATAATGTTTTGTTGTTTGTTTGTTTTTTACAAAGTTATTCATAGTTCTTACCGCTGAGAAACCATTGTGAAATTGGCTATTGATAACTGATCTAAATATATGATATAACATGCGAGTGCCGTGTCTGTTATTGTACCAAGACAATGTGCGAATCAAAGCCTCTAGTAATCAAATAAAGTTTGCACACATAAATTAATCTATCGACTCTGTCTGGAGATATCATAGCCTCTAAACACATACTGCAAGAGGTGTCGTAAAACAGTTGCGATGTGCTCTTAGCAAGCGAGCAAATATCGCAGGGCAGTAACTGCAAAGCAACTAGTGACAACAAAAGACTCATGAAAGGTTCCCCTAAGACTTAACAAATGATTTTATAACGAATGCTTGTGACTATAGGGACCCAAAGTGAACCCGCTAAAACAGCAGATACCCGTGCTCAAAACACCACTCCCAGAGGCCAGTGAGATCGAGGCTTAGTGCTGAAGCTTTGGGGGTTCGAGGCTATAATTTTTTTGGGGGTCTCGTTTGTCACTATTGAAGTATAATTTACTACTTTCGTCTCTGAATATGTCTGTCTCGAAGCTATATACGGTGACAGTTGTTAAGTGTATCAAAAATATGGATTTAAAATATTGGAAAATGATGTACTATTATACACTATAATTATATAATTCCGGCCAGGTCCATGTTACCTAACAACGGTATCCCAGTTCGTTACTATAGACTCTCGGGTTGCCATGTACCCGCCGCGTGCGGCTACGTCACCGGGTTCTTTTCCTGGGTCAGTTGCGCCCATCAACCTGTAGGTATAAGACGTTTCCTTGTGTTGGGAAATAGTTTTAATTTTGAAAAATGGGCAGAAGGAAAGGGTCTGCGGCCCAATCCGCCCAGGGTGGCAACTTGAGGATATCGGGTGGGTCTTCTGCTGTTAATGCTGTTCCGGAGGTTCAGCAGTCACAAAATCCTGTGATAACAGCAGATACCATCGACCAGACGGGGGCTGCACTCGGGACCGGGATAGAGACTACCGGGATGGATGGACAGCGCCTGGACCGATTGGAGAAGATACTGGAAACGACTCTACAGAAACTCGTGGATGTTTCTTCAAAAGTGGAGGAAATTGGAGCTAAAACGGTATCAGAGACTATCGTCGACGATAATTTCAAGTCATCAAAGCCAGCTCGTCGCTCTCGTGATCTTTTAAAAAATGTATCCAGCAGAGACAATCACTTTTCGGCTACGAGCAGTAGTGATACTTGTTCGTCGAGAATCGCTTCTATGGATTCCAGGAAAAAGAAAAAAGGTAGAAAAACAATTTTCGATGCCAAAAACTATCTAAATGAAGGTGACAAATTGGTTACTTACGAAAGACTGATCCTTGTTAATGCCATGATTTTAGAAAAACTTTTAGGCCTTGGAAAAGATGTGACAGGTTTTGTAAAACATGTAATCCTTATTGCGGAAAAAGCGGATTCTAAGCTTTTCACAGCAGAAGCATTGATAAGATACGACAAAGCTATCAAAGAAAAGGCTAAGATTGAGGGTTTGAGGGTTTTTTCGGAGGTTAATCCATCAGAAATTATTAGATTCCTATCGTACGAGGGAACTGTGGCAGCCTCAGTCACGAAGAAATCTAAACCTAAGACTGAGAGCAAGGGCCTAGATGGGTTTTGTTTTAGTTTTAATAAAACCGCTGGGGGCTGCACTTTTAAAGCGTGCAAATACAAACACCAATGTAGTACTTGTTCAAGCTATAGTCACGCCACCTATGATTGCAGTAATGCGAAGGCCAAGCCTATGGCAAGTAAATGAAATCAGGCCTCGAGCGGTTTGAGCGATAGCGATGGATTTGAAGGCGTTCATATTGTTGACGCTGGTAACTATGGTGACGCTCGCGCTCGATTTGAACCAGGGGCCAGCCGTGCTAACACTAACACTGCTACAAAGTTAGTGTATGATGTAAACACTGGTGCCTTAACGAATGATTCGTTTATTTTTGATATGGAATCCTCAAATGACTGCATTAGGGGCGTGTGTGAGTGCACACATTACATCGGAGAAAATAGGTCACAACTGAAAATATGTAGGTTAATCCCCGTTCTAGATAATGACCTGATCTGTGGCAATATGAGTATCGATAGTAGGCTATACTTGAAGAAGGGTTTTACTGATGGTTTCAAGATAGTGGACGACAGTTGTAGCTCTGCATACTATTGTGAAAATTATTCATCCATAACGGAGGGAGACTTCCAGAGTGAAATGACAAATTTGTTAGAGACCGAACTATTTGAAGGAAAAGTTAAGGAGGTTTGCTGTAGGCCTCAATGTGTTCACGCACTAGGAGCAGTACCCAAGTCTAACGGTCGCCTACGCCCTATCACAGACTGTAGCAGACCAGATGATGTTTGTATAAATGAATTCATGAAGGAAACGTATATACCCTTCAAATATAATTCGATATCAGACGTATGCGATAATCTAATCGGCAATGAGTATTTGTCAGTGGTTGATATCAGAGCGGCCTATAGGTCGATAAACGTTTTCCCTGAACATACAAAATTCCAGGGGTTCTTCTGGGATTCAGGTACTGGTGGTAAATGGTATGAGGATTGCCGATTATGCTTTGGGTTGAAGTGCGCACCGAATATTTTCAATGCAGTTTCTGATTTTATCGTTGAGTGTGTTAAAATGAAGGGGGTTGATAGGATAGTAAATTATCTTGATGACTTTCTTATTATCGGTAATAATGAGGAAGACTGTTTGAGAGGTAGGGATACTCTGGTAGAAGTCCTAGAGTACTTTGGTTTCGTGGTGGCCTTAGAGAAAGTTACTATTCCCAGCAAAATCTGTACTTTTTTGGGCATCGAAATTAATATAGATGAAATGACAATCTCCCTTCCCGTTGAGAAACTAGTGAAACTAGAGGACGAAATAAATAGAGTTTTTTCTCAAAATTTCGTTACCAAAAAGGACCTTGAAAAACTTGGTGGACTCATTTGTTTTTGCTCCCACGTTGTCAGGGGGGGGGGAGAACATTTAGCAGGCGCCTGTTCGATCTTTGCTCCGATACTCCTAGGGGAAAAAGAGTGAGTTTGAGCAACGAACTCGTTGAGGACTTGTCCTGGTGGAAGAAACTTGTTAGAGTATTTAACGGAAAAAGTATTATCTTGAAAGATTGTGGTCTAGTCCCGATAGTCACTGACTCCTCATTTACTGGTTTCGGCGCATGGTGCGGTAAGGATTTTGTCCTAGGTACTTGGGATAATGAGATTGTTTTTGATTCTGATTGTAGTCACCAGGTGTCGCCACCTGGTTTCGATGTATTGACCAGGAATATCAATGTTTTGGAGTTGTGGCCGGTGGTGGTAGGGGTGAAACGTTGGTCAAACTATTTAAAAAATCGGAGAATTCACATTTGGACTGATAACATGCAAGTTTTGGCCATGCTGAACACTGGCAGGAGCAGGAATCGCACATGCATGGAATGGCTTAGGGAACTCTTCTGGATAAGTTTTCTCTTTAACTTTGAGTTTTTCGCCAGTTATATCCCTTCAAAAGAAAATGTCCTAGCAGATCAATTGTCCCGGGTATCCCAACCCGGTTATTCAGCGTTGTGTATGGAACAACTATCAAAAATGGATATGTGTTGTACTTCCAGCCCCCAGTTTGATCGATCTAGAGTCGAGACAGTCGTTTCTTCAGAAATCTGCGATTTCGGAAAATACTCGGAAAACCAGGCAGGGCCAGATAAAATGCTACTCGAGATTTTGTGAGTCTTATACAATTACTCCTTTCCCAGCAACTCCTAGAAGTTGTTCCTTATTTGTGTCTTTCTTGTCTGAAAAAATGAAACCAGTTTCTATCAAGAATTACTTGTCTGCAGTGAACTTTCAACAGAAATCTTTAGGTTTCACCCCCTTAGTGGGCGACTTTATGGTTTCCCAGACAGTTAAAGGTATTGAAAGGTTGTTCTCCACTCCAGTGGTCGAAAAATATCCTCTAACCCCCGAGGATCTACTGGGTATTTTCAAATTCCTGGACTTATCAGTCTACAATGACTTGGTGTTTTGGTCTGCCCTTGTCTTGGGGTTCAGGGCACTATTAAGGATTTCACATTTGGTAGACTCTAATCATACTCTCCGAGTTTCTGATGTTTCTTTTCCGGATGGAAATTTATTTTTGACTATTCGGTCCTCTAAAACCTCCCAGTTTGGGAAAGTTCCAGTTTCAACTTATCTGGGAAAAATTCAGGGCTCTCCTTTGTGTCCAGTACCAAATATTAGGCAGATGTTAGCCTCTAGGGTATCCTTCCCTCGCCAGTACCTGTTTCTGGAAGAATCCCAAGGGAAATTGTATAAACTGAATTATCAGAGTTTTAATTCAAAACTGAAATTTTTGGCTTCAAAAATCGGCCTAGATGAGTCACGTGTCTCCACACATTCAATCAGACACGGTGGGGCCACCTTTCTTTCCAGAGTGGGATTATCCCTGAATGATATCCAGAAGCGAGGACACTGGAAGTCAAAGGTGGTCGAGAATTATATTCATGATACTGTATCTGTGATTCTTGATAAAGACTTATCTGTATCGAATTTTCTTAAGGAATTGTCTTAATGATGTAAGTCAATTGTTATTGGCGGGTGGTTGGCTGGTGTTGTCTATATTTCCGCCAAACCAATTTCCTGTGTCATGTTATTTATCACTATTTATTACAGACCGTTAGCCGTAACTTATGTACTATTATACACTATAATTATATAATTCCGGCCAGGTCCATGTTACCTAACAATGGTATCCCGGTTCGTTACTATAGACTCTCGGGTTGCCATGTACCCGCCGCGTGCGGCTACGTCACCGGGTTCTTTTCCTGGGTCAGTTGCGCCCTTCAACCTGTAGGTATAAGACGTTTCCTTGTGTTGGGAAATAGTTTTAATTTTTACTTAATAAACCTGGTGTTGTCTATATTTCCGCCAAACCAATTTCCTGTGTCATGTTATTTATCACTATTTATTACAGACCGTTAGCCGTAACTTATATATATATATATAATAGAGTACCGAGCGCCTATATCCGGAAATTACATTTTATGAGCGCGTATCTGCGATGTCTACTTGGTTCCCTATAGTAATTATAACGTCTGACTGGGTCATTTGATGCAATGCTTTTGACGCAACAGAATCAATGCATTAAAGGTCCTCTATAAAACTTCTTTTTGTCCGTATAGCTTTCAAGTACTTGGGTATACTGCTTGATGTGATGTATGTATTAAGAATATCACAGGGTGCCTCCTAACAGGTCCTTGCTCTAGATAGTGGTCAAGGACCAACTGTTTGCACTGCCACCCCCAGTGTTTGAACGGTCTCCTATCTTCGTTTGGTCTGCCCCCCCCCCCCCCGATTGGGTATATAAGGAAGCAAATTTCCAATCAGAGCTCACTTGGAACCCAGTCACTGAAGCGTCAACATCTCCAAGCTGGTGGCAGTCCTACCATTACAGTAAGGAGACTTGAAGACCATAGGACACTAGGCTACAGGGGCCTTCACTGAGGATTGGCTTTTCCCATGGGCTGCTATCACCCCATCACTGGAGGAACAGAGACTGATGACTACTACCACTATATGCCACTGCTTTTGGATCATATATATATATGTCCACCAGTTAAAGAGACATTTGGCAATAACTAAAGGTCATAGACTGTGAGTACTGCTAAATCAAAGAGGACTTGTATCATATGAACACTACAGAAGTGAATATGATTTTGTATGTTGAATTGTTATGTAACTATATACTTTGTTATAATATATGTTATAAATACATATCTGTGTATGGTTATCTGCCTCCTTGGAATAGAAGATATCTAAATTCTCTTTTCTGTCCCTGGGTTAGCTAGTCTATAAGATTAGGCCTTAGCTACTGTACATCACATTGACAATACCTAAATCTTGCGACTCCACTTGCAAGACTTAGTCAAAACAACTTGCAAGTGCTAAGATATTCCAGGTAGGAGATATAAGGCCTTATGTAACACAAAAAGTTGCGATGACTGTATAGGCCCGTTTCCATTGACGGATGCAAACGGTGTAGATTTTCTGTGTTCTCCTAATAGCTAATTTCCATTTTGCATTAGCAGTGCTAAATGTCCGTCGGTGATTGTTACTATAGATTGTAATCAATGGTAATGGGTTATTAGGAGAACTAAAAGGTCTACACCGTTTTCTTTAGCCAATGGAAACGGGCTTTATACCAGGCAGATCGTTAATCGAGTGCTGTACTTATCTTTACGATGGCTTGCAGCAACGTGAAGTATACAAGTTGCAAAAGCTCCAAAGCCGTGCACTAGGACTTGTGACCCGAACCTTTGATATTAAGACACAGGTTGAAAAACTCTATCAGGTTTGGATACAGAAAAGATGAAGGACAGGAGGGACATACTGTTACTCTTGATTATGTTTAAATTTCCAAGGATCCAACACTGCTTGAACAAAGACGTCTGTACAACAAGAACGATCTGAAAGCTAAATTCTTAGTGTTAGTTCAAAAGTGAAACCTAAAAGAAGTAACCTATACTATCGGGGCACCGAGATATTGAATGACTTGACGCTATAAAAGTCAACTTCAATACACTAAAAAGTGAACGTGTTATGTAGTAAATTATAACACAAAATGGAGCTTATTAACTCCTCGCTGCATGCGTGGGCAGAGTACACTCAGATGAAAAGAAGTTACCCATTTAATAAGTCTAACACAGTGTTTCTTATTATTATTCAGTTGAAACACACTATTGATACTTCTAAATTTCTTTAAGCAGAAAACTGTCGTTCTATAAACATATTTTTTCTGGACCTGTTGTAAATTGAAATTAACTTCCTAACGAAAGGTCATGCATTGTTCCCCATACGCTATGATGGTTTTACTTTTTCCAAATTATAAGTACTTATGTAGCTCGAAAATTATAAATGTTGATTCTCGTATGTTTTCTCCTGGAATCAAAATGTTATGGCGTACATCATTTTATATCCCTCTTGTTTATTCTTTGTTCCTCCTAAAACTGCGATCCTGTGTTATCCAGTGATGCAATGATAACCAGCTATAAGTCGCCAAATTACTAATATTATAATTGTTCCCATTATGAAACAATTGCCTGAAACCCTCAGTAAGACAAGCTCTGCTCTGAAGTATTTTCTGAGAGGTTGCACTGCTTTATCATTCTCAGGTGTTTTCCTTACGAGTTATTATGGGTGTGGTTTACGACCACTAATAAACAATGGGTAGTGATTTGCTGTTGCCCCATACATTTTCAATGGGGACTTCGTAACCAATGAGTAAGAAAAACCTAAAAAAGAATTTATTCAAAAGACGAAAACAATTCTGGGGACTTCTGAACAACATCTGGGACCCATAGGTATTGCCAACTTTAATACAATTTCATTTTACAGAACCAAATTAGCAAAGAAATTTACAGATACATTGGAAATAAGAGTATTGGCATAAACAACATCGATATAGATAATGTGCTTAGATGCTGTGAAACAGATAGGATCGAAATTGGAGAGACTATTAAGTCTTTAGATAATAATATTAGTATTCAAAATTTTAATTCCACACAAATAAAGAAAATTCTAATATTAGGTATTGATATAGTACAGTTATCATAGTGAATACAATATTGGGGAGAAACGAGCTTTTAAAGGGGACTTCGAACCACACTATACCCATGGAAGGTGACCTAAAGTAACCAGCCCAATCGAAGCTTGTCACAGTATTATCATCGTTATCAGAAGTCGAGGAAAAGGTCATCAATAATATAACTTTGGAAGAAATTGTAGACAATACTCTAATTACCGAAAAACAGAAAGAATGTATGACCAGTATTAGATCAACTAGTCATGGATATTCACTTTATTAAGAAATGTATATGCTACTTTGGGTAATAATTTGATAGCACTACCAATTATCCTTGACTTGATATGCAAAAGGCCTTCGATAACGTAGAAGACATTATACATTTAGGAAAATTCAAAGAAATATAAAAGATACTAAAGAAAGTGAAGAGTAATAGTACAACTACCAGGGTTACCGTTATATATGTAGGCGTTTATGTATAGAACCGACGTTTCGGCTATAACGACTATTACTTTTTCAAGGTAAAAGATAATTATTTTAACCTGTTGAAGAGTTGCAGAACTGCGAGCACTCAGTAGACAGACTTCAGCAGTGTCCTATCGGATATAATAACGGTTGATAATGGGGTATCCCAGAGGTCCATATTGGAACCCATCCTGTTCTTAATTTCTATGAATAATTGGGAATTAATAATGTATGAAGATGACCTCATACTATACTTATCCTGTAAAACTATCAGGAAATAGTTAAATGATTAAGGATGATATGAAGATTGGAAATGAAAAAAAAAACGAAAAATTTTAAGTTATAAAACATCTAAGATATTATGGTTCTGCAAAAGAATGAAACAAGAAGAAAAACCTAAAAAAACCTTTTTGAAAAAAGCGTGAAGATGTTAAATGAATAAGATATCTAGACGTTATCATAGACAATAAAATATAAATTTGAGCAGCATTCTCTGCTATTACGAGAAGTCCGATAGGGATTATATAGTTTTTCTAATACGAGCATTTTTTTAAACAAAGAGTAGTTTTTAAAAAAGCACAAACTGTGTAAATCAGCCTTTGAGCCTTGTACAAAAATACGAGATCCGGGACAAAATTTTACATGTTAAACTCATACAATGGTGGACACAAAACTAGTATAACCTACTTCGTATAACGAATCATATGACTAAAATTGGAAAAAAAAAAAAAAAAAAAAAAAAACTTCCGAAAAGATATAGGAAACAGCATATTCTATAGGTAATGGTTATTGGAAAAATCTAAGTGTTGAATTACAAAACGTAGATAGAGAGGATCTATTTGAAAATACAGTGAACACAGAGATTCTATAGGTTGTGAGCAATGAATTGTAGAACCAACAACTGTATTAGGAAGATGACCATCAGACTCTTTTTATGGTGTATAGATGTTAGACTGTCTCTGTTGTATATTGTCTTTGATTGTACAAGTCTATACATGTACGACTGCATTGTGACGAACAATCTGTATTAAACGATTACAGGCAATAGTATCCAATATGATGTTATAATCTCCTTGACAATGTCATACCTTCAGTATCGAACTTCAGCTTATAGTCCTAAATGTTCTGTTTCTTTCAGTCTGTATTAATGAACTTCGTTCCTGCAGTTGTTCGTTCCAGTTCCTGTTTGGTGGATATAGTCAAGTATTCCAATGTTCCTGGTTGAATGTTATTATAGTACCCCACACTTTCCTTGTTCTCACCACTGAGAGATTAGTTACACATCGGTCTGTATGCAACTCACAGAACTGAGAATCTTCATGTATAATATTTAATGTAAGTGACTCCACCTTCACAGGTCGAAGCCTCCAGCACCCAACCTTACTCCAGCAGGAGCAAGTTTTGCTCTCCTAGCTCTTACTCCTAGCACCAGTCTCTCTCGCTCTCTGCCGTCTCTAGCCTCTGCACCTGGTCACATGACCGGCCATACCCTTATACAGATGAGCGTTCTAGAAGCTTCCTTCTATTAATATTCTGTTAGCCACATCCATGTATTTACATCATTTCTTTATTCGTTGTTAATTATTAGGACTATTCAGGATCACATAATTTCAGTCAAGCGCGTAGTGCAGTTCTTTTGCCAAACTGTAACCCATCTGCCAGCCCAGGAGAGCACTCGTGACATGACGTCACCCCAGCCTCCTCGCTAACATGCCTCTAAAGTTTTTACGTGAGCATTCATTCCAGTTTTGGGGCAGTTTCCCTTGGTCCTAGCAAGTCTATGATGTGTCTAAGAGCCCCTTGTGGCTCAGTCCTACTGGAATGAAGGCTCTCGAGGCGTCATTCCAGCTGTACTAGACAAAGTCGGGATGATTTCGCTGAGATTCAGGTGGCCGGCCCCCGGGATGCCTTCACGTTCCCTGCGGCGCCTTCACGTTCCCTGCGACGCCTTCATGTCCCCTGCTGTGCCTTCACGTTCCCTATGGCGCCTTCACGTTCCCTGCGACGCCTTCACGTCCCCTGCAGCGCCTTCCAGTCCCCTGTGGTGCCTTCACGTCCCCTGCGACTCCTTCACGTCCCCTGCGGCGCCTTCACGTCCCCTGCGACTCCTTCACGTCCCCTGCGGCGCCTTCACGTCCCCTGCGACTCCTTCACGTCCCCTGCGGCGCCTTTACGTTCCCTGCGGGGCCTACACGTCCCCTGCGACTCCTTCACGTCCCCTGCGACGCCTTCACGTTCCCTGCGGGGCCTTCACGTCCCCTGCGACTCCTTCACGTCCCCTGCGACTCCTTCACGTTCCCTGTGAGGCCTTCACGTTCCCTGCGGCGCCTTCAGGTCCCCTATGGCGCCTTCACGTGTCTCTCCAAAATCCTGTAAGCAGTAGCTGAAACTCTCTCAAGTTTGACATACATGTATATCATCTCACCTACTGTTCACAACAGTCGTTCACCATCAGCGAAATGGCTAAATTTCTCTCAAATGTTTCAGACACTCCCGCATTATGTAAGTCATTGTGACGAACGTCTGAGTGATAATGGCAGGCACACAGGAGGCTTCCACTGAGTTGCCACCTGATGGCTCTTTTGCCGGACTCTCCCCACATCTGACGGCTCAGGTGAGCACTCGTGGTGTGACGTCAACGCGGCCTCCTTGCTGACATGCCTCTAAAGTTTTTACCTCCCACTATCCCTATAACAAAAAAGAAAGAAAAATACCAGGCTGGCGTGTACTTCATCTCACCTCCTGTTCACAACTGGTTGCAGTCGTTTACCATCACCAGAATGACTGAATAAATGCCTCTCAAATTTCCAAGCCACTCCCGCGTTGTGTAAGTCACTATGGAGTAGCACTCAGTCAGGGCGCTGCAGTGTGAGGCCGGCCGCTCTCCAAGCGTATCCTCTGTTAAACGCCCGATTGCCGAATAGCAGAGACTATGATTACAAGAGTGACGTTTATTTACATATTTTTGCGCATGCACAATGGGCACATCCTCCGCGTTGCTTCCGGTTATATTTCGACTCGACTCAAGTGTTGTTTGTGTTGTTCCAAAATCCATTACAGGAGAAGGGTTCATTTAATGATGATGATGCGTTGGTGGTCAAATGAGCCCGCTCATAGAAATAACACCGAACTCCCAACACGAAGGCAACAAAAGATTATCATCAAAACAGATGCTCCGAAAAATGAAAAATACAGAAAATCCCCCTTGTATCTTTGCACCATGGTCTGGGATCTACTACCCAGAAGCCTACAAAACATTACTGATATCCCCTACTTCAAAGTACAAGTAAAAACATTTTTACTCAGTAGACCAGACCAGCTGACTTAAGTGAAAGAATGGCTGCAACCGTCCATGCCATACCACAACCTGTATTCTCCTGTATGTCTTGTATATGTTTGTCTGTCATGTATTGACTACATGGAAGAACGCCCAATTTCGGGTGAATTGTATACATGTCTTTATCCTGAATAAAAAATTAGCAAAAATGTAACAACTATTAGTGCGCAATGGCTAAATATTGAGGTATCTAAGTTGGGGCATTCACATAATACCGTTTAAATAGCTGAAATTACCGTTAAATAGCTTAAGTCACCGTTCTCGGTCATTTGATAAAAAAAATGACCTGGAACGGCCACCCGTACGGGCTCAGTAACCAATAAACGCAAATCAACATACTTGAGAGGACATTGGGGTATGTGGCCCCCTAAAATATTTGCTAGTGCTCCGCCTGGAAATTCTGTAAACATACTTCTTCTATTTTACTTATAACGTTTATAGTTGCGATGATATACAAGAACCGGCCAGTTTCACAAGGTAAATAACGTATTGATACCATAATACCTGTATTGCCGGTAAATGATACAGAGCTACGACACTTTGACTTTACATGGGTTTCTTTAAGCACAACACCTTACTGAAGCATCATTGAATCAATCAACCTTGTACCTCAACGTTACTATTTACCTGTACATATGTTGTTATTGTCTTTGCATGACATGAAGAACGGAAATGTATGGATTACCAAATATTGTGTCTGGGAATACATTGAAACCAGCCCTTGGGTTGAGTATACCCCAGCTTAAATAAATGTTTAAGAAAATACCTATGTAGAGCCCACAGAGGGTACATACTGTGATGTATGCTATCTTATCTTAGCCTGGTATAAACGTCCATAGGCTCAGCATTACGAACTGGTTCTCAACAGGCTTGCGAGAACGTTAACTCGTTCTCAACGGGTGATAAAGAGATAAATATTTTCAGGCTAAGATAACATCAGATACATATTCATGCTTGGTCTGTGTCCTCGTTCGCTATCAAGTTTGAAGTGCGCAGTAATATGAACCAGGCGATAGCCGAGTGAATATTCTGAAGAACTCCAAACGAGATAATGAACAGGGACTCAGACTCATCAATTTCTTTCTTAACTCTTTCTGTCCGAGCCTGATTGGAGAGTACAGGCACTATAGGACAAGGCATAATACCTCTATAAACTCCATGGGGACGAGACTATGGTGTCTGTTTGTGGTATGGGCGTCACTTAGCAACCTTTAGATACCAGTTACTAAAGTTATTTATCGAATACCCACAGAGTATAATGATGAACATGGTATTTTTTTATTAATTGTGAAAAAATTGTGTAAATCTAATCATTATTTCTCATAAAACATAACGTTTGTGATGATGACACATAAACATAAATATATTTTTAAACAATGCCTGGAGGCATTCCTCGTCCCCTGGGTGGGAATGCCTCCAGGCATTCCTCGTCCCCTGCATGGGAATGCCTCCAGGCATTGCTCGGATTGAAAGAGTTAATATTGTATTATGTAAAGCCTATATCAAATAACAGATCTTATTGTATTGATTTGCATTTGTGACACAGGTTTCAGATCAAAGCTCAGTTTCTTGAACCGAAATATTGAGTTTAACTCTCTTCACATACATGAATATTTAAGATGCATTTTACAAAAAAAATCAAGTAAAACAAAGAGAACCCAGTCGAGGGAATAACTCTTTAATTTACTGCGTTACTGTAGATTCTGCCGTCGTCTCGAAGTTTCCAAGTTTCCGTTACAGAACGATAGTCAGTTGTGATAGTAAGTGATAACATGATTTGTTTTATGCTATGTTCATCTATGTACATAGGAAGAGTGAAGCCGAAAGCTGCTCTGAGTGAAATAGAGACACATACGCTGAAACCTAGGCCGCTAAACTCAGAAACTAATATCGTTAATTTACATTACTTCAGTAATGAAGACAGAAGGAAGATCAAGAGTTTCCCTGTTTTCATATTCCTGCCGATTCATTTGGCTTGAATATTTATTGAATAGAGTCGTAATTAATGTGCCTCCGTCATGCATCTAGTGAACAAAGGATTCTCGTGAGTTGTTCAAAAACACACTCCTAACAACAGCAGACATGTTGGGATGACAGAGACGCCTGGCAGGAGATATGGGCATGCCGACCACTAATACATTCCGTTAAAAGAGTATCGCCACAAAACCGCATTGTATTGTGTCGAAAAACTAGATATAACTGTGTACATTCAGGTCTAGGCGTGTAGCTGATTTCTTTTCGTAAAGGTAGACATGTGCTTCATAGTCCCGGTACTTCTCCCACATTTTTTTTTTTTTTTTTTATTTCTCGTATATTCAATAGGTTTTCCGGTAGTCTCCCATTTGGCATGATACTAAGAGAAAACGTGGTTACTGAGTCCGTAGGGATGGCTGCTCTAGGTCTTTTGTCTCATATAAGTATGTTATGGGACAAAAAACCAAGAATGGCATACATATACATGTTCTGGCATACATATACATGTTCTGACACCATCATTTTACTTACGAAGTACACTACGGGCACAGTTCACAGCGAGCATTGACTACGGCTGCCCTAAGAATATTTACACTGCACCTCTATATAGTAGAAGTACTTATACAGAATACAGGTATTAGACATCTAACTTGACGTGAAGTTGACATGCATTAGAACACATTTGAAAACTGAGTATAGCTTCACATTTGTCATTCCTGATCGAGGCACAGCTTCACGTTTGTCGTGATACAGATTAACTACGTTTTACAACACCAGCGGGTTACATCCCACTAACACCATAGACCTCCTCTTATAAGTGAACTTCATATGGATGGCGAGCTCTTGCAATCTAAAAATTTGGTGTAGAAAGAGAAATAAAGTTTGACATTTATCCCACATGGAATATGTGTGTACATTGGTTAAGTGATGATTCGCCTGAGCAGCTAAAACTTACCGAAATGGAGATCGGGCTGGATCAGGGAAAATCGGGAATAATTGTATAAGCATAGCTGGTGCTGGCAGTGCGCACTTTTTTCCGGTAATTTCGGGTACTGATAAGATTTATCGTGCGAGTACATTCACCTTATAAAAAAAAATTCCACAGATTGACGGAAAACAAAAATCCATCAACAAATGCAGAAAGGCACAAAACGCCATTCAGCAGACGGAGAGAATGCTTTTACCAAAACATTCACCTTATAAAATGTTCTTTGATACATTCCAAAGAGACTAGAATACTCCCTGGTTAATGGGTTTACCCCTCCCGACTTTGGCTTTGCAGGAGGCACATTCCCTGAACACTGTATAAGGCCGACAGCTTACAGCCATGATAGTGTAAGACAGCATGGTTACATGTTGTTCGACAATCTTTGCCATATTTATTGAATACCCAAGCTTTGTTCTCCAAGGAATACGTAAACATTGTACAGACTATTTTACAAGATGTATCCCCCCTCCACCACTGTCTAGTGCATATATACATCGCAGCCAATCACTGGGCAGCTTACAATAGTCCGATTGGTACGGCACAGAGTAAAGACATAGGTCTGTGATGGTCTAAGAGAGCAAGGCAGATATTGGTCAGCGCCACTGGGTGGTGAAGGGAATAACATGGTTCGTTGTTCTATTTATAGCATCAGTTTGACAAGATCTGATTGGTTTTCGACAAATACGCACTAGACAGCCCTTCTACAACCCAATAATCCTCTTTGCACTATAACATCTACAGTCTAACGTATATCACTTAGAGTTTACATATGGATATGGCAATATAAAGTTATTATACCATTTGTTATCATATACGACAAACAAAGACAGAGTTTGTTCCGGCTCATATACACATATTGTACGCATTTGTGCGAAGTTGTTGGGTATTAATATTATTTTGTGAGATACTCAGCAGGGGTATTTTTAAATGACAGTCATCGTCATGCCACAGACCGAACACATAACATGGCAATGGGATATAGGCAGGTTAGTGCATAGTCTGTTTGCCTATCATTATGTCATACACCGATGTGCAAGGGACTTGAAAATTAGAATACATCCAAAACCGTTTTCCTTTATATTGATTAGATTAAATGTTATTGTGCTCTGTATTATTTCTGCGTAATCAGATCTGGAGATACTCCCCCATGTGTAAAGGTGGGTGTCCACTGAGCTCCCGACACACTACGACACACTGCGACAAGCTTTCCGACAAGCCTTACGACACAGAATCAAACGTTTTGGGTTTTTGTCGTAGCAGTGGACACACCGTTCCGATACGGCTTCAGACACACTGCGACACACTCCGACATGGCTACGACACAGCGCCCGTGTCGTAGCCATGTCGTAGCCCTTCCGACAAGATTAAACATGTTCAATTTATCGTAGAGGTCGGCTTGTGTCGTAGTGTGTCGGAAGCTTTCTGTACTATGTAACATCTATGAACCGCCCCCCCCCCCCACACACACGTGCGCCTTTATAAACTGTTATAATATCATATATACAACATTTTACCCTCTGTTATATAGGGATATGCATTACGAATGGTCCATTGAACATATTCAGAAACATGATAAACACTTTTAATAATCATATACTTTTAAAATCATAATCCAGGTCTGAGATACATGATTATAGATATTTGTTCGGATATCTAATACTATTGATAAAAGACATCAATTCACTGCGTTTTTCTTTTCGAAAATTGAAGAAAAACATATTTTTCAGTATATTTCCTATATAAATTAAGTCCCTCAAGGGAGCCGTTTGTGTCGGAGTGTGTCGGTACCGTGGCAACCTTTCTTTTCCCGCCAAACGACACACTCCGACAAGGCTCTACGACACACTCCGACACACTCCGACAGAGCCCTTCCGACAGGGATTTTCTTTGTCGTAGTGTGTCGTAAGCCTTGTCGGAGTGTGTCGGAAGCAGTGGGTACCCACCTTTAAGCTGTCAAACTGACTTATCAGGAGCGGTGAATATTCAACATGTTCAAGCCTCGATGAACATTTGTCTAGAAGTGTGGTGATGGAAACCATTTTGAATTTCATCTATCATTTCATTTGTCCAGGCATTTCTTTATCCAATCATTCATCCAACCATCTATTCGTTCATTTGGCTAGATAGTCATTTATATTTATTCATCTGTTTATCTATTTAGTCATTTTGTTTTTTGGGGTTTTTTTAATCAAAGTTTATTTAACGACAACAGTACATTCACTCGTTACCAAGCGATCTTCCATGTATGTGTCACATATAACGGGAAAGGAAGCACAATATATACAGGTACAGGACAGGTACAGTCACATTTGCTCAGTCAATCACTCCATGGCCCTTTTCTACAGTATATCATCATCATTATTTTCGACCTACCTATTTCACAAGTTTACATCAATAACCGTATGCAGGACTTCCTTTACTTTCATTTTAAATTTATCAGCCTTATCAATTTCTTGTATAGTCATTTATATTTATTCATCTGTCTATCTATTTAGTCATTTAGTTATCTGAGGGTTAATAAGAACTACCCAGTGAAAAATATATACCAACTTACTCTATCCATACATCACCCCCCCCCCTTCTGCCAATATTAGTTATTCAACACTTGTCATCTGCCAGTGTGCATCTGTCATTTGCCACCTGCCACCCACTAGCTGCTGCTTATCTCATGCTTCAAATTCCTACCACTTACTTTCTTTCAGCTGTCAACTTTCTTACCCATGGGTTACAAAGTCCCCATTGAAAATATGATTTGATGCTTCTTTGAAATCATGACTACAGAAGTTGTGTATGGAGAACAGTCCCAGCTAGGCGCCCTTTACCGAACATGGGCGTTGGGAGGAACTACATATTTTATCGAATTTCTAGGAATCGAAAATGGACCTTCCATGTTATTTTAATGACCATGGGTAAGAAATACAACAATCGATGTTTTTGAACGTTCGGCTCTGTAAACCACTCTAGGCTGATGTTGTAATGCACTCACTATCGCTCGTGTATTAATATGCGTCAACCTCTAGTTAGAGCGTGCTCGTACGCCTATATACATTGCCTATAAAAGGTTAGAATGGTCACATACACTTTCAGCGTGCTGAGAAAAAATCTATCCCTTCACTATCTGCGTGCTATTCGACGTGCTATTGGATAAGGAGCGGGGTGCCAGTGTCTGAGGAGTTTAGAGTCATGCCCAGCTGACCATGACCAATCCCTCAAGACCGATATACATCATTGACACACTGGTGTGTGATATGTTTAGGTCCTAGACTCAGGCAGTTAGGTAAATGGCAAGTTGATTGGGTGCAAGTGGGTTACAGAAAACGAGCCATAAACTGAATGTCACCCAAACTTTTTAGTTGTTATCTGTTGAAATTCCACGCTCATTCATCGATGATGAACATACCATTTGCTCCTAGTGGTTTATGACCGCCAGTCGAAAAATCATCGAGTATGGTGTATATCATCAGCCGTCAGATAGCCATCTCCCATTCTGGATGTCTCAAACTGCTTGCAATCTGTTTCCAGCTAATACCTATATGGTTCCCTTCAGACAGACGTCAACGCTTCAGGTACTGAACACCACTTGTCATCCTCTGACCGTCTTCCACCTAACATTCACCACCTGCCACCTACCACCCAACAGCAGCAACCCGCCACCCGCCACCTGCTGCCCGATATCTTCCACCCGCCGCCGGATTTACGTCACTATATATATTACTGCCCTTTACCTGCCACCCCTTCGTCGAAATAAGCGGAGTGCATAGTAGTAGTCAGAGCTTAGTAAATGGTGGTTTGCGGCAGGCTGCTAAGGCCGGAGGTGGGCGGTTGGCGGCGGGCGGCGCGAGACGGGCGGGAGGACGCCAAGGGCAAGCGGCCCATGGGACGGTGGACGGCTACACGTAGGCGTCGGTGGTTGCCAGCAGGTGGTGAGAGGCCGGTCGTAGCCTGGTGTAGTAGTGACACAGATCAGCCAGGTTCATTCTTGCTAACAGTAGTGGTACTGACACTTTTTAATAAAATCTTTCGGGTCAAGGGAACCCCCTCTGTGCGTCTATTCGTTGATGACGTCAGTGGAACTCATTTGCATAATGTGTTACAAGGTGGGTGGGGCAGAGAGTTGTGGGCGGGCGAGATCGATAGTGGGGTGTTTGTTATGGATGTACTGTAACGGAATGGGTGAGAGAATGGGTGAGAGTATGGGTGAGAGTATGGGTCAGGTAAAGGGTTAGCACGAGAGACAGAGGGTAGCAAATATGGGGCAAAGAAAAGCTGTCTGGAACGGCGTGAAGAGGCAAGTATCAATGTAAGACTGGTTTTACTAAGTTCAGTGTATGCTTTGAATCGGGCCCGGTCACTGAAAAAAGTATTCACATGGTCAACCATGGGCATCTGTGCAGCATCTGTACGGCGTCTGTATCGAACACGTTTATCGAAGCACTAGCGCATCCCCGTGAACGCCGCAGAGACGCTGAGAGAACGCCGGAAGGACGCGGTCAGGACACTGCACAGCCGTGGGACGCATGCAGTCGCTAACTCCACCGCTGCTGCCGGCTTTCAGCGGGAGTCCCGCCGCGAGCGCTGTGGGTGGCCACCTGGACTTAGAGGGAGCCACCGTCCAACGGCAAGACGCGCGTGCGCATGCGCGGCGTTTCTCTCCGGCGTCTCCTTGGCGTCTATAAAGTGGCCGGTGTCTTCCGGAACGTTCAGACATCGCGGTGGCCGGCGGTGGTGAACACGACGAGAGCACACAGACTACAAGAGGCGCCATGAACTTCCACCTGGCCGTCACGCTGCTGGGCATTGCCCTCCTGGAGGCGGCGACGCTGGCCGCCGAGGAGAACGCCCCCGGTGACGCCGAGAAGCGGCGCGGTTGGGGAAAACGCGCCGCCGACGAGTTAGAGAAACGCCGTGGTTGGGGGAAACGTGCCGGCGGCTCAGACAACGACGTCGTCGGCGCCGGCGACGATGGCACGGCCGATCTGGAGAAGCGGCGCGGCTGGGGAAAGCGCGACCCCCTGGACGCCCTGGCTGACTCCAGTGAGATGGACAAACGCCGTGGGTGGGGAAAACGCTCCGGAACAGAAGCGGACGTAGATATGGACAAACGTCGTGGCTGGGGAAAGCGCTCCGACGCCGAGATTGACTCGGACATGGACAAGCGCCGTGGTTGGGGAAAACGCGCCATGGACGACTCAGAGCTCGACAAGCGGCGTGGTTGGGGAAAGCGTGCCGTCGACCTATTCGAAGAGGAGGTTGACAAACGCCGGGGCTGGGGAAAGCGCTCTGACGGCGAAACAGACTTTGAGATGGACAAACGTCGCGGCTGGGGGAAGAGGGACTTTGATGACGAGTTCGAGAATGATATGGACAAACGGCGTGGTTGGGGAAAGCGGTCTAGTTTTGATGAAGATGATATCATGGGGGATACAGACAAACGACGAGGCTGGGGCAAACGGGGATGGGGCAAGAGAGACGGCCAAGAAATTGAGGTGGACGAGCGCGGCTGGGGCAAGCGCGGCTGGGGCAAGCGCGGCTGGGGCAAGAGAAGTCTTGACACTGCATGCAAAGCTCTCAGTGAAAAGGTCGTCGCATATACCAAACTGGCCATACAAGTAAGTAATAGTTACTCTTATTCATGCATGTATGCATATGTACCACCCTCATATACCATCAGTAGTTTGGTGTCTAGTTATTTATCAAATGTTCTCAAACATTTATAGCTTTCTTTCAGATGGTAAATTTCTTTTAGATAACAATACGCCAGGTCTAGCACAGACTCTAGACACATTGACCTAAGGATTTGAAAATAATTTATTTCAGATTGTCCCCAAGTGTCAATAGGGAGTTCATAAACTATATCTAAATCCCTGCAGGTACCTATAGATATCTATAGTGTTCTTTTGATTTGCTTCAGTTGTTATTGCTTTGATTAATTATTTGTCATGAAGATAACAGGAGGATTTCTCAAGTTTATATCTTGCCTGACTGATGACGTTAGTATACATGTAAACCTGCCGATAACCATTGTGGTCCTGTGATACATGCACAGTTGATATATCCATGAGTTGACGCAAGTATATTGAAAAGAATGAAGGTAGTCATTCTGCAACTTTCGAGGCCATATTTTTGGAATCAAGAGGTGCTTTTGCCAACATGTCTTGGAAAAATGCCAATGAAGGAATGCACGTTTTACTATGTCATGAATCAGTAATCAGCATAATCAGAAAATCTATTAAGGTATGAAATAACATGTAGAGTGATCCTCTTTTCCATTGTTTTCATGAAACCTTTTGAAACAATGCTGAAAAGAACTTTTTAAGATATAATAAATGCTGACGACATAGCCTGGTAAATATGCTGTGTATCTGATTCGGTTAAAGTCCCCGTGTGATCGAGATTTATCTTGCTAACTGAACCCGGAAAAGGTCTTGTTTCCAGGCTCGAAAAATTCTAAGCTACTTTCTTAGCTTGGGGACATTCATATAGAGATGAACCTAGTCTTTTTGGGGATCTATTTTTAAATATTCAATGTAATCCGAATCGTTTCAGGCGAAAGGCAGGAAGAAGGCTTATGTTTGTCATTAACATTTCTCTTTATTTGCAAGCTGTACAGGATTAATCAAAGACAATAAAAGTTCGTCGGTTGCGTTCTCTGTTACATCTTGTCGTACAGAATGCTTGTATTCTGTACCTAATATTCACAAAATGTATCATATGTTATATGCAATAACTATGTTTGCTTACTTGAGGCATTATTTAGTAGATGCTATTCCATAGTTACAATATTGTCATATTGTACACATAGAGTGTTAGGCCTGTTGCATATCTCAATGGACAAGCATAATGTAAAATGTGTCCATATGGTACCTGATGGTTTACATCTTTTCACGTACAAATGATAAGAATATAAAGTAGTTGTAAAGTGTTGTATATTTATAAGCCGTATTCCATAAGCTGTATTCCATATGGCAGACTTCCTTTTGTTGTGCACATGATGCGTGTTGTCATTATAGGGAAGTATCAGGGAAGGCAGGGTACTATCATATCCTCATACAATACATTGTATACCTACAATTATCAAACCGTTTAGAAATAGTGTACTCTGGCCATTTCTATTTTATTTGTCCAAAGGGCAAGTGGGCGAGGCTTGATTAATTGTATTAGCTATAGTATAATACAGCAGTGGCACGTTCCTCCTCCGGAGCAACACTTCCATCAGAAGTTCCGTATAGCAGTTCATACCGAACCTGCATGGGATATGCGAGGCCCAGCTAGTAGAACAGAGCCCGGACGGGTCGAATTCCCCTGCACGAAATTACCCAGAGCAGGTCTTTATATACTAGCAGTCTTTGCATACTTTGCAAAGGAACACTAGCCCAGCCTCGTATTATATCTGGCGCTTCTTTAAGAATGGACAGGCATACTATGTTGTACAAAAATACAGTGTAGCAACAAATAGACCCTGCCCGGAGAGAGGTTTGAGAAGACATAGCTTTTATGTCATTTTCCACATTATCTTTCCAGTGTGTGCTTCTTTTGTTATTAACGATTTTATTTGCAAGGCACAAGAAATGAATATTCTAAAAGGGGTCTTTGTTCTCAGCGTAAAGTGTTCTCAATGTTTAATACAGTCTAAAACAAGAAAACCTAGGTAAAATTAATCAGTCCGAGTATTGAAGATACATCTCTATATGCGCATGCGCGCTCATTATTGGCGTTGGCATGTTACCAAATTGTCCACCTGGTGGGAATCGTAGTAATTAGAACTGTCATGTCAGTGACCCCTAAGTCGGAGTTGACCAATCAAAGGGCGACTCTCGCGGGAAACAGAGGGGAGGGCGAGATGAAGTGGTTGTTGGTCGCCCCCTCCAACCATTAGTCGTGTAATTGCTACAGGTGTTACTATAGAGATCCCCCTGGCACGAGGCGTTCGACGGAGGTGTATAGCCACAGGTAAAACTGGTTCCTGCCACTGATTGTCTCTTCGTCGGATAGAGTAGGGTGGGGGTAGGAGGTAAGATGGGGGCGTTGGAGGAGCGTCAGGGGCATATTTTCATATACCCGCGGGCGAATGTCTCACTTTTACTGGACAGGAGTATAAATTACGAGTGACGAAAAGTATCACCTTCCGTCCCTCCGTACCACATGACCACTGTCAGTCTCATATCAGAAAATAAACAAATAAAATGGCGGACAATTCCTTATTCAAAGTTTAACTTACCATATACGAAAGCCAACACTACCCACGCACCCGAAATTACCGTTAAATTAACAAACATTCAGCTTTGTAAATTATGCATGGTCTTTACAGACACTGTCACACTAGAATATAGGGACAAAACGCCCCGCCAAACGTCCGCTTGAATTCGAAGCAAAAGTTACTCTATGACGTCATCGTTGTCGCTCTCTCTACCAGCATGTCTTTCGTGGCGCCTGCGCTTATGGTAAGCGCGGGCGCCACGAAAGATCTGCCTAGAGATTGAGCCCGCTAATTCACGATTGATCCGCTAGGTGGTAGCGCATGGTGAGTGAATGGCAGGGTGTGACATTCATTGACTAAGGGGTTAGTTCAGAGTTTGAATGAAGATGGAATCTTGAGTAACAAAATGACATTTTGAACGAATATCGGTATATGATGATAAAGAGATACAGTGAGTGTTACTGAATTCCATCAAGAACAGATTCCATTCAGACACACTAACTATGTCTCTATATATTACCATATATCTATGATCGAATTGCTTTCAAAGTACTACCCGCTTCTGGACGTATTTTATGAAATATTTCGTCTTCTTTTAACTTACGTTCCTCAGTAACGTAGAGAAACGGAGGTATCGCGAGATTAGTGTTAAAGAAAATTAATGGCGGCAACTTGTCGATTCGAGCGTTAAATGTCACGAAACAAAAGCCCAGCACTACGGACTTATCGTAAATGAGTTCAAATAGATTAGACAGTCATCATCGTAAATGCATGCACATTAAAGACAAAATTCTTCAGTAGAATAGAACTGGCTTGTCAACTAAGGCCGCTTACTTTGCCGCCGCCGCCGCAGTGATTCGCGCTGTCACGTCGAAAGATCGGGGATAGTGAAACTGTTATGCTAGTAGGTTGATGACAATTGAATCGATAACTCTGCAATTTTTTCCAAACCCGGTACGTGAAAAGACGCCACTTGCACTTGCCCCACCTTACCTGAAGTATCAAATGAGCTATGTGATTTCAAATTACCAATAATGCTGTCCGATTTGCTATTTGAAAGAGTTGAGTTCTTCAATAATGAATCACTTCTCTTCTACTATTGGTTAGTAATACGTTATCAGTCGATGATAAGGCGGATTTTGTTATCACATCTTAAACTATTCCTATTATATATACATGTATAGAACGAAAGGTAACTTGATGATATTGGCTATTCCATGCACTTCTTACAGATGACATCCTACATATAGAAACCTCACTACTTTGACATATATACATAATATTGACTGGTTTCAGATGCAAGCGGCCGTATGCTCCGAGGAGTTGACGAGTAGTAATATCCGAGCGTATGCGAGGATATTGCGGAGAGTCAACTCCGAGGAGCATATAACCGCTTGTATCTGAAACCAGTCTATATTATATTTATTATCCACCTTTTCTGGACAAGTGGCATGTCAATATCAGTTCGTTTTAGTTATGCACTATTTTTCCATACGCACTATTTTTCCATATGCGCCACCCGGAACATACAACATATCCATATGCGTCGGGTACGTCCATAGAAACTCCCTATGTGTTTTTTATGGACACTTTGTATTAGGTGGATAATAAACGCCAAGACTAAAAGCCAAGTAGTAACGCAGGCAACTAATGATGGTGTTTGAGTCGACCGATTGTGAACCGCATTGTCTGAGATCGGGTACAAATAAACATGTCATTTAACAGAGTGTGTCTCCTGGGGACTCCACTTGTACACCAGTGATGATTCTTTAATTGGGGAAAAGGATATCGGTAATTGCCGGATATGATTTAATTAGCTGAGGCAGGATATGGCCAATAAACAGATGACGTTTAAAATTTGTGCATCACTACGGTTTACGTCTGAAAAAAAACTACAATCGCCAGGCAGTACATGTACTTTCAGTCTTATGTCAGTTATTGTCTTGTCACAAGTGCTATGAGGTAGCTGTCAGCAGCTGTCTTGCTACAAGTGCTATGAGGTAGCTGTCAGCGGTTGTTGAGAGTGCTCTGGGATAATTGTCAGTATATTCTTGATTACTGTGAGTGACAGCTGCCGGCCGTTTTCTGGTTGTCAGTGATATGAGACAGTTGTCAGCAATAGTTCTGTTTCAATGATCCAGCCTAGTGTAGATCTGATAAAACGAGACCAGATAAATATCTTGTAGCAGATGCAGCCTTCAGTTGTTTGTCGTGTAACTTTGAGACATATCAATGCTCAAGATCCTTCGATTTTAGTAGCAAACAAAAAAAACTCCCTGGTTTAGACCCAGAATGGACCCAGACCTGCTACAGACCACATTACTCCGTTTGTATCTGTTCAACCTAGAGACACAGTAACATTGAGTTTTTAGCTAAGGATCTTAAGATATTCGTGCCCTAAGTTCTGCCTCACCTGATGTTATCTTTATAATAATATTTGTTTGCTTTGCATCTACTTAGATTCAACATTAATCGAAATGGTCTACATCATACCCCTGTGTTAAGCTATAATCTTGTTTACATCATGCCAATCGCCAATCTCCTATCACTATGACACTTAGTGTTTTATGTGTTACTATCTCGTTACAAATACATGTAGGTGATAGGAGGCTTCTCAAACGAGACAATCCCTCTGTGTTAGTTGTGGCTTTGTTACGATAAGAAGGAGCTTAATGACCGCCTTAATGGCAGCGAACACAACCATCCTGAGCCCATCCTAAGACGTGAGTGCCCTTCACAGAATCCCGTCAATCGCCCACAAATCATTGCCAAACGCAAAAATGCCGCGAGCTGCCAATTTGCTTCTGTGTTTTTGTAGTCCCGGCTCAGCGGAAGGATACGAGCTGAAGCCGTAGTCCGAGTGGCCTATCCGCCCGTCTCTGTCACTATTAAAGCCAAAACAAAGCCTACAGTCAGTACCGACTCTAGGTTCAGGTTCTTCTCTCTGTTAATGGCGCTCTGTGATGTTAAGATTGTCATGGTATATATGCAGAGACGATTAGAGATATATCATGTCTGAATTGACCACACAAGAAAACCTGTTAAAGAAACGGGTATGATTTGATAAATAGAGGAAAATCACGGACTTTGCCTTTCATGGAAATCGACGGGAAATGATTGGTATTGACATACCACAGTATGCTTACTACCCCGAACCAAAATCAGCCTTACTTTGAGTTCCATTAATCAAGTCGCCTCTCAGAATTTCCCCAATGTCGTTCCCTTTTTACCCTACTCTAAGGGCTGTTTCATTCCTGTCATATTACATAACCCGCCATTTATAACATGTTAAATATTCACATACGGAACAATTCTAGGGGCCAAACATAATAGGAAGAAAATATTGTTTTTTGATTGCATCTCAATGTCTTACATCTTACTACGCACCTCGGTCAGACAGAAACCACACACCTAACAAAGCACCGCACTGTTTAATATACTGTATAATAGAAATGAAGTTTTTCTTTAATTGCCCCATCTTAAGTTATGAATCTTGTACTGAATTGCAACTACGACCAAGTCTTTCCTGACAGGTCTCTTTAAACTATAGCTGTCATCTATGTAAATAGCTCCTTCGTTGCTTTTAATTGGTTTGATAGATTTCCGGGTTTTTTTCTGTCCGCTTGAGAAGATTATTTCTTTGTTAGCTAAGTGACACTTAACAAATGTACCTCATTGTGGTATGAATTAAGCAGCCAATTAAGACCACATCGCTGAGCTTGAGTTGTCCTGTAATGAAATTATCATACCAGATTCATTGACTTAATGAACCGCAAGGCTTCTAAGCGGCAATATAAAAAACGACAGCGGATCTTGTGAAAGCTACTGAAATCGCATGGTACTGGATGTTTGAATTGGTCGGTCTAAAAGCCATTTTTCCACTGGTCGACTATTCGCAACCGATCTGAAACCGATCTGCGATTCGCAATAGATCGGTGAATGGAAAGAGGCATGCAGAGAATTGTTTACCGATTAATTGTACATAGATTATGCAATAAAGTCACGACCGACTGACTTAGTCAAAGCCCGACAGAATCAAAGGGGATTGAAATCGTTGGTGATAGTCATTGAGTTTGGAGGACTATTCCGTCAGTGTGGACCTGCCAAACGTGGCAGAAACAAGGCGCACACTGCACCCTCACTGATTCTTAGATCCCGATGTGCAGTCATTGGCCACCACCGACCGACTTTCAGGGGAACTCAATTAATCGGTGCCGTTTTCGTCGGACAGTGGAAAATGGCTTTATGGGAGTAGGTAAAAGCAGTGAGCTGAGGTTGGAGTGGGACTGGCATAAGGTGGTAGACAGATGGCAGTGGGAGAGGATGATAACCAGCTGTTGGTTAGATTAGGGTTCCCATCAGGAAGCAGGGGGCATGGTGAAAAATATAGGAGATCAGCAATATACCGCGCAGTTAGTTACTGGAATGCTTTTAAAGTAGAAATACAACGATAAGGCACAATAGAAGCCTTCGGGAATAATATTAAGAAATGATTACTTACTGGGCCATTATGAATAGGCACTATGCATTGCCGTAAAACTATAAAACTGTATATGACAATGTACTGTTCATTTCTTTGACGACCAACGATATTCATCCTTAAATGTATCATCACGTATACATGCCCTGTATATAACCATCATATCGTATCTTGTACATTCCAAGATACAAACTGTCGTATTGTAATTATGTTTATACAAACTTGATCGACATTTGTTGGAAAAGCAATGTCACCTCGAGCTCATTCATGCAAATAAAGATCTTCAAAAGAGACCCGTCAGACTGGGTATCTAAAAAAACGCGGCAAAGCATTATTAATTCATCACAATACATTTCTACCATCAGGTAGATCTTCCAATGTAAATTTTACTGTTCTATTTTAAATTATATTACTCTGCGAAGCATTCACAATTTCATATTGGCCCAAGAGTAGTCTACCCACTAATAGGCCTTATTTTACTACACATAACGTACCTTATTCTCCACCTCGTATAACTGATCATTTTACCAAAGAAAATGAGGTACTGTCCACAAGGCGGGTGAGAGCGGGTACCCCTGTCCCAAAAGCCCACCTTGTCCTGACATGTCCACTTCTACTTCATCAGATACGGCGGTGCTTATAGTTGTCAGGGCGATCGAGACGGAGAGGACCACCGTCCTTGTGTTGGACATTTGTTTGGCTACTGGCTGACACAACCAGATAATCGCCATTCCTAGATGAGGTGTAGCCTTCGGTAGTCAGCAACAGGCCGTCAGAGAGATGAAGTTTTAAGTAGACATTCTGCACATCTCCCGATCTGTCTTATCCATAATTTACCAAGATCTTAATATCTGTCTTATCCATAATTTGCCAAGATCTTAATATCTGCAGCGAGACATAATCGCCCATCTGTCTTATCTATATATTGCTAGAACTTGCATCTGCATCACAACATGACCTGCTTTCTACATATCTGCAACCTCTGGTTCGTCCAGCCATCTGTATCACTCACCTATGCACGAATAGTTGGTCATTTGCAATTCTCAATAAATCCATTCACCAGTCCACCAGCTACAGTCACGTTAAGCTAGCCATCCCCAACTCCACGCAAATTATCATTTCCTTGATTTTCTTTTACCTCTCTGATTTTAACCACCATGTCACCATCTATATTGTTCGTTTATCATTGGCTTGTCATCTACTCTCCTATGTGTATTATCCTTCTGAGATGCTTGCCGTCCCTCAGCATCATCCTTCCTTAACATATATACTCCATTTCTTCATTCCTTTCCTTCCTTCGTTGAATATCCAACGGTTTCCGTGGCAATGTTCGTAGCCGTTTTTCGTATACGAATATTCAGTATTACGTGACATGATACGTGTAAAAATGTTTTCATTGATGACGTTGTATAGAAACTGAGCACGGTCACAGATTGGCTTCTGTCTATCAATGAACCTGCTTGAACAGCTTACCATTTGCGAATTGCAGGCAATCCGGTCGTAAATCAATGTGTTCCATGTCTACTATCTTGCTACAATTTGCTGCTCTCTCCCAAATTCAGCATGCGTTTCCTGAAAGGGTACATCCAGTTGACCATCTATAAATATTTCTCTCCCAATGGCTATTGATGCCAAGATCGTTGGGGGGAGTCGATCTGATTGGTCGGTACTTATATTTGGTGGATGCAGTGTCTCCCAGACTGTAGGGGAGTGGGCTGTGTCAATCAACTGGGGAGGTCAGTCCTGAGGCACTGACCATAAGGTGTTATGTGGTAGTCGACGTTAGTGGGGAGGGGGCATACAATTTTAATCTCAGCTATTAATCAGTGGTGCTATGGGGTTTCTTAAGGTCCCTTAGGTGAAGTAGTTCTTGCTGCTTTCCAGTGGTTGTCAGAAGATTTTCCTTCCTGAAAATAAGTCGTTTCCTATCAACAGAGAAAACCTCTCAGCTCTGCCTCAGATCTTCATATCTGATTCAACACATCTTAATTCATAATGTGTGAAATTAGCCGGAGCATGTGGAGTGAGCAATGCCCTGAATGTGAGAGATGCAGAGTCTGAGATTCAGGTTTTTCCGATTGTACCATGGTGTACTTCTTTTCCGTAGCCATAAATTTTCAGAAAAAGCTAAGATTTAGTGATAGAGATTCCATTAACAGATGCAGCAAAGCAGTTCTACTTTATCAAGAAACGCTGGACAGCGTTCAATGACTTCTGAAAGTGACAATTTATTATTATAACCCGATGTCAATCATTTGACATGCACTTTCCTACATTTATAAAGGGAATCACCATAGAGCGTTGAAAACCGATGAACCTAATATTTTTACGAAGCTAACATGAAACCTTTGCTGGATGATAAAAACATTTTTTAGTGATGATGTACACATATCAAACCTTCAGCATCCAGCAGGATGTACACATTTATAAACTTGAGCATCGCCCAATTATACTTTTTAACGAACAGGGAGAAGGAAAACGATGGGAATTTTCCCAGAGTGTATCACTGAACCAAGTAGAGAGTCCTTGTCGCCGGTTCCCTCTGAAAACACCACAGGGCGACGTCATTATGGCTGGCACTAGAAAGGTAGAACAAGACTTGAACTTTGTGAGAGAGTTTTCAAAGTGTCCAATTACTGCGCCAAAGCCTTTTCTGGCGCGGATGTGGGTGAGGAATTGAGTGTGTTTGTATATGTGCAGTACAGAAACAGAGGGTTCTCCGCTAACTACCTCACATTCTCGAAAGGAAGCCCTGTCCTTAGAGAGATACTATTATCAGAGCTGTGTGCACCAAACCACTCAGAAGGGACTGCTAGTGCCACCCTCAGGAAATCTATGAACTACAGCAGATATTTCCTTTTTCTTTTAGTCTGCAGACGTATCCAACTCATGGAAGGACTTGTGCTGATCGCTTAGGCCCGGCGTACACCTAATCGGGTGACCTAATCGGAGCAGTTGACCACGTCTCTGCGATTAGGCACCGATACAAAACGGGGGTCTACGATTTCGTTCCAATGCCAAACCCGTATCGTAGGGTCTCTACGACATGTTGAAATGTAAGTGGCTAATCGGGAGCATCGTAGAGCATTCTGTCGGAGAAATCAGTCTCGCGTTTGAGATACTGATCAGAATATTATGGAAAATATTTGGTTTTGTCTGGACGATATAGACATGGACAAAATTTCATCTAAAACATAATCTTACCTGAGCGAGGCCGATGACGGTGACGAAGTAGTCGCCAAAGGAACTGCTATTGTCAGTCCTAATTTGTCAAGCCGAGCGACGCCCGTTTGATATGGCCGGGGAGGTACTGTTGGGCCTTCCAAAATGGAAGACCCTGTTTTATTTGGGGGGTTTTTCAAAGTCTTTTATTGACCACTTTGTTATGTTAGCTTGTAATTTTCTCGTTCTATCGGAGTTTTTTTCTCTAGAAAAAAGCTCCATAGTTGGAAAAAATTAGGACGTGAACAGCTAAGCCTCGTGAACCAAACACACTTTGTTATGTTACATTTGGCTTACATTTTGGTTCATACATTGTAAGTTGGGGTCAATAAACCGGTTCCTATCAGCGTCGGACAAGTCTCGTGCTGGTTTTCAGCAGGTACCGGATAATCAGTTTGATAACATGCTTACTCTACTGTCTATTTTTCTTTTTAGAAATGGTTCTTCATACCTCTTATAACAAACTACCTTACTATATTATACATAAAATTATATTTTCTATTATAACCTTTTAATTATATATAAGAGAAAAGAGAAATTACATAGATAATACTTGTGAATCTTTTCAATCATTGGCTTTTTTGAGAGAGATTTAAATTCCTTATACTCATCAATTTGTCTAACCGTGTTAGGTAGACTGTTCCAATATACACTTCCCATATATTCAATACTTTTACGATAAATTTCACAGTTAGGCTGGAATACCTTTAGTACCGTTGATACAAATCTCCTAGTAGCAACATTTCTATTATCAATATATTTTTCATTTTTAGACCTCTTGTACATGAAATTCGACAATTGTGTGTGCCATCTTTCCTTAATTAGTGGTAAGTTCGCTCTTGCATGTAAATTATGGATGCTCCTCCGATGATCAGCCAATAAGGGGTTCTTCATGCCCTAAGAAGCATATCTGTATGTGCGGTGTATCGCATAAGATGACGAACTGCTCTGAATTACCGAAACAGGATGAGGCCATCGTTTCGGCTGAGCAAAGCATAAATGTATATGCGTTTCGGTCCGATGTAGCCATCTACTCCTGACCCTGATTTCAGATAATATCGGTAATTAATGTTTTATCCTATATATAGAGCATACAGATGCTGGAGCTTCAGTCGAGTCAGCCACCTTCGTTTTCTTCAGATTTTCCGTGTCATAAAGACATACAATAGAATATTTTATATTCACCATTTCACAGCAATCTTTTTCTGATGCGATGGTGACAAAGAAATATAAATGGTTTGCGAACATATCTTTAAAGCATCTGTCCTCAGTAGTACAAAACAGTGTTTGTATCTGTAATATATTCCCTGTCTTGCCTGTCATTTTCTATAGAGAAAAACTCACTTTTATTTAGGTATGTTATACATAAGACAGTATTATCTTCATGGTACTGCAAAACTCTATGATTTCCTTTGCAGCTGATTTGCAAGCAGTTTACATTGTATTTTCTAGATCTCCCATTTCATACATACATACCTTAGGTATCATTATTGTTATTTATTAGTGAATATTATGTTTAAAATTGTGTTTGACCAAGTTTTAAGAAGCAACGTGTTCACTAAGCAGTCTCTGACTCGTTTTCCGTAATTCGTTTATTCTCATTGAACCATTGAGACCTTGACATTTGAAGTTGCTGTACAGGCATACTAATCTATATCAAAGGCCAATTCCCATCTCTGTTATACTTTCCACTGCAAACGTATTGCTTATTGGGGAATATATTGGTGTAGATAACATCCACTGCCACTGAAAACGGCCTCTATACATTCTCTTTCGGGAATATTTGTACTATTAGGAAATATAACTGTATTTCATTTCTCTACTTTTTCTCTTTAGATGATAACGATTATTACATTATAAATCAATGCCTGACCTCACTGTACTTGTGTTGTAGTTCAGTGAACCAAGTATTGGGTATAGATATGCGCATGTATACAGACAAACAGGTAACTGGAGATGCTCAATCAAAGTCACATTTACCTACCTCTAGCTTTATATCTGATAACTGACGTGTACATATGTGGCCCATCTTCATTATAGTATGATGTGTCATATATCAATCATGAAATAAACTATAATTACTTCTACAAAATATGAACCCGAATCGAGGCTAAGGTGTTGGATATGTATGTAATGGAGCAACCTCCTTATGCAAACATATAATCTGCAGTGAAACATGACATCTTACGGAAGTTTTGATTTAATTTGAATTTCAAGGACCCAGTATGAGAGCGTAGCCCTCTAGTGCCGTGAATAAGCAGGCCCGAATCAGGCTGAGGGCGGCTGGGTTTGTTGACAGAATCCATCTGCCTGAACCAGGTCCCAGGGTGGTTGTAAAACTATTAGCCTTTAGCATACCCACCATGTGGGAGAAAACGACAATTCATCAACTCAGGAGTCATTTCCATGCATAGTCCATAATACTGGGAACATCAGGGCTTCATATCTCCCAGAAATGTTGGAAAAGCATTGATCCAGTCCAGATCGTGTCGTGTAGTATCGTTATTTTCCCGTTGTATCGCTACTACAGACAACACCACATTTTCAGTGGCATAGATGAAAGGTTCATTAGATTTTTCACTTAATATAGATGTTATGATGCGGTCTGCAAAGCATCTGGAGCAACGGTTTTGACTACGACACTTTATCAATGGAATTGACGTCACCGTTCCTAGCGTAGAGGTTTAGCAGAAAGTCTCGGGTTAATTATGCATAGGGTAATAATTTTTATTAACCACCTATTACGGAGTCTCCATAAGAAATGTATAGAGAGCTTGGAATTTGGACATGACAGAATCTCCAGTAGGTGATTTCGGAAGAAAAAAAATGACGTAATATTAGGAAACGTCCTTACTGTGGACGAAACGGTTCCTGTTCGAGGTCAGTGGTCGATATCATACTGCCTGACGCCATAGGCGGAAGGCAGTATGAAATCGATGACTGACCGAGAACTAGAATCGTTTCGTCTACAGTCAGGACGTTTGCTTATTATCATATACCTTAAATCGATGAAAAAACACCATTCTAATGACTTATTAAGTCACTTTCACAGCGGGCACGAACATTATTATTACTGCACCCCTAGCAGCGGGCAGTATTTCATAGACATTCGGACACAGGTATATAATAATATCCCCGCTGTCGCTCGGGTATTACTACACGTCAACTACTAGGCGATTACGGCTACCCCTACACAGAACTCATTATTGAGTATGTAATCTGGACTACAAATTGATAACAGAAGAGAATTTAGGCTCTGTCGGGGTACCATATATTATTCATTGGATTTGCGTTTGCTGACTGCACTACTGTTGAGTTCCTGAACGAGGTCCAAACAGCGCAGATGTCCTCCCTTTCAACGTCTTTGGTAACAGTCTCTGGATTTCTGTCCGACAACTTATTCAGATACATTCTAAACAATATATGGAGAATGAACCCTTTCCAGTCACCCCCGTGACTAAAGCAGTATAATGCTTCTAGCACCTCTCCAGGCATCATAGAGGAGGCATCATTGATACTTATGTACAAAATCTAATTAAAAGAGAAATAGATGTTTGAATTCCAAAGATTGTTTACATGTATAAGGGACATAAAGGGCTTTTTATAACATGAAAAGGGTTAAGTTATATAATAAATGGATAATTGATCGATATTGAGTAATGGGATTATGGGCCATACCTTGTTTGCTTACAACATCCTTACGAGCCTTACACTAGATCTGCTTTCCTTAAATATGTTCTCTGCATTCGGAACAGATAGTGTTGTAATTCATTAGGTATGTAATGAGTGAAGCATACTACCTAACACGTTCGAGTATACTTTATTTTCTGTATTTTGGAGGGAAAGACACATTAGCCTGTCTGTTGACCGCCACCTCTGTATACCAAAATCTAAAGTCTATGAAAAATAATGCTTCTTTCTTGAAAGATTTGTTGCATCTGGGATTTCCAAAGGTTTGCTGAATGACAGTTGACATGAGCCCGATGCAATCAAGAAATGTAGAATGGGCCTAATAGACAGGACTTCTCTAATTCTGAGATATAATTGATTTTCAACTAATACTAAAATAAGAGCGCGATGGCCGTTCTGTCTTCTGACAGTAAATAGTGCGTCACGTACAGCAATAAGGAATAAACCTTCCAATAACTGCCGTGGCACTCTTTGTACAAGGTATCTTGGCAACCGATCTCAGACTGTTAAGACACATTCTCATAATGGTATGTTTCCAAGGCTTATACTAAGATGTTTATAGAAAGTTGGTTTACTCTGAGATGGCTGCAAGAAATATGTCCGACCTATGCACTAATTCTGATGATAACATTGGATTGATTGCAATCTGGTTAAGATTTCCTGTAGTTTTACTGAAAGCCATTTTTGCTCTAAAACTCTTCTAAAAACAGAATACACTGAAAAGGTTGTACTGGATCCTTCGAGCTAAACCTCTTCAATATAGTAGCTTATTTAAGACGTATTTTGTATCGTAACCATCACATATACTAAGAAAGGTTTGCTTTATTCAGTATTAAACATAAAGTGTACACTTTAATCGGTTGTACCAAGATTGCTGTATATAAAGCCTCGTACACTTCAATAGCAGTACTTGGTTTCTTGTAAACACATCTACAATGCTGTTTAGGGTTTGTTGTTTTGATTATTTGAATATCATGTGTTGTATAGCCTAGCGTAAACCGAACATACTAAATGTAATATCACTTTGTCTTGAAACATACCCTTGCCATGTGATTTACGTTGGTCATTATGATCTTAGCCAGACACTTGATTTAACTTCAGGGTCCCCACGCAGCAGTGGGGAAATATAGCGAGTAAATTCCTGCTCTTTTGCCTTTGAGTAGGCAATATCTTATAGAAGTATTGCCTTCAATAAAGAGAAGAGGTCTAATGCGGAGGTAGGAGTTTCGGTTGTATACCTAATGAAAACAGATTAGGAAACCTCGGCACGACGAGATATCTGCTTTTATGATGCGAAATATAGGATGCGCCAAGTACTCGTCCATCAACAAGCCCGTGGAAGGTGAATGGCCTCCAAGCATAATGTTAATGTAGGGATCTCGGCTAGGGAGGAGGCCATTGAAGAAACTATGTAAATGTAGTTAGTGAGACGGATGGAGAGTGGGGGGTACGAATCACTGTACATCGAGGAGACAGCGTTGAAGCCAGTCATGCGGAAAGCTTTTCCTCAAAATGCATTGTAAAAATCGATAATGAAGTTAGTCAAGGAACTGCTTCCTGCAATGTGCATTTCATAAACAATGCATGTTAGAATAAATAGGAAAATGAATTGAGGAAATTGAATTAGTCATCTAAAGAAGGGTTATGTGTTTTTTGGTTTTGAGAGTTTATTGCTTGGGTGATGCGAAAAGATGGCATCTGATTCAAAATTACCTCTTAAGAACTTGCGAAAGCAATAATGAGACATTGAGGGGAAAAAGTCATTACCTGTTCGAAAATGAATAAAATGCAGGCCATAGTGGACGAAACTCTCACTTAGAAACATTCAGAGCACATTATTAGGAAAATGAATGATAAAATGGCAACTTTCAGAAAGGTCAGGAAATTTCTTGATATTAAAACCACCTTGAAAATAGGAGCTGTATTCTCCTAATTACTGACCATTGCTTGTTTTTGTTGGAAGGTACCGGTTCGATTTCAAAACGAGGTGGAAAAATGTTTTTACAAGAGTATATGAATAGCTCTAGCAATGAGGTATATGGATTATATCTTGGTAATTAAATACTACGGGAAAGGTGTGCCATATTAAAATATAGGGTGCGCCGTTTAATGCTTTTAATGGGAGTTTCAGATATCTTCAGGAAATTAAATCTTTCGAACCTAAAAGTTTAGGAGGAGACAGGCAAAATAGATCTCCATCCAAACAGAATATTAGCCTACCACGCCCAGAAAAAGGAAATTTTTATAAAGTCGTGGTTTCCATGTCTTTACGACATAGTGGGCTTTATATGCCCAAGATGATATGGTCCAAATGAAACCTAATCCTATATAAATGTCAAGTCGAGCAGTAACGTGTCAGCTGATTAAACTGAACTTTGAAAGAAATAGAATAGAATTCATAAATCATTCGCATTACAAAGTATGACAGAGTATGAAACATAACGCTTAGAGGATGCTCGTGTTGTGTATGGGGAGTGTCCTCTATGTCTTGGCTTTATTCAAACCTCGGCATCATCATAGATAAGAAGCTATCCTTCTAACAACAGATAACTGAAGTAGGTTTTTTTGGTGTGTGTTTTATTTCTATTTAGCAAAGGCGTCTCTCAGGAACTTAAGTTTTTCAGACAATGACACTAGACACAAAGTAGACAAGCTAAAGAAGTTACTGTATCTTTTAAGCATAATGACCAAAAGGCAGATTCAAATTACAAATCTGCATCAGTGAAGGTCTACGTTGTGCACAAAGAGTCTATAGGAACAGACAGAGGCATTTATCAGACCTATATGAAAGTTGTTTAAACAGCCCTTATATGTAAGTAGAGCGCATCACCTACTAATGCAAATACTTTGGTGGTCGAAATGTGATGCCAATGTATCGGACATACATTGTCATCACATATCGGACGAGCTACCAAACTGAATGTAGAATTTAAAAAACAACTCGAAGGCCCACTATAGAAAAATATCAGAATAGTCCTCGACATACAGCCATGACCTTATGGAATATGCTGTTAGAGTATGTATAACGAAATTACCGTAGTGAGAATTTTAAGAAATTCATAAAAGAGTTCTTAATAACAGTACAAATTAAAGACATGATTCAAATATAACACATTATAACATATACACAATACAAAGAGGTAATCATACATGACGTAGCTGCTTCAAGTAACTGGACTGCTTATGTCTATGACAATGAATAAAATTGGGTAAAACATATACAAATAACAATGATAAAAGTACCAAAGAGTCGCAAGGTATATACTCAAACTCGTAGGACCCGAGGTTGCAGTGGGTAGCTATTGTCTTGTGTTGCGTTCCAGTATTATGTTATGTCCTGTAACTATTGTGTTTGTAATTTGCCATGTGAATGTTATGTTCTGTAATCACTAGTATTTGATTTTTGACAAGTTGATTGTCAATTGCCTTTTGAACATACGTTATTGCGGAAGGAACGCAAGAAAGTGAAACCAAGAGAGACAATTAAATGAACACTTAAGGTCGAGCTGGGTTGTGTCGCATGACCAACTAATAGTAATACGAACAGGCATTATCAAGATTATACACAACCGCAAAATGGACTTTTCTAATTGTTATGAAATGATGTTGTTTATATATACGGACCTGCACATGGAAGAACGCCTAATGTGAAAGACGAATACGCTACTTTATCCTTAGATCCCTGAATAAAAGAAAAAACCTCCACTCGTAAGCTCTTATGTATACGTCTCGTTCAATATGGGCGTGCCGGAATGCCTGGGTGTTATTTGGCCGCTGACTATGTGAAAAGGATGGAATATTCATATGACAGGTATAGTGATCGATCTTTCAAATTTGAAGAAAAAAACAGGCTGTAATTGAAATAAACCTTTAGCATGTTCATATTGTATTGGTTTTGTATATATGTGTGACCATGCAATACAGTTTAAATTAGTTATATATGCAAATGCAAGAGAGATATTTCAAAAGTATACTAAGATATCGCACAACATTCCTTTGCCCCTCGGGAAATACTGATGGATAAATACTCGAGAATGAAAGACAATGGGGATTCAATTCACTGTTTGCTGAGTATCTGAACAGGGGCTTTGAAACATTAAGCGCTACCTGCCCGGAACGGCTACACAGGTGATCAGTTTCAAATAAAACGATGTGATGTCTGGATCTTTGAAACATAGTCCGAGTATCAAGAGGGCACATCAAAATATACCTCTGTTTAACATACTTTTATGGGTATCGTATCATAGAAGAGACAAACCTCGCTCATAGTATGTGTTCTTGAATTTAATATTTCCTCCCTGAATGTGTTTGTAAAAGAACACTGCAGCTGGAAAGAAGAGCAGAAACTTATTTTTCCATAAAAATCTAATTCAATCAATCTCTTTTGAAGAGCACTGCTGCTAAGGACAAAGTAATCCACGTTACGTTTTACGTTGAGGCAGCCAATACAAATCGTCGCTGCCTATCACTTTTAAATCGTGGTGCTGTAATTCTCTTTTCTAAACGTGATAGCCCCTGAATATGAATTGGATGAAATATCACATATGACATATTGGAATTCTATCAGATCTGCTTGCAGTTGCCTCCCCATAGAGACAGATATAACCAGAACTGTGTGTGAAGGGTGAAGTGCCACGAGAGTTAGAATCTCGTGGAAAGAACATCTCGATCCGGCTCTTCTTCTTAGTAGGTGTACACTCAGTTGTGGTTCTTCTCGTTTGTCAAATCTTTAGCAGTGCCATAAACAGAACTTACGAATAATAATCTAGTTTTCTGTTCTCTTTACCCTGAGATGTAGTAGCTGTGACATGCCAAATAATAGCTCATTCAGGAATGCACTGGTTGTCAGCAATATCCTGAGCATTAGCACCTATTATGTATTACCTGTTTTACACCAAATATTAGGCATCTGCTAGGGGGTACCATGTGGAGCAGTAGACTCTAGTGGGCCTACAGGCTTCCAGCATGGATCAAGATGTCAGACTAGAGGAGGTATAGGGGTAGGGGGCGGAAGGGGCAGCCTACTACGAAGCGACAAAGTCGCTATTCCCTGAATTAAGCTTACGAAGCATCTTTGACTTTCCGGTTCCTATACACTACACCGCTCAAACAACATAATGGAATAAGGATGCTGAGCAGTGCAGTGTGTTAGAGCTATTTAACTTCAAGTGTTGGTGCCCTATGCTTCTAACATTAGAGAGAGTAAGAACCGGGTTGGAGAGTTATTTTATGTCTCGGGGATGATGACGTCACGTGCCAGCCTCACTTTGAACGTCCAGGGTCACAGGCTCTGTACCAGAACATAACGTTTACTGGAGCCCTGTTTTATCATATCACTGGTCCTTATAGGGTTAATGTACAGTGCATTTCACCTTGGGTATAATAAACGATAAAGTATTACAAATATAAATAAAATACGGGATCGAGCCTTTTTATTCGTGGTCTTTTTACCCGGCGTTTACACTAGACGATTTTCGACTGTCAATGGCTCGAAATCGGTAAATATGAGAAGTGTAAAGGCTTCGGAAAATGTGTGGGTTGATCACAAATATTGCGGCCCATATAATCCCCGGAATAATATTTCTAGATATTTAGGTAATCAACTAAAAATGAGAGTAATCTGGTTATAGTTGATTACCTAAAAATGAGTTTATCTAAAATTTGCATTTGTTTCTACAACTCAAATAATTATGTTAATTTCTCGATGGAGTTCACTACCTAAACAATTTTTTTTTATGAACTCACACTTCATACCTACATTTGGCATTCATATTTCACACCTACAATTACACTTTCACCGTTTTACATACTTCCACGCCACACCTATTTTTCACCCAGTACTTTTCACCTAGAACACATCGGCTTAGTAAAAGCTCTGGCCTTAAAGAGTCCCTCTCTGCTGGGAGTAATTAATCAGAGCTGACCCGATCACTGCAGCCTTCTGAGAGTGTGGTGATAAGAACTTTAACACGCCTGGCCAAGTATCCAGCGACAAAAACAAACTCCTGCTTGTTAAACCGCGCAAGCATATTCGATTGCAGCGTGAGCAATTTAGTTTCCGATAATGTTACTGAATTTGTGTCATGTTGTGTGTATTTTTTTCTGTGGAAACACTCCGCGTGAGGGGATGGCAATTCAGATTTGAAGATCAAATACGGGAGCAAAACTGAAAGAGGCAGGTGGTTAAAGCATTTTGAGTGCTTCGTAATTCTAAAGTTCTAATCCGTGAATTACTAAAAGCTCGAGACCACAGGGCGTCGACCTTCGGCACAAGACACTACGTTCAACTAGTCCGGACAGACTGCGATTTAATCAGTATGTCTGTAAGGCTACGGTACAGGTCCGGTTAAGCGATCAGAAGGTGGGTTTGCTGACATAGGTTAGAGTATCTTTGTATTTTTCGTTTACATTAGCAGTCTAATCAGGCTGCTAGAGCTTGGATCATATCATCAGTTGTCTATAAGAACTTTGACGACGGAATAGGACATTTTCCTTTTTGATTTTGCCAAACAAAAGACTGTCTGTCCATTTTTCCAACCAATTATCTATCTGTGAATGATCCAGGCCACGAAACACCTAAAAGGGCAGTAGTCAGAGTACCTTGCAAACACATTGGGGTTTCGGGTTCAAGCTCCCTGTCAACATCTTAATTGATATCCAAGGCGCCTGGTTGTTTGAAGAATTAAGTATAAGTCTTTGCTATATGGGAATTCACCCTCCTAACGCCCTGAATGAATGTTAATGGCACCCAATGTCTGCAGGCTTCTCTCACTAGAGAAGAACGTTGAACGGAATAGGATAAAGTCTCATAACTGATATAAGGAACTGGACCTAAACTGGTGATCCCATGATACAGATTGCAAAAACCGAGAATGGCTTATAAATGAGAATTCATTTGTAAACTCAGATACGTCTCTATCAAATATTCCTATTAGAATTGTTTTCATGGCGAATATTAATAAGAAATTGCATCGGGATCCGTAGCCAATGAAATTATCCCATGAGTTTTGGTTGCGGAGTAATCTCATGAGGCGAAATCGAGTGAGATTACGTAGCGAACCAAAATGACTGGCATAGTTTCAGTGTCTATGGATCGGGTGCCATTCAGATTCCATCTCAACCCTATCACTAACTAATTGGCTAATGTCTGTAACACCATTACTCATTCATCATGAGTATTTCTTTACATGGGCGTTGAGTACGAGTTGCCAATATTAAATCTATGGGGGAAAATACCAGAGGTAAGGTAAACTCTACATACCAGCTGCCCCGCCCGTCTTTAGCTGAAAGAGAAGAAGAAACCATTTTAAATTAGCGCCGTGTTAACATAGATCTATGCAACAGCATGTATTATCATCAAGCACTATCAACCGGACCAATTGCATTTCTCCACATCCAAGTACAACACAAGGCAGTGTTTCTGAGGTCTGAGAAATGATTAGTGCTGTATAAAAGCGTGTGAACGCAGATTTCACCTACACCACAATAAGTAAACCCTCCTTGTAGGAAACTCGGTTACAACAAAGTAATTTGGCTTGTCCCGACTTTTTCTCTACATTTCTTTTGTGCAGCAGATTTTGAACAAATATCATTTATTTTCAATCTCAACCCATAATTTATTATTGATTTTCCGAAGTATACTAGTAATGGGTGATGAAATGAGTGGGGACAAGAACAATGTTCTATAACTTATAATCTGCTCTCTCAAATTCACTATCAATTGAGAAAATTTGTTTGACAGCATCTAAAGTGGTTTATACAACGTTTAAACTTCAGATGGTGTATGATAAACCTCAGTTACAACGAAATCATAAGGTCCCTAGAGCTCCTTTATTTCACTGAGATATAGAAACCATGTGTTTCTAAACAGACTTTCGGATCCAACAAATCAATTTCCAGTGAGAGAAAGACGATTTTCCCCATAAAAGTACTATTTCCCTGAGATTTGCCTTCACGAACCTCTTTTGTCGTGGCGTGTGGCTGAACCATGGTTACTTTTGATTTGCATAGACCCCATTCCGACACAGACAAATGACACAGAATTAAACTCCTTTCAAGCACTGCTACGATGCAATAGAATTTATGTCGTAGGCGTGTCTATGGATCGGGTGCCATTCAGATTCCATCTCAACCCTATCACTAACTAATTGGCTAATGTCTGTAACACCATTACTCATTCATCATGAGTATTTCTTTACATGGGCGTTGAGTACGAGTTGCCAATATTAAATCTATGGGGGAAAATACCAGAGGTAAGGTAAACTCTACATACCAGCTGCCCCGCCCGTCTTTAGCTGAAAGAGAAGAAGAAACCATTTTAAATTAGCGCCGTGTTAACATAGATCTATGCAACAGCATGTATTATCATCAAGCACTATCAACCGGACCAATTGCATTTCTCCACATCCAAGTACAACACAAGGCAGTGTTTCTGAGGTCTGAGAAATGATTAGTGCTGTATAAAAGCGCGTGAACGCAGATTTCATTAGGTTTGCAGGCACGGGATGGGGGAAGAGAGGGGAGTAAATTCATTATCGTCATATCCATATTGGATCCTGCAGAGTATCCCCAGTACGCATGATCATTCCAATATGGCGGCTCTAAAGTGTAAGCACCTTTCTGTCGTGTGACGTAACTTCCTGTTGCTGAGTATCGCGTGCGCGTCGTAGGATGACGGCACAGCAACAAATGAGCTTGTACTCCTCTCAGCCTGGTCCCCAACCCACCCCCATACCACCACGTCACCCTGCCTCTCCAATAGCCTATATGTACACATTCTCACCCACGCCTCACTCTACACCTTTCGCTTGTGTTGGGTGGGAGGGTGGATGTGGGAGGGACGGAAGGCCCTGCCAGATTAGTCTGATCTGCTATATCACCAGTAACGAACGCCGCACGCAACATGATGTGAGATCACGTGATTCCCCTAAGTTATGGGCATTTTCTGCAGATGCAGCAACACCTACAGGGTATCAGTCGAACCAACCCTGAGCAGTATGGTAAGGTGAAAGTAGGGTGCAGGGTTGTCTGAATACCTGTATTGGCCGAGGAAAATAGTATTATTTATGAGGGTCACCATTCGTGTATTAGGGCTGTTGAATATTGATCTCGTGTTGGTTCTAAGAAATCGTCTTACAGAAGGCAGGTGTTCTACCAATCGTTCTTACTGCAAATTGATTTACATTACGACGATTTCCTTGTGGTTTCCCATAACCTATTTGAAAGAATAGTGTGCGTTTCATGTTATAAACTTTTACATCTAAAGGTAACAGTAAAGATTTATAAGACTGCTGCTGGGAGACAGCCTGGCCTAGTCAAATAAGTTGTGATTTACTAGGTGGCCCAGAACTTTGCAAATCTCACTCAAGGATCCCTTTCGTCACTTCCTAAATTATATCCATACAAGCAGGAGTATTAGAATTGCTACAGACGGTAACTCAGCACTTAATTTCAGCCATTATCATTCTAAGATATCTCACTACATCAGAGCAGGTGGCGCCATTCGGCTCGGCCAGGTACTAACTGACCTCTCTGTACGTCCGGTATTATCGCCTGCTTCCCTGTGGCCTGGGGTTGGGCTGTTAAAGTGAACGTAGGGAGCGATGCCGTCGCGGGGCGGACCGACTTCCATTGTGCGCCTACAACATTCTTCCACCTTCACAGCAGAAAACTAACCGGAAATTGTATTCAATTTGCGAGGTGGGCGCGCACCTCGAGGCGCACTCGGGAGTGGTTGAATCTCGCTGATGTGAAGCAACCCAATGGACGCACGCTACTACTTCCTGTGACGTCATTACCTACTAGGGCTGAAGGGAGATTTAGACTTCCGCTGTTGAGGCGGAAACATTTGAGGCAGAGAGAGGAGTGTTTGGGAAAGACGTCAGTGAGCCTGTATTGGTTGCAGAGGAGATAGTGCTTCCTCTACCATGCTGCGGCAGCTGGTTGGTAAGCGTCTCCAGCATGTGATTCATTAGCCAACCACAAATCCCGTATCTGGCAACGAATTAAGGGAATGCACCTGCTGTCAATATCGTATGAAAGTCAATGGGTTATCGGGATTCTATTAAAAGCCAGCGTAAGCATACTTGAACAGACAAAGGTTCATTTTAGTTTTCCATGTATGGCCTCGACCCACTGAACTCCCGACACCCTCTGACAAGTGTCCCGACACCCTTCCGACACAGAATCGCCTTTTGTAATGGATGAGGACATGCCTTACGACCCACAACGACACGCTTCCGATACAAGCGCCGTGTCGCAAGCCCCCCGTAATGATCGGTCATGTTCAATTTATCGTAGAGGCCAAACTCTGTCGTAGTGTGTCGGTAGCATTCCCTGCGATGTGTAACCTATCAAACCTATTAAACCACATCCACACCTACACCACAATAAGTAAACCCTCCTTGTAGGAAACTCGGTTACAACAAAGTAATTTGGCTTGTCCCGACTTTTTCTCTACATTTCTTTTGTGCAGCAGATTTTGAACAAATATCATTTATTTTCAATCTCAACCCATAATTTATTATTGATTTTCCGAAGTATACTAGTAATAGGTGATGAAATGAGTGGGGACAAGAACAATGTTCTATAACTTATAATCTGCTCTCTCAAATTCACTATCAATTGAGAAAATTTGTTTGACAGCATCTAAAGTGGTTTATACAACGTTTAAACTTCAGATGGTGTATGATAAACCTCAGTTACAACGAAATCATAAGGTCCCTAGAGCTCCTTTATTTCACTGAGATATAAAAACCATGTGTTTCTAAACAGACTTTCGGATCCAACAAATCAATTTCCAGTGAGAGAAAGACGATTTTCCCCATAAAAGTACTATTTCCCTGAGATTTGCCTTCACAAACCTCTTTTGTCGTGGCGTGTGGCTGAACCATGGTTACTTTTGATTTGCATAGACCCCATTCCGACACAGACACATGACACAGAATTAAACTCCTTTCAAGCACTGCTACGATGCAATAGAATTTATGTCGTAGGCGTGTCAGAGCATGTGGGTGACGGGTCATTTGTCTTTATGTCGGTATATCCGATGTAGGCTTAATAAATGATTTGATACTTGTTTATATTAGCATGTTTATTAAAACGGCAAAGAAAGCTTGTTAATGTTACCTTAGACCCTTTGAATTATAAATCGAACAATGTGGATTTCTTCATCATGGACGTGTTTATTGACAGTAAACATGTATCACAATGTATTGATCTTCCATGTAATTGTCATGACATAGACACAATACATATTGACAATACATAGCATACAACACACCTACCTCTTTGCATTTACATCATAACAATACTTTCTATGTGGCTACATACATAATATCACCATGATTTCGATCTGAGTGAACGTTTTTTCCGCGTCGTTGACAAATAGTAAAACTCTGAGCGACAGCGAGGAGTATTGCATAGTGTCAACTACAAGGAGAATACTGCCACTCAGATTAAAAACATGGTAATGTTGTAATTATTACTCACCTTTTGACTAACTGTTAGAACAAAATCTTGTAAATGATTACAAATTCGACGTAGGCGCCGTGCATTACTCATACAAAATAGTTCATATAGTGCCTATCAGGTGGCAGAAAAGCCGTATTCTACTGAGTAGATTCCGGCTTTACGGAATCTACTCAGTAGTGGTCTGTAGACCTCATAGGATTAGTAGGGAGAATCCGTATTTGGTTGGTATTAAAGGACTATATCATCTCTATACATAACTTCTAGGAATTCGCTGAATTGTGAGGTCAGGTTGCTTGAAATTGCTACCGTTCAATTTCAAATCTCGGGAGGTATTGATCGCAGGAAACCTTATTCTCTCCCAGTTGTTCATATTTCATTTCAACTTCAGGTCAATACGTCAGTTGATGGGATTTTTTTTTGCAAATATGTATGACGTCCGCGAACTGGACTTCTTCATGGTTACCCAACATAAATATAAGATGTTTGATGTCATGACCATGTGGCAGCAGACATCTGAATACATTAGTTTTTTTAGTTCAATACTTAGATAGCCTGCGCTTCTCATTTCACGTTTCATAGCCTTCCCAACAGGTTGTCTTATTTTGTCGACAATAGATAATATGTCCACCATATTGGAAATTATTAGATCCTGTATTGATAACGCTTTTCTGTGTTATTTTCAGTTTTGCTTGTGAAGTATTGTTTAATGGATGGGTCTTTTTTTGCAGTGCGTACATTTGTGTCGGTTCAGTCGGAGATGCGTATTTCAGCGTGATGCTTTGATTTGCATATATGATTTCATCCCTGATATGTTCACTGTACAGAACAATATGTTTACGTCCTCGCCAGCTTACAAAACAAGATTGAAATAAGGCTGGTGTAATATTGGATTGACATGTGCTGGGACTCTCTTTACAGCCCCCTCCATTTACAATATCCCTGTAGGATTTAATTAGCAGGCGACTGGTCAGCCTACACATCTCCATCTGCTTCCTTCTGCCTCATCATGCAGGCATTACCACGCATGTACCCCAGTAACAAATTACGCACACATCTGCTGTCAATGCAACACCTTTTATCCAATATTTCAATTAAAAGAAAAGATATTTAGGGTTGATTTACCACACGTCAATGTCAGCAGCTGCTGGATCTCAATAGTTTTAAAAATTGTTTATCCTGAAATATTGTATGAATTATTTGTGACATATAAAGTTGATATCTCATCTCCTAATTATAGCGTATTTGCTACAACCTCTGATGTGATCTTGAATTTCCTTTAACTAAAACAACGGACGGACGAAACAATGATAACCGCTATTCCCATGATGTTGGGAGATGCTATGATAATAACTACGAGTGTTACAATAAAGTGATAACAAAAAGGAAACCTTGTACAAAAGTAACATTATTTGCAGTCCACATACAAATCATATTTTTCCTATACTACTCGCTCTACGACGCCATAACAGTGTCCTTCTTTGTATATACTACTTAAAATTACATATATGAACATGTCATGAGAGCGTTGCACATGCATCGGCTTTACAAAGCTGCAGAAGAAGGCATGAGCACAATACGGAGCTGAAATACAGATATTTTATTACGCAACTTGTAGTTCTCCAGCGTTGATTCGCTATCGACATCCTTGGCATGGTTTTACACTATATTATCCGTTGTTTATATGGTTGAAAAACTTTGAACAAAGAATAACTGCTTTCATCAGTTCGATACAGATGTCATGTATTTAATTGAAAAATCTAATTTGTTGAAATACACTCTCATACAACTATTTGTTATATCAATGCAGTTTTCTTATACGAGCAGTCACACAAACATCGTGTATGCAGCATATCCCGATTTAACTTTATCAGTTTATGATGTATATACAGATTCTTTCTATTCTGTATCTCAATATCTGTGTTTTCCATGGAATTATTTAACTTTATTATATTATGATATATACAGATTCTTTCTATTCGGTATTTCAATCTCTGTGTTTTCCATGGAATTAGGTGGTTTTAATTGCACCCTCTAATTTGCATTGATTTTTACTAATGAGGTATGGGGAGATACAGGAATAACCGTTACTTCCCATATGCATTGAATCAGTATACAATTACACCAATATTGTTCTCGGTCAGAACGAAATAGACTGAGATGGTTATATTGGCTTTAAAGCAGGATACCTCTGAGTCTCATTTTCCTTACACCAGACGGGAATGGATTTCTATTTGAGCTGGTGTCATCCCATGTGTTGGCTTGGGGATAATCCGCATCAACCCCGGCACCAGTACAGATTATCCGCCAATAAACCACGCGCAGTGATGTTACATGTCTAGTGCAATGATTTGTCAACTTGAACTCAAGAAGACATTTATTCATTGCTTAGCACTGTAGAGCAAAATTCTTCAGCTACCTGTCTGTTTGAAGCTTAGACTAAAAACAAATAAATGTATATGATCCTTACTTGCCAAGACTAAGGCTTCAGAACGAGTACATCTTACAGCTGTCTTTCCGAGACTATAACAAACAGCCAACAGTAGAAGACAAAAACATTATCGAAAACGCCTGAAATCCCGGATATGATAAAAGATATTGTCTGTTGGACTATACAATGAGAGTGACAAGGAGACTGTTTCGAAGCCTCGATTGAGGACAGCTCAGTTACCTTAGCTTTAATGGATCATATCATACTGTATGACACTTTAATCATGCGGTGCTTCATTCTTATTTATTCCGATGAATTATTGGAGGAAACCTTTAAGTCTTAAAGACTTTAGATATATAGTTCTAAGAAAACTAGTTTTTATGTCTGATGTCACTGGTTCTTGTCCCTAGAGTCAGGCTATAACCATACATGTACGATTAGATTTGAGACTGATACAGCGTGTGTGGCTATGGGAGGAAGAGAAGATAACATTTGACATTGGTATTAGCAATTATAATTTTAGAGCATATGTAAATGTCACAAAGTGTTATAGCATGTAGAGTATGAGTCTAAGCCGGACTGGAAGTATGGACTTGCAGCGTGTTTCTGCCTTCTTTCCGCACGTGCGTCTGTCATAACAATGGCTGTGGCAGATCTTTCCCGTAATTAATTAGCCGTAAAAAGAGGGCGCTCACGTCGAGAAACAAATACCTCCTGTTCACGTACACCTGGTGAGGCCTGACGTCTGTCGACAGAAGTTGGAAAGGAGTGTTAGGTGTTATTGACTGAAGCATTGAGACGGCCGCGCATCTCTCTCTCTCTCTCTCTCTCTCTCTCTCTCTCTCTCTCTCTCTCTCTCTCTCTCTCTCTCTCTCTCCCTCTCTCTCTCCCTATATCTCCCTCTCTCGCTCTTTCTCTTTCCCCTTTCCTTCGCCATATACCCTTTTCTTTCTCCCACTCTCTCCATTTCTCTCCATTTTACCCTGTACCATGTACAGTGTAAAGACGAACATACACTTTTATCTTTATCTCTGTTTATCCTCATGTAACGATTTTCATACATCCCTGTACAGAAATATTGGTACTTTTCTCAATCTATTTGGCGGGTGGACTCGATGTATTGTATTGGTTTTATAATATCGTAAGGGGTTTAGAAGCATCTAAATCTTTGCTATTGATTCCATTTGGTAACGACTACCACTCGAGCCCTAACCGGGGGTGGGGGTTGGTTTAGAGGCTTGTAGGACAGAATTCGGTGAAACGGAATTAATCAAACTGCACTCTGTTGTGGGTATAAATCTATATTTGCCTTCTTACATTCAGCAGGAGGCAGTGATCTGGATACTTAAGTATCATATCTTATAATGAACATGAACATAGGAACCTTTGTGTTACGGCTTATATTGTGAACATAAAAATATAAACTCCTTTGTTACGTCCTGTAGTGATCTTTGAAATAGAAACTCTTCTTTTCCACCCTGTACTGAACCCAAGGACAAACCGACTGAACATTACGTCATGTAGGGAATATAAAGATTAAAACTATTCCATGGTATCCCATGTTCTTCGAAAGATGTGTCCCATCATCACATATCACCAACTGCACATTCAGCACATCGGGAATCTCTATGATCTGGGTGTTTTTACATGCGGGGCACGTTTCTGTCTCTCGCCGTGCAGATTGTTTTCCGTCCTTTCCGTCCGAGTTAAATAACTCCCCCGTTTGAGACTTCAGTTTTTGGTCTTTTCACTTCTCCCCCTACATTTCCATGAGTCATCCTTGTTTTATCTTGCTCATGAAGATCCGACGTTCCGTTCAGAAAGACAGAGACCGACTGTTTTCCCATTGGTTAAAATTGATTAAATTATTCTGCTAGTAATAATTGTAATGTTGATGTCTCTATACCTATGATTTAGAGTTATCCTCTCTCAATTTCTGATATCGAAGGACTATTATCGTTGATTTGAGATCACTCTCAATATATGTTTAGGTCTATACATGTTTATTATCCACCTAATTCAAAGTATCCATAGAAAAGGGAGTGTGTATCACTATACCCGGAGCACACAAAAATGTTGCATGCTCCGGGTTCCGATAAAGTGCACAAAAATACTGCATACTGAAAAATGATGCGTACCTAAAATAGAATAATAATGGTACACCACTTTCCGGGGAAAGATGGATATCAAATACAATATGGACTGGTTTCATATAGCGTTGGTTATATTCTCCTCGGAGTTGACTCTGCGCAATATCCTCGCATGCGCTCCTCTGAGTATCCGACCACTTGTACCTGAAACCAGTCAATATTGTGTATTTATACACCGGGGTGAGAAGAGTTGAATCTAAAAAGCCTGTTCGCAAAAACACTGTATTTTCATATTGTCTCTATACAGAAAACAACGGCTAGTGGGTGCTCTCCGAACCACGCCCGAAGCGTCTGTGTATATGTTGCCAACCAGCACCTGATATGAACAAGGTTAAAAAGTTTACTGTTTTTTTTAAATAGATGGATTACCTATGAAGGTAATAAGAAGTCACCGTCTGAGTGCTCGGATTCTTAGCAATACAGTGGCGGGGTAGGAGGGAAGAACCGGCACTGTGGGGAAATATACTTTTCATCAAAACACATTTCTGACAATAGTTTTAATGGTTAGTAGATATGCAAGGTCTTATTGCATTCTGCCAAATAAAAGTTGCTGCGGGTTTGCCCGGTGTTACTGCAGTACTTGTTGAAGTATTATCAAGTCATAATATGTGTATAATAGACAAGTCAACAAATTATTTCAGAATAGAAAATGGTCTGAGGAATCGGTGATTATGATTCGGAAGATCTATTGCAGATAGACTTAAGAGATCTTACTTTGTGGTAGGTGAAGCTCACAACAAAAGATTTTATGAAAGGGAAGTAGGATGGCATATATGAGACATGATATTTGGATGAGAGTTAAAGATAATAATAGCGGGATCAGTGGAGATTTGCAAGGTGTGTTAGAATACCATGGATAGGAGGAGGAAGAGGAGAGTGGGAGGGGAGACGCTGATTAGCCAGGAGGATGTGACGTCACGAACAGGTCGCCTACAGGCGATATTTAGTCAATAAATGATTGAGGTGCTCGCTCCTCCATTACGCACGCCCTGACCAGCTCGCTCATTAGCTCACTCTCGCGAGTAATCAGTCCCGTGCGGCCCACGCGCGGCCGGCCGCCCGTCACGGAATATCCGAGTCACTGTCAGATTCCGAAAGGGATGGCAGCCAGGGAGACTGAGGGCAGAGAAAGTGAAGGGTCGCAGGTAAAGGCAAAAGGGACCAGGGATCCGGAAAGGGTTGAGAGAGTGGAAGAAGGAATGGGTTAGAGAGAATTCCTAGATTTGCTCCAACTGGAAGAGGTTCAGCCACTGATGCTTTCGTACTTACCATTCCAATGGAAATATCGTTACTCGAAGTCATGGTATGTGGGGTATAAAGGAATCTGTTTGTTAAGGATATGATTGAGGTTACACAATAGCGGGAAATTTTGTTTTATTTTGTCGTTTATTTTTAAAAGTCTTTGGGATAGGTGGCTGTCGCGGTTTCAGCAATCGTAAAATTCTGGATGAGTCAAAATGAGTGTCACATGACCTTACTTACGGCTAACATGACACATGACAGCGCATCCATCACATGACATTGTCAGAGCTGTCAAAGTCAGGTCTTTTATCAGCCGATGTTGCTTGTAGTCTGTACGGCCTTTTACTGTGAGTTGTAGATACATGAGGGGATTTAGCAGAATTTATATATTGGAAGGTGTCTCAGTGTTAGATCAGAGGTTTATTGAGTGTGGGTCGACCATGACCAATTACTACGGAGTGAAGTACTCCATTGACCTACTGACCCCTAGGTAGGCAGATGTACAAGTGGCTGGTTCACTGAGTGCCAAGTGGGTTATAGCTGACCTGCTGATTGGATAAACCGCAACCTTTTAATTGTTGATGGTTTCTTTTATATTTCCAGCCAAATTCATCAATGCTGAACATACCTTTATTCCCAGAGTGTCTAGGTATTGGCAGACGGACTAATTCCCATTTCTGTTGTTCCCACAGCTAAACATGCTGCACATTACTTTGAGGTTAGGGTGTAAACATGGGAGTGCATGAGTACTACTTGGATCCACATATATTTTATCTACGTATCATCAAAGTGTTCAAAATATTGTTTGACAACCTTTGTTATTACCTTATGGAAATGGCCGATGTGGGTCCAGTGTATATGGTCTTCACTTTGTCTCATATTTCCTAACTAGAGCCGCAGCATATGCAAAATGTCTTTCCAAGGGCAGTAAGTTAACCCAAGGGCTAGAAACAGAAAGAAGAGCCAGCATTTAACACAAAATCTGTAGGTCTATTTGGTCTACTATGACACATTTTATGCCTAATTCCACACATATAAAGCCCTAAAATAGCTTCAATATTTGTTACCAAACTTCTACTATAGAGAGCAAAACGGAAAAAGTACAACTAAAATATTGTTTACCTTCAGATCTGCCCCTACCCCACCCCACCCCCGAGGCTTCGGTTCTGCTAACAGGTTCTATTGTAGTCTGGTGCCATGGCTTTGGCCTGCCACACCTAAATGGGCTGAATCGCGCAATAAATGGGATGTTTATGAACAACACGTTACGGTGCTCCCATAAGAGACTATGCATAGGAATTGGTTCATTTTGAGTCGATATGGACGTTTGTTGTAGAATACGTTGTAGGTTATATACAAAGGGAAGGTGTAGATCTAACGTTCAAGGCAGAATAGATCGGCTGTCCACTGAAAGAGCCGCTGAGTCTACATCATAAATATGGACAGACGGTCTTTAACAGAGTGATCGTAAGGGTATGGACGGTTTCATAAGATGGGTAATCGTGTCAGTTACCAGGAGAGAAGGATTCTTTGAGGAAACTGTTGGGAACGGGTGGAGAAAGATTGATGAAATCTTGGAACACGACCTAGTGTTTCATAGCCGTTCAGACCTCACTGGAAATGACACATGGATTGCTGACGAGTTGTTGAATAACCATAATCTGGTTTCAAAATGTTGGTCAAATACTGTCTGGATTATCATATAGGTCGTACGGAAAATGTCAGGTATATAGGTGTGGTATAAGAAGAATAAAGATGCAAGAAAGTCTAAATATCTGTTACCAAAAAGTTTCAGAAAGTACATGAACAGGGCCAATGTGTGCGATAAACGGGTACTACACCCCCTCCTCGATAATCCATTTATCAGACAGAACAATTGTTTAAGAAATGCTTGATGTTCGTCAGCCCATATAGATTCTCTATGCTTCCCGTTTGGAATCTTTGCAGAGAAATTTTGAAGGCAGTCAAAGTTGAAATTCAGGCTTAGGAAAAGTGTCCCTTGATGGATTTAGACAACTGTAACATGATATGCAATCTCCTCGACAGGCTTTGCGTTAACTTAATAACCCCAGGACAATTTGAAATACCAACACTGAAAACAAGATTTAAGCAAATCTTATCATGAATTAATCTTGCATCTATCTTAATTTTACACTTGTTAGCATCGTCTTGATGAATAACACTGCAAATTGTGTACATAGATGCGTTTGTGAAATATGGAAATATATGTATAGGAAAACCTCTCTGTAATTTTGTAATAGATTCGAAAAGTGTGTTACTGAGAAAGCCTTAATGAAGCACAATAATTGTGATTGAATCTCCCCTATCGCTGTTTCCCGGGAATGAGCCAAACACAAGTATTTGTAAAGCAGTAGATCTCGCGTAGTAATTTCTTGAAGTGTCTTAAAGTGAAACTGGGTATAATGTTGGAGCAGCTGGATTCATATCAACGAGAATTGATCTATCTATGGCTGTAGCTAGTGTACATGCAAAACCTACAATTTATTCTTCAATTGGCTTCGTCCCATTTTATTTCCCCGCCAAACAGGGATGCCTGTTTCCACCGGTTATACATTCCTAGAAACAACGCATTATTGTTATTCTAGTTTTCCTCCTATTCGTTAGACTTTCGCCTCCTTACTTCCCTTTATGTTCCAATTTACACCGGTTCTCACAGCAAACCAAGGATTTGTATGGCCGGCACGTGCTGTATCAGCGGAGGGAATAACTATAGTGGAGAACAAAGAGTGAGACACAGTCGTCAAGTCTGCTGAATTATCTTCGTTTCCAGCTAGGAAGGTTCCGGTATAGGTCTCAGACAACGTTCCTGTGGTAACATCTGCCCTCCATATCAATTAAAGAGACCTTTATGCTCACTTCAATATACGTGGTAGCTTATCCTTATGTGTGATCTTTCGTGCAATCATAATTAATTTCACATATCCTACTTTGTTGACAAAATGCATGGGTTCATACCCTTGATATATGAATAACTGTTTATAATGTCTTCATAAGGAGGTTTTATCAATCACATGGTTAATGCTTCCACGCTCAATTAATATGACCTTTACTTGATATGATGCCGTTGTGTTGCATCAGAAACACGCGTATTCACGAGAGATGCAATGGATATAAATTCAAGTTCGATATGCAAATCACCAGTTGCATTTCTCCCTCTTTTCAAATCAATTAACAATAACGCAAAAGAATATAGAATTATTTGAAATAACCTCAATCCTAATTAGCAGTATTTTAATTCAACTCTTTGAAGACCAGACTTGACTCAAGGATTAACATAATTGAATAGAAGGTTCCTCTGTTTGTTACATAATTGGCCCTGGGCTGGGTTGGAAAATACGTAACTGATCACAATCTGACAACTCATCTGCATAGAGGGTCACTGATAATGAGACCGGAGATGTAAGAAGATGAGGAAAGTCGAGTCCGCTGAAGGTTGAATCTCTGCTGGTGTCGTGGTGCCTTGTACACTGTCTGGTAATGAGCAGAATGCGGTGCCGGTCGCCAAGGTTGACTGTAATGACATTTAACACGCTACTCGCCTATAACTGGGATGACACCGAGTACCGTTTACAGTAGCTGGACCCTCCAGGCCCTTTTACTATCTCATCGTCTTTAAATATGTGTATGGCAAATCCTGTGTGAGAGTGGGCGTTCGTTGTATTCATTTGTGTCTTAATTCTAACTAATTCAAAAGAAAAATATGATAATGCTACTATATAGCCAGAAGTGTTGTTTGCGGTTCGACTTAGATTATATGAAGGTATTTTATACTACATCTTTCTGTATCACCATTTCATGACATGTGGAAATAAAAGAAGGGGTATATTTTGTCCACAATAAAGAAACACTGATAGAGTATGATGTGCGGGGAGTCTGCAGTGGCGTGGGTGTCGCTATACAGAGCAGTAATACAAGAGGTTGAAAGATCACTGACGAGGAAGGATAAAGTTACAAAGGATACAATTGCAACAGTTAGTAATACTGACTGTAAAAACGTAGTAACAGATAACGGTTGTATTTGTCACATTAGAATGTTTTAACCTTTCGAATAAGAGTACCACAACCCGAGCAATTATAAAGCGTTTCATAAAAAGATGTGACCGTAGAAAGCCATTAAATGTCAGTAAACACACAGCAGTAGATAATTGGAATCATATTTTATAGGCATATATAATTCTTCAGATGAAAGTGTTCTTTATTGTTGACAGTTGATAATTCTGGAAATAATCAAATCGAATTTCAGCACTGAAATAACAATATTGCTTTTTTTATATTCAAGGCCAAATTGCCTTGATCTTCCATATCATATGGTCTAATACAAATACAAAACAAAAAACAGGGTACAATCTACAAGTTGCATAAAGATGTATATAGCCAAGGACAGTTTGCCTACATAGAGACAATGAAATATGTTACCAGGGAGAGTGGGAGTCGCTTAACCCAGCGTTAACCTTTTGATAATTCTGTCATTCACTATAAGATAAACGCATCCAGTTTTTGGAAGAAAAAAAATGAAATAAAAGCTGGGGACGAGAAATGGTGAGCATGTGGGCCATTATTTCATATTTCAACTGATTATTGCTTCTGAGACGAATCATCGATGGAAGATGATATATCACATCCTCGCCATATTTTGTTGGCGGCTTTTAAGATCGCTGCTGTTTCTCGCTGATGCCGGACACGCAGCAGGCGATAGACACAGCAATTTCCGGAATCACCAACACAAAATGGCGTGTATATGTGAGCTATTACTTTATATTTTACCTGATTATTGCTTCTGAGACGCTACCTATCAGTGAGAGATATGACTGTGAAATGATATCTCACATATACGCAAATTCATGTTGTCGATTCCGGAGATCGCTGCCGTTTCTCGCATGGTGTGTCCCTTGGCTTCAGTGTGTCCGTGGCTTCAGTGTGTTCGCGGCTTTATGTTGATGAAGTGACTGGTTTTTCCGGGCAAGGCCGTCAAGCACCTGGAAATTCACTGTGGGGGGCCCTTATTTCGCGCCCAAAGTCAACAATTTACCATTTGTCTCCCACGTGAACTGGTAGCAGGAATGGTGTGTGCCTGGGGCGAGAGTTAAACATCCTTTCCAACATTGGGAATAAAATAAAGGATATTGTCTCATACATATGTTCAGTACTTCCTGTTTGTTCCAGACCAGGTTCATCTGTTTGATGGAAGTGTAATTTCCTACGCTAATCGTATTTCCTTTTGCGTCATACGAATAGATTGATATGTTTGAAGCACCTCATTGCTAATAAACTGAAGGATTTTCATTGCTGACGTCAATGCCTTGACAAAACAATAAAAGGAGTGAGCAAATTGTGTGCGTCATGTCTATATTACAAACACTTGTACATTTTCCTCAATGCAAAATGTGATAGGTGCGCATGTTTTGACAATAGATTAGAAAGAGATTAGGGAGAAGCAAAGTATGAAGAGCATTCACGGGACATAGACCTGACAGGAATTCAAGTATTGTGTCACAAGGTCTCTCACTTCTTCCCACAAACAGAAAATCTTTTCAATGTATCCCTTCATTTAATGAATAATCGGTGGAGGACTTTTATTGGAATGGAGAACAAGGACCAATTCTTGTAATCTCAGAAGATGGGCTTTGTTGAATTTCACCATCTCTCCTGTTTCTTTTATAAGAAGGAGTGTATTTATGCAGCTGTTACAATAGAATTTATATTCGGTTGTCTGCCCAGTCAATTCTGGCATCATCTGCAACTGAAAAATATCATGCAGTGATTTCCTGTCAACAATCATATTTATATTTTTTTTAACGGATGATATCCTTTGCTGGGTAGGGATTGCTTGAAATGGGACTGTCGCAAACATTTGTGAAGTCGGGAAATCTGATTAATTAGGGAATGTGTTGATGATGTGACAAACTAAAGTGTTGTCAATATGAAGAGTATTTTTAACAAGCTCCTTGCAGGACAATGACTTGAACACATAGGTACACCTGCGTGGATCACGAAAAAACTTTACACCTTCTTACGGTCAGCACTTCTTATGCATAAGATACTCGCCACAGGCATAGATTGCAGAGTCTCTGTTGTGATGGCCTGAAAGGCCAAACAGTTTGAGGGTATCATCGAATGTAATATTGATTTACTGCAATCGAGCGGCAACTTAGCAGAGGTTAGAAATTTTACACTTACAAACACAGGTACATAATAGAATCTTGTACTGATAAGGTATATATATATATATATATATATATATATATATATATATATATATATATATATATATATATATATAAGCCAGCTCCAGTCGAATCTCTGATGCTCAACTTGATATATTAAGCTTTCCCACGTCCCTCTATACCATCAGAAATGGTAAAAAGATGTGTCATTATCCCGCACCAGATCTCGGTGTGAACAAATCGATGGGACGGTTTTAATAGGGAAATAATGTCAAAGTAGAATGAGCGAGTCTCAAACCTCCAATCCTTTGTGACAGATATGAATCCTGCCAAATTAACCATAGAGTTTTCCACTTAATACATCATTTTCTTATGATATTTAATCCTTTAATACTTCCACGGAATTTTTAGCATTGATGTTACAGTTATCCATGTGGTATTCCCGCGGAATGTCTATCTCTCTCTCTCTCTCTCTCTTTCTCTCTCTCTCTCTCTCTCTCTCTCTCTCTCTCTCTCTCTCCCTCTCTCTCTCTCTCTCTTCATAAGTTAAAACACTATCAGCGCCTCCGAATTAGTGAACGAATTTCTACATGTTATGCCTGTAGAATTGATTCCATCATACTTAGTGCGAAAGAATCGATAATACAGCGGCCCCAAATACAGTTTCATAGCGTCTGCGTTTTGGGAAGATGTCAACATTATTGTTCCAGAATGTTGGGTGGCATTTTGACAATATATTGCAGACTTATTAGGCAAAGTCCTACCCCCGCACCCCTCCATCCTCAACCACATGAGTTGATAAATGTCAATCAGCTAATCGTCTTTTGCTTGCTGATATCGGCGAGCTACATCACGAGCATCCATTAGATGCATTAAGTGGGTTCTTTTCAAAGAAAGGTTAAGTGGACAGCTGAAAAAGGTAGATACTTCTCATTCTGTAATGTTCAGGAGGAGAGTAGGTAAGATCGGTGTCTGTGAAACAAAGGTCTGTGTAGAGATTCCTTACCGATGTATGTAGTAAGTTCGAGACAAATAAAAGCAAGATCCCATATTACCGCGCAAGGCGACGCCGAGAGCAGTAATATGTGATCTTGCCGGAGTGCGATGAACAATAACATGACTAACTCAAGTTTGATTTAGAATTTATCCTACCCCGCCCGTCTAAATTACTTCTACATTAACAAATGACATCATTTGTCAAGTGTATCCCACTCGAGCGATATTTTTCTCTTTTTTTTCAGACCGAATACACTGACCCAGTGTTAGGCCTTTGGAGTTTTTTATCAGGGGTAGGATAAATGTTCCAACTTATGTACAGATACATGTACGTGTTATTTTCCTTTATGTACCATGTCTCAGGGTGAACTCCTGAGGGACACAATCCAGCAAATTATGCCCAATACTGCTTTAGAAAGGTTTTACAACCAATATTGATAAACATAATACTTAGATTTCCCATGGATTCACTAATGGGAAATGACGAAAAAAACAGTCTTGATGCCTATGTACAGAGATCAAAATGATCGGACAGTGGTGTAAATAAGCGTATAGACATAACTCCAAGAGGCATAACGCGGAATTGCACTGAAAAAGCCACTTTCCTCTGGCCGACTATTCGCCACCGATTTGCAGTCGGGAACTACCGACGCCAGATCGGTCAATGGAAACAGGCATGCAGAGAAGTGCTCATCGATTAATTGTGCATAGATTATGCTATAAGGGTACCACTGGGAGTTTGGGGGACTATTTCGTCGGTATGGACCTGCCAAATGCAGCAGAAAAAAGGCATACACTGCACCGATTTTTACATCCAGACGTGCAGTTGTTGGTCACCACCGACCTCAATTAATCGGTGCCGTTTTCGTCGGACAGTGGAAAATGGCTTTATGGGTACAGTGACAGGCGTAGACTTGACGTCCAATACCCTTGTTTCACTCTGTGTATTTATATGTATGATATACATAAACATAAACATCCACATACCCGCCCCTCCCCCTGTCAGAAATGTGCCTTCCCACGATACACAGAGCCTAAGACCATCGACACCCCCACCCCCACCCCCCACCCACGACCACCTCCACACACACACATACACTTACAAAGTCTACTCTAAGATATGTCCCTCCCAGAAGACTTGCTGCCCCCCCCTCCCACATACACACACCAATCCCTACGTGAGCCAGGCCGACAGACACACGCACGAACGCACGCTCAAAACCCACCCGCTCCTGATGCTTCGCGGAGCAGCTCGGTGGCTTTCAATGCGCCCCCTGGCGGGGACAGCGGAGAGCTCATCTCAGTGGGCGTCGCGAGAGGGCGCTGGTAATCAGCCCCTCCGTCCCCTACACGCTCCCCAGGTGGCGTCTTTGTCGACGGTGGGCGATGGTGCTGCCACCGACAGGTGACGGAGGAATCGCGAATCAGCGTGGAGGAAAGACGCCAATGGCTGAAAGGTCGCCGTACCTGTTACAACGCCACCCGGTGTCATAACCTGACACCAGAGGCCGGGGTCTTGACGAAGGGCTTAATGTGGCATGTCCTCTCACCAAGCAGATGTACCGTGAGGGCTACCACTGGAGATTGACTGGAGTCAGGGGGACTACGATGGGCAGTATTTTCCTCAATCATGTTTACTACCGCTACATTCATCATATATGGACACCAGAGACACCATTACTACAATTCTGGAGATTTTGTTTTTTCATTATTTATTCTATACAAAGACCCCATTGAAAATGTATGGGGACCACGACCCATTATATAAAAACTGCCAGATACCATAATTGTGGTATACGGATTCAAATCTGTGGTATACGGTCTCAAAGCCATGGTATACGGGGTGATAGTCCCTTTGTGCTGTAGAGTCCATATTGTTATACCCTTTAATCTAGTAATTAATGGGTTTAATTCGTTCGAAAAGATGCATAATAATTGCAGCAAACAATGGTTACGTGAACAAGTGACTCTGTGAACCACTCGAGGTTGACATCCTAATACCCTCGCTGGTACTCGTGTATTATAACGCGTCAACCTCTCCTGGTTTACGGCCGCCTGTGAAAAAAAATCATCGATTATTGTCTATATGTAATATTATCTGGAAATACCTATTAGAGCCTACGGCATCGGGACTATTTAGTGTGATGAAAGACCTCCAACACCATCTCTACAGGCTCAGTAACCAGATTTCCTCTGAATACACCACCTCCATCAACCAAATTAAACTACCATATAACGTTTCTGCTTCAAAGCGCCGCCTTATGGCGGTTTAAGTCGTACAGAGGCCAGCGTACATCAGTTTAAAGTGGTGGCGTGAAGCCTGCGTACCTAGAGCCTCCTGCTGATGACGTTTTGATGTTCGCTCTTCCAGTTTGCATGCTTCAGTAACCAGCAGTCGTTTATGCGGTAAATGCTGGCGTTGTTTTGTCGTCTGCTGCTCTCCATTCACCTCGTCCCGTCTGACCTTCCTGCCATTCTTGAATTCAAAAACGTAGCTACGATCGATCTGAGATCAATGTTTTAAAAAGTCACTCAATGTGTCCTGGTAATTCGGGCTATAAGAAGCTGACCATGGCATAATGAGACATCAAACATCATGTTCCCGCCCACCTTCAAAACGATGCGTATTCTCTCCAATTGCCGTCTGCCAGGGTGCCATGTCTAGATTGTCAGCAGAGCTTTGATTGCCTGATGGGAGGTTGGTGGAGTCAACCTATTGACAAAGGTTTCCCAGTATTGGTTAAGGACGTTCCATGTTCATCTTTGCCTGAAAGAAATCCGAAGGAGAAGTCCTCAAAGGAAAGAGAAGTGATTTAACTCACCCCTGGTATGTTTTCCCCATAGATTTATCACTGGGAACTCGTACTCAACGCCCATGGACTATTGTAGAATGAATACTCAATGGGGGATGATGTCATAATATAAGCTGATTAGTTGGTGATAGTGCTGAGATAAAATTTGAGCCGCACTCGATCTACAGTAGCTAGTGGAAATACGTCATTTATTCTGGTTTACTTCAGGAGGTTACTCCAGAACCAAAAGTCATGGCATATTTTCAATGGCTATGGATCTCGATGCAGTTCTTTCTTATTATGGAATGCTCTGTGAGAGAGAGCGGGACACAGGACAAGAGAGGTGGCGTCTGCACGGTCAGTCAGCAGACGACATTCCGCCCTCTGATCCACTTTACTTCCTATCGTCTCCGCATGTTGGCACCACTTGACCTAGAGTTGACCCCTGCTTTCTGCGAAAGTGACACTTATCTGCGCTGAACTATGGGATAGAGTGTGGGTGGTTGTGGGAGGGGTAGGTACCTGGCAGATGCCTGTTGATTTGTCCCGAGGAAGCTGGGCCTATTGTGGAGGGGAGATTCATGTGTGCCCTTCGCCGGGCGCTGGGACGCGGGCACTGCCGTTGGGCTTTATGTAGGCGAGGGTCGCTACTGACAACCCCAATTACCGCCGTCTGTTACACTGTTTTTTTGTAGAGTACTCTCCAGGCTGAGCCTCCTACTCTTCAGCCAGAGCCCTGAAGCCCGCCGACGGATCGCTGGTCGAATTGGGTGGCACTTGTTCCCGAGGTTGGAAGTTTCAGTAATCAATTCAGCTTCTCGACAGGGCTAGTTCCATCACCCACCACTCGCCGCCGATTCAATCTATGCTGAAAAGACTAGGTAATTGTTTGATGGCTGGGTGCCTGTAATACCAATACCTATAAATTTAGGTATATGAGGCCTCATAATTTCAGCCTGCTTTCGATTGGCTGCATCTCTAGGAATACAAAGTCCATATTTATATAACACATATAATTACCATAAACACACAATAAAAGGCATAATCTTAAGAACATGTATGTATTTTATATACTGAATTATCACAGACATTATCACATCGTTGGCATAATTAGTAGTTCTTACAGACAATATATATTCACGTATGAACATGGTGAAATCATGTGTTGTTAGGGCTTGGAGCTTGTGTCACAATCGGAATAACGTATGAGGAAGGGACCAAAATCATGAGTTCACTGATTCAAAGTATTACAGTACTATACATTCCCCATAATACTCCCAGGACCTGAGCTGAACTATGTAAGGTCATCGGTCAGACGTCATGACCTTAGATCAATTTTAGAGTATGTAGCAGTTATTATATGAATGTATTCCGATATCAGCTATCTATATTTTATGTTTAAAAATGGTGTACTTGTCTGCCAACTACATGGGCTATAAAACAAGTTACAGCTTCACTGATGCTTGTGTAGTATAAATAATGAAATAAAAAAAAAGAAAATATAGTCTCAATATGCATGTGCAACGTATATGGTATTTAAAGATAAATAGTGTGTACATCTGTCGCCCAGTAGTATCACGCCGGCAGAGTGAAGACCTTTTAGTTTGTTTTATCGACAATGTAAAAAAGAGAGACCTGTTCTTCTATAAGTTATGAAATATTACACACGCATTTCTACAATGGTGTAAAACCCGGCGTTTACATTAGACGAGCATTCATGTGTGCAGATTCTTGAATTTAGCACCACCTGACGACTTTAAATTGTTAATGGCTAGAAAACATCTAGTGTAAACGCCAAATGAATGACAACAACTGATCGTCAGATAACGCAATTTGGAACCAGCTAACGATTATGCCGATGATTTTACATCGACGACCTTTTCAAATGGACTGGAATTAATCGTCAAGCCACCTGACAATTCTATAGAAACCCTTTTTCACCGGCGATTTTCTAGTGAGAAATAAGACATTCAGCTGTAGTCTATGCAGGGTTAACCTTCAAGAACTTTCGCCCATAATCGTAGAGTGTAGACGCCGGCTTAGATGAAGAGCACGAAGTAATACGTTCCTTTGGATGTCAAATATAAATCGTCTGGCGTAGATATTTGAATCAATTCTTGGATCGACGATTTTGGTAATGATCTTTTCCCAATAAGCACCACCTCACGATTTCTTCTTTAGACGATCTACAATCGTCACGTTTTTTTAGTCATCTAATGTAAAGGCCAGGTACGCAATGTGCATGGGTTAGAGAGTAGAGTTAATGCAATAGAGTTTTTTCATAGAGATTTGTCATGATCGGAAACTCAACGTCTTCACGTGGGTAGCCGATCAGAAAGATTTTACCACACTTAATGCAATAGAGCTGTTATATATGCTGAAAGGTGAATATTGCCTTGTTAGACTGGCAGGCGGCGCTCACGTCTCAATGTCTGGTGGTCTGCGAGTTAATTAAACAGAGAGGTGGGTACAGTGAGAGCGTTTAGCGGCCCTCGGGGAACCTGTGCTACAACCACAGTCCTCCATCAATATCCGACCTGCTCCCATTTACCCCTCTCTACGCCAATTAACTCAACAAGGAGCAGAAGGCAAGAAGTACTGAGCTGCCCCTCTAAGCACCGAGCTGCTCTCTATACTACTATACGCCCTTTCCCTCCGGCGACCGCACCACATGGCGAGAAGCGCGGCAACTGGACATGACTTCCAGGTCTGGCGTGACAGCAGTCTATATCACTTGTAACTCTATTGTGTGAATTTCTATTACTATGGTCGGACGTTTAGAGCGTAAGGGGGTATTCCATTGAGCTCATGAAAATTTGATGTGAATTATATAGAACCGACCCGCTGATACACATCGCTATACTCTACAAACCAACAGTCTCATAGGACCACTAGTGCTGGTGGTATTGCTTTAATTTTAAACGATTACAAAAGGTAGAGCTGTGTAAATTTACTTTTCATCCATCCTTAATGGCTCTATCCTTTAAGATATTCATATCTATGTAATGCAATTGGGACTATTTTCGCGTACGGATTAGTTCAAAATGGCAATGATGCTAGAGTGTGTCTTTAGGTCCCGCATTAATGAAATGTGATGGCCACAGGCAATAGACGACGTCGTGACATCGCCGGACGCCGTATATATAGTAGTGCTGTTCCACTATACTCGTGTGTATACCCAGCTCAGTGGCCGACGTCGGGCGATCGCCGTGTCGTTTGGCGTCTTTCAAACGCCTCCACCATGTCAATGGAACACACCCTATGCAAATCCACAGGCTCTTTCAGCAGCCGTCACCTGTTCCATCCCCGTGTGGCCGACGCCGTTGAGTGTGTAGCCTGCTCCACTGCACCAACGTTAGACTTGCTCATGTCTTTGATTATAAAGTCATTAAATGATTAAACACAATCAGGATAAAGTTCATTATAGTATGTAGCTAAACGAGGAGGGGTCGCCATAGGATGCAGGGACTGGAGCCAGTCTACACCAACGTCTATACCCACCTGACACATGACTGACTAACTACGGCCGTGGGTGGCCGTGCGATACCCCACTGTGGCTGTACTGTCAGCCCGGTGTAACAGGCCCTTTCAGCCATGACACAATTACCTCTGAGTAATTAGAAATATCGTTACAGGCTACCAGCAGCATACAGCAATGCAAACTATGCGTTTTCAACGTGCACCGCCTTTAAATACTAATTCATCAGAAAGCTATATAGGTTGCTTGGCTATGAAAGATGTATGAAAATAGATCCATACTATCCCAGTTATTAGATAAAATAAATTCACCTGCATCCGTTCTTTCACCCACTTATGCAGGAGATTACTCGTCTACTAGTTATCAAGTCTTTAGCCGATCCGATGTAGGCAAGGGAATTAATGATGATTATGCATACATCTCCAGGGTTCCAACTGTAATCCTCTCAAATCTCTAATGAACACACATCTGCAGTTATCAAATCCATTCTCTTAGCAATATATATTCACGTAGACAATCCCTCGTCTAATATACTTTTTAGCCATTAGTTATCTAATATGATTTATTCCTCTGTGGATCCATTTCTATCGTGAACGATAGTGCCTGTGTACGTATACTCTGCATTCATGTCTAGAAATCTCTATTTATTAACCGATATATGAATATTCATGCCGGAGACCTACTTCTTCATCCAATTAGGAAACATGATTCTCCATACGGTTAGAGGACATAGAAGTTGAACATATAGGGTGTAGAATAACGGTGTATTATCAGTGAAATGAACGGTAAATTCTCAGCGACTACGGATCAAGTACAGTTCAGATTTTATCTCATCCCTATCACTGTCTGGTTGGTTAATGTTTGTGACCTCATAGGCCTTTGAGTATTACTCTTTTACAATAATCCATGGGCAATGAATTTGAGTTGCCAATTTTATGTTCATGGGGGGTTGAGGTAGAAGGGGTGAGATTAAGTACATGTATATGGTTTTCTCTGTTGTAATATAATCTCGCTAGATAATATTTATCGCTTGCCTTGCTATTTCAAATGCTATGATAGCAGGCTACCTTTCCTTAATAATTGCCTTTCTTTAATATGAGGTGTAATCTTCCCTGACACCCTGTTGCTCTTCAAGATCTAGTCATAACTGGAGAATCTGGTCTCGAAATATTGAGCTTTAACTATATTATCTTTGCATATGAATGAGATCATAGCCCCATTCTTCATCTCAGGGAACTCGTTCCTTCTAATAAACAATTGCCCTATATTACCCCAACTAAATATATACCCAACAGTTATGTAGATTAAAACAGAAATACATATGATTAAAGTAATATGTGTTCCATTAAAGCTGCAGGTGCATTGTCCTGGATAATGCTATAGCCAAAGCTTTAAATAAACCTCAATATCAATATAGAATCTTGAATAAGTCCATGTGATGGACGAAACGTCGGTTCCTGAATAAAAATCCAACAATAGTTTAGAGATATCCGATGTAGTCGCACGGTTCTTCACATCTTCATAAATATTGATAAATATATGTTTCATAACCATAGTTGTTCTTTTATTGTACTCAATTTGAAACTCTGATTATTCCCTTCCACTCGCAAACGAACCTTTACGATAGGCATATGATAGGTACATTCTCCTTCCGTAAAGTCCATAAAACGTTTCAGAAATACATGTATATTGTAGCTTACACGCTCCTGTCACAATGTCCATGTGACATTCCTCATGGATATGGTTGTCATTCCGTGCTGTCTGAAAAGGGAATACATGTAATGGAAACAAAAGTAAAATAGAGATGCAAAATATGTGCACTAATTTACATTTGTCATAAAAAATCCGTCTCTAATATAAGCAGAAATAGTAATAATTACATTACAGTACTTGAAGTATTTACTTGTATAATGTACGCCCATGGCAACGTTGTTCTATATCATTACCCTTAAAAGAGCTATGGTTGTGAACAAATTCTAATGTTCCGCCATTGTCTGTTCCGCATTAGTTCTAAATGCGCCCACATGGTGGCACGGTGGTCGACATATTCGCTGGATTGGAGCGGGGACAAAAGCAGTTATTGGTCAGTTAATAATGGATTCTGATTGGTCAATTAGTAAGATGATGATTGTACAGTAGGGCTAGGTTTACCGTTTGTACCGACCCACCATATTTATATATAAATGGATTATTTATATTTGAATAAATACACAAAACAGACTGGTACCATATACAAACCGCGGTATGCTCCGAGAGGTCGATGTGTAGTAATATCCGGGCGAATGTAAGGATATTGCGTGGAATAAACTCCTAGGAGCATACAGCCGTTCTTATCCGAAACCAGCCTAAATCTTTCCGTATGATCGCTTCTAGGGACAATTTGTATTGCGTGGATGATAAAACAATCTGTTCTACACCTTGTTTCTCTGCCTCAAGCGTTCTACTTGATCCTTTAATGTTCTGAAGCAAGATATTATGGCCCTAGGGCATTATGATAGGTTGAGACGACCTCAGTGCAATACTGAGTGAATGAAAGAGCCGGATTAAATATATTTTATAGCAATGCCTAATTAGCTGTTGATGAGATTAGAACTTACTGCAGAGGGGGCATGTAGGGATGTCCATCACACTATAATGTGGACTACACATTTTCATGATTCATTAGTCATTATATAAGGGAAGCTACTGTATAAAAAACGGAAAGCCGTATTCTCCTAGCAGAATACACGAGGAAGAGGGGGGGGGGTCCCTAGCGTGCAAAGTGGCGCGGGAGAAGATTGGCGGCTATATTGCCTTTCGTTTGATAACTTATACTTGGAATGGTGAATAATGAATACTGCATTGCCATGATTTTGATCTGCATTGTCGTTATACGTACCGGGTATTGTCAACGTAGTTGAAGCGTAATAATATCATCTCATTGTTTATATATCAGTGAGGATGAAAAGCTTTATTCAAGTGTGTACCTATATAAATACTATCGTATAATGGTTACATTGGTTTACTCCGATTATGTATGAATGAAATAAACAAGTACATGTATTAAGAGATATAGATCACATTTCATGAATTAAGCATGGATACATACAATGTTTCTCCCTTACGCCTTATCAATGCCCGGCTGGTATGACCATGAATATAATTATACCTTATCAACTGGCAATCCCCTATTTCACAGTGTAGTTCGTTCGGCTGTGAACTGTAACTACTGGAGGTTATACTTCCGCCTCCTTTAAAGAAATTTAGTTTATCCGACTGTCATTTTATAAGCTATAGAAAATGCTATTGAGTGCCCCTCAATAGGAAAGTCTATTTCTATTTAGTGTGCGAAATTCTTTCTTTCTGTCAAAAAAAGGATTTCTCATGTTTGAAATTTGTTTCTGGTTCAACCAGTTCTAGGCAGCATTATATAGATCAATGGTGCACACCCCCTGCAACAAACATTGTACATCATGTCACCAAATGCTAAAATCAAAGGTCTGTTCCTATAATCAGTATAGATCTGTAAGATCATGAGAAAGGGAGATCACAGCCTTTCCCAGCTCCATATTGCCACCGACTAGAAGGGCAAATACGTCGTAATAACTGGCAAGACGAAAAGTTACGTAAAGTAAGTCGGAATGCATAAAAGAACGTGAATAGAACGTTGACAAAATGCGGTGTCAGAATTAGTTCTAACATTTTCTAACTCTTCTCCACGCTTTTCAATTGTTGAAACGCATGTTGAAGTAAGTAAAAAAAACGTAGAGAAACATATATAATAAGAAACATTTACGAACGCGTAATAGAACGTAAAAGCTAAGTGAACAGAAACCTAGACAATACGCAGTTTTTATGTGGTGTCCACCTTCTTCTGATATGTAGGGAATGCATGGAAAGTAATGCCAGTGTGACTGGAATTACGTACTAAACGCTTGATACGTTGAGTTTACATGGGTTATACGTAATGTCCACATTTCCCTGATACGTAGAAGAAACGACAAAGTGTTCCACCACTGTGACGGCAATATAAGGATTAGAAGATTATACACTCTGTTTTATAATCAGGGAGAGTATAGTTCAAGACTAATTGAGAAAGTTCTCAAGATTGATTTATGAATTGGACGCTTATCTAGCTCGCATAAAAGGGGGAAATTATGTGGAGTTTTTTTATTACTGCCTTCTCAAATTTCTATTGCATTGAAGGGAAATGTCAGCTTGCTATTTTTCTTAATCTCACCTGCCGACTTACTGGGAGTTTTTCAGGATGTATTTGGCATACTGCTTCACTTCTTCGGGAATGGGCATCGATTTACGAACATCTCGTATGAATGAAGGCTGCAGAGTTCATAACTCGATTCACCAACTGCAAATGTGAAAGGTTATACAATACAATAATGTGGACTCCGTGTATTGCTTTCAATTAAATCAAGGTTTTACGTTGTACTATCATACCGTGTTACCGACCGGTTGTGCACAAAGCCAATGCAAACGTGACTCCTGAACTTTACAGGGCGTACTGATTATTGGCCGCGTAGGAGCTGGACATTGTGAGAGAAGCACAAACAGATATAGAGGCCTATACACACTGAGACATAAGAATCAGTGCTCAACGCATGGGGGATGATGTCTCAAATTTTAGCCATTTCGTCAGTGATAGGGGTTTGATAAAATTCGAACCGCACTCAATTCATATCCACTGGAAATACGCCATTCATATTGGTCTGCTAATTTATTTTTTCTAAAGAATTCTTTATTAGCTATTCGACAATTACATCGCCTCGTGAGGTTACTCCATGACAAAACCTCATTGCATATTTCCAGTGGCCACGGATCTCGATGCAGTTCGTTCTTAATACTGGGCCGGGCGTTTCTAGGGTGTTTGGTTGGTACAGACTACGCATTTTATAATAGAGTTGCTATACACAGATCATATAATCAGGTTCCTGATGCATTTAAATCGTCTGTTTGTGATACACTCCCTGCAAACTTTACCAATTGTGTGTGATACATTCTGCTTGTCCTTTCTAATATAACTAGAATCTGTAAAATGACACTTTTATCCTTGAATTTACGCTGACTCTATTTTTTGTCGGTTATGGTGAGAGGGATTGCTTATGATCTCGCACTTATTGCATCATGTTCCTCTAAGTCTCTTCATGAAATAATTGTAACAAAGAACTGGTTGATGGTTTGAAGTTTCCTCGTTGACCACCGGTGTTACATTGATAAATACAATTCTGATTCTAATATCTCTACAACACTTGTAATTACCCATCACCTGTAATTCAGTATTCTTCGACATCTTATACATGATACTTACGTGCTGCATTTTTATTCCAGACCGAGTCACTTCGGCAAAAGCGTTGTGGCGAGAGCACATCTTCAGTCAACCAGGCAGTCCAGCCCTAATTTATTACCCTTAAGGTGAGTGAGTCTGCTTATATACCTCTGGGATAGTCATACGCACAACCCTCTACATTAATTGATTATCTGTTTTATTCACTTTACAAATGACCATTGCTTCATGTGACTGTCTCTTAAGAGGGGTTCACACGTATGGACTTATGTACCTGAGACGGGTGTATTTCACATATTTCCCCCAGTCTCAGAAGGTCCCCTGTGGTACAAAAATCTCATAAGAAGGTGCCAGTTTTTGCTTTTCCAAGACTCAAGAAAAAATGGTAGATTCAATTCACATGGACGGATACACTTGGTACATATTCTCAGACAGGGCTCTTGGGTCAGGGTAGATTGTCGCTGGAGTTTGGCCCCAGGTTCTCTAGTAGCCTTGAGGTGGTGGGTGTGGAAAACATGTGATCCTGCTTGCTGGCTTCCTATTGGCTACAATGAACTTAGTCGGCGACTCAGCAATGGGTATATTTTCTCACCGAAATTCCCCTTTATTATCTACCCATGCGGTACATACTTTAAATGTGCACCGTTTCGCCATATGATGTAAAAATAGCGTACAGAACAGTGTTCCGTACGGCAAAATACGGAACACTGTTTCGTACGTGTCAACTAAGATATTAGTTGTTAGGGCAAATCAATTTGATGATTTTGTCAATTTCGGGTATATAGTAAATAGAAAACGACCCACCATGTTTGTACAAGCCACAAAACTCGATAATAATTTACGGTTCATAATGAACTCGACATGTGCAGCCTCTTCTGGATGGGGGCCATATGCGTTGTTGGATAGTGACGTCACAGCTCGGAGCAAGAGGCAGGCAGTGTCAATGCCCGTTAATTAATAAGCTACTAATTGACCGGCTGATTAATGGAGTTATCCTGATATGATTAACCTCAAGGTCATTGTAAATTGGTCGACTCATGCCAACGGGCAGCACGAGGGATTTCTTATCTGTCAGACAGGGGATCCCAATCACAGTGGAGAGTTTGGGTCATTTGAAGACCCAATCCTTAGATATACGATTCTAGTGTCAAATTTACCTTTAGATGAATATAAAGTGAACCTAATTTACATGCTCGATTTAATCCTTAGGGGATTTTGTCCCTTGAATCTAGATACTGCAAAACAATTCTAAATTCCGAGATTTCATATAATACTGTTATTCAATGCCTCATTCGGTGATAATGAGCACTTTTATATGGTGAAATACCATGGTTCTACCTTTAGACGTGCATAATTACAGAAGCGAATCTATAAAGCAAATACGCATTGGGAGGGGATGCGAGGGTCAATGACTTTGAGAATTTTGCGTATTCACCTTCTCTGTCCTATTGCATGCAAGACCGAAACCTGGTTGACAATGCTGGTCATTTACATCTATCGATATGCACAAATTCCTTCTGTACCTTGATAAAACTCTGACAAAGTCCAAACCACGCAACACCTCAATCTGTGAAATGTCTTACGGCCAAAGAAGGTCGCTAAATACTCACCCGGCTGCCTTGTCTATGACAGAGAAACACAGTGAAGGCTTGTTGATAAGAATATTACTAAAAAGATGAGTTTTGAAATCGCCATGCTCCTTTATCAATTTATTGCAGTAATCGGACCGAATACATGGAAATATATTTCTTTTCAACCGTGATGTGTTTCAAGGTTTATAGTGTATCTCAGATGATGTATCATGTTCTCAATTTATCTGTGGAATGATGGCAATACATATTTGTCCTACACATAGGGTGACCTTAACTTCCCTATGATCCTTAACAAATGGTAATTATCTTAGACTAGGGGAAAGGTGAGAAGAACATCCCTCTCAGGAACATGAGTCTCTAAGTGTGAATCCTGCTTTACTGACACTGAGACCAATGCTCGTCGCCTGAGACAGCAGACGGGAGAGAGATACTGCTAGGCAGACGAAATGCAACACTACTTCTGTGAATGAATTAAATTACCACTTAGAGCACAGCTACCAGTGAGCATGAATACTAAGGGGACTGGAGACGTGACAAACATGGAGCAAACAATGGCGGAGAGTAAAATCTGGAAACACAGATGTTGAACTGTTCTCACTCCAGTCAAAATGTCGTCTGCTCACAAACTACATGCGATGACGTCATTCGGCCGATCATGCATTTACTGATATGCTGATGAGTTCTGAGGAAAAAGTCGATACGGGTCTAAATGTCTTATTGTTGTGTGAAGGCGTTTGTTAAAAATGATGTAAATTCACTCGGCCTTTCTCTTACCTCACATACAGGTGTGTTGCCCCACAAACCTCCCACGATCTATACTGTAGTCTGTCTGTACTGCTTTCAGTATGCCGGCTGTTTTTCCTTTATCTTTTACTCCTGTCTCTCTCCATCTTTTTCACTCTATCGTGCTCCCCGTAACATCAAACGTATTTTTGGGTCTCTTCTCCCCTAGTTGCTCCATTTTATCTTCAACTTCTCTCTTCTTCTCCTCTCTGTCTGTCTCTCTCTCTCTCTCTCTCTCTCTCTCTCTCTCTCTCTCTCTCTCTCTCTCTCTCTCTGTCTCTCTCTTTCTCTCTCTCTCTCTCTCTCTCTCTCTCTCTCTCTCTCCCTCCCTCCCTTTCACTGTACATACACCTCTCTTTTCCCTCTCAGGGATCCCCTCTATTTGACATTAATCAGGACTATCTATCGTCGTTTCTTACTGTAACTGGCTACCTAATACAAAAATGTCCATAGGCTTAACATTGAGATCTCGTTCTCCATGCCCCTTCAAGTATTGCAGTCCGTTCTCCATGGTCTATACCATGTTTGTTGCCCATTCATTTAGTGTGTATAGGGTGAGATAAATACAGAAAGCAACTGGTTTTGGTCAAAGAGTCTCCAACTCGTTTGAATGCTGTGTGATACTCAATCTGCTGTCGCCTCGTTCGTATCACTCCGCATCAAACTCGTGGAGAACGATGACTTTGACCAAAACTTGTTGGTTTCTTCTTTAGTATGCGCCAGAAACGGACGTCCACGGAGTGGCACGAAACGGTACGCATATAAGACCAATACGTGCGATAGGGACATGGCGAAATTGTCAGTATATCTGAGATTTTGTGCAATGCTGTGGCTATCTTCACGTTTCATTCCTCCCCTTACCAATCCAACGCTACCAAAGCAATATTTCAGTTGTTGATATCTAATTCCTGAGCTGTCTACATTCCGAATGTCGCTTTTCCTTTCTCCGTTTCCCTCTATCGCAAAACTCTACATAGATGTTTTTGCATCTCTCTCTCTCTCTTTCTCTCTCTCTTGTTTTTCCTTCGGTGCATTGTCATCACTATTTCTCTCGCCCTGCCATGGCGAGGCGAAAGTAGAGAATTTATATGTGGCGTTAGATTTTACATTTTACCGAAACTATTGCCTCGAAGCGACTTGGCATGAAAGGAGAGCATGTATTTTCCCCTTGTGCAACAAATAGAGACAGTTTCCCAGCCTTGCAGATGTGTGTAAATAAATTGTCCTCACTCCCAGACACTGAAATGTATGTGCGGTAGTGGTTTTCCTAAGCGTCCATTGAACCAAACCTGCTGAACATCATACCCTGCATTGATTCCCACAGGTCAGCTAGTATTTTTCCAATAAATCACTCCCACGCGACCTGGGAGGTGCTTTTAAAACTACGATACTGGCTGAACGATTACGATTAGGACTAACCTCAGACGACAGTGACCAGTTCGGGGTGTCAGTCCGTTTTTTTTTATGTGGTCTGCATAATTCCAGGATATCCTTTGCAGTTTTTATTGTTTACCTTGTGCCTTTATTAATACAAGACCATTTGTTATGAAGGATCACCTAGCATCGGACCTAAATTAAGGTAAAACTTGTGACTTTTAAAAAGTTAGAATATAGATGTTTTCACTGATCGTCTTGTGAGATTGTCCTCTATAAGGACATATCATTTAAGGTAATGGGAATGCAACAAAGTCCACGATAAGATAATTATTTATCGTTCTTAGTTTTAAAAACACCACCCAGGGCTCCTTTATCTAATGAAGATTCCAGTCTGAACCTTCGACTACGACCTTAGCGTACATCTGAAAATAGAGTCCCTTTCAGCAGGGTCCAGCTAATTCGTGAGCGATGCGGTGTAAAGTAACTCGATGCTGATCGGACAATGAGGTGTGTCGAGGCTGCTCGAGGGTATCGCCAGTTGTTTCAGATCTGTTTGCGAGCTTGTTTGTGTGTTGTACGTGACCTGTTTAATATATTTTGTACATGAGATGTGTACGCGTTTTACGTGAGATATCTGTGTTTTGGGTGTGACCTGTAGTCGTGTGGTACACGTGGCCTGTTTATATTTTGTACATGAGATGTATATATGGGTTCTGTGTGCGATTTGTATGTGTTGCTTGTGACATATACTTGTGTGTAATACTTGACCTGTTCATATTTCGTACGCGAGATGTGTGTGAGTTCCACATGAGATATCAATGTGTTGGGCCTGACCTCGAGGGTACAGAGCTATTGTTAGTTTTTTTATAAGCTGTTAGATGGATCACTGGGAGTTCCAATCTCCAAGCAGATTGTTGGTCCCTTTTCGAAGCCAGGTCTCACCAAAGAACTGCCAAGAGAGTGGATGAGTTCCTGCATTACCTGTGAAGATGTTGCCTTTAGTTGGGGGCAGAGTCTGTGATCTATTGAGATCCAGTGTAAATTGCACCCAGCACCTGGTGTTTGTTTTGGAGTCAGGTCGAAAATTGCGGGACCCAGGTGACAATACATCTCTGTCATATATTTGTCTGATGTGTGTGGTCTTTATATGTGATGTACATGAATTATTTGTGCGGCCAATACATCATTGTCATAATGAGAAAAAGAGAACAGAAATATGAAGAGAGAATATATTGAATGGGGTTAGACATGATATAACTGAATGGTCCAACATCTTGTATACAAACTGAGATATTCTTAGCCATAAGGGTGGGGCCTATAGCCCAGAAGATGCTTCCACTGAGTTGGTATTGAGAAATTGTTTAATGTTGTGGGAGGAGGGGTGGGAGCAAGGGATCAGAAGGGGGTGTGGTTGACACTTAAAAGTGAGATAAAAATCTGACACTCGTTCGGTTCATAATTGTACAACTCCAACACGTGTTAGTCCCACTGTGAAAATCCCCTAAATATATCGTTGCCACACCCAATAGCTCAGGATGGCATTCTGCGCTAAATAGTATTTTATATCCCAAGATTAAACCCTTAGCCCAGGGGCTCAGCATATCTTCTCGTGAAATATCAAAAGTAGGAAAGGGAACAGCACTTAGTATTATTGCGCAATTCCAAAGGTCCCTAGAAACTGTATAAGAAGATTGTATGAATATCCTGTCAGAAAAACAACCAAATCTCCTCAAAGGGTTAAGTCTGGGGCTCGGTTGCAATCTATGGCTGTGGACAGGCATCCTGATGTAGTGTCTATAAGTAATTGGATCTGTCACCTCAACCATCAGTACTCTGACCAAACAGTACGCGCGATACTTGTCTGTGGATGGAGGGCAGTGATGAATGCAAGATATATAAAGTGTTAATATTTGGTCGCTGTATCACACTCTAGGCCGAAGCATCCGATTTCAAACTTAGACGTTTGTGGTTAGAGTCTCTGCCTAGCTGCTGTTAGACTGCTTGTCTTAAAGGCATATCCTACAATTCGCAGAGGTGCCACCTGGTGATGATTAGATAGTCACATTTATCCATTTTGATTTGTTCTTTGTGGCATATTCAAAATCCAAATGAGCAAGTTTTGTCTAGGTTGACCTATCCCAATTGCTAAAATTTTATTTTGCTTGCTTTATAGGAAATATACTAAAAAATATGATTTTCTTTCAAAAAAGAAGAAGCGTGAGTCTTAATTTTCAAGGCATATTGTGCGATATAACAAATAGACGAATAAAGTATGTTTTATCAATATTACTTAACTAAGAGACAACACAAATCAGTACCCACAAACGCTAATAAATTGTGGTTCACGAACAGCAAGCATTGAATATTTAAAGAAGCGTCGTGATATACATAGTACTGAGAGGTGTCGATCAAACTTGTTTTAAAGCTTTTATTTATACTGGAGGTAAAGGTTAGGTAAAACAATAGCCTGTATGTGTGTAAGACGGGGTGTAACGGAGTACAGCCTTAACCCACCGCTTGCAAACAGGAACAGAGAGAACAGGGAAGCAGACCAGGGTAAGTTCCCGCAGCCATCTGCATACCCTACTATCGCCTGTTCTGATTGGCTGAGGAGTCCAAAGACTTTAGTCCGGTCCCCTATGAGTGGATAGAACCCCTGCGTCATCCAGTGGGTCACGCCAGCCGGCGCTATATAGTCTATGGGGCGATATGCGTGTTACACAGAGTATTAAGAAGTTCATACTGTGTACACCCCTAAACTGAGGTAAGACCTTCCTCAGTCTCTGGTGACAGGATCTTGGTACCCTACATTTTAGCCGTATATTTTTCTGTGTTGATGTTTGCATCTATCGGTGATCCCTCTCTGTCTTTTTACGGCAGAGAAATGTATTGTATAGCGGGGGTTTATCGAAGTTATTTTTCTCTTAAACAATTAATGCGACCAAACAATGAATTGAATTGTTTCACTATAGTACAGCTCTGGTTGTTGCTTTGGTTTGAGAACTCAGAAGACACTGAACATGCCGTCCTTTCATCTACGTGAAATGCTTCGCAACCTTTTGTTTTACATCACGGTAAGGATTATTGCATCCGACACACTGCTGACTAATTGCAAACTTATCTGACATGCAGACAACAGGGAAGATTTCAGAAATTTCAAAGGTGTGGCCCTGACTTTTTCATTATTTGGTTACAACATTTGCTTTTCCACTCTGTTTACCAGAGTCCTTTTACGTGTAAAGGGTATTTCTGACATCTTCCAATCGCAAAAATAGCTTTGGACTTTTGACAATGAAAAGATGGGGGCGCCGGCGCAATTTACCGAAATGTACCTCCCTAAATAGTCGTCAGCAAAGTATATATGACAAACAAGCCAAGTAAATCATGGCGAACATTTCTGACATACACCTTTAAATCTGTCAGGCTCCACAGGAATCTGATATGCCACCCCGAAAATGTGAACTGTTTAAACACAATCCTATTCGAGACTGAAATGACATCTAAATGTCGGACATACATGCCATACATATACATATATACACTTTTCAAAGCTCACACTACAGATCATTATCTTGACGAACTAAAAGTGTTTCGAGTCATATGCCTAATTTCGTCCATCCGGTGTATCGTACACCAAAGCTTAAATGGCTTTTGGCCATGCGGTGAGGGTGCTAACGTGTAAGCAGTAATACAGCACACTATGAGAAGTACGAACGCCTGTACTTGAGCCCCGCGTGATGTAAATTATCCTGTCAAATAGCTAAAAGCTGTCGCTGGCCGAATCTGAACTCTGAACCTTATAATGGACGGTGACGGGGGACCCGGTTGAGGAGCACCCAGACTTTTAAACGTGCACCTTGTCGCATTAACCGCGCCATCTCAACCAACAACAAGCAGAGGTCGTTCGCTGTCGGCCTGCACCGATAGAAAATCATAGAGTACCACCATAACTTTTTTAAAGCCCGTTTCCACTGATTGGTTGTTCTGCACCGATCTTCAGTCGGGAACCACCGATAGATTGTTTGGGAGTATCGTCGTCAGATTGGTAAATGGAAACGAGACGTTCAGAGAATGCTTACAGATTGATGTGGCATAAATTATGCAACATGGCAACCACTGGCGGGTTAAATTGTCAGAGACTGACAGAATCAAAAAGCATTGATTTTGTCGGTGATCCTCAAGAATTTAATGTGAAAATTAAATTTGTGTGTACCTTGAAAAAACAGTAGAACAGTGAGTTCAATGCATCCTCATAGAAAAAAGCCTGTTTCCGTTGACCGAGTATTGATCGCCGATCTGCAATTGGGAACCACCAATACATGTTTTTTTCTTAAATGAAAAATTTGAGGGAAGGCTCAGTGATTAATTTAGTTTTTATTATATAATCAGGCCACGACCAACCAAATTTCTCACAGACAGAATCAAAATGCTTTTATTCTGTTGGTGATCCTGAATGTTATACTGTGAAAAATAAATTGGTATGTACCCAGAAATGACAAAAGAAACAGTGCATAAACGCTAGCACCATACACAGACATTTAGGGTAATGTGGCATATCCACCAGCTGATTATGACCACCAATTATGGCATTTAGCACCTCCGACCAACTATGTGATACCTTTTGTGCAATAATCGTCAGGTGGAAACAAAAAAGGTCAACGATTATTCTCTCCAACAATATTCAATATGGTACCACCGACTGACTTTTGAGGCCACTAATTGGTGGCGGCAAATCAGTCAGTGACCATCTATATTTCCATCTAAAAACATAATGTTTTTCACCACCAACGATTTCTATGTTGATTTAGTGAGAGATTATCTTCAGGCTGGTCAGGTCCTATACATATTGAATGGTCGGGGCACACGGCACACATAATCGGTCGTCATGAGGGTTTAACGATTGTTAGCACAAATAAATTCTCATGGAGCACCACCGACCGACTTTTATACAGGGTGCACATAATCGGGAGGAGGGGGGGGGGGGGGAGTCGTCGGCAGGGGGAAACGCCACTTTAACTCAGAAAGTCAGTGCCATTTTCGTCGGCCAATGAAAACGAGCGTATGAATTGATACCGATGCAGTCGATGGCGCCACCGAAATACTTTTAGGGGAAATCATTTAATCGTCGACATTTTAATCGGCCAATGAAAGGGGACTTTGATCCCAGACACGCTTGTAATGTTTCATTTTCCTCGTTTTCCTTTAAATAGTCTCTTGTATTTTTGCTTTGAACATATTTTGGAAAGCGACGGCTGAACTGCATACCAATATAGTATCCATACCCAATATGTCTCTAATATTTATGTTAACTGATATTGTAATTATTGTATACTTCTATTATGTTGAAAATGTGATTAAATGTTACTTTCACCTCGTTATGGGCAATGTATGTAAATAATTCCCCCCTTCGATACCCTGCTTTTATTCCCTTTTCTTTTGCTGTTGTTCCTACATACATTGATTTTGTGGTGGTGGGGTCGTTTGTGCGGTTTGCTTTACTTTCCCTTTTTTCGTCACTAGGTAAGCCATATTTCTATTCTGATTTCTTTAAGGCCTGCTCAGTATTTTTCTCAATAGTACCCCCAGGCATTAAGTTCGCGAGAAGATAATGAGGAGGCCGGTTGTACAATATTCCTACTACCGACAAGGCCCCCGTGACCAGAACTAGTAGTGATGGTAGTAGTGCGGCCTCTTAAAGTTGACATTTATCTGACCTTTTCAAAGTGCTGCTCTCTCCCCAAATTCTATCGCATTACATAGTGCTCACAAAATCCCTCAAAATCCACGTCTTACCCGCTGGCATTTGCATAGTTCGTGTAGATCGTGCACGAACTCGAAATCCTCAGAAACCTACCGGGCGTTTACACTTAACGACTAAGACATGACGAGTGTAAATCGTCTAGCCTTGAAAGCCCGTTTCCATTGGCCGACGAAAACGGCGAAGTGTTGTTTTAGTTCCCCTAAAGGTCTCTCGATGGTGCCACTGACTGTATATCGGTGAGGGTGTATTGTATTCACTATTTCTACTGTTTTAATGGGCACAAACAGTTTTAATTGATATTGTTAAATAATATAAGAAAAATCAGTCTGTGTGCACCCTCTGCAGGTCTCGTTTCAATTCACCTATTTGGCATCTGTGTAGCAAAAATATCTATCGATGGTTCCTGACTGCAGATCGGTGCCAAATAGTCGACCAATGGAAAAATTCCCCAGATGGCCAATGGCGCAATATTACATAAGAAAAAAGAATTTTGTAAATTAAAAAAGAAATTAAGGATGTGACTGGAAAAGAGGAAAGGTTTCTAAAAGAAAGCAACGAGAGAAGTTAGGCTTGACTAATATGCCATATGAGCTTGATTACGTAGTAAATTCACAAGGTGAAGCCAGCTGAAATCCCTGAATGTTCAAACAAATGACATATTTGACCACTCAAATTGGTTACAGATTTTATAAATCCCTTCCTTGAATTCTTATTTCTAAATATGTCATCTAATAATTCGAAAAAATAATGTTGTACCAAATAAGATTTCGTAACGGCAAAATGAGAAAACCATGAGTAGCATACGATGCCACACGCGCCAGGCGAGCTCGATGAGCCTCAGATGAAAATTACAAAAGATAGATTTTGCCTTATGGAAAAATATTGTTCTTACCAGGGGTGGGATAAAGATTTAAATTATGAACTTAATCTCTTGTACGTTCCATAATTAATAAGATGTATTTCCGCAAATTTACAGTTTAGTGGTCAGGAAATGAAAATAGACTTGATGTTGCATCGACCTATCCATAGTGCACAGTGATACATGGCACAAGAAACTGTATAATTGATGTTGGCCAGGTCGATGTTCTGTCTCCACCATGTTCAAATAATAAGGATACCGGAACACCTCCTACCTTTTACCACTTACTACTTATTGCACCAGGAGGTTATTGCTATGAGAAAGCTGAAATGGGAGTTGTTCCGCAATATCTACGACAACTTGCTGACAGTTTGATTCTATCTGCAGGCGAGAGAACTACAATTCAACTGCAGAAACAGTCAACCTCTAGCTCTATGATATCGCAGAAAGATGTCCATTCAGCAGCTAGATCCCATATTTAGTCGGGCCACACTCTGTGGGAATAGTCTTGACTGAGGACGCTGGGTTTCTAACATCCTCCTGAACAGGGCGATATGAGGTGTAGTCAGGCCCATGGATGAGCAGCGTCGACCGCCAGTCATATATAGGCTTTACATGTACATGGATTTGCGTATTCATGTGTAGTCAAAGTTATAACTCCAAGATGTACGTCATGTACGTTCATAATAGATTCAGGTTACAACCACATGCCAGATTTTCATCTTTTGCAAAGTTTAACCACTGGACAGCTTTTGTAAACGTATGAAGAGCAATAGTTACTTTGGCCATCACTCTAGAAACACCTAGACAAACAAGAGAAAACGCCTCGAATATTGACTCCATATTATTGCACCATTCAGATAGGGGGAACTCTCTCAATACCATTAAGTTTAGTCATTAGACATAGGCTTTGTACTATTGATAATTTTCTGATGGAAAATGATATGTAAAATAGAGCGCGTATGATATACTTTTTTTGCAATGCTTAATGTGACTATTTGCTATCCATCAGTTTCGAAAGCAAAGTTAGGCAATTTGAAATGAAAGCAATTCCATTTATGTTGTTACTTTATTAGTTCTGGACTAGATGAACCAAGGTAAGAACACATACTTGGATAAACAAGTCCGCATTAAGAGGTATTTGAGAGGAGCTATATGTAAAGGTAGGCACACATGGTATGTTCAGCACTGATGAATGGGCGCGGAATTATAAAAATAAAAACAATCCTGGCTCATTTTTCTGTAACCCACAAACTAATATATCAATCACTGATGTCAAGAGTTGGGATGCAGATAGTGAAGGGTTAGGACATTGCAGCAAGCTCAGAGTCTATATAACCTCTCCAACCTCAATAACCTTTAGGCAGCGTATCTGGGCGTGAGCATCCTAGGCTAAATTATCATAGATATTACATATTAAGTGGGATATAGATTTGCCGTAGTTTCGCCATCTCCGACACCTGCAGGTTGTATTTCCTTGTCAAGCGATGCATTACAGAAACTAGGAGCAAGTGGTATGTTCATCATAGATTAATGAGTGTGGGTAGATGACAACTAGATGGTTTGGGTTTATTCAGTCTATGGGCCATTTTCTGTACCCCACTTGTACCCAATCCACTTGCTTCTACGGCAGATTGTTTAGGACCTCGGAAATGTATCAGGATCTAGTGGGTTAATTCCGGCCTTAGTGATTGGTCATGGTCAGCTGGGCATGACTCTAAATTCTGAGACACTGGCACTCTGCCCTTTTCCCAATATCACAGTGAATAGCACGCAGATAGGAAAAGGATAGTTTTTGCTGCAAGCTGAAAGTCTATGCGACCACTCTAACCTTTGGGCAGAGTATATGAGCGTGTGGCCAATAACCCGTCCACTGAGAATATGAGATCTGTAAATTTAAGACATACGTTTCATCGCAGACATCCAGATTCACCTACCTTTACACATGTGTTGCCCTTTAGCACCACATTACGTGCGAATATACGCGAACTTTGCACGACAGCATCGTCATGCCTCTTCGAGTCGGAGTACGTATTAAACTGTCAGCCTGCCAAGGTCTACATGCTTATATCTAAAGAAACATGTCCAAGCTGGCCATGGCCAGCGTCGACGGGATAATGCCTTGGGGCATTTCCGCAGCATAGACCGGATATTGCATTGAGGCATTATTTACGATATTCACGAATTTTTAAGATATAATTTCTTCTTTATTTTTTGCTTGAAAGAGAAATTATATCATTGTTTTCTTGTACATCTAAATAGCCTTGGCCACCTAGAAGTTCACGTAGTACCTTTTAAAGTCACGTATTACCTTGTAATTGGCTCATAATTGTTTAGACACTCCAAAATGCTTGAGTTATATTTGTTTCATAAGCTGACATATTTAAGAGATAGTCTTATTCTTTCTCATTATTTCTTTTTTCTCTCTTTCTTTCCTGCTGTTCCATTTACGTCACGTGCACTAATATATATCTTGTGAGTGTATCAGATTTTAATCTAGTTTTAATTCATTCAGTTTTAAATGTCATTACCCATCCTCTCTAGAAGGTGAGACTCTACATATATTATTCTGGCCTGTACGATAGCTCACATATGTTGGATATCAAGGGGAAACACATTTTTTGCTACACTATAAACACTATACTCTTACTCTGTTTATGATTCTAAACTTTTTTAATATCTTCGTTATACCCTCAGGACGTTCATCAACAGTATCAGTTTGTGCCTATTATAGTGCTAGAAAAATAGACGTGTGCTCTCTTGTCCATTCACAGCCATTGGTCTCTACCTGTGACATGTATCACAGAATAGGATTTTCAATTACTGTATAGATTCTATTTCATAGAAAGATCACTTCAGATGCAAATTGCTCATTATGTGATGAGGAGGTCAATATTGAACATTTCTTCGTGGAAGCCCGTTTCTGTTGCCAAATAAATTTTGGGAAGATTCGGGAAACTTGGTATGACTGAAAACACTTCTTTCATCCAATTAAAAGGCCCGCGAAACTTCATGAAGCTCTACAAAATTTTTCTTTACATATCTGGATAAATCGTTCATGGCCTCCGATACACTGCGATTATTCTAGGGCAAGATTTTAAACGTTCCAGCCGAAACTTAACGAATTTCGTGTATGTGCTTAGCCTGTAGTACGTCCCGTTGTCACCAAGGCCAGGGCGCTCAGGCTCTCAAAGCTCGGAACGGTACTGTAGACGGACTAGTATGCGTTTTGTTGTTGTTCTAATAGTTCCTCTGAGGGGAATATAAAATCCCAATATGTAAATGATTCATGTCAATGATATCATTTTCTCTTGTAACCAACGATTAAGCTGTAATTTGCTTCATCAAATAACGCGGTTCGGGGAATTCAGGAAACCCGCATTTGGCGGGTTTCCTCTGAATGACGTCACACTTCTATCCTCGCTTTGAACTCTAGACCCTACTGGAACTCATCGAAAAATCGACCCCCCCCCCCCCTCCCCCCAGCGTTACCAATACCCGCCTGTGAAAGTTTAAAATGCTTCTCTAAAACAGGTAGATTTCGCCTCATCCCTTAATGAATGACCGGGGAACCAACATAAAAAAAGAACTAGTATTGGTCAGGTATCAGCTCATTGCAATCCCACAATACTCTAGAAAAATGGCGGGCGATACCTGGCCTAATATGTGAGTACATGGGCCAGGCCTCCAGGTTACCCCTCCAGCGGCACCACCGGCACGCCCTCTGGTGGCTGATGTGTGAAAACCGGAGACGCAGACGCAAATGACGAGAACGCCGTGGTGTCTGCATGCAAGCGTTACCCGGCGTTCACTGTGCGCGCCGACAGCCAATCAACTGCCGCGTCTCCAGGAAAAGCGATCTCGCCGACGGAAATTTGACGGGGGATAACAATCTCATTTCTATTAGAGATCTTCTCACACTGTGGCCCACGTGCAATTATTGGGAAGACACCCACCTCTTCAGGTCGATGGATATGCCTGGGTCGTCTTCATACTCGGCCTGAATAGAGACATCGAGGCGAGTTTTTCATGATCAGATTAGGTGGTGGAATTGCCACCGACTGATCTGGAATTGGGCAAATTGAATTAGATATTTCTGTTGTGTGTGATTTAAAGAGCCATGCCGCGAAGTTAGATCTATTAACAAACATACAAGAAGCTACTACGTGTATTTCGCTTCAAGAACGGTCTTTGTTCACGAATGCAACGTTAATATGCCTCATACGACCCTCGGGCACGTATAATTGTAGAGACAATCGAGATTATTCATTAAGCCTTTCTTTTCATAGTGGCACTCGGGTGGAATTATCAATTTTAACACCTCCCATATAACTTACATTATAACAATTCCTGGTGGAAATATTGTGTTTATGTAAGAAAAAGAATATCGCAGATGTGCGCTAACCATTCTAGACAATGATGGTGTTTTTTCGTATCGCAATGGAGAGACTGCTTAATGAGAATTGATTTATACATTGCCATTTTCTACTACAGCTTAGAGGGATTCATTCGACACTGATGGATTATAGAGTTGTAACATTAATTAAAGTTCGCCCTTTCCCTATCCTTTACAGTTCTTAACTACCATTTGTTTTTTATTAGAGAGTAATAACACGTAATCAGGATTATTATCGTTGCAGTGACTTTCAAACGAAAACCTTTCTAAATTCATTCGTCTCATTGTAGGACGACAATAGATCAAATGGGAATCTTAAATGCGGAGTACCACAGGGTTTGGTGCTCAAACCGCCGTTGCTCGTTATATTTATACAAGATCAGAATGTCTGCTATTGAAATACACAATCTGTTATGTACGCAGATGACCTTGTGATGATTAGCTCAGAGAAAGAACAAAATAACTTCGTTAATGGAAAGTGATCTCAAGAATCAGGACACATGGGTAGTAAAGAATAAGATGCCTGTAAATTGTAAGGAAGTCATGTGGTGCCGTAGCAAACAGGGTGTGAACAAAATAAGAAATATTAGGATTAGAAATGATGTGTCTTAGGAATAGGTATTATAATTGATAATCGTTTACAGTTTAATCATCAGTTTGAGAAGATGCTTTAAGAATTCAACATGAAACTATGTAAGCTGCGCTTAAGTTGAAAATAAGACATTATATAACAGAGATTGTTTCAGTTAAGTTAGTTAAACATATAGTGATACGTGTCATCGAATTTAGTCAGCATCAAAAGGATTACAGGCAATGGTTAATAGCGAGAGGTGTATGATAGCACCACTACACATGAGAAGTTTTGAGCATTTTGTTTCACTAATAATGTGGTGGAGTAACGACAGGGACAACATGATGGACCAGGATGCTAGAGATACTAGACTTAAGCGCGGATAAATTTGAGCGAATCATAGGATTTTCCAACATGGGCGCGGAATGTTCGTATTGCCTCTTGTTTTCCTGTATTGTTTGTCTCTTGGTGTGATACATGTGAGGAAGAGCACTGCGAGTGTGGCGATTACTTTTTTCGTGACACTAAATTGAATAAAAAAGAAAAAAATCGAATTACTTTAGTTCCATTAAAAAACAACCGCCGAGGAAAGGCACAGATGATTCAGTTCTGATACCCGTCCAGGTGAAATACCTTTGGGAAAACTATTAGAAAATTATATTTGAAATTGTATTTGAAATTGTATCTTGATTACGTCGACAACTGCAGTTGTTAGTGTGTTCTTCATTCCTTATCCATATACATGATTTATAGCAGGTTTATTGCAATGAAAGGTTCACTGCAAAACATCTTAGTTCCAGATTATGCCCTAGCGCATACATGTTGATAATTTGATGTAGCCTTACACCCGTTTTACCTGTTTTTAGCATGCAATACGTGAGATCTGATGATAAATGAGATCATTTAGACTGATTCAAAATAGAAAATATTGAAGGAAAGTTTGAGGAAACTTATTTTGAAGTATATTATCGTTTCATCTCTTTATTGATGGTACTGTAGTAGAGAATTCCAGGCGCTCTCCACATTCCCTATGAAGAGTTCATAATAGTTGAATAATATCCGATATATTAAAGAGTCCGTATTTCGTCCCGTTTTGTGTGTTAGCTTTATGGTCCACAACCTTTGAATACCATATCAATAGGATGACCATACTTACGTTTTGTCATTCTGTCTTTGCAGTTCCTAAGGAGGTATATCTGCAATCCAGAGAAGGTTCAACTCATAATAAAGTCGACCCCAGAGGCCTCACTTCGTCACCGTACACACCTCCCCCTCTACGAGGCTCAAATTTCATAAACACCACCATTGTCTCTTTAATAATGGGGTTTTGAAAGACAAATAAATAATTGTTTTATACCCTGACGTCCCCCGTGCTGTGACGTCATTAAACCCTCACGTGATGACGTCAGCGTCCTGCCATAGTCACGTGATTAGATGACAACCGGTAAGTTGTACATATTACGGACCCGCCGTACACCGGTAACAAGTTCCTACATGCTGCGCACACCACTCCGGCCAGGAATCAGCGTGACATGCAGACAATGACGTCACAAGGAGTTTACCGGATGAAATAAACAATTCTCACATCTCACCGCCATTAGCAGCAGCCGCCAAACATTCTACACAGAAGCAGACGACATTTTATCTATTTTTATCGGCGTCAGGTAGAGCTGAAAGATAAAGGACACCTTGTAATGTCATCATCCCCTGTACAGTAGTTGACAGCTCCCGACTGTTGGATGGCCGACGGGAGGGAAAGACGTCACCAAAATGACGTCACTGTTGCCTCTATCAGAGACTCCCATGCACACAATATGGACTCGTATGTCTGAAATTCTGAACATGATTATTTGTAATAAACAACATACAAACTCCAGCAGCATAATTGTACTTTGAGTACCTACCGAGTCCTATTTATAGTGTTGTTTAATGAAACATATAGAGCATTGAAGCAATATAGCGACATTAGTCTTTTCTGAGCATTTAAATATAGAGGCTGAAAAAAACATTAAGAAACAGTTAACACATTTTTTCATCATAGAAATTAAAAAGATGACGGTTTCCCATTGGTTGCTAAAACCACACTAATAGACGTACATTTGTCGAGGTGACAGGGTATCCCTTAACCAAAGGCCAAATTCCAGGCGGATGTATCAAAGCAGCTTGTTCGTCTCGAAGAGCAGTTGCACAAACATAGTCTTTATCTAAAATAAACCGTTTACAGATGAATAGGATTTTCCTGCTGAGAATCTGGCTATTACAATTTTGTTAACTGATCTTTTGGTCTAATTTCATATTGTGCAACAACATATATATATATCTCTTAGAAATAAAATGAAGTCGTGAGGAACTTTATCAAATGTAGACAGATGATTAGATTTGCTTTTATCTTAATGTAGCATAATTAATTTCCTTTTGCCGACACTGAGAAAATATCTCTGCTTCATTGAGTCTTGAGGTTTATGATGTCATGACTATTAGTGAGAATTCAAATATAATTGCATTATTTCTTTCTAAAGTCTGCCCTATTCTAGGTCTTTCAATGGCTAGTAATCTCTAGAATACTATTAGGCCTAACAATTGAATAGTGTGCACACCTTTTTATCGTAAAAGTATTTCCAAGCTTATATTGTCTATGACGTATCTAAATCTTATTCAGATTTATTATAATTGCACTAGTCTACCTCGTCTGTATACCTGTAGCTGCTCCAGGGCAATTAAGCATCGGAAAATACAAACGTACACAGTACTAAAATACGCGATATAGATTATTACAGCTCATTTGAGAATTTATAGAAATAAATTACTTTCGTAAATCTATCTTTTGCATACTGGGGCGCTTCATAAAATCAGTCATCCAAAACACATTGAAAGATATTTATTTTAGTTTCCCTAATTCATATATCCGATGCGGAGCCTGAATCTAATAACTTTATTTGTTCTGAGGGATCAAAATTATGAGAAGTAACAGATATCAATGAGTTGTAATTTGAAAATTATTTTGATGACATGACGGAAAGGTCAAAGGCAAACCTATAACCAATTCTTGAGAATTTTCATCTCCGAGATCTAAAATATACTTGATGAATGTAACAGAACAAATTTCACAGGTTGTGGTTGGTCGGTTAGTTGGTTGGTTGGTTCGTTTGATTGAACGTCTAGTTAACCATTACAGGTTCTTACCAAACTCTCTCAAGGTTCTTTTACACTACAAGGGTGGTGATCAAATCTATATGATGAATTTAGGTAGAAATCTCACACATTTACCAAGGTGAGAGTTCTTTTAGTTGAAACGCCAAATAGACATGGTATGAGAACAATTGGCCTTTGATATAGCAATAAACCTACCACTACTGGGACCTGTTTCACTAGTTTCATGACAAAGGTGTTAGACAGACATGAAAAACGGCACCAACAATACAAGCAAGAACGGACAAAACGAAGTCACATTTCATAATGCATGTCACATCTATTGTCGCATGTTGTGTCACAATGTCGGTGTTGCGAACAGTGACACTACAGCGCCACTTGTGCCAGCGCTACTTGTGTTGTCACGAAACTAGTCAACCCCAATATGTCTGTATGGTGTCACAGACGTCATCTAGACATGTCATGAAACTAGTGAAACAGGGACCTGTTTCACTAGTCTCGTGACATGTCTGTGACACCATACAGACATTAGGGTTGTCTAGTTTCGTGACACCACAAGTAGCTGCTCTTAGGAAATACAGTCCCCAAACTTAAGAATTAGACAAATTTAGACACATCATCGACCTGTTTCACTAGTTTTGTGACAAAAGTGTTAGACAGATATGAAAAGCGGCACCAACAGTGCAAGCAAAAACGGGAAAAACGAAGTCTAATGTCTAGTTCTTATGAAACCAGACACATCATCTAGACGCCATCTAGACATGTCACTGACTAGTGAAACAGGTCCCAGGTCCCTGGTCTGCGAATGAAGGAGAAGAGTGGCTGCTGTGGGCTCGAACCCAACTCAAGTTCAGGACGTCATATAGCACTGTCGACGTGAACAAGCTTAAACATTATTAAACAACAATAGTTGCACGAGGTCTCTTTGTACCCTTTCGGAGGCATCAGTTATTCAACAGACCCCAGATGCCCTTCCACTATGTTTTTGATTTGTAAGTTTTATTATTATATACCTATGGCCGAACGTCTATGAAATACTACCCGCTATTAGGTGTACAGTATAAATAATGTTCGGGCGCACTGCGCCTGTATTAAATATTCGGGCGCACTGTGACCCTTCTGGCTCAGTAAGCACGTTTTCTCTTAGTACATATAATTCTACTTTTTGAACCGGTACCTGGTAGTCTAGAATTCTTTTTTGTGAGGCCGTTACAATAAATCGGAAAAATGAAGGCCTCAGAAAGAAGTTGCCGAAGATATAAATGGAGACCATCAAATGAAACTGCCGTTAGCGTTAAAAATATCAAGATGACGACAAAGCTTCCCGACTGTTCAGTTTTTGCCCTGATGTCAGGCAGGATTAAAACAGGAATGACGTCAACACGATGGAGGGTGGACCAGGTGCAAGGTAAATGATAGAGAATTTGGCGCGACGAGATAATCATCAACGCCTTCGCTTCCTGCTTTTTTTTTAATTATTCAGCATTTGACAACTGATTGTGAAAATTGTATATCCTTTAAAGGATATTTCATTAATATATGTTCTTTTAGAGTTATTTCTTTTCTTTTTAGATTCTAATAACATGTTGGTATTCCGACATCAAGTTACAATACATTCAGCTTACTCGAGATGAAATAAATCTTTTGTGGTGATGATAATACTATAATGAACATTCTGTAGAGATCCTCAAAACTATTAGGCTAACAATTATTTACCCCTATCTTACACAATCTAGGACCACCGACGACTATGAACCTCAGTGAATACTTGTAACAAGGTACACTAAATAATTTCAGTAAAATATACAGGATACTACTGGAAACGTGGACGGTATATCACTGTAATCTTATCGCTCGACATATTCAGAACCGTAATCAACCCAATCTATGGTCAGTTTACAGTATAAAACTGTAAATATGGATATATTAGACCGCATAGAATAACTCCAATATCAGCAACAAATCACCGTAGTGAATAGATATTAATTCATCTCCTGTAAGGTTTCTGCCATTCACACAGCATTCATTCTCAAGTTTTCATGATTGATATTATTCAGAGGATTGAACACCACTTTAACCCTTTAAGGACGAATGATGCCTTAAGGCATCAACCGGCCCAGGCCGAATGATGCCTTGAGGCATCATCCGGCTCAGGCTGAATGATGCCTCAAGGCATCATTTCTCTGATGTCTAATATAATGATTTCAAGAAGGAAATAATTGATAAATAAACATAAAATTTCCAGAGAATGTAAGTGTACCATCATATATCATATCACATATAATGAGTGTACATATAATGAGTGGAATCCAAATGATTCTTGCTGGAGATCAGTCGTCGACCTCCACTTTATCACTGCAAAATAGACCATTTCTCTCACCGACAACGATTTCTACCTTATCTTATCTACGCATATAGAAGCCCCATTAGTGTGCGTATTCCAAGTACATACTTGGCTGTATCAGAAGGGGTTTGATCATCAAGCTAGAGCCGAGACTGGACATAGGTTTTATTTCCTACTTGGCTCTTCATCGCTCTACCTATTCCAGTCGCCAGGTGGAAACGGTGCGTGTTCTTTGGAGTCGACTAGTATGTGTAGAGATAAATTCACAACTGCCACCACCCAACGACTTTTTTAACCATTGACGTTTAGTCGTCAGATGAAAATGGCACATTACCTGAAGAATATCAGATATCCAAAAAGCAATGAAAACAGGGACCCTTAATGGTGGGTGGGGGCGTCTGGTGTAGTGGGTAAAACATGGTGTAAATTTTCAGCTCCTATTCCCGCTATGTTGAATCTCCATAGTTATCAAGTCCCCAGCAGTTAATATACGTTAAAGAAGGTTGAATCAATGCATAAGTGTTGTAGAGACGAGAACCGGGCAGGATCTGACATCGTTTATTAACTAAAGCATGGATATACATAGGGAAACGATCATTCAGTCATCATAATTAGCATATTCATTACTTATCTAAGACGTGGCGCCTGGAGAAGGGACGATGTGGCGGGAGGTACAGAGGCCACGTCAGGATTTCTATTGTGATACGTGTACATGCCTCTGATCGCCTCCCGGCGCCCACCCTACACTCCAGGAGGAAGTTGTTATATAATATCACTACCGGGTCCACAGCCCGGACACTGCCAAAACATCCTATAGTGAATTCACAGAGTTAATAATATTGAATGTATATATATGCTGCACTTCTATCAGAAAATACCCAAAATAAATTAAGACGGCTTCAGATCTTTACAATGGGACTGTGGATGATGTAATTTATTTTTCGTTTTACAGATAGCCTACGTCGACGATACTTTTATTCACGTCAATTAGCATTGTTCCACTAACAGAACAATCTCCCCATAGATCGCAATTCGGACAAATATGACCGTAGCTCTGGCAATATAATGAAACCCAGCTAGATTTGAATCGATAGATTTTGTTATATCCAGTTAACTACTGTACAGAAAAACACAGGGGAAGATACATTTGTACTTTTAAAATATCTTAAAGATCAAACGCAAGTACACAATACATATAGTAAAAAATCGGGGAAAAAAGAGAAAAGAAAAAAATGAACGTCAAAAATGGCCACCGCCAGAGTGACCATTTCCAACAAAAGTCTCTCCGACAATTCCAAAAAGGAACAGCCGAATCAGCAACATGCCACTACGTCGCTGTTACGGTTTAAAAGTAAAAAATACAGTCATGAAATGGGACAGGTAAAAGCCGTTCACCTCCCACATACAAACAGTGTACACGCCGGAAGCCGTCTGGTTGACACTCACCACCCCACAACCACCCACAGAACCCATGACCCATTAACCAACCCATACCCCCCAAACTCCTCCATTCCCCCCTCCTAGTCCCTCCAACTAACACAAAACCACTCACCAAATCACCAGAAGATCAGTGTACCACACACTAAAGTTGAGAGACACCTCAAGATGTCGATGACAGCCAGCTTCCAACGTTATAACGCACGAAAACATGGCGCCAAACCGACAGAACTGCTCCCGCCGGCCTCCAGGGGGGGGGGGGGGGAGAAAGAATAGCCAACGCGCCGCACTACAAAGGGACGAAAAAGGAACAGCGGCTTGCGCGAATCAACGAGGGAGGGAGAAATACTCGCCCGCCGCACTACGGGGGGAGATAAAAGGAACAGCCGACTACTCAGCCAATGGGAATACAGGAAACGGGGTCGATAGGAGCAACACCAAAACAAGGCGCCAAACCCATATACTCTTTTCAATGTGGTCGTGTAAGCGGTAGGGGTAAGCCACCAGCCTTGTCAAATCCTCACACAATACATATAGTAGATACACCAGTGGCGTCAGAATAGAGAGGGCAGGGGGGGCGCCCCCTGCCCCTCACTTTTTTGCCAGCCCCAAAAAAAGTCAGCAGCTTCAAATTAAACTCAATCAAGTGTAAAAACTGTCTTGATTATTCAACATCGACAAATGTCAAAATCTAACTTTTTAGCATGCAACTATGGTTAAGCCTTGACTTTTCACTATGGAAATATGTCAAAGTCTGACTTTCTAGCATGCAATGATTGCTAAGCCCTGACTTTTCACCGTGGAAGTGTGTCAAAGTCTGACTTTCTAGCATGCAATGATGGCTAAGCCATGACTTTTCACCATGGAAAAATGTCAAAGTCTGACTTTTTAGCAGGCAATGATGGCTAAGGCCTGACTTTTCACAGAGTTTTCGGAGATTTACGGTACCCTAGTAATGCCCAACCCGATTATAATCGGGTCAGTGAAGTACGTACACGGCGACACGATTCTGACCGACCCGACGGATCCGTCGGGCATAGGTGTGATTGGGAACAATCGTCGTGTCGCTGTCTTATAGGCTTAAGGCCAAATAGCCAGGGAGGTTGAGATTTCCAACTCTGAGAACCCAATAACTGTGAACCTCCTAAATGATCTAAATAAAACCCGAATCGGAAGACAATGGGATCCACACACAAATTACGACCTACCTGGAGCTAAAACGGAACAGCAAATATAGATATAACCGAGGTTAGCTCAATAAAATTCCCACTAAGATACAGGAGTGGACGTGGGGAAAAGACACTTGTATTACCCTGCAGATTAATACAGGGCAACAGATAATGACTGACAAAAACATCGAAGTTGCTACTCTTACAAAAGTATTAGGCTCGCTATAATTGTTTGGCTAATGACTTCGGTGCCTAAGCAACAGCAATTATTCTTGCCGCCGCAATATTGAATCCTTCAAGTATGATGGCATAAGAAAGGTCTATAAGGCTCCTTTTAATGCGCGTGTGAAAATGTTCAATTTTTAATTGATATTTTATAAGTTAGCGCTCATATTAAGATCGGACAGTTACAAACCATGCATGTACGATAAGGGCTCTAGACAAAAGAGGTATCTGCTATCATGAGCAACGAATAACTCTAACATTACGAATAAACTATTGATACAAGCCCTTTTAGCTTAGTCAGATAAGATAACAAATTCGACAATGCCCCCTTTGACCACGGTGATCATCCAAATGCTTTGGAACTGTCTATGCAGTATCAGTTACTGTAATATCTATCTGGAAGGTGTATGATATCTAGATTTATACAAAAAGGCAAGCAAAGGGGTACATTTAGCAAATTCTTATCCGATCCCTAAAGGTCCTTTACATAAACATTTCATGAGGTCGTTAGAATAAAATGAAGACTGGAAATAGTGAGCTTATGCCCTAGTCATCATTAAATGCCTGTGGCGTCATGCAGCGTTTCCACCTGCCGATTATGGCTACCGATTATGGCACTAAGTACGATTGACCGATTATGTGACACTTTCGGTACAACAAACTTCAGGTGAAAACAAAAAAGGGTCAACGATTTTCCTCTCCACCATTCCGTTATATAGCACCGCCGAATTACTTTTGACTATAAATCAAACCGGCTTGAATTAATCGGCGGCTGATTGGACTTGAGTGTCTAAAATCAGTCGGCGACTACCATGATTTTGATACCGATGATACCGCAAGCAGTACCACCGACCGAATTTCATACAGTTTGGGCTACATATATATGTTATCTGTGACTTTTTTTTCGGCAGGTGAAAACGCCACATAATTAGATTGGAAGGCGTATCAAACAGCATTAGGCCATGCACTTGTTTAACAGGTGTTTGCCAGGTGATGGTCATGTGTAGGAGTCGGATGATTACATTCTGTTAATCATGTGTTCCTGGGCTACATCTGTACCTCTATCCCAGCGACGTATTGGAACTACAGCGCAGTGGCTCAGGTGTTTTAATCCTTATAAAACCATACAGCTGCTGCTTTCTAATAAAGTATGATCAAAAGACTCATTACAGGCATCCAATCTTCTTTTGTAAGCTCCCAGCACTTATATTCATTTCGAAAAATAAAAAGATCTTGAGGATCTGAATGAAAATTCTCATTTGTATCCATAGATTGAATTCGCCCCACAAAATGTGGTCTTGAATTGTGTTTGCTTCGGGTTCTCTCGCGTTGAAATCTTAAATAAACGTGGAAATGTTATGATTCCGTCCCTCTTCTATCAACAAGGAAATACGTTTCAATGTAGAAATCAATATCATTATAAATACAAGGCGATTAAGATATCTAAAACAAGAGAATGTATTCATGTATCATTGCAACTTCAAAGAAAATAATTTTCAGTTTACTAAACTTCGCTCTTGAATATGTTTTCCGCATTGATACTGAAGTCTTCCTTCCTTGAAGTTCTTTTGAATAAAGATTCGTAATAGGGTCACCCGTCCGTATTCAAAGCCTTTGCTTCTAACTCTTCTAACTTTTAACGCTGAACCTGGGATAAAATGATGATGTCATTATCCCCAACAAACATCGTTTGTACAACACTTTCTGTGTGTATATAATTAATTTCAAGGGAAGTAATATTCTTTTCAAAATCAGATTTATTTCATTCTTAAAGATTACAAACACAATACATCCACTGTTGTGAAATTAGAAGCAAAGGCTCCAGTATAGCTTTCGTGAAGTACATCATACTGCACAGTATTACATAATCATCAAACACAGAAAGCCCTTAATAACGTGGCAGTCCGAGGAATATTGCTGATTTGTTTGTGTCTTTTTACTAGAACTGGAAGTGGACAACAACTTGGTTATATAGAATTTGGGGATAGGTACGCAACAACCATGAAATGTAATAAGATTTTATAAGTTATGTTAAACTAAAAGGTCTTGTACCCATGATAGGACAGACTGGGATCACCCGTAACGAAAACAGGGGGAAGACATAGAATTACCACAAGAATCAAGTCAGAAATGTTATTTCCTAAGGGAAGTAAAAAGCTTTGGTACCTAAACACAAATCCCTTTTCCGATTATGTCAATATACAGGCAAGCACAAGGGTGAACGATGAACAGGGTATATTTTAAATAAATGTAACCGATTTGGAAGCGGACTATAGAATACATAGCTATGGGATCAGAGGGTGATGTTAATTTTGCTGTGAGTACCATGGTCATCTTTACCTGGAAGTATTTAATCTGTTATCGGGGACATAATGAGTTAGGAATTAATATGAAGAGTGTGAGGCTGTAGGTTCGGCATCGATAAGACAACATTATGTATCAGCCGTTCTTCCTAAGCGAAAAGTTTGAGAGCATCTACGGTTTTATTTAATTCTGAATTCCAAAGAAGTTAAAATATGCCACAGAAAACGGCGCTTATACCTGTCGGATTCTCGCGTAAGGCGAGGTGCTGACCGAAAGATGCCTCGGTGCAGTAATTGTAGATCATAGCCATTAGCCGAGCTCTAGGCACAGCCATCATGCTGAGGCAACTGTTATAAGGCTAGATATGGTGACCGACTAGGGTGTCTATTTCTAAAATTATTTGGTGCCTTAAGTACATTCTAAAGACTACCCCCTGACAATATCACAATTCTCTTGCAATTTCAGATAAGAAACCATGGTAATGTCCTTATTTGCAGGAGTGACTTGATGTAACCAAATAAAATTATCTCCTATGCTATGTTGCATGGAAGAACAATAATGCCGTTCTCTTTGAGCTAATACACTTAAAATAGATTAAATCCGGACAATGGAATAGCCTTTATATAATTGGTCATTACGCAGTCAGTCTAGTATTTAGCCACTTCTCTCTTTGACAGCTACGCAGTTGTTTTCACCAGCAGGATGGCGGACTGGCCCATATAGTTAAGGCTCGGTGCTGAATCCACGTGACCAGGAGGGATATTTAATATCTGGGGAAAGTGAGAAGGATAGAGACAATGATATGAGAGTTCCTGGGAGGACAATGATGACAAGGATAGGAGCGTTTCCGTATTTTATTGTCCTTCTCTATCTATCTATTGACCTAAATACTTTGGAAAGATCTTGATACAATATATAGTTCTTTGGATAGAAACACTGGTAACCATAAGGTGCTGGCGGCCGTTTGATATTTGGGGACAGTGAGAAAGGATAGTTTTTATTGCATTCGATAATACACTATTGTTCTTCCAAGCAACATAGCATTGGAGATAATCATGTCAGCAATTTCAGTATATATGTATATTTGGCGCCAATATAATCTAACTAGGAGCATACGTTATTTCCATTCACAATGGAAGAGCGCGGTATATCAAAATATCATAGAATAAAAGTAAGAGAATATCAATACTTTGGTATATTTCTTTTGAGATGTTTGTCATTTTCTGGCTAACATTTTTGATTTTGACTTGTGCCTGGTCTAGCATACCACAGATCACATTCACCTTGTCATGGTTGTGACTGAATTTGTCATTTAGGGTCTTGGTTAACTGCCCTACTTCTCTGGCTAATAGGTCAGCTATGCCACTCAGTTTGCTCTTTGATAGCCCCTTAGCGCTTGATGCACTCAAGTTCGTTTTGCTTGAAGGTACTTCCTTTGGAGTACTAGTGCCCTTGGTAATCCTCTTACTAACATATTTGTCATCTGTTTTCCTTCTACTTCTAAGAGTTCATTTGACATCTTCAGATGGGGTATCATCTGGAACATTCATATATTTGGCACAATTATCATAGTCCATTGATATCTGATTTCTGTTGATTTGCTACACCACACCGCACACACATTCACATGGTCACTCAGCCATGAAAGTTCTATTAAAAGGAACCAAGTCAGTAGTGGGGCAGGGATACGGGATACTGGGCCCCTGCTCATTTAACCAGGCCTTTATAGTTGGGACATTGATAGTGAAGGGATAGATTCTTTACAGCAAGCTGAAACCCTGTGTGAGCATTCTAACCTCTATCCAGATGACGTATATGAGCGCGATTTCCCGCGCTCAATAAAAATAGTCTGCCATCGCAGTTTTGGTATATCTTCTTTTAATGTCGGTCGTATAGCTATTAAAAAGATGCTGAAAGGTTCTCCCATGACAGCCATATGGTAGTCCCAGAACTGTCATATTAGGAACCACAATAAACTAGGAGCAAATAGGATGTTCATCATAGATGAATGAGCTTGCAATTATAAATGAATATTAAACAATAAAAGCTTTGGGTTAGATTCAGTCTATGGATAGTTTTCTGTAACCACTTGCACCCAGTCAACTTGCTATTTCTGCAACTGCCTAAGGATCCAAACAGATCAAGCACCAGTGGGTCTTGAGGTATTTTGGTCTTCAGTGATTGGTCATGGTCAGCTGGGCACACCTCTAAGACCCTGAGACACTGGCTCCCTGCTCTGTTCTCACTATCACAGTGAGCAGCATGCAGATAGTAAAGGGATTGTTTTCTGGAAGGATACTGAAAGTTCAATGTGACCACTCTAAACTCTAGATGATGTATTTAGCACGTGCAAGCACGCTCTAATAAACAGGGATCGTCCTTTCAAAGGACAGGGAGAAGGATAGAGACTTGGGATGTCCTTCCAGGGACGTGTTTTTATAATTTAGAACGATAAGAGAATTGATCTTATTGTGGTTTTTGTTGTATTCTCATTACCTAAAATGATCCGTCTTTATGAAGGATGGTCTTACAAGACGATCAGAAAAATATCTTTGTTCTGAGTTTTCTAAAAGGTCACAAGTTTTACCTTTTTTAAGGTCCTATTCTAGGTGTGTTTGATCCTTCATAACAAAATGGTTTTCACTATAACAGGAGAAAAGTAAACAACAGAAACCGCAGAAGATATAAAGGAATTCTGAAGACCACATTTTGAAAACGGCCTGACACTCCGATCGTGGTCACTATCATACTCGTAATCGCTCAGTTAGTATCGTTCTTAGTTTTAAAAACACCTTCCTGTTTAATAAAGCTGTCATTGTCTTGACCTTGATCCTGAAAACTCTCCTTTTAGAAGGACATCTCTTTAGGTGTCTTTTCTGATGCTGGTAGTCTAATCACTATATAATCAATGCAGTCGCTTGAATAGTTTTCTTCAGAGTTTCTAAGAATCATACGTAAATAATACATTTATTTTCCTTAAATAATAAGAATTTAAGAAATTTTATAGAAAGATATCAACATAATCGGTCTTGTCCGGGGTTTGAACCCAGAACCTTCTGATTACCACTGATCCTAACTCGGCACTCGCACCAACGCCCGGGACAGACACATCGAAGAATATGGACTACACTACACTTGTTTGTCATGACTTTCCCATTCTTGTTATTGTCCTCTTATGAACTTATAACAATAATTTCTACCTTAATTTGAAAGTCAAAAGTGGTCTGGCTCATGGACGACACAGGGAGGGTTCCCACTTCAGGAACAATGTACCTTGCCCGAGGAAATTTGTCTTAATTCATCGCAAGTCCATAAAAAGTCATAAACGGCCGGCGAGGGTAATAAAAACGGCGGCGCTCGTTGCATCGCACACAATCGCTCCTGTGGGGCCGGACTTGCGCGCGTATGCGATTGTGTGCGATGCGATGGATCCATCGCATCACACATCTTGAAATGTTTATGATATGCGACGAATCTGTCGCACATGTATGGAGTACTTCCTATATTTTGAAGATAATGTAAAAGATACCCACAAACTCTCAATAAAGAACAGTAGGAGAATGAGGCCCCCCATAATGTTGATGATATAGGGTCATACAACGAGTGTATCTCAAGGCTATTAACTACATACATATCACATTTATAATATGTTTGATTTCACAAATCCATGTTTTTAACCTACCTTTTAATATTAGGGTTATAGCACACACATAATATAACTTATGTATGTAGGTATATATTTATGTAGGTATGTATATACATGTATATATACTCTGGTGTCCCAAGCGGTGCGACGATTCAATGGCACCAGTTGGGCATACCCTGTACTTTTCCTGCAATTGAGTGCAACGAATCCGTCGCCGTTCAGGTGATAAAATTTTGTCGAGGGGGCATTTACTCCTTTTGGACTATGTACTGGGTGTGCCCTTTCGGCCATTTTTCCTTGAGACTTAAAAAGCAAAGAACATGGCACCTTGCAATGAGATTTTTGTACCACAGGGGAATTGAGGAGTTAGGTACACCCGTCTTAGCTATACATTAGTCACTACGTGTACAGAGTTCTTCGTCAATGCTTACATGGGGATTTTAACCCTTCCTCATTACATGATTGTCCTACTTTTTGGGCTTAATGTTGTTCCATTTGGCTTTAGAGAAAGGAATTCCCTTACTTGATTTTAATCGTTCCTGTATCTAATGAATTTATATATTTGAAATTAAAGGCCAGCTCAAGGATTTCGTTCCAAGAGCTTTCTCGAAAATATTTTAATTTTACTTTACTTCCCACCGCCTCTTGTTAATGTACACAGGAGAGAGGAATGGAATGGATCTCCTCTCTCTTTTGTCAATGGGGTACACATTTTATTGAAAGCCAAAGAACTACATGCCTGAACGATGTTCATCAGATTGCTGCAGCTAAAATTTTAGAACCATCAGAAATATGAACGTTACATGTATATATACTTTTTAGGAGTTCGGAAAAAATGTTCGGGTAAAAGTAAAGATGTGGTGGGTGGATGACTGTGGCCGACGGCCTTCTTTCCTCTTGATATCATCAGGTGTTGGCTTGTTGTGCGTGTCCCTTGAGACCAACTCAAATGTCTGCTGTGCCAAGATCCAGACTGACGGCTCTGCTGTATTATCAGTCAATCTCGTCCTAAACAGACTGCACCTGCAGCCAAGTCATATTGCACACAATCTACAGAAGGTCACTAGAATGTCTCAATTTTAGGCTACAAAAGTTATCATCAAATTACATACAGTTAGGGGGTCCACCAGGCTCCTGATACACACCGATACGCTACAGTTTTGACCACCCATTACAAAATCAAATCGCACCGAAATCGTGTCCACGGTGCTCCCGACGCGCACCGATACACGCCCATATTGACCTCCCGATATCGTAGCGAAGTCGTAGTGCATATCGGGGCAGTTGGTCAGGTTTCTACGATAACGCTACCGACGCGCACCGAGGCGCTTCGATTAAAAAATAACGTATTGTAGATGTCTACGACAATCGATCATGTATCGATTGTCGAAGCGTGTCGGAGCACGTCGGTGTGTATCGGCGACGATTTGAACGGGAAATCATATGAAATAATCGACAGAAAATTATGACATTATCAGAATACCTAGAATATATGATGATAATGCCGCTCTGCAAATATGGTGAAATCTGATAATAGATAAAGGTCTTAAATCCATCATTTTATACTTTAACTTTAAGATATTATTATGAAATATCGTATAACATTAGTTTGTGTCTACAGGTAAAATATCAACCATAAATATGCATTATTTCTGGAATTATATTGATTGCGCTGGTTGCGTCGTGAAGTATATCGGGGTATTTCGGGACCATGGTACCATTTCTTAATGCTTTCTCCTAAAGTTATGCGCCATATAGGTTGCTATTTCATGTTAACACCTGACCTGTCAGTGTGATTCAGTAGAAGGATGTTGGATTTAAGCATATCTTGCTGCTTCTCGTTATAAGGGGGCATCGCACATGAGTGTGCCTCGGGTTTAACGATATCTTAAAGCATTGAATTACCTTACTGATAGGACACAATCTGGAATAACATTTTGGGTGTTAAAATGATAAGTTCTATGTACAAATCTTAGAACACGAAAATGGATTGTATGAATATCCCAAAAGGTAGGAGTGGGTGGTAAACTCATAAATGGGCATTGTCCGTCGTCATTTATTCAGAACATGTAGAAATAATGAACCCATATGGATGGCCGTTCGAGGTCACTTGTAACGCAAGTCTTATTTATGTTATAAACGGCCGGCATTTTGAGCATTCTCGGGAGCGGAACCTTCAAACCAAAGTGAGGCACAGGGTTTTGCAATTTTCGAGCACCCTAGCTTTCTGGTATCATCGCTCGACCGGCGTAACGTAAATCGATGTTTGAACTCACTGCACATGATTAATATGCATAGTTAGAGGTTGTTTGATGTTCTTCTGTCAAGTGATAAGAATAAACTTTGTGGCAGAGAAGTGTGAGTGTTTGAATTTGAACATTTATGCACTTTTGAATAAGTTCTTGTTTTGACAGTTGCAGTAGCCTGTCATCTGCAATTTCGGCAGTTTGCTTGAGAACACACCAAATAAAACAATCTTTGCATAACAAATGGATAAAAAGAAATCCATATACCCTCTTCCCCTGTTCTTCAGCTACATGTCATTTTTTGTATGTTCGATATTTACTGAGATATTACCAGAGATTTGCAGTGGATTTAACATCGGTTTCAATGGCGTGAAAAGTTGCTTAACCCTTCATGTGTATGAGAGTGCACTGCACCGCTTACGGGAAAATAAACTGCAGAGCGAGAAAATCGAGCAACGCAGTGTATCATAGTGACGTCGGCACCGCTCCTGAGAATAGGTACGCTGGTTCCCGGGGTATCCGCTAGGGGGCTCGGCGGAGATATACGGTAAGATGTAAGGTAGCCAGCGGCGTACACAGGCGGAACCCAGCCAAGAGAATAGGTTGGTAAGCATTGGACTGACGTGGATTTAGCCTAAGGATAGTTTTCTGTAACTCCCCTGCACCCAGTCAACTTGTCATTTCTCTAACTGCCTGAGTCTAGGATAAAAACATATCAAGCAACAGTGGGTCAATGAGGTATTTCAGTCTTGAGTGATTGGTCATGGTCAGCTGGGCACACCTCTAAGACCCTGAGACACTAGCTCCCTCCTCTGTTCTCACTATCACAGTGAACAGCATGCAGATAGTAAAGGGATAGTTTTCTGAAAGCACACTGAAAGTTCAATGTGACCACTCTAACTCTGACTCTAACCTCTAGATAATGCATTTAGCGCATGCAAGCACGCTCTAATAAATACATCTGAACCGGTGTATCTGATCAGAAATATTTTATTGTAAGGGCTCATCTTGGTTATGATAGGTGTTATATATTAAATCCTTTATTGAAGCTCTAAGCTTTAAACCGATAACCGCATAAGTATAATAATTTCTGAATGGTCCAATGGGGGTGATGAAAATTCGCGAGTCTACGTCTAGTAGACTAGTCTACGCGAGTGAGCTCTGGCCCTGTCCCCCTCCATCCCGACGTTCCTACGGGGAAGGCGGTGCCATGTGATATGGGAATGGCAACTGAGCATTATAACAGCAGAGGCCGATATCTTCGTTTGGAGCAGAGACCATCAGTTGATAGTGGCAAGTGCGTGGTTGGTTGTAGGTGGATCTAGCCCCACCGCGATCAGCTGCCCAATTACTTGCCATTATGTAGGAGGGCAAGACGAAGCCGATCGACGCCTCTCCAATTCTACTTGCTCACCATGGTAATTACACGAGGCTTGGTAGTGAGGTGTCCGTGTACAGGTGTGACATAACAGACCAGTGGTAATCGTGTGGTGAACAGACTCTAGTCTCGACTTCAGATTGTCGCTGCCCAAACCTTAAAGCTATTTTCCGCTGGCCGACGAAAACAGCACCGATTTCTTGAATTCTCCCAATAGTTGATCAGTGTTGGCTAACGACTGCACGTGTTATTGTCTAAAAATCGGTGAGGGTGCAGTGTATGCCCTGTTTCTGCTGCATTTGACAGGTCCATAAAGACTGACATCGTTCAGTGGTGACTTCATTTTAGAAAAGAACCACCATAAATCTAGACTTCCTATCCGAAAACCTACCTGAATCTCCGACTCGATCCCTATCCGAAAACCTACCTGAATCTCCGACTCGATCCGGTGAAAAGTAATGCACATTCTCTTCACAAATCTCCACGGGAGACGTAGTCTATACCGCGCCTGATGATGCTCAGTAAGAGTTGAAACCACGAATCCATATCAATCCTCCACATCGCGATACTGTTTACAACAGAATTGGTTTGTTGAACAAGGGCAGATGTCCAGGTCAACACTACGCAAGTATTTCGGTCTGTCACCATCTCCTCCCATTAGAAATGGTAGGAACCAACCAAGCACCAGCTCCAGTGCCACTATAGGTACTAGCGAGTGAAACATTAGTTCACAGTGCATTTGCAGGGCACCCAGCGGAGACTTCGCGGGGAGAGGCCGGCTACCAGCGAAGCCGACATTAAAAAACACTGCAAATTGAGAGGACACAGTGAAGTTTCGCTGGTCCCGAACAGACCGCACCCGTTACTAGGGTACAAGATTTTGTTTGGCGAGCGACAGCCAATCAGAACGGAGCAAATCTGTGACAGAGTTAACTTGGGAGAGAGCTCGGACACGGGTAGTTATTCGTAGTAGCGAACCGGTACATCCCACGTCTTCCGCTACATCATAAATCTAGACTTCATTATTAATGCATATTTTGCCCCAAACAGGCAGGTAGGTGCAGAGATACAAGCAGGACAGGAAGTCAGGCACACGATCTATGGTAGATTTACAAATCAAATTCTTCTCCCTTAAGCGGCAAATCCCAAGACAGACGCTCTGCAGACAGGTTTTTACCCTCTATTTGGCAATCCTCGCCGAGGTTGGCCAGCCAGCCTCCCCAAATTCTCTAAATTTTCCACGCTGATCCACCGAATCCTGTATTTCTGGCCGTGTAGATGACTACAAGACGTCCACACCACGCTCGGGGAGAGCCCTCCTAGGAGGGGAGCGGGTCTACCAAGTAGATTGGCAACCAACCCCTGTCTGCCCTGAGCTAGGATATAGGGTTTGGTCGGGTTAAATCCCACACGGTATCCTTCTGTGTTCCCCTCAAACCAGGTAATTTTGTTCTATGTAGGTTCTAAAAGCAGAAATACTCTATAAGATAGAGTCATAGCTTCACAAATTGATAATGAAGTCCAGATTTATGGTGGTTCTATTCTAAAAATACACACAAAAGGAAATAACAAAATGGTAAATTGCCTTCGAGGTTATGACTAAACACACTCTCCAAGCAATACCAAAGATCTGGTAGGAGAGTAACAAACAGGTACCGCTACTGGGTCAAGGCGGCTGCTTATTCAACCCGACTAGAGCTAATTTTGTGTAGCTCTGGTTGCCACAATTCCACCACAATTCCATCTGCCGGCGCTAGCGCTGGCATGGAGGATCACCAGCTTTACGAGATTCATCACATAACTTATCTACATTGGTTTAGTATGAATGACAATAAAAAATAAAAGAATGGCAACCTTTCAAAAGATTAAAACTTATTAAAATGTTTCTCCAAAAACTGACAGATTCCGCTGCGCCCCCTGGCGAACGACTGGGGAACCAGCATAAAAAGCAACTAGTATTGGTAAGATACCAGTTAAATGCAATCCCACAATACACTAGAAAAGTGGGGAACGTAAAATGTGAGTACATAGACTAGACTTCCAGACTACCTCAACCTCCATGAATTGGCCACTTGGGAAGGCTACCACCTCCGATACCTGTTTAGATGCGTTAGGCTGTATGTGTGAAGAGAAGGGTGCCATTTTCGAGAAACAATTTGCCAAAATTAGTAGCATGATTTACAGTCAATATTAGCTAGTCAGCTTTTTCTTCTGATTTTGAATATTGTATTATCTACTCATTCGCTACTTATGATAGAATTTTAAAGTCTTTTGAATAGCTAAACTATAAAGATTATATATGATTGACATAGTAGCTTAAATCTTATGTTTTGAAATCCCACAGAGATAACATGCTGTCAATGTGCTTCATCTGCAGCATCGTTGACATATTGTTACTTTCAGATAGCTGAGAAAGCTAAAACTTGTGTCTGAGTTGTTCTTATACTCTTAACATTCAGCTCTTTCAGATACCGCAAGTTTTAATTCCACCCTGTAAGTCCTATCCTTTTAAGCCATATTTGAATAATACCATAGATAATGTAGTCCAATGATTAAACGTATGTCATATTGTGATTGTTGCATTGCCACCTGAGATAAACATGCTAATAAGAAGAGTACCTTTTTCATAATGTTGTCAAAATTTGGATCTTAGAATAGCGAAATAATCATGACTGCATCTTCTGCATATGGCTAAATGTCATGGATCGTCGTCAAATGGACTGGGACAGGGGTCAAAAATAAAGTTAGGAGTATGGTCAAAACCTTTTGTGTGTTGAATAGTAAGGTGGGTGGGGAATATGTTGGATGTATGAGGGTAGGTTAAATACCCATAATAAGCATACACTACAGAGCCAAATTTTGGTAGCACATATACTATGTGGAAACGATTGACTCCCTCTTTCTATACACTGCAGAGATTATACTGATGAATTTAATTTTGAAGGCTAATTGTCCAATATGTCTTTAAGCTCCATGACTAGCTTGATCAGGTATTCTTTGTGTTCAACCTTACTAAGGGTAATATCAGCTAGAGAGTCAATTGTTTACACAGGGAGTCAATCGTTTCCACATTCCCAGATATGGGTTCATGACTATGTACAGAGAAGGAGTACAAGAAAGCTGGTACCATGTAAAGGTACCTTGATATTTGGGGGTATTTATATGAAATGGACAATAGTTAGATATTACATACAGATATCAGCTTTCACGGAACATATACTTTTATAGATTTTTATATTTGAAAAACCAACTTATTTTGGTTGCCCATCATTAAATCACTAAAGAGCGGGATCGGCTTCTCCGGGTGCCGGCGACTCCGCTGTGCCGGTGTGATGCGAAATATGGTTACCTTGCGAAATTCCGCTTTTATCGCCCACGAGCATGCGCAGTCATGAATTTCACGATTGGAGAGTGCGGAAATCATCGGGCGCTCTCATCCTAGTTTGTAACACTCTCCTCCCACATCTTTCACGGCACTAAAGTTTGCTAATAGTAATACAGGCAACTTTGCACGTTTCGTCTATCGAGCGATATTTCACGGGAGCGGCGCCAACGTCACGCAACGTAGTAACGGGTATGTCCGGCCGCAAAAATGGACACTGCGCCGCTCGGTTTTCTCTCTTTGCAGAATAGTCCGTGAAATGTGAGCACAGGAAGTTCTCCACATGCATGCGCGAGTAGAGTGGGCGATAAAAGCGGAATTTCGCCAGGTAACCGATTTTCGCATCACACCGGGTTCACTCTCCGGGGTGCCAAGATCTCTGGTGTTCCTTCTTGGGGCATGATCAGACCTTATCAGTGCAACACATGCACGGGCAGCGTGTTTTCACTAGATACCGGTAATTTAGAATAGTTGAGATAGACGTTATCTATCTAGCCCCCGCCTCCAGCCCCCTATTTCTTTGATTAAGCTCCTTGACAATATGCTGCTATTTCCAATGTGTTGTACTACATTCGTACTAGCATGGACACTGTCCATTGTACTATTAATGATAGATGACCTTCTCATCAAAAGGTCATCGTCATCAGATAGAAGGAGCCACTACGCTACACCTCAGCTGGTGTCCAGTGCTCACTCTCTTTGGTGAGATTCATGAGATCGAGGAGATGAACGCTTTTCTCACTGCGGTAAGTGGTAAAAGTATAGGTTCAGGCATCCAGGGACCTTCTTCGTCAACCTCTTACCCACCACCCTGGTTTTCCACTATCGGGAATGAAAATGACAACATGAAAAAAGAATTTTGTCTTGAAAAAACGAAGTTCATTGTTTGATATCATCCATAAAAGATTTGCATATCTCTAGATTAATAACATACATTATAATACAGTACATGTCTATACAGTAGAACCCCAAGAAAAGTGTCTCCTTGAGAGGGGTGTCCCCTTTGGCAGGGTTAAAAATAATAAGATAAAGATTTCTGTTCCGAGCAAATTGCCCCCTTAAGCATGGTGTCCCAGAAGCGGTGTTTTACTGTAGTGACATAACAATTCTCATCAATGTAAAATCACATTCACTTCTGTGGAGTTCATATGATATAAGTCCTCTTGGTTGCAACTGTACTCAAAGTCTAGCAGTCCTCCTTATTCTTTTCAGTAAGTGTCCAATGTCTCCTTAAGCTGTGGATAGATATGATCCATAAGTGGAAGGACATAGTGGTAGCAGTCATCAATCTCTGTTCCTTGTTCCCTCCAGTGCTGGGATGAAAGTAGCTTGTGGAGAAGTCCTATGCTCAGTATAACGCCTCAGTGTATGGGTGGAGATTCCTGCGAGCATATCTTGCTGCTTATATACCTTTCTGGGGGTCAGTCCAATGAAGACAGGGGACGGTTGAAATGTAGCCCTGGGATGGCAGTCCAAACAGTTGGGCCTTAACCACTCTCTGGAAGGGGGACCTTCCTGTTTTATTACATAAACGACTCCGATGTTCAATCTACTACAGGAAATATTATCCATAACAAAGGTATTTCATATATATATATATATATATATATATATATATATATATATATATATATATATTGTGGCAGGCAGGCAGGAAGGGAAGGAGGCCGGTGGTGGACTGAGACCCACCGCCGGTGGAACGAGACGTACAGGATCGCTATAGATGGAAGGACAGATGAACCTGCCGGCGGTGGAGGGGTCCACCGCCGGTGGACGAAACGGCCGCTAAGGGCGGGGACCCACCGCCGGTGGGGGAGGTCCGCCGCCGGTGGTCGGGACCCACCGCCGGTGGACGAAACTGCCGCTAAGGGTGGGGACCCACCGCCGGTGGAGGAGGTCCACCGCCAGTGGTCGGGACCCACCGCCGGTGGAGGGTCCCACCGCCGGTGGACGAAACTGCCTCTAAGGGTGGGGACCCACCGCCGGTGGAGGAGGTCCACCGCCGGTGGTCGGGACCCACCGCCGGTGTAAGAGATCCACCGCCGGTGGACGAGGAACCGCCACTGGTGGACCAGGAACCACCAGGGAAGGCAGGACTGACTGACAGCCGGGGAGACGCCGTGACGTCATCGTCAGCCTATAAAAGCAGCGACTCGAGCGCCCTGTGGTCACTTATGCACGAGAGCTCAACCAGAGCACTTCCGGCCTAGCTTTAGCCACACCCCTGCCGCCGAGCAGGCAGCCTGTCTATAGTTAATATAGGAATGCGAATCAACCTAACACGGGTATCATGTACAGCGGTTCTTTATTGCAATAAAACCTGTTATCAACTCTAGTTCTCTTGTTCTCGTGGTTTGTCTTTCTGCTACAATATACATATATATATATATATATATATATATATATATATATACCAGCAGATAAGCCCAAGTCCCAGCTCTCTAACAATATATTGTTTATAAAAGTCGGCCGATTATTTACCATGTGAAAGCTATTTCCATCTTTCAGGTGAGAAAAACACTAGTTTTTCATCATTACTCAGGACTGAGTGGAGAGTGCCCGCCTTTTATTCATTCAGGCGGCCATTGCAAGATGGCGCTAGTGTGTAAGTCCTGAATACTTTACACATCAGGACAAGAGGGAGCTGTTTCAAAAAAACATTTTGACAAACAAAAACATGAAAAATTAGTTATAAAAGTACGGAGAGAAAATCCAATGAAAAAACAACAAAGAGGCTGGAGAAGGGAAATTAGAATTATATCCATAATGCATTACATTGAAAGGACAAAAAGTCTTAACCAGCTGACATGTCTTGGTAACTCGAAATTCTATCTATCTTTTTTATAGTGGACTCTAAATACCCTCCCTTTTTACATCAACACTCACCCACGCTACGTCGCCCTGACTCTTCCTCCGCTTCACCTCACGGTTTAGCCGCTTTATTTTCGTTTTTACCCAAGGGTATGTGATATTTGTTACGGGACCCCCTTGTGCGATCCTGTGACCTTGACCTTGGCGACATGTTGTAAGTTGAGAATAACAAGGCCTCGTCGATCGATGCCTCTCATTGGTTGGTGGTGGCTGACGTTTGCTGGGACGTCTGTGAAGTGTCAACACCAGTACGGCCCCTGGTGGGGTCACTTTTACCACTTACTCATTCCTTAACGCGGCCAAACGGATCTAAAACAAACCTACGTGAATCGAATAACACGCCGCCTGCGTGAACAGTAACGCCATCTGGTGGGAAAAGCGTGTATGGCGACGCGTCCAGCAGGCAGCGCTCAGAGCGGAGACATTCTACACGACGCGACGTCCATGTGAACTATTCACCACCGAACGTGAGTCACTTATTTCAATACAGGCCAGTCCTTAAAGACACTATAAAGTGGTCTGTAAAGACTGTTTTAAAGCCTGTAATTGGCTTTTGCAGAGGCAAGGAGGTTGAGAGAAAAGTTCGAGCATGCTCGACCTCGCTGTTCCCCAAAAACCGTCCCAAATAACTACAAAAGTAAGCAGCCATGTGACTGTTGCCTGTGTGAGTCCATCAAATCAAAAGCAAGTGTAGTGTATAATGTTTTCAAGTGCATTGCCGTTCAAGATATATACAAAATAATGAGAAGGCTAAAAACAGTCTAATTAATCAAATTGGACGTTAAACTACCCAAACGAACAAACTACAGAGAAGACGGTTTGTCGAATTAAACGTATAAGGGTAGAGAGTGATTGCCAGTTCATGCGTCACGCGTTAGGACGGGAGACAACTGCTGTAATACAATATTGATAACAGCACATGCCACCTTATGTGCATGGAAAGGGTGTAATCTCAGTGGAAAACTGTACTGAACAATAGGTGATAGCTTTCTTAACAAAGAAGAGTAGGAAATGACGGCCTGGCAGGTGTCTCATTGAGCACTGACATTCTATTTCCGCAGAAACCAATTTAATAGTGAATGCACTTGATCTCTGTCAACCATTCTTAAATACTAAAATCATGTCGGACAATTTACCTTGAAAATTAAAACCCATGATATCCCGGATATTGAATATGGTGATTTTCAAGCTGTTCTACTAAACTTATAAGGAAATATAAGGAACCAAGAATTTATGTAGATCTTCGTGCGATTCGACGATTAACAATCCCCAGTTCTAAGGTAACATCTTTGAGACCCGACAACAGTAATTATATAGAACGTCCTAACCATGCTGTACAAGTCACAGAATGAGATGGTAATTTACGGTTTGTACGGAACGAGGCATTTATGCCGAGTTCCGTACAAACCGTAAATTATCATTGAGTTCTGTGACTTGTACAAGCATGGTTGGACGTTATATATTTATTATATACCCAAAAAAAATCAAATTAAAATTTGATTTTTAACAACTGATATGTTAATAAACGTGTTTGACAAGGTATTGTTGTAGGTAGGTGCATTGTCTATGATGTAAGGACCCTCCCCTTGAGTACCCCCAAGAATCAAGTACGTTCTGGAAAAAAATAGGCTCCATGGTGATTTTACTTTCTTGGTTCCTTTTCGCTAGGTTGGATACTTATTTGGCAACTAAGCAGTGGGTACATCTGTCTCACTAAAATGCCCCTATAAATTCTTAACATGTATAAAATCAAAATTTCATGAGATTCTGTACTTGAGGAATGGAATTTGTCGGCGACAATTTCCACTATCAACCTTGAGTTTCAGAGAAATGAGATCCCGTCTTTCAGACAAAGAGTTATGTTTCTGTAAAGAACCGCAATAGGATTTGTCTGATACATCAGGGTACATCAAGTCCTCCGTAAACTTTGCAAACTGTACACCTAGCGTTTTACGTCCATTTTGGGGGGTATAAGTCCATACGAAAAAAGAATTTTCAGGGAAATCTGGGTGCCGATTCTTCCGGAAGAGTTCCCATTTAAGTCCATACATACCCACAAATCGTATTGCAGCATAACTTTACATCCCGCTTCGTTCACCTTCGTTCACCTCCATGGCCTTCTCAGGTATTAGGTTAAGGCCTGGCGTCCACCTACTATGATAAAAATTTAGACCTACCGATATGGCACCGATACAAAAAGCAAATATCGGAGATATATCGGGATGGTGCAAAATCGTAGACATATCTCTAGACATGCCAATCCACCACGCATTGTATGGGGTTTTTATCAGTGTCTAATCGCAGAAACATGGTCAACTGCCCCGATATTAGGTGACCTTCCGACGCGATTTTGATTTTGTATCGGGAGGTGCATCGTAGACCATATCGGTGCCATATCTTAGTAGGTGGAGGCCGGGCCTTACACATATTGAGAGCCGAACTGGTTCTCTACAGCGTGACGCAGAGCTAGGCTGACTCTAGCTAGTCTTTGTTTTGTCTGTATATTGAAATTAGGATGCTAATTTATTCAAATATATATGTGTGCAGCATTCTGATAATCCTCCCAAATATAGCTTGGCCCATGTTACAGCTACGATGTATCGGCACAGTTCACTGTTCTTTATTACCCACCCAATGCAAAGTATCTATGTTAAGGCCTGGCGTCCACCTACTACAATAGAATCGTAGACCTCCCGATATGGCACCGATACAAAATGTCAAAATCGGTGCCATATCGGGAAGGTGCAAAATCGTAGACATATGTCTAGACAAGCCAATCCACCATGCGTTGTATGGGGTTTTTATCGGTGTCTAATCGCAGAAACGTGGTCAACTGTCCCGATATCAGGTAACCTTCCGACGCGATTTTGATTTTTTATCGGGAGGTGCATCGTAGACAATATCGGTGCCATATCGTAGTAGGTGGACGCCGGACCTTAACGTATATATATTGCCACTGAGTAGGATACAGAAAGCCGTACTATAACCCAGGCAACGGCTTTTTCGTTAGAATATAGAGCCAAAACTTCACATACGTCATAATAACTAAATATGATTCTTTTCTAATAGTTGGTCGAAAAAATAGATAATAGATAAAACATTACCCCTTATCCCTGGATAAAAATTGAAGAGGCCGGACTGTCTTTTCTCTGAAATAAAATTCTATTGACTTCTTTGATGATAAAGCATTTTATCAATATGAATTATTGATAAAGATATATCAATCATATGATATAATTGATAAATAGAGTAATGAGCCAATCACTGTAATTAAATGAGATTCAAAAATATGAAATAAAAGGCCTACGAAGGTAGCTGAAGTTATACAGGTGTGGATGGGTGGGTAAAAAGATGATATGTGTGTATCTTATGACAGGTGAAGTGAGAGTCAGGGAGAAAGCGGTGTAGTGGAAGCCCACTTGAGGTGCGTAGTGCGGTCATAAGCCCCAGGGGGGTTGCCGAGACTGTCGGGATGGATTTTTTGAAAGACAGAAACTTTCCCGGCAACTCCCCAACAGCCATATCTACCTACGATTCGCAATCCCGATGACATAAGGCGCACCCGGAGATAGCCGCTGAGATACGGCGATGCCATGTTGAGGCTGTCGGGACTGTCTGGGTGATGGTGTAAACTTAGCATGAGACCCCAGGGGTCAATGACCATTCCTGACCATATGGCCATGAGATATCCAATACCATGATTTTGATCTGGATGGTCGTATTTCACAACTAAGTATTCGGCCACGCAGGGTCAAAATTATGGTAATATTGTGTAGTGATTGGAAGGGCAGAAACTCCGGGCAGAAATTGCAATAGGCCTTTTTCCGTAGTCCGGTGTCGCACCTTATCTGCTTAGCTACACCAAGGCTGAAGCCAAACATTCACCTGGCAACGTACTCTTTAGCATTGGATCACTGAATGTATGAGTGTAATACGTTCATAATACCCACCTACATTTTTTCCAGAGAAATAATAACGATTGCATCGTATTCTACGGTATTCCACCTGAAATCTGGTATGTCACACATGCATATTACCTCAATATTACTTTAGATATAGCATAGATGAGATAGGATCACCGAAATTGAATACCCATTAATACATTTGCAGGCCTAGCTCTCATATGCTTATCTTTCTCTAAATTAAAACCCAAACAATTATCAACTATAAAGTTTAGACTGCTCAGAATCATTGATACAATACCCTAGTTTGCTCCAACAATTTAATCTGTCAAAAAACAACACTCCTGTAACCACACCCACCATTCACACTTTAGGTGTGATTACTGTGTGGCTCTACGGGCATGTGGCCGGACCAGGCAGTGTTTGTCCGAGCAGCCGCGTTACTACACAGTGGGCCGTTAGGCGGCGCTGAACGGCAAGACCTGTATTCTACAGTTCCAAGCGCACAGAGTTACTTTTCCGTTGAACTTTTTCTGCACAAGAAACTGGTGAGCAACGCTAGCAAAAGCCGTTACATATAAACCATCAAACCGAGAAGTGTATTTATGTAAGATAATATGTGGGATTGAAATGTCCAACAACAAATGCCACAGCACTATCTTATAAATGCTAATGATAGATTATTTCCCTATTCGCGATGGTACCCAATGAATTTTATAGGTGCGTACGTGAATAGGGTGACTGTGTAGGTACATTGTATTAATTATATTTAAAGTTTTTGTGCTACAACATCGTGCCCTTTAGTACCTTTTTCTAAAAGTCGTGTTGCCCACAAAAAAAGGTGTAGACATGCTCACTAGAAATGATGAGTATGTTGGTGGGCGAGTGGGAGTTTTGGTCCCCTATTTCTTGTATTTGTTTGGTTAATGCTACTATATTTTTTCATATTCCTCTTCATATATCTAAACTAGCCTGACCACTCTTGTTCCGTCTATCAAATATTGCAAAAAGAAATGGAATAAGCAGCTATAACTTCAAGCCTTTTATAATCTGAATGAGTTAAAGACAAATACTAGTAGTTAGGTGATTTCTAAATTCTATTGATTTTTGCAAATATTTCAGGATAATCTAAATTCCATATATCAGCAAATAGAAAATGCAAAAAATGGCATGTCACCATTCTAACTTCTATGGGAAGGCCAACCCAAAATGTAAGTGCTTAACTATGGGCGTCTATGGGAAAACGCAATATTTTGACTTTGTTGCTAAATGACACTAATGTTCTATTGCTATCGTCAAATAATTCTGGATTATGATAGTTGGGAACATGTAGAAATGGAAAATGATAAAAATGCTAATATCTATGTCTTCAAGCAATAGTTCAATAACTACATGACCTATATTACAGATGTGCACTAAAAGCACATGCATATGTACTTCATATTAACCTTTTAGTGATCTTGATGTTTACGGTGAACCTGATGAACTAACAATACTTCTTGAGTGTACCGTTCATTCAGGAACTGTTTTATGTTATAACTTCAGACTTTAACAAATGTGATTAAACCTATACTGTTATGAAAATAAAGCTCCTGTCATATAAAAAAAACTTGCCTGTCGTCTAATGTCAATAGTCTATGAGACCGTTTTCCACAAGCCTGTATTGCACCTTATCTTTTTGGTTATGAAACGCCTGCAGCCAAACAATGAACTGGCAGTGCATTCTTTAGCGTTGGGGGATTGGATGTATCAGCGTAATACGTTTATGATATCTGGTTAGATGAGAAGGTGCAGCGATTGCATCGTATTCTATGGTATTCCAACGCCATTTGGTGTGTTAAACATAATGACTGGTGAGAGTTGACTGTTCTATAGGCTATGTACTCTGGCCACAAGAGCACACTAACCTTATCTCTGGTGAAATCCGAACTGAACCACCTTGATTTGCACTCGCCTAGCTGATCTACTTACTACTACAGTTAGAATCTCTGCTGGAAGAGTGAATCATTCTTCCAGCTCATCTTTTGTTGTGGTAGTCACTTTCACAACAGGCTATTGTTGTGGTTGGAGATTGTAGTTCTCTCGACGCCCATCATCCATATTATTATTTTCTTTTTGTGTGTATTTTGATAAATAGACCATGAAGTTAGACTTCGTTTACAATTAGCTAAGTTGATAATGCTTTATAGTGAGTATTCATAGTTTATATTTCACGATGTCCCAAAGTGTACTCTACTTCGAGCTCTCTGGCCAGAAAGCGATCGGACCAGATCAACTTCTAAGTCGGAGATAGATGTGGTGGCCAATCTATAGGCTTTGTCTCTTCTACATGCCGTCTGGTTAAAGTTGGCCATACTACAGGCTATGCAGACCAGGTACGAGATTTGATGTAGCACTCCATACACTGGCCACCAGAGCTACACTACGTTAGCTCTAGTCGGGTTAAATCCGCAATCACCTTGAACCATTAGCTGCAAGATAGACTGGCCTTAGTCACTTTATCCACCTCCCCCTGCCTGCCTTCTACCACCGCACGCAGTCTTTACCCCTCTACCACTTCCCTCTGCATGGTCTGATTCCAGAGCAGGTTAAAATAACCATAGATATTGCAAAGGACCCCACCCTAATCAACTTTAATCATTTAATGAAAGTTCAAAATTAAAGACTTGAGCAGGTTTAGCTGTAAGAGTCTGTGATTTTCCTACCAGATCTTTCATACTGCTTGGAGAGCGTGTTATTCTTAACCTCGATGCCAATTATATCCTTTCCTACACAGGTATATAAGGAACATAAATCTTAGTTTCTTTATTAATTTGTTAGCTATGAATATTTCATATTAGGTATATCTGCGTTTAGAGTGTACATACATACAAAGGTAGGCCTTTTGGAGTTTAGTGGCAGAGGCAGGAAATTTTTTAGAAAGTCTCAAGAATCAAAATCAACTCCGATAACCATTGTGGCGAGCCGGCAAGAAAAATCCTAAATTTTCAGATCTGCTCCTCTACTATAGACATACATATACAATATTGACTGGTTTCAGATACAAGTGGCCGTATGCTCCGACGAGTTGATGCGCAGTAATATCCGAGCGTATGCGAGAGTCGACTCCGAGGAGCATACAACCGCTTTTATCTGAAACCAGTCTATATTGTATTTATTATCCACCTTTTCTGGACAGGTGGTATGTCGATATATACTTTTATTTCATAAAGTCATTAAGGTCTACCGCACTCTTCCATCATAAAAAGACAGTAATATCAGCTCCTAGTACTTTAAGTGTGTCCGTTGTTTGGACTTCCCATGGTTTGAATCTGTCCAGTTTTTAGCATGCCCAAGGAGAAAATTCTGACCATCAACAAATCGTTCAAACAACCGATTTTCATCGAGTGCGCACAATCAAACATGCCTGGATAATGTAAATCATATTTTAACTATTACAGTAAAGATGACACATAAAAGAGTAGATAACAACTATTTTTCACCATTATATATTCTGACAGCGATTTCTTGTCTCCAGCAAATTGCCGGACATGTCCATTGTTTGGGGAATTTGGAGGTTATTCTAAACCGGAAGTCGCCAGATGACTCAGGGAATCATTCAAGTCTATGATTTAGAGAACCGACAAGAAATCATTTCATACAAGTTTATTATCAAGTCATTTCAAAGTAAAGATTCTTCACTCAGGTGCTATTCCTCGTGAGGTGTTATAGAAAGACGAACTGAAAAAGACGGGCTGTATCTGTGAATATAAGCCTTTACACATAGGCACCCACTGCTCTATGAAGCATGAGTCACCTGAGTTGGTACCGATTCGTCAAGTCAGCCTGGAAGTAGGTGGCACTATGAACTGGACTCTAGTCGGGGAACGGCCATCTTGCAAGGCGACCTATGCAATACTTAGCCTCAAACGTTCATTCCTGATACCACTAATGTGTTGGGATGTGTTCAGTAGTCCTCGTGATGTCCTCAGTAAAGATCCGAACATGATGTCAACAAATCATTGAGACAATGATTCTCTTCGAGTTGGCATGTTTGAATCATGTCTTGATATTGTAAATAACCTTATTTAAACCATTGCATGTGTAAATTGCACATTAGAAAGTATATTAGCAGAGTATTCCACTATGTTACACTCTGACAGCAATTTGTTATCACCAGCAAGATGGCGAACAGTCCCGTTCTCAGAGGAATTTGGAGGATATTTTGAACTGGAAGTGCCCAGAAGACTGGGAGAATACATGTGGTGTCATATATCGCTTGATAGGGAACATAAAAACTCCAAATAGAGATAAGTAGATAGCTAAATACATGTGGAAAACAGTTAGTAAGGTTACATGCTGATTCATGATATGAAATATAACCTTAATATGTTTATTTGCTGTTTCTTGTTACGTGTGTCGCCACGAATGCTATTCGAAGCCTGATAATCGCTCATGTCTTCCACACTCGTTATAGTGTGAAATACTGGACGCCATTACAAGATGGCGCGAGTGTACAAGGGGTGAAAACTGTATATTCTATAAGGGAAATTAGTTTAGCTTTTACCAAAACTTTAACAGTTCTGAAAAATATTTTTCAAGGAACAGATATATTTTTTTATAAAATCATGTAGATTAGGAATTGAATGTAGAAGACGAATACAAATGATCAATACAAACATTTGTTTATTATCAATAGGTTTCAGTTGGTAAAAAAAACGGTCAATCAAGTCAGTGGTGAAAATTTCTTGTTTTCATTAGTTTTATTACCGTTTCTCCTACAAGAATGTTCTTCCGGGAGACAAATTCAATAAGACAAGCACGGACTAGATAGCGGTCTGTGATACAAGATACTTCCGGACTCTTAAATTCGCAATATTCAAGAAAATGTTACTTAAACAACAGCTTAATGGTGAAAATTGTGGAGGAGGATGAGGGTGAGGATGAAAGAGATAAACATTGAAAAAAAAGATACATACATTGTTTTTTGTTTTTTTACTCAAATGATTCGTTATGAAGGTAGTTTTCCTTTAGTTTTTGGTGGTACTTTACATATATTCGTACATCTCCAATGGTCAAGCATATAATAGAAGATACTACAATGCAAAATAGTACTTCCACCAATACCTAAGAAATTTGTTGGGGTGGAAATGAGATGATAAGACATATATACAACGAAATGACAACTCCCGAGCGACTCATCTGCATAGACCTTTAATGGTCACTAGTTCGGTCGATTAGGAAATGTCCCTTTTTAATGATAAATGGTCTGGTAAATTCTTTACTAGGTTCCATTTTTACACTCTTTTCTTGATCATTCCAGATTCGCTTCACCCTATACTACGGTTTTGTTTTGTTTGTATTTTTTTTCATTTCCTCTGTGTGGGTCTTGGTAGTTTGATCTTCGCTTGTGATTGTGATTTCAGTGTAATTCTATTTTTTATTTACATTTAAATTTTCGGCCTGTTCCTCAAGAGGGGCTTCGAGGTTACCATACATCACGATGTATATTTTTCTGCGTGTATAGTAATAGTGCTCAGTTCAGTCCGGCGACGTTTAAGCATAATACAGTTTGTTAACATGTGCAGTTGTTCCACAGCGTAAATCATAAACCCATCCAATAAGCAGCTCCTCAGTCCCTTATTTTGCAGCCGTAGGAGTTTGTCCAACCATTTCATCTTATGTCATCTTTATAAATCTGCTAAACGCTGTTATTCACTGCACTAAGGTTGGTATTTTGGTATGAATGTTATATGCACCAACTACACTGTTAAGCCACTACCGGGCTCAAGCTGTTCTGGTGACATATACGGGATGCCATTACAAGATGGCACGAGTGTGAAATAGGTTAATTGACATCGCTGTTGAAGATGTCGAAGTGTAGATACCACTGTCCATCTTCTAAACGTTTCCATATGACGACGTATCTGCAGAGAGAGAAGAGAAAATGCGCATTAGTGTCATAGATACAACGGTGAGAGTGTGGGATTTCCTCTACGATCATCTAATCAGTACACTGAGCAGAAAATTGATGCCTCATGCGGCGTTTCCACCCGCCAACTGAAACCCCATCGATAACTTTCAGGCTGTACAAAAGTCATTGGGTGGTTCTTCTTGAGAAACGTTGGTGGATCGCGAAGGGGCTACAAGTCATTTGGGGGGTATTTTGTCCCGTAATCAATAGTTCTGAGGCCCACAGGGGATGGATTCCATATCTGTAATCAATGTTTATGATTATTCGTCAACCCAACCCACAAAGTTATATAAATTACATGATGTAAGTTGGTCCTTTGTTATCGAGGGGTTATATATCTTCTTAGACTCTTTCTTTTTCACTTGAAACCTATTTTTGTCCAATCCCCATCCTTCTCATTATCTTTTCTTCATTTCTTTCGTCTCCGGTCCCATCTATTTCTTTGTTGCTATCTATTGACAAGTACTTTTGTTTGGATGCAGACAAATTCCCTTTCAAAAAGGTAAGTGTGAAAATACCTATTAAGAACTGGACCAAGGATTGTATAAGTGTACAATACTCCATAAGATTGAATGTGCAGTAATCGCACCCGAGTCGAAGCCGAGTGACGATTACGGGGCATCTAAATGAGTGAAATATTGTTTATTTTGTAATTCTAGTTTGGTTCTAGGTTTATCTGGTTTATCTAATTTAACTGTTGCTTATTACATGCATGTATGGCTGAACAGATCTCTAGAGAACCTCCTTTAGTAAACCACAAGAGGAATAGTTCATTTGGCTCATCATGTCAGGGTGATCGTTTTCACTTCCGAAACCAGACCAGGTAGATTTCCATTTTAAATGTGTGCATTTTCCTCAAACGGGATGTTGCGATTGTTCAGACCCCCTCTGACAACCCCTGAAAGGGCAAGGACTGTAATATTTCAGTGTAGAACAGGTTAAGCTAGAACATACCAGATGGCAGGCCAAAACACGTGGGCAACAAAGTGGCAACCGTGGGCGACATCTAGTGTGAAAAGAGAGAACCACGAAGTCCAATGGGGGTATACATACACTGGCCACCCGAGCAACACTACGTTAGCTCTGGTCACGTTAAATTCACAGGGGCCTTGACATGGCGTGGTAGTGGGTATCTCATGCCATTGCAGTGGGTAAAGGAAATTCATTTTAGCTATTTGGGAGGTTTGTTAGGGGTTGGTATCTATTTTTACTCTGTGTATCTATTTTTACTCTGTGGTCCGACCACTCTCTGAGAGCTTGAGACAAATATCTCGTAGCATAACATGGACAAGGGGCTTTGAGAGTACTACAATCTCCAACCACGACAATAGCCTCTTGTGAAAGAGATTACCAAGACAAAAGATCTGCTGGCAGAACAATTCACTCTTCCAGCAGAGATTCTATCTCTGGTAGTAGGAAGATCAGCTAGGTGAGTGCAAGCCCTCCCACACTCTATTGACCCTGCCATGACCCTCAGTCTTACCCTAGAAGTCACTTTTCCATGTTCTCATCTTCTTTTAATGTGTATTTTTTTTAAATTGCAACAGAGATAAGGTTCTTTTTCAATTTATTAACATATAGATATTGTTTTGCAAGTATTTGGAATATCAAAGTCCATGGAGAACAAAATTGTTTGGTTTGAGAGTGAGAATCCGTGGACACGTCCATGGTTTAACGTTACCAACCTCTTAGTTGGAACGTAGTGGAGACAGAGGTGGTGGCCAATCTAGGGTATACAGAGCTAGACTTCCTGAGCACTGGTTTGTCACTTTCCCTGCAGAGCCTTCGTCCCACGTGGAAAGTGTGTCATTTCGTATTCCTGATGCCATTTACACCACTTAAAGCCTGTTTGCATTGGCCGATTTCCCGAAACTGATCTACACTCAGGAACCACCGACGGATTCTAATCACCACTAATGCAAAATCGGTCAAAGGAAACGACCCAACTTGGAAATGATTGACAACTTTTTCTGCTTAGATTATGCAATGTGACACCACCGGCAGATTTCCGAAAGTCTCTGTCTAAACTGTGAACACTGACTGGAAACGTGGTCACTAGCAAACTACTACCCTCACTCATTATTTTATACCGATGCACAATCAGTAGCACCACTGACAGTCCTTCAGGGGAACTAAAAACATCTCTCCTTTTCGGCCAATGGAAACAGGCTTTATCACTGACCCAACATCTCAAATAAAGCCTGCTTTTTTTTTTTGGGGGGGGGGGTCCTCTAAGTCTGTCAGGGATGGTCACCGACTCCACGTCGGTAACATATAATATAGGCCCGTTTCCATTGGCTGACAAACACGGTGTAGATTTTTTGTGTTCTCCTAATAGCCTATTTCCATTGGCTATCCCCGATACACAGTCAGGAACCACCAACGGACCTTAGCACTGCTGACACAAAATGGAAATAGGCTATTGGGAGAACACAAAAAATCTACACAGTGTTTGTCGACTGATTCGGGGGGTGGCGATGTTATTGCGTAATTTTCACCAAATTAGTCGGTCGCCATTTCAAATGCTTAGCCATTTCCATTCAACAACCTTGCATCGGTGGTTTCTGACTGTAGATCGGCGCACAATAATCGTCCAATGGAGACGGGCTTTTACGTGAAAATTGTCGAAGTCACCTCTGGAGGTGACTGTCTCGAGCTATGTCTGGTATTTCCGGCAGTCGCTGCAGGGTGGTTGTACTGAAGCTCGTTGTGGTGATTTTACTTGCGAATGTTTTGCTAGAGGGCATGAGAAATATCTGAAGTAGTCTTAATCTGCTGTCGGCTATCGAAAGCGGGAAATAGGAACATTCTAACACAATCATTTCCCAAACAGAAAAGAGTTAAATTCATGAAACTCTTATTCCATAGTATATGTTCTTCATGATTATACATTTAAATTAAACGGCTAGGAAAACTAACACGAGAATCATGTAGGGAAAATGTCTTTTGCTGTTTCTTTCAGGATATCTATTCTATAGTATTTGAAAGGGTATGACTTCCCAGGTGCAATAAGGAATCTATCAGCCAAGTCTCTCTTTCAGCTAAAGATAATAATAGTAACAAGTGAATTTGTACCTACAGCGACATAATTAACGGCATCTGTGCCTCACATCTCAATGCCTATCTCGAGTCTGGTCCAAACCCATAGAGATTAATTCTTCTTAAACTAGGATAAGACACATACTAGAGGAAATACCAACACAACGATAATTTACCTGAATACAGAACTTTTTTTTTCAAGGTAGCATCGGCTGTGTTAAAAAGTGTATGTGCCTCGTATTCTTAATTTTAATAATATTTTAATTGAATACAGAAAAGGGGCGACCTACTTTCCGTGGTCTATTTGTTTGCCGCGAGAGTCTGTGATTTTATAGGAGGAGTAGTCGGATGCCAGTCCGTCGCCCATTTCTATGGTCTCCTCGTTCGTTATCTTGATGTAGCGTGCGCCGGATTCCTTCAAGCGAGACCAGGCGCGAGCACAGCCTGAAAACAGGTACCGTTCACATTAAGATTGGAAATGCATTATTGAGCAAAGCTGTACAATATCTACCAACACAATTATACAATGGGGAAACAGTCTTTAAAATATCATCTCTTCCCTGTGGAGTAAATTGAGAGGATTAGCCATAACAAGCACATTTCTTCGTTCCCCAGACATAAATCCCCATAGCCTGTTGGGATCTGTGGTTGAGTTATCTTCTACAAAAAATATTGGATCACTAACCTGTTGACTACAACTTTATCTCATGATCACCCCTGGTACAAGTTTAGCATTTGTCTGTTTATACAATTCTCCATGTAATCCTGTAAAGTATATGAACTTATATGTTAATTGTCACGTTTTTGTTGTATGTCAGTCTTCTTTTATGTATGTGATGCATTGTCCACTTTCTCTTGACTATGACGTAGAAAGAAGACTATAATTGCCTGTACGTCTGTATAAAGAAATAAAAGCAATTGCTAGGCAATGATCTGCAATACTAACTGTAATGTTTTATATTTCATTATGAATAGGTGATCATGAAATTTTATATTTTATGACCGGTTAATGGCTTGAGGTACAGAAGAATATTAGAGAATCCCAACAGGATCTGTGCGATGTTGCGGTAGGGTGGTAAACTAGGAGATGGGATCCGCCTCCTGTTCAACACACCTACATCCATAACAGCACATACACAAGCACCACCCGCTGATCAGTGAGCCCGCCTACAGTTTTGTATCGCCTATAGGTCAAAACACAGGACGCGATTTCTAACTCAAACTCGGGAACATTCTGAATAACTTTTATTGCTGAAGTTCTTCGAAGATAGATTAGCATTATTCATTTAAAGAACCAGAGACAATGTACATGTATCATCATTGGCTGTCCAAAGTGTTTCAAACTATAATTACTCTGAGGTGCCTGTAACAAGCAACACAGTTTAAACATTATGATTTGCTTCATTTAGTTCCTAGACTATCGATCTGTTGGTGGTGTTCTGTTAACTTAAGTAGTTTATGTTGACTCAACAAAATTGAGTAGTTTGAGTTACGGTACTCAAGAAGTCGATTACATATTTGCCCAGACCATAAAAAAAGATTAAGAAGATTTGGAATATATTCTGGTATCAAACTTTGGAACTCACCAGGAATTCACAACTATATATCCCTCCTACAATTCGAACAGAAATATGGTGCCTTTGCTACTTATTCCTTACGCAATAGAAGAAATAACGATAGTATTTGCTTTCTTTTTAATAGGATCACAATCACTGATAATACGTCATGGTTGTTGTCATGTGTATCTGGTGATCTCACTTCTTGGGCAACTTGCCTTGGAGCAAACGGTTGTCGGATAACTAAATGAAATTGTCTGCTAATGAATAAATTCACCAGTAGCTACTAATTAACCAGTAAGATGATAGTAGCCCTCATTCTGGGGACTTAATTTGGCGACTGGTGGGTGAGTATACCAGGATGAGGTCACCCTGCACGGGTGTTACCCTGGGAAGTCGTGTTGTTACCCTGGCCACTTTTCCCGGTCATGTTGTACGGGCTGAGACGTCTGACTAATCGGGGATAAACTGGGGCCAATGGTATTCATAGCTTGGCATTATTACCACCTCCCAAGTAAAGGTGCGAAAATCAGTAGATCATAACCACATTTAATCTCATTGATTTAGCTAGACCTGGTTTTAACATCCAGCAGACATACTTTGGTTGGGAACCAATAGTCTTGTCCGTTTTCCGAAATTACTATTGGTCGGTTTGTTTTATTAGGATTCTGAGGATGGCAAATACATGTTTCTGTGGGATAAAAGTTTTCCGTCCAGGGCTTCGACTGAGTCTGAGTAATGTTAAACAAACACAACCCACACCAGCCACTTACACAAACCTAACACACAAGTCAGGTCACCAGTAAGAACAATGTCATACAATGGTATCGTCAAGGAAAAAATAAGAGACCGAGAAGAGAGGACTCAGGATGTAGAATAACTAGCTTTTTCTTTCTTATAAGCTTCCATGCTCAATTATCACAATAGTATCTGATCGTCCTATCAAGAAAAAAACCACGATTATGAGAACTTGTATCTGGACTTTTTGTCTTACTATGAAACAGTCATGAATCATGTCCTCTTTGTGGTTTTTTTCTTATTTCCAATACCTTTATTTGCCTGGTTTTATATCATGGACATATTTACCTAGTACATTGTATCTCTTATCTTTTGTTAGCATTATCAGTGAGCTCATATTAGACTCTATGTGGCACATGCATGTTAACAGATCATAAATACCTTCCTTTGTGTGTATACCATTCTGTGGCGACGTAAGAGTTAATGACTGGCCATTATGTGTTCATCAGTGAGTTAAGTGTTAATTAGGTGTTGCTCATACCCCTATCACTCACTTTCACGGGAAGTGCAAAATGAAGGGTAAAAACGTAAATTTCAGAGAGAGGTACTTGTAAAGATAAATGAACAAGAAACTGTGAGGAGGGAGGTTAGGATCAGTGGGCGATCGCTTAGTCACTGTAATATGATTATGTATTCATATATATATTAATATCAAAATGGTATTGCATCGCAAATGGAGTTGAAAGTGTACATAAAGATCCATATCTAAATTGGGGAGGAATATAATGATATAGGTAGATATATAAATATTCGGAGTTACATGTATTCAATGTAACCCAGAATGCGAAACCATTGTAAATACCATGAACTGTTACCCAGTTATTCATATTAAGTTTACATTGTATTGGAAGAGCGATTGTAAAAAATCGTGATCAATAAAGACATAGAACTTGTAGAACTGGTAGGAAAAAACAAATAAAGACATCTAAATGTATAAGGGGCATGTGAAAAGACTGAGACTTTTTACCTTTCTTTCTCACGACATTACTCAGAGGAAAGGTGTTAGTAGAGTCCTTTACACATAAGTAGGCCGTGAAAGATTTACGAGACATCCTGTAGGCGATAAACGAAAAGCACATAGAAATATGAGCCATGCTCTTATTCTCGTTTATATTTAGTCACATTTTGAAAACGTAAATAGGTGCTTTTAAGTTGTAATTCCTGTCCTTGCTCTGCACACAAGAATAGTTAACTGGTAAGGTTTCATTGGAACAGCGAAGTAATCTTCATATCTCTCACAAACTTTCTGATGAGTCACCATTACCGCATCAATATGAACTCTATTTGAATCAATCTGTGGTCGTGTCAAACTTCAGGTATGCAATGGTGGATCTAAGTGCATAAAACTTTATTAAAAAAAGACACAGATTTGAGTAATCTCAATGATTTTGATTAAAGATATATTTTTAACGACTTTCTTTTGATACGGCCTTTCCCCCAGCATACAAAGGAATCACCCCTTAGCAAAAATAATTCTTTAAGGTTATCAAGTCGGGAATAGAGGGGAAACTATGTTCCGGAGAGAGAAAGTCAAAGTTACTTGGTAAGGCTTGGAAAAATTACTGCCAAAGGCCTTGGCCGCGGTCAGTAATCATTCCAAGCCTTACCGAGTAGCTTTGACTTTCTCTCTCCAGAAACTTGGTTTCCCTATTCCTATATATCTTCAAATGTGGTTTAATAATGATACTTAGGCCTGGCGTCCACCTACTACGATAGAAATTTATAGCTACCGATATGGCACCGATACAAAAAGCAAATATCGGAGACATATCGGGAAGGTGCAAAATCGTAGACATATGTCTAGACATGCAAATCCACCACGCATTGTATGGGTTTTTTATCGGTGTCTAATCGCAGAAACGTGGTCAACTGCCCTGATATTAGGTGACCTTCCGACGCGATTTTAATTTTGTATCGGGAGGTGCATCGTAGACCATATCGGTGCCATATCGTAGTAGGTGGACGCCGGGCCTTAGGGTTTTTTGCTCACCCACCATCAAACCCTAAGCCAGATCCAACCTTATCGAGTAACTCAACACTCAATGTTTTCTCCCCACTGTGCTTTTCATATGAATTTTGTAAGAGACGATCTGATTGGTCTGATTGGTGATATACAGCAAACGTGTATAGTACTTATACGGCAACCTTGGGTAGAATACATTTATAAGTTATTCCACCCCCTCAGAACGTGGTGTAAGCATAGAGTGTACGGCCATAGGTATATAGGAATACAGCTTACCGATGCGGCCTTCAGCAATGGTCCGTCCTGGAGGGAAGACTTTGCAGTCTGGTGTGTACAGTGCCGAGAGAGAGTTGAAGTCCCCCGTCGCATAGAAGTGTTCCCACTTGTTTGACTGTTCCACGATCAACGTCTGAACAGCTAAGGAAAAAGTTTAAGAAACGAGCATATGAAGAGGGATTATTTTAGAGTCATACATTCACTGATTATGTACAAACAAGATTAATATTTGTGCGGGATAACCCAATTCCGTGAGGTTTGTGTTGCTTGATGCCAAAAACGTGTAAATAAGGTCCATTTATATTGATCTTGCTCCACTGATATAATATCAGGTGAATATTATAAATATAATTTTTTTCTAAACAAGAAAGGGACCCCACAGGGACCCCGATGGACACACTGGACCTTGCAGGCCCTATATGTCAATCCTCTTGAGAGGAAAAAGATTTCAAACAATGAATATTATAAACTATTGAAGGTCATTGGCTGACAAAATGGAACACGAAAGGTGTCCATATTTAACCAAACGTAACTATGTTTGATATTGCACTTATCAATGTACTTCCAGTGATATCAGTCACTTTGCTGAATACATGTGGTGTGGTTTAGTGAATTTCCATTTTATGTCACATTCCATTACGATATCATGCATTAAACTGTTATCATTCAGATGAATCCTAATCAGGTTTACTCACTCTTTACTGCAGGCACGTTGGAGTTGAAGATGTCGTAATGCAGCTGCCAGACCCCACTCTTAGACTTCCGGTCCGTAACTCTCCGCCAGATCACAACGTACCTGGAATATAATATGTTCGTTTCATAATAACATGCATAGAGTTAAGCTGGTTCAACTATGTAAGTGAAATCATACCATGCATAAAGTGCAGTTGTTAATGTTATATAAGTAATATCAAAACATGCATAAGAACAACTGCTAATGCTACATAATTCAAATTAAAACATATTGCGTCAAGGGCTGCAGTAAATATTCATGTTTATCATATCATTTCAGTGCGTCTGTGTTAGTAACATTATCATATACATAAGGGCTAATAGTGAATATTAAGTTAATCGCATCATAATATGCTTACATTTCAAGCTCTTAATAGCTATAAGCTTTTTCTTCTTCTGACCTTGCAGACAGGCTCTGGTATAGATCGCCCGAGGTTAACCTAAGCGTAACTCGATACTTAATTTTCTTGCATGTTGAGCTCTTCATTATACGCTAGTATATTTTAATAGAGTCTTCAGCAACATAAAGAGCTGCTCATGTACTCACTCTCCGTAGTTGATTTCCCTGCCTGCTGAGTTGTACATCTTGAAGGTGCTGCGGTCGGCAGCCATCTCACCACCATCATACTCCACCTCCACGTTGTCAAGCACGATCCGAGCAGCTCCGAACAGCTCATTCACCATTTTCCAGGCGTTGGCCGTCTCTGATAAGGATGACACGTAATACACACTTTAATAAGAATATATTTTTAACGTGCATTTGCATCATGTGAAATGAATAATCCACAAATAGATGGATATCCAATGGAAGAATTGATTAGTAAATCTTGTATATGTGCGTTTACATTTATCTTTTTGATGGTTCATATCCAGTGTTAATAATTATTCACTAATACAGATGAATTGGGATCGTGCAAGACGCAAATAGAATTTCAAGGTTCTCACCAGCTCTGCCAACGCCGATTGGTCTTCCTGGCGGATAGACCTTACAGTCTTCCGTGTAGAGTTCAGATAGTTTCTTCCATTGTTGGCTTGCATAATATTCCATCCACTTAGCCGACTGCTCGTCAATCTGTTGTTTGGCCACACCTAGAGTGTATCGTATATGTTGATGGTTAGGCAGTAGGACTTGATATCTATTTGAGCTCATCTTTTAAAAACAGTTAAATAATTTTATAGATTATCGAACCAACCTACGTAATAAGATCTGATCCCTTAAAATGATTTCATCGCTATTCTAAGCTAAATTCTTTCCTTGCACGCTCATATTATTTTTGGGCTGATCTTAAATATCCGTGTCCTTCCTCATTAATTCTGTACCCCATACCGCAATAATGTACTTTCTATTAAAAACCATCACTAATTGTCATTTACCAGTCATTTATAAAGTTGCATACTTACTTGTCATCTTTCAAGTCGATATTTCTAAAAAGAAAAGGAAGATACAATAAAGGTCGTGTAAAGGAAAACTATATAAAAGCATGGCAATGACGATTGCTATTCTATTTGCATTAATGTATATGATGTTAAATGAAGGAAACCATAGTTAAGTAATGTTCAATTGGAAGATATTGCCATTCAGTCCCACGCTACAGAGAGGTAATCTGTGGGTTATCTACACAGTTTTTTGGAATTGGATTTTTATTTGTCATATCACATACATGTAGACTGCAGCGGATTATTGATTTTGATTATACCTGTATGTGAAATGCAGAAATGAGAGCAGATTTCTAAAAAAAAATTGGATTGAATTGCCGATATTACACAATGATTTTCAACTCTCTTAAAAGATGTGTAAACTAATTCCATCCTTCGAAACTGCTCTATCCGCCGTATACTTTGGTCTAGTTTTATCACCATAAAGACAAATCTATTGCTTGCTTGAATGTAGTACAGGATGTTACTAGCCTAGTTCCTGGGTTTTGTCTGCACAATAATGTCTGTTGACCTGCTGAAAAGGATGCGCTTCAGTTCAGTTGGTCACGTGTGTCGGGTCAAAATAACAGTGAATCAGTCGCCGAAGGGAACCATGGCCTAAACTCTAAGTATGCACCGTTTCACTATATAACGTAAAAATACCGCACGGAACAGGACTCCGTACGACAAAAACCAGGAACCTGTTCTGCACACGTTGACATTTTGTTAGTTTCACGGTAGATTTGATCGATTTCAGGTTTATGATAAATATAGAACAACCTGACAAGTTCGTATACATACAGATCCCATTGAACATTTATTGCCCGTACGGACCTAAATTCCCATCTCGATTTGTAGCCTGTACAGCATAGTCAGATCGTTCTATATACAGTAAAACCCCGCTTAAGGGGGCAGCCTCCGTTCCGGGCCAAGTGCCCCCTTAAGCGGGGTTTTCAGGATGCCAGTGGTTATACAATAGAGAATACCTACATAAATGAAGGAAATGATGGTTATTAGGTTAAAAGGTTTATTAGTAAATAAGCAATAAATATAAATTATACTATATAAATGGATATAAATGTACAAAAAATTAAAAATAAATAGATAAAAGAGGTTGAAGATGGATATGCCTTCCTTGTGAAATTTGCTCCTTTTTACACCCCCGCTCAATGTCCGCCCCCCCCCCCCCCCACCCCCCGAAGTCAGCAGCCCTATGCCCGTGAGCCGCCCAGAGCCACGATGGCTCACTGAATACCGCACCTTCAAAGCCCCCAGCCCGCCCTGTGTGCCCACCGCTAACATGTAAGTGGGCCTCTAACCCCCTACCTTCAATGGGTGCGAAAGTCGCTCATACTATCCACTCACAGTCACCCGCCCAGAGCCGCTAGAGATATGGTTATTACCTTGAAAAAACACACTCCGGCCGCCCAGGCCCGCACGAGAATGCTCAGTCTATTGTTCTGGTTGTGACAACTGTCTGTCCCGTACAAACGGGCACCATAAACTTGGATTTTCAGTGTTTTTGATATGATGTCCCTCCAAACTGTCCCCTTAAGCAGGGTTTTTAACCATTTATGTACCTAAAAACTGTCCCCTAAAGCAGGGTGTCCTCCTTAAGCGGGGTGTCCCCTTAAGCGGGGTGTCCCCTTAAGCGGGGTGTCCCCCTTAAGCGGGGTGTCCCCTTAACTGGGGTGCCCCCTAAGCGGGGTGGCCCCTTAAGCGGGGTTAAAATTAACTCTTAATAGAGGGAAATATTTCCGTTCCGCGCAAATTGTTCCCTGAAGTGGGGTGTCCCCTGAAGCGGGGTGTCCCGGAAGAGGGGTTTTACTGTAATTATATATTCTCCCTTCTGTTCGGTAGAACCTGCTCCCTCAACAGTTCCCATCTACATCTAAATATTTACATGGAGATCCTGTGACATCCCTCCGAGCTGAATAAGGGAATATTCTTAACAGATCAATCGGAAATACAAATTCATACGGATTCGAAATTTTAAAAAAATAGTGCATACCTAAATGAACTAATATTGATACGACACTTGTCAGGAAAAGTGGGTGATAAATACAATATCGACTGTTTCAGACAAAAGCGGTTGTCTGCCCCTAGCAGTTGACTCTGCGCAATATCTTTGCATGCGCTCGGATATTAGTACGCGTCAACAACTCGGAGCATACGGCCGCTAATATCTGAAACCAGTCAGTATTGGGTATGAATGCTATGGGGATCGCCGTAAAGCCACCAAGGGGATGTACCGTATCTTCATAATTGCGATAAAGAGCTGACTGCCTTGAAGGGAATATCTATAGAGCTATGGTCTTATAACAAAAATAAGCAGATACAGTGAATGATTGCTAACCAACATGTAGGAGATGGGTTGTAAATAAGGTCTGATGTGGAGAAAGCAGGGCATGCATACTGCAGTTGAAGCATACTCAATGTTGCTAACTTAAGTTGAGAAACTCTAGCTGAGATAGCGAAACTCGTCTATCCAATCCTACCGGCACAGAATTGCGCGTTAACACTGCTAATGTCTGAAATGAATCTAAGTACTTACCTCGATGGTGTAGAACCTTTCTCTCCTGTCTCCTGCTCTCGTGGATGTCTGTGGTCCTTCCTTGGAGCACTGCGATTTTTATCCCCCCCCCCCCCCCCCCTTTCCCCACCCTTCACCAGGCGGTGGGAGACACGCCGGGGCCCTGATGGGAGATCTGAAAGCGTTCATTTTTCACCAGATCGGTTTTCCGGATCTCACGTGTGTGTGTCCCACAGACCTAGAATAGAAACCACGAGAGAGCAGCGCCTAAAGGTGGGCTTCCCTTAATCATGGGCAATAGTGGTAGCGGATTTAGGGATTACACTGTATACCGCCTGAAAGGTTGTCCTGATCTTTTCTCTGGTGAACTCTATCTTCTACATCGGTATGTATACACAGATTCATGACGCATCACTACCTGCGTGATAAGTCCAACAAGGAAGTGTATTAGGGTTTGACTTTTTGCAGGGATGCAATCACTTTTTCTACGTCAATAGATCCTGTTGAGCCTCATATACTGCAACACAACTGCCTACAGGTACTCACGACGGTTTGGGCGCTGTCCTTTTTAGTAGTGTCCATTAATGTAAATACAATTAGTATCATCTAGTGACCATTGGACTCATACATTATATATCCTGTTGAGAAGGCATATGCTAAATAATTATTAAAGAGTATAGATTATTATTTGATTCAGTCTATCATTACTTTTTATCTAACTATGGTAACTACATGCTATTCATTTCTATAGTATTAATGATAGGGTTACCTTTTGTAAAATAGATGAATCATATGTCAGATCCATAAGGATGATCTGGAGCATTTGTATACCTTTTCTCAAAAGTACAATGATTTATTTAGAGTTAGGTTGCAATATCGTGGAATAAAAGGGTGTTCTCGCAGGCTTCACCTTCACGTTGATTATTTGGGTACGGAACAATTGCAATTAGATAATTCTCACACTGAGATATGTCGAACTAACATTTATCTGTTGATGGTTAGCTTCCTTCACAGTGCTTGATCAGAAGGTGCTAAGATATAAAACAAGAAGACACGAGAAGAGGCTCTGCAATCTATATCAAGAAGAATGCATGGATAACTTGAACTATTGAATGTAATTGACCCTACGGTGAATATTGCTTTAACTTGGTGGTATAATAGAATCACAGCATCATCCCATCACCATCCCATTATATGGTTATACTGTCCATATTGCTATGTAGTGACAGTAGAATATTCCTGTCTCAAGACTTGTTCTCTGGTCAAAAAGCCTGGCCCGAATACCTGCCCAGCAGAGGCTTTGCCTGTAATCTTTTTGTGCTAAATTAAAAAAATGCTGACCAGGAACGGTTATCAGAAAATATCTATTCATATCCTAATTAAAGTAATTGATATATCTGATAGATAGCGCATGATCGCAATTACATTCCACAATACCCTGATGAACTAAAATAATAACTCTTTCTGTTGTAAGTATCACCTCTCTATATTTTCCTACAGATATATTTTGTATACACCTTAATTCTTAACCCCCTATCTAGATATTTTCTTTTGCAAACTTTGAGACACTTTACGTGTTCGTTATCACCCAAGGAAATATCTAAGAAGATACTAAGCATACGTAGGTCTACTTGAAACCGTTATCTCTCTGAAACAATATTCTTTAGTGTAGACAAGATAGATCCTAAGTTCAAACCACCCTACCAACTGCAACAAATGGAAGGAAGTGAAAATTGAAGTTATATTCTGATAGATATTTTATCATTATCTCCCAGACAAGGTGAGGAACCTTGTTGGTGTTATAGATTTGATAATGTCTTATAATACACAATATCAATGCGTTTCAGATACAAGGGGAGATTACGACCACTTTTATCTGAAACCAGATTAGTGGTTTTTGTTATTCATCGATGCAAATTTAATTTTTCAAAAAGAAAAAGACAAACTGATCGCCGATCTTCTCATGCATTATTTTGTACTTAAGGGATTTTTCTGCGCTCTGTGTAGGGCGGCGATTATCTGTACCCGTAACTTCCGCCCGGTGAATAACACATACTGCATTCATACGAGTCCCATAGCATTTGGAAAGGAGAACGTACAAGGAGTGACAAAAAGAATGCAAACGAATCTAGATCACGAGGATTTTCCCACACCGCGACGCTGGACGTGTTTCTTCTTCATGCTTCGGTAACTAACTCCTTTTTTGCTCCTTAATTTGGGGGATATATCTTCCTCTGACCACCTACTTATGTCGACCTAGTTTAGGGATATCTCCTTTTTGTGCATTGAATGTACTAGTGCTAGATTCTGTCGGAACTCCAGGTATACTAGTTAGGATCGATTATGAGAATATCAGAAAAGTAGTGAATTGGATATAGGCGTACATCGAGTCGTTGTTTGAGTAACTGAGAACATAAGCTTGCTTGCAATCGATTCTCTTCGTCTCCTATCACCAGCCAACCCATGTCAAGTTCAAATAAGAATCCGTTTTCTATAAAGGCCTATGACAAGGATACAACGTTATTTCTAACTGAGAAATATGATTCATGTCCGGATCACATATTTGTATAGCAGTGTGGACATCCTGAAATACAGAGAGAGTCATGTAAAGTAACGATAGAAAATCTTTTATGGTTCGTCATGTATTATATAGACAATAGGGGTTGACGCGTAGTAATACACGAGCGCCATGGGCTTATAGAGCCTCCTCTCCAAAAACAATCGTTTGTTGCATTCATTATATATATTTTCGAATCAATTAAAAACCAGTAACTATCATATCAAAGGGTATAACAATAGGGACTATTATTTAGCTCTCTAGCACTTGTGAAGAGAGTATTTCCCCATATACCATGGTTTTGCATGCCATATTTGACGGATTTGAATCCGAATACCACAGTTATGGTATCTGACAGCTTTTGTATTTAATGGGCCGTCTTTTACTGAACCCCCATACCTTTTCAATGGGAATTTTGTATACCATGATGATGAAATAAAAGGTAAATAGAAACACGAACTCAGATGGTATACACTCGCATGGAGCAAGGCTTTGAAAGTGGTCTACATGTCTTTTTTCTTGTATTTCTGATATGAAATGTGAACTGTACATTCGTAATCTGAGTGAACTTTTCTCAACAGGAAGTATAAAGACTGGTTTCATGTGTACTTTAAGGACGATGCATGCCCATCTTTGTATGTTTTTTCTTGTTCTGTACTTGAACTGTATACATAGACTGGTTGAACTTATCTCAACTGGATATATTTATATATCGCAGAAACATGGTCAACTGCCCCGATAATAGGTGACCTTCCGACACGATTTTGATTTTTCATCGGGAGGTGCATCGTAGAGCATATCGGAGCCATATCGTAGTAGGTGGACGCTGGGCCTTAGTATGCATGTGTATACATTTATAGCGTAGTGCTCACACAACTGTCCGACGTGTTATTCTTATCAGGTCGTACAATGTTTTATATGAAGCACCCTTGGCGATAATTATCCCAAGTGAAATTCTCAAATGAAAGCACATGTTGTATTTAAAAAAACATCTTGAGTTAATTCATTTGCTATTTGAATTATAAGTTCGGCTTGAGTGTCTCTGTTTCGCAAATCTTACAATCTAGTTGCAACCACTTGGACTGCAAGAGTCCAAATGCAGCACAAAATAGCATATTAGGTCCTTCAGTATCATGCAATTTATCTAAAGATCTAAAATGGTAACATATAGTGTACTACTAACGGAATGAAATGTCTAATATACAGGTATTGACGAAGTATCTTATATTGCAGCTCTATCATAAAATTAATTTCCTCAACTTTTGATTGACTTGGCTCCCAACCTTGCTCTGACATAAAGAAAGTTAGTACCTGTCCCGCCTTTTCGTCAAACAATAATATTGAAGGCACTGGAGAATTCACCAAATTCTACAAAAAAAACTAGTCTAACTACTCTTTCAGGAGAATGCGTTGAGAGTATTGTCAATGGGTTAGGCATATTGCTTGCCTTAAGAGCTGAGATAGATAGAATAGCTATAATGCTTGGACATTACAACTACTTCAGCTTAGCCAACTGAAAGGTGTATATGAATCAATTTGCACTCTTCATCAGAGCACCACATTAATTTATATAATTACTATCACCAAGAAACATGTTGCGATTATGGCATATAAACATAATGGTGGTCTTCTAATAACATTGTGTCGGAGCAGGCAGTGTTGTAGTTCCTGCACATATCACCGGTCCATAACAGGATTGATCCTACTAGATCAAAGCTCCGGGATATGGTGTTGAAAGTATCCCAAAACAATGAGTAATAATGAACATGACCACAGAGACACTAACTCCAGTAATAACCGGAACAATTGAATAAGCTGGTTTATACTCAAAGATAACTCTATATCGTTTAGACTACTTTTAATGAATGTAAAAGTACATATTTGTATATTTTTTCGTGTACTGTGCGTGAACTGTACATTCGTAATCTGGGTGAACTCGTCTCAACAGGAAGTATAAAGACTGGTTTCATGTGTACTTTCAGGAAGATGTATGCCCATCCTTGTATGTTTTTTCTTGTTCTTTATCCTACCCCTAATATAAAACCCCATAGGCTTAACATTGGGTTTCCGTATGCCACGCTGACTGGCATACGGAGTTTTATATGTCACTAGTGGCATACAGAAGTGTTATCACGTAATATTCCAAAGTTGAGGAGATAGGGAAGGATAAAATCAAAACCTGATTCGTTTTAATCTTGGCCACCGCATTCCACTCCTGAAGTTTTAGCTGCGGACTTCACTCGGCTTCGCCTCATGAAGTCACTTTGCCAAACTCCAGTCGTGGAATACGGTGGACAAGATTAAACCTCATCCAGTTTTACGATAGTACTTGAACTGTATACATAAACTGGTTGAACTTATCTCCACCGGATATATTTGTATAAAACGACCTACCCATACTGTACAAGCTGCAAAACGAGATAATGATTTACGGTTTGTACGGATTGTTTGCTACACAACCGAAATTATAAAAGAATGATTGAACTAATTTGGCCTAACAACTAATGTTTAATTCAACGCATACGGAACAATGCTCCGTATTTTGCCGAACGGAACAGTCTTTACATTATATGGCGAAAAGTGCGCACACTGTACATACGACATGGGCATATAGTAAAAAGACTGGTTTAACGTGATCCTTAAGATGCCTACCGGCATTGGACATCTTCTAGTACCGGCTGATAGAACCTTATGTTCCCATCATATCCAGAGTCTGAACTTCACATGTACATGAAGGCCTATGTTATCCATGGGATCCCGAGCGGAAGTTATTTTTTGCGGGGATGGGGGGGGGCGGTATATGCAAAACACTGGGATGTAATCTCCAGTACCTTTATAAATTATATAGTCCAACATATTCGTGCATAAAAGTAAAACCTAGTCGTATGCGTCGAGTTAGTATACAACATTGAGATATCTCTTATTTGTATAAGTGTTTTGTGGCCGGTCTCAAAACCACAAGTACTCCAACTTAAGATTATTATGATATATGCGGGTGCTTATATCCGTGTGCATATGTAAACAAGTATGTATACATGTGCTGATTATCTTTGACAAATATTAGAACCCGCAGCTCTATGTAAATCCAATTAGGGACAATATTATATTAGCAAGGCTCCTCTTATACTTCATGGTATATAGGAAATACATGCATTGACAAACCTAGTATGTTTTCTTTTTTAAATGTTTCGAATATTATAGGATACGTTGGGGGGATCGGACGTTTTGTCTCTCACCCAAACAAACCACCGTGACACGCCGGGTGAAACCAATGGACGGGAAATCCCGCCACTCCCCTTGCCCTCGGCCTTCACCTCTGCCCTCACGAAAGACATGACATCACATACCATGCAGCTTTCCCGGCGTGAGTTAAAGCGGCGCCCCCATCTGTGGCCCCTCCGTGCCCAGTGGAGCGGCCACTGACGTCTGATTGGCTGAGGTTTCTCTTAAATGCTACTAACTGGGAGACACTAGTGATCTGTAAAGCAGACGACTTTCAGCATCAAGAACCATACAGAGGTGAGTGTCTACTTTGACTAAATATCAGTCTCTTATTGCAGTCCCCTTCCTACTTTTCCCTTCAACTATTGGGTGAAAAAAGGTTGGCGCGCATTGGGCAAACTACTTGGAATATCAGGCGATGTTTCACTGGGACTATATAATGCAGGGCAGTGAGAGTAGCAGCACAGCACATTATATATGAAGATTGTGGCGCTATATAGACTTGATTCCTTATCTTGTCGCGATGATAGACATCAGGTTCAAGACAGGAGCAGCATAATCCTACGGAGCATCTGGGAATTTGTTAGATACTTTTCTTTAAAGAAATCTTATCTTAGTTAAAGATTCAGTGCGCTCTCTGCAAATAAAGTATTTCTATTTCTGGTGGCATATACTTCTCAACACATTGAACATTCTAAACTGCGTCACTGTCCCTGTTTCCCTTCATGCCAAGCACACCAATGAAGGCCTGATTCATCTGTATAGATATCCAACGAAGTGAGGTCGTGATGGTACACTGAGCGGCAATGAAGCAGGGGTGGGTATATCGGTTTGTGGGTGGATGGGGAGTAGCAGGGTCAAGTAGCGTACACTTTTCACCACTACTACCAAGCGATTGTTTTTACTTCTAACAATACAGCCGGAACTCGCTTGAACTCACGATACACTACGAGAAGTCTTACGACACGCTTCTGGCACACTACGACACAACCACTCTCCTAGCAGAGTTCCGGCACTCGACTTCCTGCGGCCGCTTGTATCTCTGCACCTACCTGCCTGTTTGGAACAAAATCTGTCCCATCTGCCAGTTTTTCAAATATCCTAAATTCTTAGCGCTTTGGGCAGTATTTTGCATTCTACATGCAAATAAAGATGCAAATATTACATGATAAATTAGTTACACTAGTTTCTGTAACTTGATATTTATAATCAGACAAATTATCAGGGATTACTTTCTTCATTGGGAAGCACCACCTGTGTTGCAGGGTTTTGTTTGTCAACATATCACATGTGCTCACTCAGAGGGATAGTCTAATCAAGTGTGGATTCACATTATAAAGCGGTTAAAAACTTAAAAGGAAGCAGCTGGATTGTCTATGAAGCTCCTTTAACAATTCCCATATTTCGAAACTCATGGTATATTATTTGTTTGACTTTTATAACATTTGACAGTTGCCTTGTTTTGAATCCGAAATATTAGCTGGTCCCTCCTGTCTTTAGTGAATACTCGGGGAACCAGCGTATGACGTCAGTGGGTTGGGCAGAGATTAGTAAGAGCTAGCGCCGCGAAAGATCTGCTGGGAGAGTGACACAGAACCTTCAATGTTTCGAAGCAACACTACAATGCCGGAGTCTCAGTGGGTCCAGGCCTCTACAGCTTGGAACTTGATTGTTTAGTTCACCCGCCCCTGATATATATATACTAGGAACAATGGCATATTCATCATTGATGAATGAGCGTGCAATTATAGGACGCAGAGTAATTGCTAGTTTCACCATCATCCGCAAGAAAATTGTAAGATAGCGCCACTGCAGTCGGGGACAACAATTATTTTTGCTGTCACAATCAATAGATAATTGAGAGGAGGCTAAAACCCCTTGATGGGGAACCAATTAAAAAAAATTAGATGAGATCCATTGATTACCGGACCGGTGATTTATTTAGTGTCAGGGGCAAGATGGCTGCTTCCATAACAAAATAGGTCTACATGTGTCCTATAGATAAATAATAATTAACCCTTTAACAGCAGGAAGCTGTCTCCAGGCATTCCCCTGGCTATGGCAGGAAGATGCCTCCAGGCATCTTCGAGGCATGAGTAACACTTATATACAAAACTCAATAGATAACAAGATAATTGTTTGACTTAAAAGAAATTTTTACAATGTATAAGACCCATATTGACCTTTGATTTGGTATAATAAAATATGTTCAGTCACCAAGGTAAATTACTTAAATCACATGGCACATCATATGACATTGCTATTTCCAAAAAAGGTGCCTGCCATAGCAGGGTTGTTTGGGCAGGCAATGCCTGCCGTGTAATGGTGAACAGGGAAACTGGGTGTTGCAGGGAAAGGGTTAAGAGGTTTTCGATATATATCCAGTCGATGTATCATTTTATGCAACCAACTTGCACCATGGCAACTTGCCATTTCTGCAACTATGTGAGTTCTAGGTTCAAATCATATCAAGCACCAGTAGGTCAAGAAGGTATATCTGTCTGAAGTGATTGGTCATGCTTCATATAGCACTAATATAATGAAGGTACATTGTTTGCAGCACGTTGGAAGTCTATATGTGACCAATCTAACCTTTAGGTAACATATATAGCGTCATTTCTGCAACTATGTGAGTTCTAGGTTCAAATCATATCAAGCACCAGTAGGTCAAGAAGGTATATCTGTCTGAAGTGATTGGTCATGCTTCATATAGCACTAATATAATGAAGGTACATTGTTTGCAGCACGTTGGAAGTCTATATGTGACCAATCTAACCTTTAGGTAACATATATAGCGCGTGAACGCACGCTCTAATAACCGATATTGCCATGTGTACAGGCATTGACACAGTTTAGTGCAGCATAATCTTTTTAAAAGCGGCTTCATAGAAAACATGAAGAATTTCCTCAGGCTAGGTGTCTCACTCTGGTGCGTACATGTGAATCAACGGACAGGTAGAGGCCAGCATGGCGTTTAAGGCTCTAATTAAATGTAGAGAGGATGAGGAAGAGAAACGAACGAGTGAGAGAAAGAGAGAGAGACAAAGAGAGAAAAGGTAGATTTTTCAGGGGGTCAGAGAACGCAGAGTGAATGAAGCATGTACTAATGTATGTGGTAACGGGAGAGCTTGTGGTCCAGTTCTGCAGTGCAGGGGGTAGGTTCGAAACCCTTAGATTACACTCAAAATGGAACATCTGCGACCTGCAAGATATATCACCACCTGTTCCAATAGGTGTCAGAATATCACCTAGTGAATATGTTAGTCCCATTTCGTAAATGTGTTGGGTAACTCTGACCCAAAATATAATTACTAGATTAAAATGTTTTCTATTTTATTTTGAACATACTTTTCTCAGATAAAATAATCTAAACTAAATATTTTCTCAACATATGAGTTAGCTGCCTGATTAATCACTTGTGGCATTCCCCCCGTATGTGTTATCTAGTCGAGTGAATAAGATATCAACCAGGAAAATGTAGATTACCGTACATATATTTTTCAGAAACACTGCCCGCAACATATCCGTGAACCATGACATCCTGCCAATGTAAGTGTCAACCATTACACAAACAAACCTAATCCTGTTGCTGATATCAGGAATTTTCCTCTCTAAACAATAAGCATAGATCTAGTGAAACATTGATAAAGTGTGTGAAAAACCTAACGTTGGAGGTGACCGACTTATTTGAATACAATTTCAAGATTTTATTCGCAGATTCGCCGGGTGCAGTTATGAAAAGAATCGTAATACATCCAAGACCATCAGAGCTACATAATTCAAATTAAGAATCAAATGAAATCACACTTTTACCATAGACTGGTCTGATTTATATATTATTTATAAACAGATGCAAATGCTAGCATACATTCCTCTCATATATAGAATGGCCTCGATTTACCATCAATGAGATTAAGCAGGCCCTTTTATACCAGGATTTCACGCAACTGGATCTGTCTGTGTCACCCCCACATTGAGACTAACTAAACCGAGGCTTGTACCAAAGAATTAATTATCTTTGATCTGCAGAACTAGAGGTAAAGATTTCAGTAGTAGTACAACTTTAATTTATGTTCCGAATACATGTCGTTGCCAAAAAAACAACTAGGGACTAAAACCATTGAATCCGTGAGAAGTATCATGTACATTGAATGCTCGTTACATTGCAGCCACAACTGACGCCGTCCTTGAAGGATCCATCCAATGGCAGGAAAATTATCGGAATCACAATTTTAAGGCGCTATCAGAGCTGTATACTCCAGACTGTAAGGTTTTTCCGCCAGGGGCCCCCTTAGGAATTGGACGTAAAGGTAAACAGGCCTCTTGATATCATACAAGAACAGAAAATACAAAATGTAATAGGAATTATTGATATTGTAATAAAATGCTTAAATACAATCTTTTAAAGAATGCTCAAAAGAACAAACAATATGCTGTTAGGTCATTACAAGATGTCAGTAATTAAAACAACCATGTCAGGATAAAGGACACATTTTTAATTCAGACAAGATATGGAGCAAATATATTTACATGTTTAGATATCTATAAGAGACATGTGCGCCCACAAATCACTATATTTGGAGAAACAAAGAGTAGCGGGAAGAGGATAATTTTCGCCAACTGAATGCCTATAATACACTGTCATAGGATACTGTCTGCTTATTTGTAAGCCTATAAATAAGTATTATTTCCTTGAACTTCCCTAATGTTGATAACTGTGGCACAATGGTGGCTACAGGTGAAATGATCAAATGCCTTATTTGTTTTGCGGCTTACCGCTCCTTTTGTAGCGTGATTGTATGGGGTCACATGCGTTCATTGCTACTCTTCCGCGTTCTCCTCTAATTTATTCTTATTTCATTCTGTGGCTTACCACTTCGCTTTTTTCACATATGCTATGTGGTTTCACCGGATTACATAAGTTCGGCATTTCGTTCTCTGCCTTCTCTTGCAACCTTCTAGTTTATTTTTCAACATGTCACTACAGAGTCATGTGTTGTTGGTTCTTTATAATTTCAGAGTGTGAGAAGATCTGGGAGGGTTTGTATAAGAATGGCGCAGATCGTATTCACATTCACAGTGAGGAGACTGTCACGGCAGGGGGAAGTATGGCCGGTGACCGGAGTCGCTATGTTATCTACGACAAGTCCGGCAAGGAAATAGACAGGGGCAAGTAAGTACAAATATGGTACTGGATCGAGAATTGGATGAATATGTAATACTCCATGGGTTTGGGTGCACTGCAATCGTCATGGAGGCGAAGCCAAGTGATGATTATGGTGCATCCAAACGTGTGAGGTATTGTGTATTTTATGATTTGAGCATGGTTTTGGATTTATCTCACCACTTTCAATGACATAAGATAGCATCACAATATCAGGATAATTCAAATTACTTCGCAAATCCAGTTAGAAACATTTCAATCTTCATGTTGATATATTGTTTTATTCTCTGAAATACTCTCCGCTGATTGGTCAATCGCATATGACGTCATCTTACTTTCACTCTGCCACAGCATGGCATAGATGTTTGTAATGTTGTATTGTATCGTTAGACATGTAATGCAGTAATCTAGATCTTACATTCAAGGAATCTATCAAATGCATTTGTGATAAGAATGATAAATGTGTCTTTCTTCTACTCGCTCAGTCCTGTCTGCTGAAAATCGAACATACTGAAATCTTAAATGAACAGTCTGCAATAGTTGTGAATCTTTCTTTGTTCATGGTTCATGAATATAATTTCCTTTATTACTTAGATATGTGGTTGTCTGGAAAAACATTGGCGGAAAGTGGTACCTACACTATGACATTTTCAACAGTGACTTCCCAAAAGTAAAAGGTAAGTGTTTATGCCTTAATGACACAAAAACTGAAATAAAAAGCAATTCCTCGATATCAAGAATTAAAAGGTAAGTATGACATGTAAAGGAACACAAGAATGATAATCATGTCAATACATATTGGTAGTGCCATTGAGTATTGTTGCTATATTCCACGAATATAAAGATACTATACTCTATACTTGTTCATATGTCGCAGGATGGTTGTGAGTTATAAGATAGTACAGAGTCGATGAACAGTAAAAAAAAATTCATTTCATGAGCAATGTTTATTCCGACTTTTCAGTTATTAAAGCATAACTATGGGGCATCAGGATTGAAATTGTTAAAGATACATGTTAAATAAAAGTCGTGAATGCAGGCTGATTATGACCATATCCTGCAGACGCTAAGTACGAAGTGGTGCAGACATCGGATCACTGGGAGCACTACTTCAGGACGGGGAACTTCTTGGCTCTCTCCCGGCTCTACACCGAGGACTGTAAGGTCTTTCCCCCAGGGATGCCCGTCGCTCACGGCCGTGACGGTAAGTTTACTGTCGTTACGAACCTGCCGTCAACTCGGCGAGTATTTATATAAAACGAACCGGACCATGCTGTGCAAGCCATAAAACGAGATGTTAATTTACGATTCGTACGGAACGAGGCATTTATGCCGAGTTTCATACTAACCGTAAATTATTATCGAGTTTTGTGGCTTGTACAAACATGGTGGGGTCTATTATATTTACTATATACCCGAAATTTATAAAACAATTAATTAAATTGATGTTTTGGTTGAAGCATACAGAACAGTGCTCTGTATTTTGCCGTACGAAACACTGTTCTATACGCTATTTTTACGTTATATGGCGAAACGGTGAGTATTTACAATATATACGGCATAGGTATATAGTGAGAGGCTAAAGAATGACGTCTACTAGAATATGTAAAGGATATGCGAATACCTGACAAAGTTCAAGAAAAGAAGTGCTCATGGAATTATATCAAGATAAGAGAGTTGTGATTTACTGAATACTTCTGAATAAATACAAAATTATATATACATATATATATATATATATATATTTATTTATTTATTTATTTACATCAACAAAAGATGTAAGTGAGAGTTGGGGGAATTTTGTTATCATCCCTATTATCTAATAAACACAAACATAAGTTTAAAATATAAAAACCACAAAATAAACACAGGACAGATTGACAAAGACAGTGGGCGTGGACGCATATTACCAGGTCGGCTGCTAGTAGGTGACTGGTTACTCAGCAGTGCTGGCGCCTACCCCTCAGGTACCAACCAGGTGGTACCATCTGGTGAGAGAATATATAATTGAACTAGATATTACGCAGAGACCTTTGTCTAATAAGTTCCCCTTATTTATAATCCTACACATATCACAACTATATGTCTACATAAAAGTAAACAATATGCAGATTAATAACAATAAGCTCATAGTGTCATATACGATTATATTCACTTGAGGACATGACTAAATATGCACTAAGAGGCCTCTGAATCTAGTGTAGCACTTGTAACCCACAAGGTGGATGGTGGTGGATTAAGGAGCGACCTATACGCCACCTAGGTAACAATAAGAGAACTAACCGTGCGAAATCTATGGTGCCGTTGAAACGAGATTGGCCACCACCTCTGTCTTCACTCTGTCCAGACGAAGAGGTTGGTCGGGTTAAATCACCTATGGTATTGGCTGCGTGTGCCTCAAACCAAATTCTTTTGTTCCATTTAGGTTGTGAAAGCACATCTACCTACTGAGAAATATTATCAGCCTAACGAATTGATGATAAAACCTAGATTTATGATCAGTATATATACATATTCTTATTATATACATGAAAAGAAATATGAAATGTTGAATTGGGTTCTAGAGTACAAAATGACTCATTCTCCAAGCAGTGCAGACAATATGGATGGAGAGTAACAGAAACTTACATCTTCTGGTTCAAGGTGGATATAGATTATATCTTTGAATGCGAAGAAAAAAGAACTAGGTCTGATAATAAAATTAAACTAAAACTCCCTAAAATAATGCTAGAAAAATTCAGACAATCACCTTTAAATAAAGGAAATGAATATTGGAATAAGTTGCCAAGTGATTTGCAGAGACTGCCACTAGGGGATAAATTTAAACTCAAAGCAAAGGAATTTTTACCAAGAATTGTAAACCTGGGAGACATTGAATGAAATGATATATTGAACAATTTGTACTCTCACATGTAAGTATGTGTATTAGAGTCAAGTTGTGAAACATTCCATAGTACGAGGTTTGAAACCTGAAAACGTTGTATATATTTGTCGTGTCAATTACTGTTTTTGTTATGTCCTGTAGAGTGTTGTAAAGTCCTTTCTTTTGACCTCATTATGGAAGATCGCTCTGTATGCGGCGAATAATGTTGTCGTATTTTGTTTACCTGAATAAAAAAATAAAATTAGCCCGACCAGAGCTAACGTAGTTTAGCTCTGACGGTCAGTATACGTTGAACACATGGTCGACCTTTACCTCCGGAAAGCTCAAACCGGTGCTTATTGTGACTGCCCAATACTAATATACACGGATATTAATTTATAAGGGTCAAACTTGTACAAGTCAAGCCACGTTCGGCTACGGCCGATCTGCCACCTGGTCCCTCCATGGTGGAATACAATAGTCACAATGATAGTTAAAGCTTATATAAAGCAATTAATCTCTGTTAATTAATTCAAAAGAATAGGCCCTGCCCTCCACACGGCTGAGCATGTGCAGAACGGGACCACCCAGGGCATTTATTCACTGGGAGACGCGTGGGGCGCAGTCAGGCCTTGTGTCTATGTACCCTGGACAACTTTGAGGCAATGGTCGTCTATAGGAGCTTTGCTCCAATGCTAAAGCATGGGAGTAGTGTTAGGGCATGGCTACCTGCGCCGACTGTCAGACTGGAGCTATAAAACCGACAGCTAGAGAGCTGAGGGCAGTCAGTCATGCCCGACACTCAGCAGTATACACACAGCCCTGATTACCGACTATGACAAGCATTATAGGCACTGCAGTGACCACAGCATGAAAATATGGTAGCTAATACAATATATGCTCAATATCTATGTATATCTGTGTACCTGTATCTGTGTATCAATATTTACTCACTGTATTTTGCACATTTTGTAATGAATATGCAAGGCCAGGTGAGAGAAAGTTAGCAGGGCAGTCAGCCATGACATGAGGGTCAAGGTGGGACTGGTCCTGTATAGGTTATTTATAAACATTCATATTTGCTGGAGGGAGGGAAGGTATCTATATAACTCTGTGTATCATGTGTCTCTCTATATATCTGTATGTGTATCTGTGTATCTTTTTCGGTGCATCTCATTGTGTTAGTGCATGTATCTGTGTGTATGTGTATGCCAGTGTGTGTCTGTATATAGTGTCTGTCTATCCATATATCTGTTTGGCTGTTTATCTAAATATCTATGCATATATATATATATATATATATCTATATATATATATATATATATATTATATATATATTCCCTCTGTGTGAATTCATGTAATACAAGATCTACCTTCCATACTTCACCTGTCACTCCCACCCTGTGCACTGACCACCATGCCCCTGAGTGTGGGTCCTATATACCCCCACACAGCGCAGACTGCGACATGGGGACGGGGTGAGCGGTCAGGGGCAGGTGCACAACACACAGGCTGCCCTCACACACAGTGAGAGGGCGGCGTTATATTTTTTGAAATTATCATTAAGATTATTTCCCGTATTTCAGCTTTAAGTCAGCGGACATAACAATATAATGTATGTGTGCGTACCACAAACAATTTCGTCTATAATATTACATATTACATATTAACTAACTTGTGGTTTACTGTGTCTGTTAACAGCATGCCGGAACGCGTGGAAGGGCCTGCACGACCACTTTGGCGCAGAGAGAATTGACATTGACAACCTGGAGACCCTGGACATGGGCGACACGCTCGCTGCTGACCGCTCCTCTTACATCATCTACAACGCTGCAGGCAATAAGATCGACCACGGAAAGTATGTATAATTCTTATGATACTCACCAAGTAATAATAGAAAACGTGGTTACTGAGCGCGTACGGATGACCGTCCGAGGTCATTTGATGATGAAAATACGGTCTGACGCCGCAGGTGGGAGGGCCGTATTTTTTCATCAAATGACTGAGAACGGACACCGTACAGGCTCAGTCAATTCAGCGAGTATTTATTAGTTATTACTTATTACTTTACACCTCCCAATCGTTTATATTGCCCTTTTATTAACTTTATAAAGACCACAAAGACTACTGCAATTCACTACGGCCCGCTGTCACAGCGGCCGCGAACATTATTTATACTATACCCCTAGCAGCGGGCAGTTTTTCATACATGTTCGGCCATAGGTGTATAGTAATACTGACACTCTTTTAAATTCCATAGACCTGGTTTGTGCAAACAGAATTAGATAAGGGCTTTGAAACAATATATAGATAGTCATAGAATATGATGGAGATGCAAATAGGCCTGTAGTGCGGCCAACTCTCATCAGATGGCGTGTTCATATTTTAAAGTCAGACTGTCCTAGTCGCCTCCAAGTAGTCTGTGGAAGAGACTTAAGTCCGAAATTGCACTCTGCTGCCACCTTCTGGCCTTTTACCTTTAGTACACACATCCCTATCATAATAATTGTACGTTATCTATACAATATCAACATTAAGGTTTATTCTTTTGTGACAGGTATGTGGTCCTGTGGAAAAAGATCGAAGGGAAATGGTATCTCCACTACGATATCTTTAACAGTGACGTCATGAACTACTGAGCATTTCCATGGAGCTGCGATATGATTAGCAACCAGTCAGCAAGCTGTAGGCATTCAGAAGTGTCCCCACAGTTGATCAGGGCTGAACTCCCAAGACCTATCATGCCACGCTCCTGCTTATAACATCGACAGTTTAAGAATTTGTAGATCCGAATTTTTTAGAAAATATAGCAGCTTCCTCAGAAAATTGGGGCCCTCGGAATCTTTGGCTATCATGACAAACGTATCTGTTATTTGGCCAATGGATATGCGCAGTGAAGAATATTTTCTATAAACTATACTCATGTTCAGTCACATTTGTTTCATACCTGTGACAGAATTGTTATTTGCTAGTCGCTTTTTATATGCTATATTCTCGCATACATGAAATAAGACGTCTTCAGTTCCAACTATATATCTTGTAAAGTTAAAGCCTGTAAATAAAGGAAATATATTTTTATCATTTTACGTGTTGTATATATTGAATACCAAATGAAACACTTTACTGACACCTATATCAATGTGTGGGCAGAAAGAAGATTTCCCTCTTGCGTGGGTTTATTACATGCTCATCGAGCACTGTGAAACCCTTTATTTAGGTGAAAAGAATTTTGAATGATAAGTATATGAATAATCAATTCCCAGTAACGGCAGTACCGGGTCTGGAAACGTAATAACAGTAATATTTTTAAAAGTAGAATACAAGATTTTCCATGAAAACAAGAATTAAAGTCATAAGGCCCATGACAGAAAAATATATGAGATTATCATCATTGATGGGGGAAAAGATTGGAGATAAACTTTCGATTGAAACACAAATTTAACCCAGAGGCAGCAGCTTTAAACCTGGAGTAGAATAAAACTAAATGCAAGACATAACACTTGAAAGATCTAGTAAAGTGTGAACCTTCAGAAGTGGCTAGAGATGTCTGATACTGGGAGGTGTTTTTAAAACCAAGAACGATAAAAGAATCGATCGTATCATCGTATTTGTTGCATTCTCGTGTTGCATTTACTGAAAGTGATCCGTCTTTATTGAGGACGGTCTTAAAAGACGATCAGGGAAATATTTCTATTTTTATACTTTTTGATGAAAGGTTTCAAATTTACATTTTAGATGCGTTGCTAGGTGGGTTCAATCCTTTATAACGAAATGTCGTCCACTACGATAGGAGAAAACTAAATAATAAAAATTGTAAAGGTTGTCCTGAATTCTGAAGAGTACATTTATAAAACGGCCTGACACTCCGATCGTGGTCACTATCGCCTGAGGTTAGACCTAGTCGTAATCGTTTAACCCATATCGTTCTTAGTATTAAAAATACCTCCCAGGGGCCAGTTTAATAATCTAGGATCGTCCCTTTCTTTATGCCATAGAGACCCAGGGACGATGTGAGTCAACTTTATTCAACACTTATGGACGACCTTATGGATGGCTAAGACTGTTTTAGCGAACAGACTTGATTATCAGTAAACGATATACAAGAAAGGGGTTTTCATGTACAATCCTAGGTAGATTATCTAATTATTACTATTCTTAAGGCTTGTACCAGTTGCTGAGGCATTAGTAGAGTCGAATCTTCAACCTTTGGTCTCGAAACATTGGCTTCTGCCAGAGCTTTCGTATTGGCTTTCGTTATTGCTTCCTTTATGGCTTCCATGGATGAGTAACTCTGGTCTTTTAGTCTTGGCCTGGCCGACCAACTATCGCCTTTGTCTGTACAGTATTCTAGTCCTCACTCGCTGTTCTCTTTTTTTTCTTGGGTCTAGCTTATGTTGCATAACTAGAATGTGAGATGCCATGGGTTCATTATATGCCTTCCCCCTGGGAAAATGATGCACCTTTGATAATAGTGCATAGTGTGAGGTATGAGAGATACCGATGGGTGTTCTTGTTATAGTTATCTTCATGTATAGTAACAACCATACCGGCTAATGAATATTGTTTCCTCCTGTCTTAACCTTTTAAAGGTATTGTTTAAAAAGTAAAGCCTAAGAGATCAAGATACATTAATTTCAGGAGGCACATAATTCTTTCCTCTTACGAGACACAGATCAGTTGTTACCAGTTAATAATGCATGCTTTTTCAATCTGACACCACCGGCCTTCTGGTTTATGATAAAATATGATGTTGACAATAGTACACTATTAAACCCTTGAAAGGAGCAGAAGTCTAATATGGTTATTTCTTTAAACTAGCTTTTTCCATCGTTATTGCTAGAGGATGAACCTTGACCAACTAGTTTACGGCTTGTGCACGTGGTGCCTGCCATCGGTTCAAAGCTGGGGCATGCTTCAGTTGTCACTGCCGGCCCTCTCATCTCTGGCGTATCTGTGGCAGCCAAAAGATCCATGGACACCTTCCGATATGATTCGGTTAAATGGGACAGCATGGCACATTGGTGAGGCACTGGCATGCAGATTTTGAGGCTCGGGCTTGGCCCTACGTTCCGGTGCATGAAGCGCCCTTTCCTTTATCCTTATCTCAGATGAAGATATGAAATGACCATACCTGTTACTCTTATAAATGTACAATACCATGAAGCAACAATCACTGTTTCGAAATTCATTTTTCTCCTCTAGGCTCCCCATGATTTCACAATACATATATATTGGTCTGTATGCATCATGGAAATTCAGCTCTTTAGAAGATGAGATCACATACATAAAAAATTCATGTGTGCTGCTAAGGTGTAAAAGAGGTAATGGAGGAGAAGTGGAGCATGGGATCAGCTGGGGATACGTGGCAGATAGAGACTGAGACAGTCCTACCAATGAGGTAAGTCACCGTGGTGCTATGCTCTGTTAACTCCACCCTCCGTGACCTAAGTGTGACCTGGAAACCGCCCCTCAACACAGCCACCACACCCACTTCTGTCTGTGAGACATGTCCTCGGCAACCCCACTGCACCGCTTGTAAAATCTGTGTTACATCTACACACATAGCCCCCGAGTTGTGCAGGCTACTGGCAACTGGGAGTAGCCACACAATCCTTAACAACCCCACCCTCTACCTTTCTCTAACGTTCCCTGACCTCACTCATTGGGATATTGCCAGTTAGCATGGGAGCTGTCCTTAGGTAAGTTCTGTGGATTTCTGCTGAAAATATTGCCATCCTATAGAAGATATATATTCGTATGTATGTGTCCGTGTGTGATATGCATGGTAGATCGCTGAAATGTAGGGCGCTTTTCCTTTTATGTCGCTGTAGGGGTAATTTTTTCACAGTAAGCAAACACCATTTGCCATATCATTGTATTGACGCTCTGGCTGTACGACTACGTCCTTGTCATGGCTAAAATATGTCAACTTAATGCCACACCCTGCAAGTAGACGTGAGGGGTAGTCACTCAAGAGAAGACCACGATAATATACATCACAGCATCCGCAGATTGCAGGAAGACTCTGGTATGATCCAGTCTATCAGGAGGTTACAAGGATTGTGTCGGTAATTCACTATCTAGACCGTAGTATAGCGGACAGCGGACAGAACACTATTGTGGGCATCTTCATCACTGACTTTCTATCTTATTTTCCAATCGTTCAGATTGTGCATGTCTTAGACCTAAAGCTGAACGCTTTAAACGAATATCCTACAATTCTATATAACATTGACATTTATCGATTCATGAATTCTGGTTCCTCGTAATGTATTCTAACACCAAAATCAATGAAACATAATGTGTATGTAAAATACGCCTATTTACGTATGCATGATTTATATTTTGAATTTGCCCCCCGACTACATTGGCGCTATCTTGCAATTTCCTGGCGGATGATGGCGGAACTAGCAATCACTCTGTGCCCTATAGTTTCTGAAACTTTAATGCGTAGTACTACACAGATTCAATATTATGTTGCGTAGTACTACACAGTTTCAATATTCTGGCAATATTCTGGAAATGAGGTGAATACAACAAATCCAGACCGTTTTCGTCGGCCAAAGGAAACGGGCCTTTACGGACATATTTCGCGGCCATGCCCGTATTAATAGTGGCGGTGACCTAGTGTTTTGTTCCCAATTACCGAACCCCACTGGTCAACTGTTATCATGCGGCAGACTTTGCTTTCGGTTTTAATTTCAAATGTCATTGTTATTAATCTATTCAGCGTTACAGGAATACAACATCTGTAAAACGAAGAGCTCATCATGTTTGGGGCCTGCTTACCTGAGAGGTGAACTATTTCCAAAACATTGTAGAACACCCAGTATCCTTCATGGCCACCTCTCAATACCACACCACTCTGTCACCTTTTAGTGTAGAAACACACGTCTGAGGATCACTGGTGTTGGGTTTGGATATTCAGGATTGGACCATCAGTGATCACCATCATCCTGTCCCCTACAGCACACTGGATATAGCCAAATGCATGCTTGACCTACCACTGAGCCTTCCCCATCAGACACTTCTCTCTGTTAATGTTTCATCTTCACAATTATGTTTTAGATGTGCTGCATTAAGTATACAAAGAGCAAGGTCATTTGTATAGATTTGTCCTAATAAGAGTTATGGTCAAAGAGAGTCATCGTAAAATATGAAAGTCTGTATATGTTTCAGAAGCTTTCACAAGTACATGGCTCTTGTGCGTTTTACCAAGCACGTAAAATATTGGGTGTGTGCCTTTAAGAGATATGTTTACACAGTTCATGGACGTTTTACTTCACATGTCACATGTTCAGTGTGTTTAGTACCGCACATGTAGACACTTCATGGATGTTTCAATTAAGATTTAGAATGTTCGATGCATTTTTTAACTGTTCTGTTGTTTTTTTAAAGTTCTTTGTAGTTTTAATATTTTAAAGAAAATCTTCACTTAAGATATTCGCCTACAATGGACGTTCACCCATATCTAGTAAGGAATTATCAGCGACACACATGCGTTTGGCACATCCCTTATAAAATGTTGGTCATGTTTCAGTATTTTGCCTGGCTGGTTCCGGAGTCAGCCGCAGGATGTGGAGGTCACCTACGCTATGGAGGACGATCGAAACGCTGGGGTTGCTGCCCCCAGTAAGTGGCCAATTTAGTATTTACAGCGACATTTAGTTTGCCCCTAATGAAAGATAAAATAGAATGTACACCTCATTACTGTAGTTGAGCTGTCCCTGTTGATCTTAAGGTGTTATGGGAGTACCATAGAAAATTCTTGAACTCATTTGATAAGGGAAATGCATGGAACGTGATATAAGTAAGATGAGGATGGGGGTACATGGAGAAGTGTGGGGAGCTGCAAGATTCCTTGTGAGGGGATATGAACAGGGGTGTGTTTTTAAAAGAAACTTTAGAGTGATTTAAAAAGGAACTCATCACAGTCTTTATGATGTTCGCTTTATAGAATACAGTCTTATAAGGCGACCATGAAAGGATCACTTTAGACATATACCCCTGGGGTATACATATGTTTATGTAAAAGCTAGGTTGGGATGACCGGCGATGTGTATAAATTTATAAACGTTAGACCGAGGGAGGATGGTATAGCAGTGGCGTCAGAATAGGAGGGGCAGGGGAGGCAGGGGGCTACTGCCCCCCCCCCCCCCCATACACACACACATTTTTGCTAGCCAAAAAAGTCAGCAGCTTCAAATTTTACTCAATCAATTGAAAAAAACTGTCTTTACTTTTCACCATCCAAAAATGTCAAGGTCTAACTTTTTAGCATGCAACAATGGCCAAGCCTTGACTTTTTGCTGAGAAAAAATGTCAAAGTCTGACCTTTTAGCATGAAACAATGGATAGGCCTTGACTTTCCATCATGGAAAAATGATAAAGTCTGACCTTTTAGCTTGTGACATTGGCTAAGCCTTGACTTTTCACTAGGGAAAAATGTCAAAGACTGACTTTTTGGCATGCAATGATGGCTAAGCCATGACTTTTCACTGTGGAAAAATGTCAAAGTCTGACTTCTTAGCATGCAATGATGGCTAAGCTCTGACTTTTCACCATGGAAAAATGACAAAGTCTGACTTTTTAGTGTACAATAATGGCTAAGCCTTGACTTTTCTCCATGGAAAAATATCAAAGTCTGATCTGTTAGCCTTTCACAGACCTTTCACAGATTCACAGTAAATCAAGTAAAACAGGCTAATGTCAAAGTCTGACTTCATATCAAGAAAAAAGTCTTTTCAGTCCCCCCCCCCCCCCCCCCATTTTTTTAATATTCTGATGCCCCTGTATAGGTATAGGATGGGAGACGCCTGACAGCCCTCTTTACCATGCATTACAGACGCTATAAATGTGTATATTGTCTAAAGCAAATGTTCTTGAGTTTCACCAAGGTATTATTTTGTAACAGCCGCGCGTGAGGCAGTCACGGCTGGGTACAAAGCGTGGTCGGCCGCCTTCGGCCAGAAGAACTTCATGGCCATCTCGCTGCTGTATACACGGGACTGTAAGGTCTGCCCATCTGGCTCCAGGATGGCCTATGGCCGCCAAGGTACGTCCATTCATATACTAATTATTTGCCAGCGTGTCTGTAATCACTGATAAATATTAGCTAGGAAGGAACTTATAAATGATTCCTAGATGCATGAGATATCGTTCTTTGCATGTATGGCGTTTTCAGAAATGGAGGAACCATGCTTTATTGATGATTTGATTTTCTCAGCCACACGTGCATAATGCCTGAGGGTCGTATAGCCTTCGTTTTTATTCTGTTCTATACAGAGTGCTTGGAAGGCTGGCAAAGTCTAGCGAAGATCGGAGTAGACAGGATCGCCTTCTCCGATACAATGATTGAGTTGTCCGGTGGTGATGTTTCCTCTGCAGTCGAGTCGTCGAACTACCACATGTATGATGAAGATAACAAAGTCCTTGACACCGGCAAGTGAGTAGCTATTCACCTGTACAGTTCACCTCTGTTCTACCGTCTGTCATTCATTGAGCAATATGAATCACTATATCAACGATGACCATCTTCTGGTGATGATATAACTTTTCTTTCCAGAAAATGAAATTCAGAACAGTTAGGTATGGCGTCTCGTGAGCTCCCCATACACTACAATAGGCCTTATGATGCATCTCCAGATACAAAATCAATATCGCGTTGGAAATTAAGGCAGCTCTAATCCGTAGACAATACACCTAAGGATGCACCCCTATGTACGCATCGTAACGTCAATCGCAGGGTATCGGGAGCTCAGTGGACGCCGGGCCTTACTATGATGTCATAAAAACAATGTAAATCGGCCTACTCCTCCAATTAATCAGTTCTGTACGAACTGCCTACGTGGGGAATTATTTCTATTCATCATAATGTACGTCGACCCTCAGCAATATGATACCATACCAATATAATAATGTTATTATATGTTTGCAAGGGTGATGATTACAGATTGCACAGATGAATTCTTCCCCGAATCTTGAATAGACCCATAAGCTATCAATTGTCTCGGGACAGACTATCAAGAAGCCATGACAGCAGCTAAAGCAATCTATATCTTCAAATGATAGGATCAAGTCGTAATACAAAATACCATAATTTTCTTTTCAGGCATATCATGATATGGAAACAAATATTCGGAAAATGGTTTATTTATTGGCATATATTTAGCAGCAATAAGCGGCAAGAGCTTGGTGAGTTTGTCAATTCAATATTTCCTATGACTCATTTCTATCTACATATATATACATGAATATCATAAATTCTGTGAAGACCAAATTTGAGGTTAAGATAACATACTTACTACTAAATATAGCATTTATTCACAGTTGAGATACTTGAGTAGGAGCGATTTAAAACGGGTGGAGTTCGTTACGGGTCGAGTTCTTAAAACGGGTGGAGTTAGTTACGGGTCGAGTTTTTTACGGGTCGACTTCATTACGGGTCGAGTTCTCCAGTATTCAAGAAAATACCAGGGGTGAGATAATAGTTCCGACGGTGCATTTTGTAGTAACAAGTACCACATTACCCTAGCCCCATATTGTATTAAACATGTCCTTACCCCGAATAATTGCTGTAATATCTATATATTACCCCTGCTCTAGGGCCCAAAGCGCTGGTGAAGGAGGTTTGTCAAAAGTGGGAACATGCCTTCTTTAGTCGGGACTTTGCGTTGCTGAGAACCATGTATACCTCAGACTGCATCCTCTGTGCTCCTGCCTGGCCTCAGATCGAAGGCAGTCTCCGTGAGTCTCCCCTTTGATTTCTTTTTCATCGGGTTCGTTTACCTACAAAACCGTTGCGGTGTACCACTCACCCAGTTGTTCACATTAGTAAGTTATTGTCAATAACAAATGTATATATGTTTAATGTACAAACAAAGAAGTAGATAAATGATAGCAAGAATGAATGATAATAATGATGACGGTACATAGCCTCACCCCTGGCAAGCCAAGGTCATTCAGGCAACTTGATGATGTAATATATGGTATTGGTAGCACAACATGGTTGATGGAACATAGCAAATATATACACAATCATGTCACACAAATATCATGTAGAACATACGATAGTAACAGTTCTAGCAATATAGCCTCCAGCTTTCGTAATTCCCTCTTAAAGATTTTGATTCACAGGACTTGATGTCCTGCGAATATACTTATAAAGGTTAAGTATCAGATTTTAGGCCAAGACAGAGGGATTGAATTCTGCGAAATGAAAGACCTTTTTACAGCATGTCTGAAGGGTGTTGATTGATTGATACGACACCAACAGTTGCCCACTTGTGTATTTTAGTATGTGACCGAAACAGCAACTTATAACTATAATCTCCCAAAAATACGATTGATAAAATTAGCTCTGCATATTTTTCGCGTTCTGTTGTGCTTTTTGCAAGAAATCGCTCGTCGCAAAATCTTTTTCGGTAGGTATGGTTTTGCTAAGTAGGGGAGGCAATGACAGATCATATTTGTTTGTACTTTAATTAAACAGCTGTACAGCGGTTCTGGGCTCGCTTCCCATCCATGGGTGTTGATCATGTGGAGAGGATGGCAGTCAACGTGGAAGAGATGGGACCTGACCACATGGTGGCCGAACTCCGCTACCACATGCACGACTTCCAAAGCTCTGTCATTGACGTTGGCAAGTGAGTATACCTAGGGGCGTCAGAACATTTTAAAAGTGGGGGGGGGGGGGGCGGACTGAAATATTGCTGACTTTTTGGTATGAAGTCAGACTTTGACATTGACCTGTTCTACTGGATTTACGTGGAAAGTCAGGTATTAGCTTTCATTGCATGCTGAAATGTCAGACTTCGACATTTTTACATGGTGAAAAGTCAGGGCTTAGCCATCATTGTATGCTAAAAAGTCAGACATTTACAATTTTCCACAGAGAAAAGTTAAGGCTTAGCCATCATTGCATGCCAAAAAGTCAGTCTTTGACATTAGGTCTTAGCTATTGTTGCAGGCTAAAAAGTTAGACTTAGACATTTTTCGATGCTGAAAAGTCAAGCCAGTTTTTACACTTGGTTGAGTTAAATTTGAAGCTGCTGACTTTTTTGGTCTGGCAAAAAAAGTGGGGGAGGGCAGTCGCCCCCCTTGCCCCCCCCCCCCCCCCCCTATTCTGACGCCACTGATACCACAGTGACCGCAGAGTTCCCGCTCTAATCGCAGATACCACAAACCATTAAAAGAGCATAGTGAAATTCACCACAAAACATTTATGGCATTGCAATCCCTTAAAGACCTATGCGGGTTGGTATGGCAATGCTTTCTGTGTCTACATTCGGAAAATATTGGTGCTGCCATCTGGTTTCATGAAAATATTGCAGTTTCCCATAGACACCAAAAGTTCAGCACTTACCATCTTAAGGTTCCCATAGACGTTAGCACTGTGACATAGTATCTTTTTAGCATTTCTTATTTATATAATGTTCCCGACTATCATATTCCAGAATTATCTGAAGATAGCAATAGAACATCAGTATCATCTAGCCATAAAATCAAAATATTGCAGTTTCCCATAGACACCAATAGTTAAGCACTTGGCACCTACCTATCCTATAGATGTTAGCACCGTGACATGCCTTTCTTGCGTTTTCTTTTTGCTGATTTGGGAAATTAATATCATCCTGAGTTATTTGCAAAATAAATAGAGTTTAGAAATTGCCCAACTACCAGCATTTGCCTTTAATGCCTGCATTTACCAGGTAATAATACCAATACTTTGCTCACTTTTCTACCTTCTCTTTTGTGTTTTTTTCAATCGTGTTCATAAATTCTGTGTTTTGGTGATTTCACTGATTTATCTGAAAGATAGTTATGTATTATTTAGGAAGAGTGCTTTACATCCAGTCCTGTCATGCTGATTATTCCTCTAGTATGTATGTAAGATATAAACTATACTTAGCAGGGTGTAAACCTTATTTACAGAAATATGCATATCATAGGCCACATTGGTTTGATTAATTTATTGGGTTTTTTTAATGTTTTTGTTAATACTCCAAACTGTAGATATTGACGATTTAAGTTCGACCATCTCTACTGCACAGAATTTTTCATAAATTGGAAAAGAAGGGAAATGATAACGTAACGGTTCCCGCTTGGCTTCCAATCGTAGAGAATCGAACAATTCTTGTCGGGAAGACAATTGGGAGGTTTCTCGGGTAGCTTATCAGGGAGGGTTGGTTATCGGTCTAATGATATCATAAAAACAATGTACATTATAACCAATGTGATATCTATTAAAGGAAAACCCTCCAATGCTTATGCAATATTAGGCCTGGTGTCCACCTACTACGATAGAAATTTAGACCTACCGATATGGCACCGATACAAAAACCGAATATCGGAGACATATCGGGAAGGTGCAAAATCGTAGACATATGTCTAGACATGCCAATCCACCATGTATTGTATGGGGGTTTTAACAGTGTCTAATCAACGAAATGAGGTCAACTGCCCCGATATTAGGTGACCTTCCGGCGTGATTTTGATTTTTAATCGGGAGGTGCATCTTAGACCAAATCGGAGCCATATCGTAGTAGGTGGACGCCGGACCTAACAATGGCAGGAACCTGAAGTCCAAATTGCGCAGTTGTCCATTGCTGCCATTTTGTAGCTTCTATGTTATGGTCCTAATATGGAATGGATGTCCTAAATGTTCCTATTGTTACAGGGCCATTATCATCTTGCGAAAGGGTGAAGATCATCGATGGTGCATACACTCCGAAGTGTTCAACAGCGACGCGTCTACTCCAAAAGTTTCTGTCGATGAGCAGACTGAGGAGCCGTCTCTGAAAATAAACAACCCCACAGGGGCCACAGACGCCTAGGGTGTGCCACATGTTTGTCTGTATCACAGAAACCTGATACCGGCCAGGGAGGTGTTTTTAAAAGAAAGAGCGATCCAAAAGAATCAATTTTAGCGTGGTCTTTGCTCCGTTCTCGTCTTTTTTTATGGAAGACGGTCCAACAAGACGATAACGAAAATATCTTAATTTTAAGTGTTTCAAAAAATCTTAATCGTGATCCACATCCCACATAGACCCGTCCTAGCTCCTTGGTGAACAAGGGAAGTCGCACTAGTATTTGGATTGTTAGAAATTTGGCTTAACTTGGCCCAGAATATCCCCATAAACTTTAATTGCGTTATGTTATCATATATTTCTGTACATAAATCTATTGGATAGGTTCAAAGAAGGAATATTCGTAAAATATTGTGGATTAACGTGGCTTAGCGTAAACTACGTCCTATGCCCACCGCGTTGCGACCAGGAATAGAGAGAACATAATTTGTAAAATGTATTACATTATCTTGAGATGCTTGTTAGTATCACTTTGGTAAGTCCTAATCATAGTTGATCAGCCATTATCGTTCTTAGATTTGAAAACACCTCCCGGTTAGAACCACAGTCAGATCTACTCTTGTGCATGTAGAGGTACGAAGATCTCAATCACAGTATAGCAGGCAGACCGTGAATAGAGAGTGTACAATTCTATTGGTGTCTTCGTGGATATCTTTCTGTATTGGGTTGTTTGGGCGAGATGCTAGGACAGCTAGTACGGTCCAGATGGAAGAACGGCCCAGCCGAGTCTGGACATTATGTGTAATACAAATTGTGCCCAATAAAAGTGACAATGTATATGGTGCGTGCAAGCACACTCTAGTAAGCAGCAACTGGGGTGTTTTATAACACTTGATGTTGTAGTAAATGCTTCTAATTCACTGATGTTGAAAAACGGTGAGCACCGATATGATGTCAATGATGCTATTTATGCAGGTACTGAATTGCATATCATCAAATACACTGCGACGGACGTATGTATTATATATTATTATGACAAGAACCTGGTGTGGTTTATTAGGTGTTATTATTCTGTCTCATGTTCAAGTCATTTCTAACATTACTAGGAGATTAAAGCTGGAGACTGTTAACATGGATACGTGTATCTATTTAGCTAACACAATGTGTTTTTCCAGCATAATTTATGTTTGTACTATCTTCGTTAATAGATAGTTATGTGGTATGGTCATCGTCCAGATGCCAACTGCATTGCTCTGTATCATGTCTCTAATGTTTACTATTCATAGAATGGGATTTTGCTTAAATCCCAGTTGATATGTTTTTAGGAGAATAAAGGACAAATGTCAGTATCTGATGTAAAGGAGATGACACAGAGCTCTAAAGAAACTAATATATATTTGGAGGTGCCTTAAATATGTGCGGTATATACATATATGCAAGGTCAAAGTCAAGCGCGGTGCCTGTCATATGTGAATAAAGGGAATCTATGACCCGTAAATCACTTCAGCATGATAGAAGAACCATGGCTAGATCATGAGCTAGAATCAATGTTTGGAACTGAAAGGTCCTTCTCATATCATCTTATTTACCGTAAGTCACCATCACTGAAATATCTAAAGAAGCAATTTGAGAAATTCTAGAAAACAATATTAGTGTACTTCACCGAATCACAAGCCGCGTATATGCTGCTACATATTTCTCAGTATGAATATCATATACATATATTATCATCTTGATATCATGTAGATGAGAAATAAAAGGACTAGTTAAACTAGGCAAAACGCCTTTGTTCAAAGTTGTTTGTATTTTTTTAAATCTGATTGCTCATTCCAGATCACTAAGGCTAATAGAAATCTCTCTGTGCGAGTTCATAAAAGCAACTAGGTCACCATTAAGTATAGTGTCATACTAGGAGCAAATAGGATGTTCATCATGGATGAATGAGCGTGCAATTATAAATGAATAACAAATAAAAGGTTTGGGTTAGATTCAGTCTATGGATAGTTTTCTGTAACCATCTTGCACCCAGTCAACGTGCAATTTCTTCATCTGCCTGAGTCGAGGATCCGAACATATCAAGCACCAGGGGGTCAATCAGGTATTTTTAGTCTTGAGTGATTGGTCATGGTCAGCTGGGTACACCTCTAAGACCCTGAGACACTGGCTCCCTGCTCTGTTCTCACTATCACAGTGAACAGCATGCAGATGGTAAAGGGATAGTTTTCTGGAAGCACACCGAAAGTTCAATGTGACCACTCTAAACTCTAGATGATGTATTTAGCGCGTGCATGCACGCTCTAAAAACCACAGATAAGATGCTTGTGATTCATCATTCGCATATTAAGGAACCGCCATATCTAATGTGGCGACTTTTGTCTACCTATTTGAGATTGTTTAAGCTTTATTCATCTTGGAGGTAATTCCCTTGGAACATATCTTCCCAACTCTCCAGCGTTATGGTTCCTTGACTGTCTTTGCTCACGGAGTAAGCTTACACAGTCTAGGCTGTTTGTATATGTACAGGGTTGGTAAACAACAGGATATGTGGATAGACATGGAAAACATATATAGGCTAGTTATACATCTTATTTTTCTGCAAGAAAAATAGTGCAGTATAATATAACCATTCGTTTCTCCGATTGAAAGTATTAGTAAAAGTGATGAACTATTTTCGTGCTACCATACTCCTAGCAATGGCTCACATTTTGCATATTTACTTACATCAGTAAAAAGAACGTAAGCTTATAGACCACTATCATAACCTTACATTTAGGGATTGGGTCTCCCAGGGGAACACGCGTCTAGTCTAGGTCAATAAGTTAGCAGGGGATTTCTAAGCCTTATCTTGAATAGTTTCATGATTTTGTCGTGACCCTGAATGCGTCTGATCTCGGGACTGAGTTTATTCTATAAATCAGCTGCCTTGTACTCCATTTTGTATAATCTATCGGACTGCTTACCGCTAGAACAGGGCCTGTGAGTAGTCGTGTTTGTCGATTATGGGTCTCAAGACATTTTCTAACCTGGGACCTCAGATAAGCTAACTTGATCACCCAGAGTCCCCAGTAGGATATTCCGAAAATAAAGACCTTTTCAGATAGAAATTAACACTACGCAAAATCCTGGCATGCGCTGGGATATTACTACGTGCCAACCCATCAGAGCAGACGGTCGCTAGTATCTAAAACCAGTCGTTATTGTGTAAATAGTTAAGATATATGTATGTATGTATGTATGTATGTATGTATGTATGTATGTATGTATGTATGTATTCAGGAATATCGAGGTATGTGTGATTGTATGCTTGCTCCTGTGTAACATAATACCAATCTCTAATTACCTCTATTCCCACGTTCTTCACTTCATCTTTATTCAAAAACATACGTTTATTACTTTCCTGAGAATATACATGCTATTGAATAGATAAGCACTCTTGACATCTCAAGAGCACTTGAAAATAAGGGAAAGGGGAGAGTCGCCTCAGAGGGCTTATGTAATGAAATGTACGTATACATTACAGATGAAAAACACCAATGACTAAATACTGGGGGAAATTTATTTTGATATATAAGGACTAGGTGCCGCAGGTATACAGTATGTATGTGTTGGCACCAGTTTTACCAGCTGTCAGACTTAATCACACAGCTACAACTTATCCAATCCCACCAGCTCACCCATGCACAGCCTGAAGGCGTCATGTTGCCTTCCAGTTTACCTGCAGTGCGACTATTGAATAGCTGGTTTGTCCATCAACATATACACATGTATATGTATAATGATTCATGATCTGCTAATATCATTCACATTCTGTAGTATGGCTGTTCACTAAAAGGTTTGTCTACATGAACAGTTCCTCAGATCTAGTGCAGTGGCCGTTATGCATGTATGAATATTGACCTTAAAAAGTGGTGATATGGATTATTGTCTACTACATGACAGAAGAGACTAGCAGGATGACAAGTCAAGCACCGCAGGTCAGTGGATGTTCACATTTTGTCGCTCGTTTGGTTAATAATTTCTGACTTAAGGTGCATACATAAACGTATGTAACCAATGTCCCTCAAAGCGCAATGCATGGCGTACACCATCAAGACTAAATATTATTTGGGGTTAAGTTTCCATCCACAACTGTCAGCTCAATATATTCAGATTGGTATTTTTTGTATATATATAATCATAATATTCGTTTACTATATTTAACTGTATCTCGTGTTTATGCCGTCCATTTATAACCGATCTTATCTATATGTTTCTTATACTATGCATCTTTGATGTTATTTAAGGAAAACACCCGCATAGGCAATTTTATATCGACGAGCATTTCTGATAAATAGAAGTAAACATCTTACATTTCACATTAGGTGATAATACCGGAACCAAAGATATATTTGAAGAGATAATAGAATTGTTTTAATTAAGATTGTTTTTGAAGAATCATATTCTGTCTCCTGATTCAATTTGGCCCTTACAGATCTGCACGTGGAAGAATTATTCTGAAAGCATATGGAATAGAACAGAAAAAATGAAATCATTCCATTTCGTATGAACGGAAAGCAGTTTACCATTATTCAACTATCAGTAGTACCTACAATATATCTACCCACCAGGAACACCACCTGTAGCTGCTTCCGCAATTAAAACTTGCATGTCGTCTGCAATATGAAGGAATTGCGGAGAACGTTTTCCAACCAATCGTGTGTGCTGTCAGACAATGAAACAGACGATGACCTCGGCTGTGGAGTACATAAACCCAAACTGGCTTTCTCTGACATATTCACGGTATCTACAACCAGAGACAATGTGCCATGTGATAGCCAACAGGAGCTCACACCACACCACACGGTCGACGTTCACACTACCGGAAAGGAAGTCACACAGGAAGAACTTCCGGAGCCTCCAACCTTTCTGACCTTCTCCATTGTTACCACGGTGTTCCTGAACCCCCTCTTTGGAGGGATCGGCATTTTTCTATCATGTGAGTACCCATATTGAATACTTTACACTTAACACATTTCAAATGTATATATTATCATTTCATTCTCTAACCCGCAGTTTACATTAAATAAATAAATGCGTATCCTTCCCCACTTCGTGTCCATTTCCTATGAATTTGTAATCGCCGGTGCCCCTATAATGTGCATTGTCTCTGCTTCAGCCTTCAGTATGCATAGTCACTATTCTCTAAAACCTCTTACAAATACTACACTTTTCCGTTTCCACGGGGTTCTGCTACCCTCTCTTACTTACAGAGCAACCGTTACCTAAAATAGTCTTTCCAATGTCTCCCAATATCTTTATTATACCAGGATCAAAGAGTGAATGTGCGGCACAAAACATGACCCCTCCTAAATAGGAGGATGGGCTAAGGCATGGTCTTTTCCTATACCTTTTAGGGTAGATCGATTGTGGGGTTTTAAGAAGTGAAATTGTCTGGTGTTGTAAACACTAGAATGTCTTAAGCTTTTGCTTGTATGGTATGATCAATCAGCGGAGCGCACTTTTATACATCGATGACGCTGCCGGGAAGCTGCCGTGGAGCTGTCAGTGCACAAAGAGGGGGGAGGGACCACGTTTGGCCGTAACTTACCTTAAGGCGCCTTAACTCGACCTGTGCATCGTAAGTAATCGTAAGAGAATGGGTCCAGAATCGTGAACGTAAGGTCACTTATGTCTACTTGAATTTGTCAGCGACCTGTCATGTTTCAAACATAGGTTGACGTATGGCGGAGTCAAGGTGGCATGCTGACCAGACCCGACAAGACCACGTCGATCTATGGCAGCCTCAACTCGAAGCGGTGTGCCTTAAGTCGACTGCCTATTTTGGGCCGAGCGGAGAAAAACCATAAAACTGTCATAAAAGTTCCACAGTGACTTACGATTTGTGCAAAATTCAATGCCGGGACTGGCGGTGTGATGGGGTAAACCTTGCATAAAACAATTGTTATACTACGGAAATTCATGAAAGCAGTAAAGAGACCAGAATGAAAATAAGAGAGGAAAGTGATAGAAATAGGATATCTAAATTTTAATATTGTCCTATAAAGGTGAGCTCATAGTAATGTCTATTCCTGATCTACTTCGTTATACATTGTTCATTTTCAGTACGCTCCCGTCGGGCCGAATCAAGGGGCAGACGCCCTTTGGCGCGGGCTCTTGGACGCGGCGCACTGGCTGTGTGTATCCTGGGACTTTGTGTGAACGTGGCTATCATCTTTACATTAGTATATCTCATATAAAGAGACATCTACCGGAATAGAAGACACGTATGTATAATACGTGTATGTATATGAATTATATATTGCCAATAAACTGTGTCTAGTCGATTGTATCATGTAAAGTGTGTCAGAAGAGGTTTTCTTGAAGCAATGAACAAATAAACCTAAAATGCATATCAGTAAATAGCTTCAACTTTAGAAAATCAATGTTGTGTCCTCTGAAGATAACCCCTCTTCTTCGTAATTGATGAACTAAACTATCGATTCAGTTTCTCTTTGTCTCCCTAATTAGATCTGTTATACCATACAAAGCCTGCCTGGGAGCCATATATGATGTATAAAGAATATATTAATACATTAATAGTTTAGTAATAGGAGAATCTCCGCATATAATAGCATGGTTTCTATCTCTCTTGGAAATGTTCCGTGTTTGAAATCCAATCTAGTTTACAGTTTCTAGTATTTGAAATTATGATCTAAAAACTTAGCTTTTTCAATCACATATCTGAATTCTGTTGTAAAGGAGGTATTGAACACTCAGTAGTTATTTAGAAGGAAACCCACGAGATGAAAATAGTTTGGTCCGTACTCCACCGAGTTTGACTGCAGAGTAATTCACGAAGCGAAGCTGAGTGAATTACTCTGTGGTCAAACGAGGTGGAGTACAGACCAAGTTATTTTCAACGAGTGGGTTTCTGATTTTATCTTACCCCGTATAACATTGATTATTGATGAAATGAATCACCCAATTAGCCATTGAGTATTGGGTACACGAACCTCACGGCCGTGGAGTACGAGTTCCAAATGTTAAGCCTATGGAGAAAAATACCGGGGTGTGATAAATATCAGGGACTGCTTAGAGGCCTGTGTCCTTTGGCTGACGAAAACGGTGTAGATTTTTGTAGGTCTCATAATAGCCCATTTCCATTAGTGCTAAGGGTCCGTCGGTGGTTCCTGACCGTAGATCGTTGACGGCCAATAGAAATGGGCTTTTAGGAGAACTCAAATAATCTACACCGTTTTCGTCGGCCAATGGTAACGGGCCTTAGGTTTTGCTGGTTGCATCATGTAACTGCCAAGCACTGCTCGTTACCTCCACCATGCCCCTAATGATGATGGGCGATCAGTACCCAGTAGCTCACATTTATTATAGGCGACCATTCTCAGACCCCGGGATGGAGTAGCAATAAACCTTTTACTGTCTCCTGTCTAAATACATACGTGAGCAGATCCTGATTACCCGGTCTGTAGACCATTGGCACTGGTCGTCAGTATCTTTAGAGTAGCCATTATGGACAATGTGCCATAATGTGCCGTTATGGACAATGTTCTGTTGCTGAAACCTCTATACATAGGAGAGTGGCAGGGTAATGTGGCTGGGATGCTAGGTGCAGGGATGTCATTTGGGGTCAGAAACAAAAGGGCAAACATTTCTCCTGTGACATTCGCTGCTTCAGAGACCAAGACTATCTGGAAAACACGTCGTTGACGGCCGTAGTGGTGAGAATCAGTTAACATTGTCGTTGTGTTGCAGAAGGAAAAATAATTGCATGTATAAAAAATGAACAAAGATTTCCCCTGAAAACACGCGGTATTCCACCGAAAATGGAAATCTGTATCTCTGTAGGAGGAGTTTCACTGATCCATGTATATGGTAATTTTATTGAATACTGCGTTATTCAGGATCGGCTATTTAATAAAAATGTCCTGTATAGGCTGATGTGGTACTGCCGTGCATAAATCTAGTTGTTCTAATATTTGTGGTATAATAGTCTACCTTTATTACCACATGCATAAGACAATTACAAACCAGTGATGTGAGTTTGGCTAATCTTTCGAGGCCCCTTAATTGAGTTGGTCACCAAACCCCATACATACATGTATATACTCAATGATTAGGTGATCATGTAAACTTTAGAGAGGTCTTTGAGACAGGGTATCTGACAAGTACAACGAAACAGCCCGTGATTGCCAATCACCAGAGCTCTTTATTGAACGTGGGAAGACACGCTCATATACGTAACCTAGAGGTTAGAATGGCCACCTATACACTTCCAGCTTACGCCAAAAAATCTAACCCTTTGCTATCCATGTGCCGACTATAAAGGCCTAGTAAAATGAGCAGGGGTCCAGTATCCAGCCTTACCATATCCCCTGCCCCACTACTGACTTGGTTCCTATATAGTCTTTTTGAAGACAAAGGATTCATTATGTCACTCCTGTAATTAAATGATAAACACTGAGTTTTGAATACTGTAATCTGCTACTAGAAAAGGAAACTATTTGATGATAATAGTGATTAAATGTGGTAAATACATTTTCAAATCTGATGGGACAGACCTAGCTGAACTAAAATCTTATGACACAGACTTGGTATTCAAACCCACTTGATCCAGACCTGAAAACCAGTTTTACTCCCAACCACCTATTCATGACACTATGGGCATAGAGCCACTCTACTTCCATGCCATGATAGCCCCACCCCCTCCCCTACCACAACCACTCCTTATCAACCTTTTCTGAGCAGCTAGGCACCACAAGAGTATATCTTTCTGATTCAGTTCTTTGTTACCACTATAATTTGACAATTAATGTACATTTCAAACCATCAGATCTGATGGGACATACCTGGCTGTGAAGCATTGGCAATTCAATAACTGATGCGACAGACCATTCTCTATGACATCATATCTGTTGGGACAGACATGACTACATAGCATTCATACCATAGCTGTGAACCCCTCACACACACTTTTTACCTTCCCCAACTAATACGAATATTGAATCTATCACACTTAAATCCATTTATGGCTTGATTAAGAAACAATGTTGCAATATGTACACACATGTAGGTTTCTATACCATAATAAATATCCCTGTTGATGATACTTGAGTACAACTATTAAATGCATTCACTAGCTTTATTGAAACATTTTTGATACTTTTAATTAAAATTGGCTACCTGATTAACAATTTCTTCTTACTTTTATTTGATGCAGTGATTTAGGTATACCGCGCTCTTCCATTATGAATGGAAATAAGATTTTTCCTAGTTTCATGGAGCAGTACTCCAATAGAATATAAGAATGATGCCTTCTCACGACACAAACTTTGGGGAGATATACGCCATTCAAGACCCAACAGACGATATTCCAAGTTTAACCAATGAAGAAAAGTCTTGTACTCATAAGCACATTTTACCTTTGATGAAACCGACATTGGAACAAGAGGATAATTCATCTTGGGTCTATAGATAAATGATAAACCTATGTTAGTCTTAACAGGACACAAGGGTGAGTCCGTAGCCACCATTGGAATGATCATATTTCTATCTGAATACTGGTTGGTTTTGCATGACTCAATTGACAACTGAAAACCAGATATGAGGTTGAAATACCTGGCGTTGGCTGTGCGACTACTGGACAAAAATAATTTTCCGATGGAAATACGCGTAAACGTATATTGTAGAAAGCTGTACACCAGAGTATTTCTTTTCAAAACCTAGCTTTCACATTTCTAGTTCCTCATGTACTCGTAAGTAAATATAAAACTTGAGTATTATCCATTTATCCTTAGACCTGTGTAGCCAGCGGTGTAAACTCTTCAGACCAGGCATGGCAGGTTGGTGAAAACCCGCCAAACATATTAGCAAAGGTGAAATCTGTACCTTGATGTATAATACATGTAACTGAGAATAGCTAATAAAGAATTTCTATGTTTTTATCATAGAGGTCATGAAGTGCGTTGGATCCTATAAGATTGCATGGTAGGTCAAATGCATTGGCCCATAACCCATAAAAGAAGTCATCCGAAGGGTACGCTCCAAATCCTGACATTTCCATCATATTTTTTCGTTTGCCATCTCTGTGGCTTTGATCAACGTTCATATAGTTCTATTGACACCATATCTATCAAAATGCCTATGAAAACTACTTGCTGAGACAGTAGAGCAGTTCTTAGTGTTGATTCAAAAACCTATATATTGTACAACACCAAAATCATCCAAATATTTGACACAACCATTGAATCCCGACGCTGCCATATACTCGACCACAAAATCAATCAGGGAGTTAAATATGTAAGGAGTAGATTTTGTCCCAAAACACAATCTCTTATCCATTAAAAAGCATTGTCTGAGCAAACTACGAGCTGTCATTGGTTAAAAGTTAAAATAGATACCAGATTATTGTCCTTCAGTATCGAACTCGTCTACCCATTGACACAAATCATTTGAATATTCAGATTTTAAATTCATTAGGAAGGTTGAAAAATAGATATCAGAACAACAACAGAGCACATAGATGTAAATTGTTAAATTTCGGGGGGGGGGGAATTTAAAATTTGGAAGGCTTTCTTGAATTCAATACTCCATTGATGTAAAGGTAAATGATTGCTATGGAAAAGATGCTGTCTACATATATATTAAATAATTAATGTTAGTCATATAGCTGTTGGTTGTTCAACATATGAAGGACAAGCAAACACATTCATGGGTACATCTAGATCCAGTCCACGACCTGGAGAAACCTTTTATAGACATTCTCTTCCAGAATTCTTTAACCTTAGGACAATAGAAACAAATTATGTCAGTCTCAGTACAGTAATAACATATCCTGGGAGAAGTAATAGGTCTTTTCTGAAGATACACATTGTAGGGACAATGCTGTTAAGGGTGCGATATTGCAATGATTGTAACTTGGTATCCCTAGAGGCCTTAAAAATACTATGTATGGAAAGGATTCTATTGTAACACTAATGGGACATCTTTTTATCAAATGTATTGTCTTTTTGAATCATCTTTTCCTACTACTGTCGATCCTTTGGGAGGCAGCATGGTACGATTGTATCTCGATGTGATAGGAGCATACGAACTCACAAGTTAAAAAGTGAACCCAAAACTCGAACCTATTGGAAATGCGCTCTGGCGATAAATACGCAATATTACCATGATTTCGATCTGTGTGGCCGTATTCTCCGCGTAGTTTACGCGTAGTATTGCGCAGCGTCAACTACAAGGAGAATACGGCCACACAGATCGAAATCATGGTAATGTTGTATTTATTACTCACTTATTTTTAGATTTAAGCAATAAATATGATCGTTAGAAAACTTTTCAACATAGTTAAGAAGTTATGTTTGGGACTACTTTCATCTCAATGGGACTACTTTCATCTCAAAAATCCGTATCCTCCTAGGAGGGTACGCAGCTCCGTATCCTACTCAGTAGCGATCTGTAAGCTACATAGGCTTAGTATGGAGACTACGTATCAGGTGGGTAATAACTAGTGATATCATCAATGTCACCAGTTAATAAAGCTGCTTTTTTACATTAAAAAAAAACTAGTTACAAAAAAGTACCGTTGCCGACACATTATGTTATTCAAATTTTGAACCAATTGAGAATATCATCTGCTGTTGCTGATGTATGTACCCCTCATGCTGAAGGAAACATCAGGCCGCTGTCAGAGTCCGACCTCCGCCGCTCTTTCCGTACGACCACACAATGCGGCTAATACGACTCCACAACAACTGTGCACGTAATAGTTCCTGCTGCCGCCACCAGAGGCTGGCCTCGGACGCTCTGTGCGTGTGAGGTTGAGGGATGGGGCACGTGACACCACGTGACAGGGCGTATCGACCAGGTGAGGAGGCAGGGGTGGAGCCCATCCATCTATCCACCTGCCTGCCACTCACCTACGAGCCGGGCACGCGTTACCTGCATGCATGCCCGTTCCTCAGGTGATTACAGGTGTACATGTCTAGCATAGGAACTCCTGACAGACCGCAGTGCACCCTGAGGATTATCCACCTTCTTTATCTATAGGAGATAATCGACTGAAATCAGGTAAATATATATATAGGCGTGTTATGTCAGTCCCCTTGTACCAGAAGTGGATACTGAGGGTGTTTCATGGATCGGTTATGGAGATGGTATCACATCTAGGGGTGACACATAAGACATATATACGTACACCACAATGCCAACACATATCAAGCACATTGACGTTGTCTCTCGTTATAGCTCAGTGACCTGGAGAATTATACATAGTCAAGCTCTAGATATTCACACTCACAAGAGAGGCGGATCCTGTGTGTAATGACCTTGAATCTTATTATGATAGACATATGTAGTTAGTTTATGTGATGGGAGGAGATGATTGGGTAAGGAATTGGAGGTCTACGTTTCAGCCACCTGTGGAGTCTGAATAGCAGAAAAACACACCCCACCCCTACCCCTGACGTGGAGAAAAGAAGGAACCTAGACCTAGGAGTGGTAAATAGAGGGCTTTGTCCCTTTTTTCTTGTGGCTACACTGACATCCATATATCTGTGAAAAGGAGGCAGGATGAGTTGCGAATAACATAAGAGGAGAATTAGATGTTTGAAGGATTGTGTAACTCTGTTTCTATGATAGTTTACCAGACTCGCAGAATGCGGTGATTGGTGGTATGTTCTTTTACAAACACGATTTCCTTCCTACCGTCTGATGGAAGCTAGATGGCGTACATAAAGAGGAGAGACGTGGGTACATCCTAGCATCCTATAATCATACCTATCGGAGGTATCTTAGGGGCCTCATTTTCTGAACTACATCATATAGCCATTGGGAGAATGGGGTTGATCGAGCTTTACGCCATAGCAACAGCTAGTATCATATCAAGGTTAGTATTGCAGGATATTTTGAGGAGCTAACCATATTTAGCTATGGGAATAATTTAGCAGCCTAAAATGGCCATGAACCAGTTATATGAATTGAATAGACCCTTGAGAACAAATGATATAGCTATGGTAGCCTGCATATTGGAAGCTACTGATTATTTCGTTCATGGGTAATATATTTGAGATCTTCGTTGGACCTCTGATATACTATGATACCAATAGATATAGATAGGATAGGATGGATGTGGAGGTAGACTAAGAGTAACAGTTACATCGGGTGTACAGTTTACTATATACACCTATCACGCCTATTCCACCAAAAAGGCCCTCAGCAGGCGGGTTTTTGCCCGGCCGCCCCTAAACCCCTAAATTCTCCGAGCTGTTCCACCAAAGCCCCACAAGGCGACCAACAGGCGTACACAAGGCGCCTGGCGAGCGCTCATAGAGCCGGCCGGACCCGGTGCGGCGATACATTCGCAGCGGGTTTGCTATTGCCGTCTGGTGGACGTTAGCGGCACTAACGCGCAAGCCCGCGGTTCTCTATCGATCCGATAGGTGGTGTGGCGTGCGGCAATACACTACAACGCTCTGAACCCGCGAAAGTCGCGTATCGAGCGTGGCAGTGAGTCAGCGTGTCGGTATTTGTACGGGAACGGTCAGAAAACGTCAAATAACTGCGGAATTACATGTTAAATCGAACAATGAAGGTAAATAAAGATAAGGATTGATGTTATGAATGTGTATATTTGACACTGGTGCTTATATTTTGCCGCAACTGTCAGAAATATCGATGTCCGCGTATTGAGATACCGTCCGCGGGCTGTCACTCAGTGTCAGCTCAATATTGACGGTGTATATCGTAGTATATCCCGGCGAGCGGTCAACACGCGCCCGGGGAACAGCTCTCCGCATCACGCTCGATGTCGCTCTTGGCACGCCGGCCGGCCTGCCGGGGACTTAAAATCAAATGAATCAGTTTTCCTCTGGCAGGGCTTGCGGGGGACGTTGCGCTAATAATGCTCTGTGGTTATCACTATATTTTGGTGGAACACCTCGAAAATTGCCTATTGCACCAGTATTGTGCCAGGCCGGCGGCCAGCGGCCACCAACAGGTCAGCCGATACTGTCCGGCTACAGGGTTTTGGAGGCACGGTGGCCGGCAGGGGCCGGCCGTGTGGAGCCTTTGAGCTTAATGAGCTGTTCCACCAAGCAGATTATCGCCGCCGGCGGGAGGTTTGGGCCGGCTTTTGCCACCGATCGCCAATAGGCGACCACAAGGGGCCCGGCCTGGGCTTGTGCCTCCTTGGTGGAATAGGCCTCTATGGTTGAACATCTATGTATATGATAGTATATATGATGTTCGCGCCCGCTGTACCCAACGTTTGACTCACTAACAAAATTTATCGCGTTGTCCAAGAGACCAGTATAGGCGTCTTAAAAACAAAATGCTAGTTCTCTACCCATTAATTTTACATATCTAAGCTATTCAAGCTGTATTACATGAATGCTTCACGTTAGATACCTCGAATTCTAGTTATAATGTTCACATTCTTATTCATTACGGGAGGTTTGAAAAATATCTCCGAAGTCATGAAGGCGTGGCAGTCTGCATTGCTAACGTTCGTCCTCTTGCCGCTCCAGCAGTGCCAAGTTTTAGGCCACGCGTACATTCATAGACCGCATTGCGTGGCCTGTTGTGAATCTGTTGTGAAAGAGAGTGGGCATTAGTGAATTGTAGTGGCTTTGTTCAGGAACGGGGTGTGGATAGCGGAGCAGGAAAGTCGGGACGTATTTTTGAATCAAATGACCTCAAATGGCTACCCATACAAGCTCAGCAGCCACGTTTTCTCTTGGTATTTCCAGGAATGTGTCTGATTGTTGTAAATGTAGACTGATGGTAAGTGATATACAGGATGTGGATCGAATACATGTTTTTGTGAAGGTGGGAAGGTTGTGGAAGTGAACGATAGGTATGGGTTTGATATGGTGTAGATCGGACACATTTTTGTGGGAGGGCAGAATGACCATGGAGGTGAGCTTAGAGTTAAAGGGTTATATAGCACGTAGATAGGATACCTGTTTGCGGGAGGCTAGTATAGCTGGGGAAGTGGAGTAAGGGTTAGGGTCATAAAGGATGAAGATAGGATAAAGCTAGGATGGTTGTGAAGGTGGACAATAGGTAAGAGTGTAAATAGGATATATGTTCATGGGAAGGTAAAGGGTTGTAGAAATAGGCTACAGATGTGAGGTTATCTGCAGTAGATCAGGATCGGATGATACATAGTATGATTGTGAATAAATACTCTATTTGACTCTATGTATGATAATCAAGTATGCTTTTTCTTATACTTATTTTTGATGATGGTAGATTGTCCCCCAGACTTCATCAACGAACTCTTCTTTAGAGGTGTATATCAATTTTCGTGATATTGCTGCTTTGGTATCGCTGTTTGACTGACTCTGTCCATGTCGGTTTGTCTCAGGCTTTATTTGAAGCATGCAAAGTGATGCCCTTGTCATCAATAAGACAAACAGATTCATTCTCTGACCCGCCTCTACTTTTAGGAACAAGGTCAGTAGTGGAGGGGATATGGTCAAGTTGCATACTGGACCCCTGACCCTTCCAACAAGCCTTCAGGGTTGGCACGTGGATAGCGATGGTTTAGGTTTTTGCAGCAAGCTCATAGTCTATGTAGCCTCTAGCCAGTTTATGCATTGGCATCATGATCAGCAACGATAGCCTGGTTATCCATGTCTTAGGCAATGGGTGCGAAAAGGAGAAATGAAAGCTACTACCAGAGTGCATTGAATTTCCAAGCGCCATGATTACTAACTGAGAACTAGAGGCTATAGGCATTTATTCGTAATATGAATATAGATAGAAATAAGTGTTTCTAACTTTAGAGTTAGTGATATGTGGCTATGACGACATCATGTGGTGTGCAACAGTACATGTAATGTATATAACTGTCTTTATGCTCAAAGTAGGTGTCTCTCTTTCTCTGTCTGTCTCCATGTATAGACTCCATGTCTATATATATATATATATATATATATATATATATATATATATATATATATATATATATATATATATATATAAGATCACCCGAGCGGATAACCCTACTCCAATAATGATCATTACCCTCAACGAGACTGTGCCGATGAATGCAACAGAGAACAAAGACGAGTGAACGTAATAAGTTAGCCTGAATAGGCTAATGATTACAGGAAAACACTATGAAAAGTACCAGGTAACACGACGTAATAGTTCTTAGATAACCGGTATCCATATTGATGTCATAGAGGCCTACCCGATGTTGGATCCTTGGATTTATGTGTTACCCCCTGATAATATGTTGGTTTGTAAACGTCTCTATTTCGCAGAGTAGTGCATGTATTGAGGATGGAGTAAATATTTAGTGCAACCGATAGTATTCTTTACAACATGATCAAATCCCAGATGTTATTATGATAAAAGTAATTATAATGATTAATAATTGTGATTCGATTGTTTTCGCTACGAGACTATATATACCAGATGATATTGCAATACCACATCGGTGCATTCTGGTAACGTATTGTCAACACCAACGTGTGTCTTCTCATCTAGAATACAGAATCATTGAGAGTTTTCCATTGGCCTCAGGTGGCACAGGGCAGATATGACGTCAGTCAATACCCAGTCGCAGCTCACGCGCGAGATCATCTGTTTGGAGAGTTTAACCCTGAGAGGAAGATCATCCTCGGGTAATCTGCATTAATCCTAGCATTAACCGTGTGTCTGATCACGTAGGGTCAGCCTCAACCGTGATACCTATAGCCTCTGTACATATATTATGTGTGTGTGTTTATACAGAGGGCCCTGTGTGTTCTTTGAGATCAGAAGGCATAAGCAAGATCAAATTGTTTGGGTATTGATCGCGTGAACTAATGAAATGACATGCGCTCTCACTTTGAATTCCAACATGGAATCGGAATCAGATTGCTCACTCGGTTAAATGTCCACTTTACAGAATTGACATGACTTGATGCAGTTCCTTATATCATCCCGCCTATGAACACCGACCAGGGTTTAACCGCTACAAATAAAACTGCTTTTCAAAATGTGAGATCCTAAAAGCGCGAACCTGGGAAGCCATTAGTTGGTAATGTAGGTGACCCAAGGCCTTAACTTACCTGAAAGTAACGTAGCCCATAAAGGTATAGGTTTGAAATCCACCCTCGGAGAAACCTACCATGTTCAGAAGGCCATGTTGACAGGTATTATATCCATATGTGTCAGTTGCCTGTTTTGGAGCGATTCAGTACTGATATGACAAATTAGGCTGTTTTGGAGTCAGTTGGTACAGTCCCCATTAAGGCCCTTTTCCATTAGCTGCCAACACGGTGTAGATTTTCTGTGTTCTCCTAATAGCCTATTTCCACTTTGTGTCAGCAGTGCTCAGGCACGTAGGTGGATCCTGACTGTATATCAGGGATGGTCAATGGAAATAGGCTATTAGGAGAACACAAAAAATCTACACCGTGTTTGTCGGCCAATGGAAACGGGCCTTATTCGAGTCAATCCCATCTGTTAGTGAATAGATCCTCGACAGTAGATTCACCTCTGACCCAATGCCTCTGTCCTGAATGCTGTATAGTGGCATATATATATCTAAGCAATAAATGTTTGGCGTATATTATGAACTATTTGTGACGGTTTGGCCAGTTGCCTTCTTTATCTCGTCCTGCTAAGACAGGAATCACTTCGATTGTACAGATTTTAGATTTACTTTTTTTATTGAATAAGTCTAGTTTTTGTAAATTTATTATGCCAACGTAATTCCTCATTTTGTTATGTATTTCTAATATCTATCGTTAAAGACCTCTTAATACATAATTGATGGTAACATTAAATATGATGAATGGGATGCTGATCCAAGACTATTAGGCTGTGACCCACTAAGCGATTCTTGTTCCCTTCCCTGCGATTTCAGGACGCTCCATTTAGAATCGCCCAGTGAATTTTACCCTTCGATTCCAGTGCGATTCGTATGCGATAAATCTACTTTTCCCTTCGATTTCGGCCCCGGACTCCCCATGGTGGGGTCGCCAGCCGATTTCCAGGAATCGCAGGCTACCCCTATCCACGGACTTGGATAGGTTTGTGCCCTGGCCAACGATGTAGATCGGGTTTGCTGCGATTCTAGACCCTAGAGGTGCGATTAACCATTGGGGGATTTATCTCAGAAAATGGGACAGTAAAAAGCAGACATTGGACAAGAAAACTGATTCGATTTCTGCACCAAATGCCTGCTGTGCACATCCCACTGTATGGGGTCAACGGCCCTTGCAATAAGACTTCCCTCACTGCGTTAATTATGGTAATAGAAGGCCTGTTGTTAAACGGTCTCCCTTTCAAGGATCAAGTCCTTGATCTCTACTGCAGCTGTATCAGTTTACTACTACGTGTCTAGGAATACTGTGGAGCTGATTAGACTTAATGAGGGATCAATTTCATCCGACTCCCATACGGTGACACTTCCGCCTTCTCCACCCCTCCCAACAAACTTTCTCTCATCTACATACAACAACTAATCTGTCCCCATTTACACACTAACGCACGTACCCTCCTGCTTAGGGACAATTCATGTTTTACGGCTGGGGGATCTTTAGTTTTCATTGGAGGGCAACTAGGTGCCCGCGGTACCGCTAGTCGCCAACTAGAATTGCCCCAGTCCCTTGTGATTTGAATATTTGATATTTGGTATCTGACTGACGGAACCACCTCTGTGAAAGAGGTAACCCAGTCTCTTATGATTTTGATATTGAAATTTAGTGCCTGTCTAGCGGTACCACCTTTGTGATAAGAATTGCCCATGTCTCTTGTGATGTGAATATTTGATATTAAATGGTACCTGACTAGCGGCACAACCTCCATTATAAGGGGCTGTCTATAAATGACGTCATGCTATTTTTGACAATTTTGACACCCCCCTTGTCATGCTCTCACATACAACTCTTATCATTGTTGGTCATGGAGACTGGACCCCCTCCTCTCCCCTCCTGAGCTGCATGAAGTAATTTATGGATGGCCCCTATGTGCGGTGTTTCTAATCCCACGCGCAATGTTTCACACATACATTTGCATGTAGTCTGCGACGAGTTGCCCATAATTTACAACAAGCCAAGCAGGCCTGCAAAAAAGTGACGGGTCCCTATACGTTACTCTGCTGTAGCCAACACACTGCATGGCCAATGTGCTGTCATTAAAATGTCTCCCAGTAGAAGGCCATCCCACTTGATTGCCCATCTACCTTACTACCCACCCATCTTACTGCCCATCCATCTGACTGCCCATCCAATTGACTGCCTACCCATCCGACTGCCCACCCATCTCACTACACTTTCTTTTTTTAAATACGAGCATGGCTCTTTTATTTTCCGTAAGTCTTCTATCCGTACACACGAGCATCATGTTCCATATCATGTATACAAGTTGTGTCGGTCAATTGGCTTAAAGGTTGTAATCTTCCGTTTCAATATGGGCCTTCAACGACTACCCACCCATCTTACTGACCATCTACATGATTGCCACCCCATCTGACTGTCGATCTACTTGACTGTCCATCCACATGACTACACATTTACCTGACTGTCTATCCATCTAACGTCTCACTCATCCACCTGACCACCCACCTATCTTATCTTCTCATCCATCTGACTACTCATCCATCTGACTACCCATCAATCTGCTCCCACCAATCTTATGACCCATCCACCTGACTGGCCACCCACACATCTACTTGACTGCCCATCCAGTCAGGCGGTAGGGAGTTAGGCTTGGTTGGTGGGTGTTAGTAGGTGTTGGTGTTGGTAAGTGTGTGTGTGTTTAAGTATTGGTGGGTGTTAGTAATGGTCGGCGTGGGTTGGGTTAATAGGAGCGGGATTAAGTGTTGGTGTTTGTGGCTGTGGGTGTTGGGGTTGGGGATTGTTGGTGTTGGTATTTGTTGCTGTTGGTGGTTATGAGTGGGTGCGGATGCTTTTGTTGGAGTTGGGTGTGTGGATGCACAGCAACATCCACACCTACTAACAAACATCTATACCATTACCAACACCTATACCTACATCTACACCTACGAGTAACAATCACACCAATCAGGTAACAAGTACCATAATTTTTCTATAAAAGTGGGGGCGCTACTTTTTGTACAGTATTCCCAAGGGGAGCAACTTTTTTCAATGTATACTTCCAACGGGTCGGGGCAACTGTTTCCTTGTATTTCCAGCAGTGGTCAAAGATATTTTTTATTACCTAATCATGTTGCAAAAAGTGTGCCCCCTAGAAATAAACAATGAAAGTTTCCTCAGTTAGACATATCATCCTAAGACATTTATATACCTGAGGGTCCTCTATGCGTGTAAGCAAACATACACCCCCTTGAACTCACACACCGCTCACACCCAGACACATATACACACCAGGGGATAATTTCAACGCAAACACCCGCATCCACAACGAACGCATACTGCACACGCGCATTGGCCACCAGACAGGAACGCTTTCACTCTAAGAACGCACGCACGCGCATAAACACCAGAACAGCCTCACACGCACCCTCCCAGGTACCACCAGTGCAGACAGACACAGCGGCGCTCCTACCAAGTGTGCAGGACTCGGCGATCAATGGTCAACTTCTCAACAAGTCACAAACTGTTATTCAGATTACAGATGGTGGATGGAAGGCCTCTTTAGTAACCTGGTCCTCGGCTTGGCCGTATTTAAGTGTGATCACCTGGAGGAGTGAACGACTTGGTACACACACCCAGTAACGCCCAGGTGAGAGGCAGGTGTCGCTCGGCACACCTGCGGATAGAGGGGCATTGTCTGCATCTTCACAATGGTCGCCTGACCTTAATGGTGACCCAGTGCTGAACCACTGCAACCTCTGCCAGCCTCAGAATCACACACAGGTAAATCTTAAGGAGATTGCACCTAGGGATTTTTGACCTATATCATGACTTAATTGGGAAAACTAAGCAACATCATCTAATTTACAGATTGTACCTTTATGCTCCTTAAAATAATATTGTTGATTTCATCCGTATTTATTCAATAATATATTCTCAGGAACATATTTAGTCATTAACTCCCTTGACATTCACTTGGGCATTTACTAGTTAGCTCTGCAAACTCGTTGTTTTCATCTCATAACATTAGTTTAACCAATACCCTAGCCAGAAAAAACTCGCCTTGGGAATATTCTACTTCACCGGATAACAGATAAATTGCACCCTGGGGCACACTCAGATAAACTGGCGGCGTCATTGATATGATATAAAACACATCAATAGCAATGCTAAAAGTAACGTTTCGATCATGCTGAAGTAGAACTTACGTGGGTGACGGTATACAGTAGAACCCCGTTAAGTGGGGCAGCCAGAAACTTGGGGCATTTAGCTCGGAGTTGCATTTCACTTTCAATGTTTTTTTTCTCATTGATGGGCAGTGGCTCCGTACAACTAACCACCCAGCAATGAAACTCTCGGGATCTGCGCGATAATTATATGTAAGAGGAGACAAGTTAGAAAAAGTGTCAGAAGTTATCAATAAGTGAACACTTAACTAAATAATATGCCAGGTCTGATTGTTATTAGCCGAAGGGCGTGTTATGTTATGCTGCATCATATGCTACAAGGAATTTTGATTTGATATGAACATCTACATGTGATATGTAGATAAGAAATATTCACTTAACGTCATTACATATTCCCTACACACAACAACAACAACATTATGATTAGAGGGAAACTCCGTTGCTGTGAGAGAAAGTCAAAGTTACGAGGTAAGGCTAGGAAAAATTACTGCCCAAGGCCTTGGCCGCGGGCAGTAATTTTTCCAAAGGGAGTACGTGCAGTGAAGATGTGTGATCTTTGTGTAGTATCAGTAGTAGTATCGTATATCAAATCTCATTATATGTCAACCTCCTCTAACTCAGAGTGCTAATGCATGGACGTGTTTACTGCAGGTTCAAAATTTCCCCGTCCTCGAGATGCGTGAAGACGCGTTTGTCCTTTTCAAACAATTTTTTGACGTATTACTGTAATTAGACTATGAAGCAAATCTGTGACGACAATGTGGAATATCGCCTGGTGACGGGTGAATTGTTGTGCTGTCTGTAAGTTTTCTTGAATAAAAAAGAAAGAAAAATCCTCAACCATTAAGAGGGTATATCAAACGGCAGGATGCAGTGGGTAGTATGTAAGGATGTTTGGACAGGTTGGTGAATAGGCAGGTTGGAGGGTAGGTAGGCTGGTAGTCGGGCAGGTAGGTGGGGAGGCAAATTGGCGTGAAATACATGCAGGTTGCTAGTTAGGCAGGTGAGTGGATAGGCAGAAGGATACATACACAATATTGACTAGTTTAAGATACAAGCGGCCGTATGCTCCGAGGAGTTGACGCGTAGTAATATCCGAACGTATGCGAGGATATTGCGCAGAGCCAACTCCGTAATGTATTTTACCAATGCCCGGCTCAAATTGTGCGATTTCGGATTGTTTGACGGGTCCATAAATGCCCCTTCAACCTATTCTATCGCCCCAACAGCAACCGTCGGATCCGCCGTACTCAATCGCAAGAAAATCCATGAGTATGCAACAGAATCATCGTAACACCTGAGGTCTAGAGGTCCCTGATTTTTTTATGGCAATATTCATTTTTGTTGACTTAATTATTCTAATTTAACCTCATCGAATAAGATATACATGTAGGTTACATATGTATTTTCTTGGCTCTTTCACATAAAAAAACCCTTTCTGATTGCTAAGGGTATATAGATTATGTACATATTATATATGCTATTAAGGTATTAAGTAGGAAAAAGCACAGAAGTCCAATGTGCGAAGCAAACCAAATATGTACTATCCTATTGATACAATGTATTTGAGGGCGGTAAACCTCGCCCAATGAAAACTTCTGGAAATCCAAGGTTCCTCTTGCTTGTTCATTAATGGATTGTTGGTGAATCAACTACACATTTTCTTTCAGATAGCCTCACAGCAAGTTCAACCTCAGCATTTCTTTCCCATCAGTGGATTAAAGGGAATTTGCTCGTGAAGATGTTATCACCAGAGGGTAATCACTACAATGGCTTCTTTCTCAACACCGTGGAGGATTCTCCCGATGCGGACCTGACGGTGCACTTGGCCACGCCCACACGCGAGGGTATGCTGCAGGTTCCCGCGCCCAGCTGGAGGAGTGACCACAATCAAGAGTCATCGCCTGAATCCACACCAAACAGTGAGAAAAGCAAAACGTCCCCAGTTACGTCCCCGACCGAGGAGTCCACGGCCCCAGATTTCCCCGTCCGCCGCTCGTCTAAGGAAATCATCCGTGCCATAGAGGCTGCAAATGGAAACATGGGTTTGTTTTACAAGCGATCCTCCGCCCCTTTAGAAAGTAGTAGCCAAGGTCAAGGAAAGGTCAATAGCCTGCGTGAACAGTTCGAGAAGATTGAGCGCGAGAAAATTGAGCAGGAGTTGCTGAAAGAAGCAGCAGCCAGAGGTAACAGTGAAAATGTTCCCATCTACGTATGACCAAATATGGCGGGTACAGCCGGTGCTGCCACCTCCAGGACAATATAGATATTGCCGCCTTTTGCCAAATCTTCAACAGCATGTATGTAAACATGTAACTTAGCACATACATCATAGGCTAGGACGATGTAGAACGTGGCTTTCAATATGTGCCAATTCCAGTTTAAAAACTCACTAGAATGAGCATTCTGTGCACGAGATATGCAGAATTGTACAATATGTGTGTTTATCAGTGTGTGTGTCAATTGTATTCATACTATTATCATAAAAGGTGTTGATTGACAACTATCTACAATTACATTGCACTAGGAAATACAAGGTGCACGCCTCTCTATGTTGGGCAAATTGGGCAATTTTTTCCAACATCAGGCAGAGGTAATATTTTACTTCAGACCTATATGAACGAAAAATTGAAACATATCATTAGAGCTTATAACAACCTCAAAAGAAACAAAGAACGGGTATTTTGTTTTCGATACCGCATGTTCATAAATATCTTTAGATATTACGTACTCTACTGTGACTGTATATATATTTTCATTATTACCTCTCGATAGCCTCAAATAAATGACATATCATCAAGCATAACGATAATGGTACGTATAGGCGCCGGCTATGCCTTGTATGTAAATATTTTCTGAATTTAGTACTAGGTGGCAGTCTTCTTAATCCTACAATGTGAATTTAAGTTTTCCTCTATCCGAATGTTTCCCATGCAAAAGAGAATTTCCTGATGATAATGGTAAAGAGCGCTAGCAATGTCCTGGTGTATGGCCATCTCATTATCTCTAACGGTGCCTTTATATTCAGACAAGATACCCTATACTATATGACTACCAAGCCTATCCAGCAGTAGACCTGTGCAGACTTGCGTATTGCATATACCAATTGTGACCCATAAATGGCATATCGAGGCGCTGTGCTCTATGATTAATATGCCTCTCACTGATTATTACACTCGTTAATAACTGTAATTCTGATATCACCAGTTCCGTGTCAGGAGGTATCAGACAAGTGTTTTCTAACACTCTTATCTGCTTTCGTGTTGTGTCTGCAGGTGTCTTACCCTCCATTTGATTTATAGCGAAAACTAGCTATTTGTGTAGAGTATACCACAGGGGAGTGCTACTTGTAATTCTATTTCTCCCCCCATGTACATTTCTGAATACCAGATCGGACAAATGGTGCTTGGAATACTGTCCTTGTGTATTTGCCAAACTACGTTTACAGCTAGTTATAACTAACCCCGATTACAACGAAAAAAAATATCCTCCGGTCCCTGGAACATTGTTACAACGAAGTTTTACTGTATTTAGTTGTAGGCATATATACGAGTACGATCTTCATTTAGTCCATTACTTTCACAGCTGTAAGAAAACATTATCTCCATCATAGTGAAATTGAGAGGACTATATCAGATTGTAATACGATGGATGAACATTGAACCCATATAAAGCTATTATGGCGACACTAATAGGTAATGGTCAGTGGAACTCTCTATTCAACAAATGACAAAAGGCATGCAGAGTATACGGACATAATGAAGCGTTTTAATTACTGTTACATATTAGTGAATTATAATACATCATACGGTATGTTAATGAGCTGTGTCAGATTAAAAGGATCACAGATCCCCGTGACTATCACGTAAGTATAATGTACAAGTTGTCTTCTGGTTATCGGTCGTCAGATGTTCATACCATTACATGGGGCCTTCTTCGACCTTGGAAACTGCACAACATACATATATACTGTATAACAAATACTGTATGTTACCCATTGGTTTATTTAAGGTGGGACGGACAACTGACTACAATGACCTTTAAAACACGCCCTTATCATAAATAAAAACAAAGAAAAAATATATACTCTTTTCTTCTAAATTCAGCAATAGCATTGAGTAAATAAAACGGTTTATACAAATAACACAGAATTGTACTTCATAATAAACAAATTAGTAATAACATAGCATTCATCTAGCTTCTCAAAGTGGCACTTTACATATTTGTTCTTGTTTGAATGATTTTTTCCTAATAGTGACCAGTAATATTATTGAAATAAATGTGCAAATTTTGATCCCATCAACAATATACAAAATTCTGGTGTAAAGCTCTTCAACATTCGACATACCAGCCCGCAAAATACCACTGCCATGGCAACGTAAGTGATGCCATAAATTGACGTTCAACATTCACATGGAGTTTTTATAAATGACCTTAATATGATGTTACAGCACTGATGACTACGTCCCGACACTCAAAGACATGGCTAATGTGACATATGATCACAGACAGATAACACGTGATGTTATAAACAAAATAAAGAAATACGCCTATTGTGTGATATGCAGAGGTATGCCGTCAGTCACTTATCGTCTAAATTCCAATACCCTCACTTCATCTTAACGGCAGGTCATCAACAAACGGTCATGGATATAATGCCTTTGTGCGATATTAAGATATTTAGCTTATTTTCTCCATGCGCCTATTATTCACACACCTCCAAGAGGAAGGGAAAAACGGCCCATAGAGAAGGTTTTTCCAACCATTTAGCTTAGTCATTCATAAGCATGCTGCTAGATCGCTTTGGCTAGATGTCATCAGATTCTGGCAGTCCCTAGGCGTGTCCGTATTACTGTGATCCTAGCCTTTTCTTGGTGCATATATATTTTTTATAATTCATTGTTCTTGGCGCATCTCTTTTATAAAATAAAATAATCAGTTTGTTATTCTAAACAGCATAATTAAGCTATTTGAAAGCAGATATTGAAACTATTTCAGAAACACTGCTCGTGTTCTGTTTATACTTGACACTGAGACGTTCCAAAGTTCCAGAATATAAACACAGTATTCTTTTTAATCTGCAGTCGCGTCTTGACAGGACCCAGTGAGGGACCAGAAAAAAAAGACACTCCAAAGAGGAACCGCCAAAATGTCTATTGAATTGAGAGGGTAGCATGAGGACAAATGACTAAACCATTTCTTCATTAAACTATTATTCATAATCGGGCCCTTTTTAACAGGTTATGTCTTAATTTGTAGAGGCATTACCATATATGATGCATCGGAAGTTGTTTGGTCATTTTCTCTTTACAAACGAAGATGACTTCAATTAGCCTTATAATTTCATACATCTAAGTAGTTGTATACATTCACCAATAACTTAGTTTAAGACAACAATCACACAGAACTGTAGAACAAATGCCTTCATGCAAGGGCCTTACATTTCAAGCAGTAAGTCCGCAAGTCTAACCAACATATTTCAACAGAATAAGGGGTACCAAATGTTTCACTCGTATATGCGCCCGAAGAAAACATGAAAGTTTCAATTGCCTTTCAACAACAGGATAGTAGATTCACAGAATCATGGATGTTTCTACTTTTATCAGCTTTCTATCAGCACTCTTTTCATCAAGCAGCTCAGTGTCGCACTATTGATTATGAAAGGTGAAAATACATACAAAATAATATATTTGTGGCTGTTCTGGGATAAATTTCTCACTATTACACAATAGAGATAATGCAGAACGTAAATGGATTCCAGATTAAATGCTTGCTAGTGTGACCTAAAAATCAAGTTGGTAGATAGTATATCAATTTCGTAGATGTATTTAGTGGATTTATCTGACTATATGATTAGCAAGGGCTTGTCATATCTTTTATAATATTATCTCAAGACATAAAGTGCAGTATGGTTACAATTTATTATCCACCTAATACGGAATTTTTTCTATACTAAGCGTATAGAACCTACAGATCGCTACTGATTAGGATACGGCTTTAAGTATCCTACTAAGTAGGATGCGGAAAAAAATTCCCTGCGTGCAAAGTAGTGCGTATGATGATCGGCAGTTATTTTTTCTTTGATAACTTAAATTTGAAATGTTGGATAATAAATACATTACCATGATTTTGATCCGCATGGTCGTATTGTCCTTGTAGTTAAAACTACGCAATACTCGTCAACTACGCTGAGAAAATAGCCACATAGATCAGAATCATGGTAATATTGTGTATGTATGCGACTGGAGTACAACACTGACTGGCCCCAACTGGTTACTAACCTCAATACTGGCAGTACCAGTGCAATTCTGGTTTGAAAAATGTTAAAAGCTGATCTATAAATATTCATGAACTGTCCTCTCTCACACCATGACCATAACATCACTTTCCATACGACAGTGACGAAAGATTTAAATGACAATGATTACAACACATATTCACCATGACAAATTTAGAATCTTCAACTGATTCAAAATTTCACCCTCTTCTCTCATGTTTCAATGAAATACCATATTTGAGCTCCTACTGACAGGTTCTGGAAGGCGGAGTCTCCTAAAGATTATTCCGGGATAAACAAGTCCAATTCTTCTGTTATCCTATTTTCTTGGACAACAAGTTATATTTTCATGAGTCAGTACCCATTTTCCATATATGGGAAATTGAATTTTACATATAAAATATATGGTCTTTCCTGTGCTTTACACATCGTAATGTATTTTAAACTCCATTGATTTCGATGAACAATTTGAAATATAATTTGTAGGTGTTTTAAACGAATTTAACACTGTCAATTCTTTTGGCAAAATGGCAAACGTTCAAATTGATATCAATAAATGATTGAACACTTACTGTAAATTGACATTGAGCGAAACTATATTACAGCTTTCGTGTCAAATCTATACTATAGCAAAATAGATCTTATTAGTTGGCACTTGAAGAAAGACTATGCATATGATAAGAACTGGCTCCCTTTCACACCAACAGTCAAGAAGTTATTCTTGTAATCTAAGAAACTCATATCATTTAATTACTCATCGCTTACTTTTTATAGAAACAAATTCAATTTCAATAAATGTATCGCATAACCAATGTGAGGGAGTTTGATGTGCTTTTAAGCAAATAGCTTAACCCTTTCAAGCCGGGTGATGCCTTGAGGCATCAACCAGGGCTGGCCGGGTGATGCCTCAAGGCATCAACCGGTGCTGGCCGGGTGATGCCTTGAGGCATTATTTGCAAAATATACGTTTTTTTTAATAAAATTGAAAATAATGGCTTAATAAATATGAAACTTTCGGAGAATGTAGATGTAACATCATATTTGATTTTTCATGTCACGTGATCCCAAAACAGAATTTTCACAATAGGCCTATGTACCCGGCCTCTAGCGGCATTCACTGGCACTAGCACCCGGCTCCACGACTGTAGCCTAGCCGCGGGTACCCGGCGCGATAGGGTTAATAAGAATGGAAAAACAAAGGCGAGCGCGAATAGGATATCAAACAAAGAGGTAAACCATGGAAACCCGCTGTATCGATATGATTTTGTTCTATGATCTCTATCAATTTATGAGAAAAATCTTCTTGAACACGTCTCCCACTTGGAGCTGTCAAGAATTAGACTTATCCTGGCTTTTCATGGTGCATAATTCCTGTTTAATGCGCATCTACGTCTTGATTAAATATCACTTGGGAGAGATTTCAGACTGACTGGCTGATTGGAGCATATCAGTATGGAAGAGCGACAGGCAGAAAAAGGTGATGACGTAACTGGATGACATCATATGCTGACGTCGTGTGGTGACGTCATGAGACGACTCTGTTGTTGGCGCGGTGATAACGTTTAACCATCCTGATTAACATTCACTACTTGTGGTGACTGGCGTCGGGGATACGTGGCTTACTTTGAGTACCTTGATCTCATGTAATCCTACTATAATAGCGATTTCTCAATCATAATCTCTTCGAAGCCCTCGGGTGGAGGATGGTAGAAACCATTAAACTGTACGTCCATGATGGCGCCTTCATCGACTGAAAAATATGTTGTGTAATTAGTAGAATTGACTTACTGAAGTACGACGGTAGTAGATTGTACGTATTTGTATTTGAATACTTAAAATAAAAGGATATCCTCTCGCTAACAGAAAATTCTTATAAATCAAAAATATGTTGTAACATGGCATTTATTCAAATATTAAAGTTTATTCTTAATATCAAAATATTAAAAATAAGCCACATATTCTTGTAATGTTATGCAAAGCTTCAACGAGGAGAAGCAGTTGACTTCAGAATTTGAGTGAAAGTTAATGAGACAATAGACTTACCATAAAAGACTGGGTAGATGGTTCCACGAATTCCTGTGTAAGGCATTTCCATATTTTTCCCATTTAAGTAGAAATGGAACTCAAAATGATCGTACGTCATTCCCTGGATAGGAAAAGTATTAGAGGTTAATGGTTTGGGATACGACATACACAGTCGAACCCGGTTAACGGACCTCCCTCCAACTCGGACCTTTTTTCACAGTACATAATACACTATTTCATGCACTTTTTAGGCCGATAAGCAGACCACCTCCCAACACAGGCCACTGTGGTAAGAAACACAAATTACTTCGCTTAGCATGATTGAACAATAGTGTAAGAAAAAACCTAACAACTACTCATCGGATTTTTCAGTTTTAATGCGGGTCTCGATCCCGATGAAGGTCTGGCCTTCATCGGGATAGGAATAACTATGTAAAGTTGTGATTATGTTTGGTGGTGAAAGATGACTTTTGTGACCAATATGGTTATCAATATCAACGTTGGAAGCAGCAGAACCTCGTGTGTAATCTGTACGTATATATCTCCGCGCTTTGCGGCGTTTCATGGCGTATTTGTAGATTTCAAAATACATAGAAGAACATACACAGTATCCTTATACGGGAAAACGCCGTTTTTTACGCCAGTGTGACTGGGGCATAAAACTACAATTAGATCATAAGTAATTTGTCTCCAAATCATGTTCAATCCACGAATCCAAACATAGGCCATTCAAATAAAGGGTGTTTTATCATCTTTTGATTCCAATGGCAGTGTTAAAAAACATTTGTAATTCTACTACCGCCTCTTTCGGCTGCATACAACTACCATCAAGTCGGCCACCTTTATTTGGATTTGAGAGGAACTGTCTTTGATGTAACAATTTATTTCCTTTGTGGAATATATGATATCAAATTGGTTGATAGGAAAAAGGTTCACAGTGATAAAAAAGAATCTGATAACCTACTATAATATCGCCTTCCTGTGGTTGTTCTGGTAGCCTTCCTTTTTGTTCACCGTTATGGTAGAGACTTCCATCGTGGCGGAGAACCCAGCTTTCTGAATCAGTTCCCAGAGGACTGGTATTCAGTCCACATTTCCGGGTGGCGACTCCTACACCCCATATTCCTTTTTGTTGTAAATATATAACAGTAGACTAAGTGCACGTGTATGTGTAGTAAATAGCTTGACTTTCATTTTAGCTCAATAACGAAAATGCTACTAAAATACCATGCTGATTTTAATAGCAATATATAGGGCTATATGTATCGATATTTTCAGAAATCCTTTGTATATATCCAGTTTATCAGAGTGCATTGAAATAAATGAAGAGATTTACATTTAGTCTGGGAAACTGGGATTGCAATCGTTGAATATTTAGTAGAAATGGCCCAAGGTGAGAGTCAATTTGGATTTATGCAACAAGGCTTGTGCATGTAGTGAACTTCACGAGACGGTCGTCAAGTAAAGATAGTAGCAGTACGAGCTGAGATGCACAAATCCAAATTAATTCTCAGTGAGGGTTGTTTAACATTTACCCTACCCCACCTCCACCGTTTTAGATCGAATGTATAGCTCCCAAAAACATTTTGTGCCACGCCCCATCGAATACAATCACTCAATGTTAAGTTTATGGCGTTGTTGTTGTTTCTATTTGGGGGTAAGGTAAAAATATCAACCAAAGCGTCAGCCAGCTTTAAAAATACAAGAAATAGTGCAATCATAAGTATATATTCGAAAACCCACCTGTTGATTGTAGTTTAATTTCAAAGTAAGCTTTATTCTGAACAATAGGTGCGTTCGCCAGGGCAGCACCAGTACCACAGATTCGCCTTCCATTTTTAACTATAACCACATCGTTTCCTGCAATGAAGTAGAATATCACTGATGTTATTATCGGCCTACCAAGGTAAAGCACTAACCCCTCATCTCCATTGAGGGGTGAACAGCTGTTCTTTATCAACACGTGAGATACTATGCAGTTGGGAAACCAACGAAAAAGTATCAACCTGACCTGGACCTGAGAAGCAGGAAAGCTCCGCTGGAAAACTAGTCTAAATCCAGTTATTAGATAAGAGCCCACTGTCTAGTAGCGATGTAAAAACTTATTGGTATATGTTTATTAATTAAGATTTGTGTTATACCTGTAAATTCTTCTAAGAACGAATATTGATGATCGCAAGTGTTCAGCAATGAGAGCAATCTGGCACTGTTTGGGGACAGGCCTGGTTTTAAATACGGGCTACCGGTACGGTACCCTATCCCCATGTACACATAAATTCGAGCATCACAGAGATGCCTTCATCAACATTCATACTACATACTCAAATACTTAAACATTGTCCTTGGTTTAGACCACTTTCGCTATGTGTTGACAAAGGTATTAGTAAAAAGTTAGACTTTGATATCATTATATAGTTTCTGGTATTTTGGAAAATTTGTGCATGCCGTTGCACTTTGTCTTAAATGTCATAATAATATATATTGAATACTTCCTTTCCCTACCAACGCTACTTCAATTTAGGTAAGGAGTGGGCTAGAAGGAAAGGGTATAAAGCTATATTGATACTTCGTAATTTAGACACCCGAATGAAGGTCTCTTCAATCATTAGTGTTACGTGTCCGTCTGAGTAAGCCTACGACTAGATCGCCTAGAACTGAGTGAGAATGGAGTAACTGTTACTGTGTTAGTGTAGGCCCACACAGATTGCGGACTATGAACACATTTGGTTCCATTTCAGATGTTAAATTCTAAGTAATATCCGACTCACCCATATGAGTAGTGTCCAGCTTCACAGCTGGTAGGTTTGCTAGTTGTACATGTCCAGTGTTGAAGCCAGTTCGATTAAAACAGCAGCACCGGGGATAGCAAATCCAAGCGGCCATGGTGGGTTCGGGGAACCCCTGTCTGCGTCAACGCTCTCGACAACGAGGCTACACGGGAATCCCGCCCGCTCTCCGAACATGGGCAAGACGCAGAATATGTTTGAAGAGTGAAACTCTTGCTGGTTCATCCGCTAGGAGGACACACCGCAGTTGGATACGTCTCTGTGTTAAAACCTTAGCGCCACGAGGAGACTTGTACAATGTTTAATTAAACAATCAAAACGAAAGGAAGAATTTACTGATATATAAAGGACTGTCCATAAATGACGTCATGCTATTTTGGACAATTTTTTACCCCCCCCCCCCCCCCCTCACCCCTTATCATGTTTTTGTCACATAAATACCGGTACCAGTACCGGTACCCTTTAAATATCATTGCTGGTCATAGAGACTAGTTTCCCACACCCAATATATTTTCCGCATCACCAGAATCTGATGTTTGAGATACAATCTTACAACAACCTCTTTTCCTTTCCATTTTCTTTGTAACCTAAATTGTTCTTAATATGAAGTGACTATTCCTCTGATGACTTGTAAATTAGGCCACTAAAAAAAACTTGTTTCTCATCACCGCGCGCGTCAGCAAAAACGTTTTTAGAAGATTTTTTTTCATAAATGAGATGAACATTTTATAGAAATCATGAAAGATATGAGTATTTGGTATCAAATTTAAGCTCCTGATCCCGGGAATGCATTCAATTTGGTTATGTGGTTGGCAAAAGTGATGCACAAAGTGTAAAAAATTACAGTAAAACCCTGCTTCTGCGACACCACGCTAAAGGGGTCACCCCCGCTTAAGGGGATAATTTGCTTGGAACAGAAATTTTCCCTCTATTAACCTCGCTTAAAGGGACACCTCGCTTAAAGGGACATTTCGGTACAGGATCCTTCTAAACCCTGCTTAAGGGGTCACTTTGGAGGGACACCTTATCAAATCTGATGGGACAGTGTTGTCCCTCCAGATGGTCTTGATTCTAAGTTTATGGTGTGTGTATGAGGTGGGTAAACTCATGTCCAGACAATTAGACACTAGACAACGGTCTGTTTATGCTCCTTATGTGACAGGTAGGTGTCTGTGTGGTTATAACAGTGTCTCTATGCCATAGTATCTACTATATGAAGGTTCATAGCCTAACCATTGGTGGACTGAAAACCCCGCTTAAGGAGACCCCGCTTAAGGGAACAGTTTGCTTGGAATAGAGACTTAAGCAGGTTTTTACTGTATGTGTATCTAGGTAGAGTAGGCCCCCTTGTAAGTGGACACCCTCCGTTCTTGGCCAAAGTGTCTGCTTCAGTGGGGTGTCAGCTTACATGCAGTTTTCAGTCTGTCATTGGTTAGGCTATATATATAGAGGAAACCTATGAAAGTTAAGGGCCAGAGTTTGTATCCCATCAAGTTTGAAATGCGTTGTAATTCACAAGTCGAAGCCATATGGATTGTATAGCGATTCAAATGAGATGGGATCAAGCTCTGACCCTAAACTTGAATAGGTTTCTGAATTTATCTCACCCATCACATTGACTAATTGGATGTTTTTCCTAAATACTCAATGGGCATTGGATACGAGTTCCCAATGTTAAGTCTATGGGGGGGAAATATCAGGGGGTGAGATAAACTGAACATTATAACCACACAGACACCCCACAGACGCCTACCTGACACCTACAGTAGCCCATGCAGGCCAGTAGACTGGTGTCTAGCCAATCATAAACCAGGCAATACACAAAATAAACTAAGAATCAAGATAATCTGGAGTGTTGTTCCCAAACCTACCAGGCATATTTGATAATGAAAATGTTGTATTGTACTGTATCGTCAATTTTCCTTTTTTCTTTATTTTCGGATTATACAAGGAAGAACGCCAAATTAGTTGTAGGCGATTGTATATTTTTCCATATCACTGAATAAAAAAAATATATATAAAAAAATAAGGCATCCCTCTGAAGTGACCGCTTACATGGGGGTTAAATGGCTTTTTGCACTGAAATTACTGTCCATTAACGCTGGGTGTGCACTTACACGGGGTGGCCACTTACACAGAGTTAGGATAAACATCTAATACATAGACAATTGCACACAGTAAAATGAGTGAGATATTAGGAACTTACAGTGAGAGCGCAAGATATAACCTAAATAAGTTTGGCTGAAGTCCATATTATTACATTTCATAAGTCATCTCTGACCCAGCAAAGAAAAAAAAAAGCGCCCTCGTCATATTTTTCATGGCTTAGTGATGAGAAACAAGTTGGTTTTTTTGAGTGGCCTTATCATAGTGTTTTGGCTTCTACAAGCCTGGTAGGTTGTTCTATTTACTATTATCCCGAAATTAGGAAAAATCATTAATTCATTTTGGCCTAGCAACTAATATTTTAGTCAACGTGTATGAGAAGGTGTTCCGTATTTTCCAGTATGGAACACTGTTCCGTACAACATTTTTACATTATATTATCTGATCCAGCCTGGAAGTAGGTGGCGCTACAAACACCCTAGGTGGCCATTTTGGAGAAGCACCTATGTAATGCTAAGTTTATGGGGACGTCCTTTTATGATACTATTTAATGTGTTAGGATATTTTAAGTACTTCTGAAGCATTTCTTTGGTCAGAATTTAGACTTCCCTGACAATTTCAGATCAGATGATTATGTGGTAGCCCCAGTTTAGACTATAAATGCGATGTCAACAAATCGTCGAAACAACCCATTTTCTTTGAGTTGGCACGTTTAAATTATGTCTGAATAATGTATATAATCCTATTTCAACTATTAAATGTTCATGAAGCACTGAATAAGGTCGATAAATATAGTTCTTCGCCATTTTAGGCTCTGACAGCGCTTTGTCGTCACCAGCAATATGGCAGAGCGTGTCCGTTGTTAGGCGAATTTGCATAATTTGGAGGGTATAGGGAGCCAAAGTGAACCTGCTGCAACCACAGATAGCCAGTTACAAAATAGCATTTCCGGGTATAGGCGCTCAGTACTTTGACTATGTAGGTTCGAGATTATATGTCATTCTCCAATCTTTTAGATCCAAATTTTTAATAAACTTAACAACTGTCATCGTAGTTTTGAAACAGAGTTATTCAGAGACGATAGTAGTAAACTTCACTTCGAAAGTAACAAAAGAGACCAAAAACGAAAGTCTAGCCTCAAACCCCCATAGGTTTAGCACTAAGCCTCGTTCTTGCGGGCCACCGGAAATGGTGTTTCGTAAACGGGTATCTGTGGTTTCAGCGGGTTCACTTTGGCTCCCTATTTAGAACCGGAAGTGTTCAGCCAGATCGGAGAATGGCAAAACGGTGCGTATTTATAGTATATATGGCATGGGTATATAGCAAATCACTCGTTGTCATAATTTCAGATATAGACATAGATGCTAAATCACAAAATATAGGCGGCTAGAATATTTGGTATGGAGGACAAACACTGTACACAGGGGACAGGACCAAGTTTGCCATCCACAAAGGACGATTCGCCCAGTTGTGAAAAACTGGAGTCTTCTCAGCTGGAAAACGTTTACTTCGGGTAGGTCAAGGGCATGGGTAAGGGTTAGGATAACATTAATTGTGTATGACGACGACACCCAACCATTCATATTCTTGGCTTCTCGTTCTGGGCCACTTGATACAGCCTGGCGAAACGTCCTAATCACCTGCCTGACTTCGGACCTGACGGTTGGAAAAGCCGGCAAGCTGTTTGACATTCCATTCTAGTTGTAGATGGGATCCAATCTTTTTATTTACTTTTACTCAGAAGAGGTGTATAAAGAAGAGAAGACGTGGTAATAACACTTCTATGACAAGCCGATGCTACCTTGAAATTGACGGTTTCCTGTAAGTTTTGAACCATGCTGCTATAGTGTCTCCAGGACGTCAACTGTTCTAGCTGTTTGTTTGGGTAGTTTATTTATTAATGTCCAATTTGTTCAATTAGACCGACCATGGAAACGGATCATAGGTCCGGTCCCCACTCTCCACGCACCTTTGTGGGCATGTAAGTGTAAGCATCAAGCGTTTCTCTCGTATGTAAATGAATAAAAATGTATCAGAGGGTTGGGGTCAAGGTCGGACTCATCATGAAAAATAAGAAGTGATGACAAACATCAAATAAGATAACGCATCTGTTTTGCCAAGCTTCATAGAGCCTATTATGGTTTTATTGTTTTTAATTTATCCATCTCAAAAGATTGGGCTTGTAGGATACTCTCCAATATTAAGCATTTTTGTTGAGGTTAATAAAACATATTTCCTCACAAAGTTAGGCTTGTTTTGTAAATGACTTCCCTTCGTGTTTTTAAATATCACTTATAGATACACTACTAGCAAGCCCTTCAACTCAAACCCTGCACATAACAAAAAGGTTTGTAGGCTTGTATACCTAAGGTGACTGGCACCACTAAAAAGACCCTTTCCAAAAACCCCTGTCTCTTTACAATGGGTCCTATCTCTCTTTTTCATCATTTTATCCCACCGGGGGCTGTAGGCAGACATTACAATTAAAAGACATGTACAAAAAATACAAATAATTCTTTTCGTTACCTAAAGTGAGCCGGTTTAACCAGCTGAAGCTGTGCCAGGGAGACTGGCTGCTGAGCGCACGGGCCATGCTGTGAGTTTATCTTCATGAGGACTAATTTGCCAGCCGCGACTCGGGCATCTCAACCCGTGCCGTGAATATGTACAGACAACATCCGGCAAGACAGTATTACGCAGTTCTGACTGCCTACATGCCACTAGACAGGGGTCGTTTGAAAACAGTCTGGACTGGGGACCATTGGGCTGTTTTATTTTTTTCAAACAATTCTTTTTATAAATCACTTTTTACTGCTCGGGAGCAACAAGTATAAAAATATTCCTGGCAGTGAAAATTATGACTAAACGATTCCGGCTTCTCTTTGTTTATATTATAAATAACAAACCGACTCCAAAGGTCGGCAATATTTAATTATTTTTCTGACTTTTTAAGTGACTTAACCAGGACGGCCCGACCCCGTGTTAATCCATCTGACTTTGTTCAAAATATGTTCCCCCTGATCTTCTAATACACCCTATAGTAATTCTACCGATTAACGTCAGATGGAGCTCCGGGGCAGATAATTTTATTTTAAGTTGTCATAAAACAGCCCAATGTTTCGTACTTTATATACAGAGCCACCACACACTGTTTGGGAATATCTGGAGTCACCATAAACATACCAGTCCATTAAATGAGGGTAAAAATTGACAGTTCATTAATTATCCTACCAGTTTTCAATCACATTATATCATATAAAATATCGGCACTCTAAATGAGGCTGACTGAACCAGAGGTCAGCGAATATTGATACTTTTGTGGCACCAGATTTCTTTAGATCAATAAAATACTGCCTCGGATTATCTTCCCTAGTTCAAATGACATCCGAACGACACAGATTTAAGATTTGTAATTAAATTTTTCTTATTATTTTAACTTTTACAATATAAACTGAGCATCAAACCCAAACCGGGCGTTTGAGAGAAGCTGTGCTATAGAGGGTTTTCTCCTTTTTTAAACACAATATAATAATACACAGCATGCCCAGAAGCCTATTACGTTTGTCCTAGTGTGCTATTATTTGTCCCGTTAAATCGATCTCCTTTTTCTAAAACGGGAAATCATATAAATGAAGTTGCTCTCCCCAAGGTTATTTTCTGTTGATAAATGAAACCTAGAAAGTCAAAGAGGAATCTTTAACTCTTTTGTCAGTGACTTTTACAAAAGTGAAAAAGGGACTCCAACAACTAACCAAGTGCAATAAAATGATAAGTTATTGTCTTACCCTCATCCACTTTTAAGTCCCACCCAACCAATATATTACCGTAATTTTCCATTTGGTTTGATGGTAAAACTAGTTTATATTACAGCCATCTTCTATGTTGTATACACTTCTCTCCCCAGAATCTGAGTGAAAAAACCGCTGTCAGAGATGACCAGAACATAGCTCCATGCTATTAAACAGGATAAAAATAAAAACTTATGCCTTTTCCCAAAACAGCCAAATTGGCTTTCACGTCTGTCTCTTTCCTTTCAGAAAAAAAAAAATAGATGAAACCCAAAAAATAAATCCTTGGGAGGCATTGGTTCTGCTGAACACCAGTTCTTCGTTTTATCGGCGCTCTGAGAAAGGGATCAGATTAAGAGTGTAGTTTCTTATTTCTTTTGTTTTGTGTCTATTACGGTAAAGGCGCTCGATGAACTGAAGAAACCAGCATTCAATAGCAAGGCAGAAACTTGGATAACAATATACATGAAGAATTCCGGACTGGAGAATTCTATTGGAGTACGAGTTCAATGTCCACGTAATAATAATTATAATCGCATCAGCCTCACATCTGCAGTCGAGCTTGCTATCATAGGTCGCTGTCAATGTACAGTAACTCGCATGTTATAGATCCTTCTTTTGGTTAAAAAATGTGTTCCCTAAATGTTTCTGACACAGAGTACTGTTCTGGACCCTCACTGATGTCCTAGGCTCGAGGATGAGGAGGGGGAGGTCGTGAAGTGTCCGCTCTCTCTCCTTATCCGTTCATCTGCAGGGTTTCTCCATAACAGGACGAGAGAGCTATCTTTCCCGACCTTGTGCTTTTCAGAACATTTTGCAATTCCCGCCTCATTCTTGTTCAAAGAAATGTTTAACATGGGCTTCAAAACAAACCAGCGTGTGTATATGTCTTTCTTTTAATTTCCCGCGTAACATCCGACTGGAATTGTGTTGTCAGTGTCTGTTGCCCTGCTGGTTGGATTAGTGTCTACCTTCTAGATGCGGTACGTGAACGTCTCTCAGCGCTACAGGTCATCACTGGGGACCACAGTCTCTGCTGCACCATGGCCACACGATGAGCACACACGTATACCGTATCCATACCACCACGACATCGGTACGAGGCAACGCAATCCTTCCCAAGTCCTTCCTCTCCATAGATCTCTCTCTCTACACAAACTCTTCCATACAGAGCTTATGTAGGTCCTCCCTTTACCAGAAGCAGTTAGAACTTGAAGCCGTCGCTTGGTATCTCGGCATTCGGGTCAAATTGGAAGCCTTGATTGCTTGGCTGTGGCGCCAAACTCGTCTCCTCATCCAACTGTAAAAGGTAAGGAGAACAAGTGTCACAGTACAGGCTTTATTGAGGCAATTTAAGGAGATGCATGATTTACTAAAGCAACACTGGCTTGAGAAGTATTATCGTAAAACTGGATGAGTTTTAATCTTGGCCACTGCATGCCACAAACTGGAGTTTGGCAAAGTGACTTCATGAGGCGAAGCCGAGTGAAGTCCAGAGCTAAAACTCCAGGAGTGGCATGTGGTGGCCAAGATTAAAACAAATCAGTTTTGATTTTATCCTACCCTGTCTCATCGATTTTGGAATATTACAAGATAAAAATTCTGTATGCCACTAGTGGCACATAAAACTCCGTATGCCAGTCAGCGTGGCATACGGAAACTCAATGTTAAGCCTATGGGATTTTATATTAGGAGTAATATAATATCAGAGAACCCCCTAGTTCACTCACACGAGAGTATTATACGGAGACATAGTTAGAATACTGGAACAGAATTCGTTCCGCGTTGTTTTGACTCGCATTACCAACCACGTTCAAACAGAATCCGTATATCTGGTCAGTAAACGAGATTGTTTGTTTGTGTAGTTTTACGTCTCGGTAGGCTAGTTACGTCCTTTTGTGACTGCAGTAAACGAGAGACATTCATCCACAGGTATATAATAATGCCCAATTTATACTAATACTTACTAGAGGAGTATCTAAATACTAAACTTAGGAATACATGTGATTAAAATTCATTCCTTTGACCGAGTTTGACTCCTCCTCCCGGTGTGGGTGCGGATATCTATTCCTGTCTGATAACACGTCTACATAATTTAAACGTATGAATAGATCTAGCCACATCGATCATGAAACCCAAACAGCTTCCATACCATACTCGTAATAGGGACCTCACAATATAATTTAGCCTAATAAACACCAAAAACGTTTATCAACTTACGTCTCCTGAGAAGTAGTTGTCAATGATTTCATATGCCAACTTGTAGATGTCTTCATTCTCGTGGTGTTGTAGGACTTCGATCTTATCTAGACCTGAAACAGAAGGATAGAAATTTTTTATAAACGAGTTCTCTCTGTCTAAACATCTGCAATCACTGTAATATAGTTAAGAGAGTCACATTCACAGATCGTTTGGTCGATGAAATGATTTATCAGCAGAAGGTGCGGGATCTGGTACACACCACACCAATGTAATATGAAATGATGAGTTTTTCATCAAACATTCCCCAGCTGACACTGACAAGAGATTTTCATTAAATCAACAATATTAACTGCATCCTAGTTATAAGAAATACTATCTTTATATTTATTTTTACAAGTTTTTGTCTTATGCTTATTAACAGTCTGAAATGTGAATGGTACATAGATTTGAAAATCTTAACTCATTATTAAAGTTGTTTTCTTGCTAAATGAAACATACCTAACAACATACATGTACATGTATGTATTAATATCTAGACTTGCGTTACAATAGCATCAAGACATGAACAAGACTTGAGAGGCAATGTGTTACAAGTTAATATCATATACTGAACTACGTTCGAAAGCGCCACTCCTGATTTCAGATACTTCCTTGTTGACTGATGATCAAAGCTTGAAGCATTACATTGAGTATAGATAGTGCTACCTCGAGGCACAACATCCTCGGTTGAGGCTAAAGCCAAAGGCGATATGCTTTCAATAGATGGATACTAACCTTCGCATTCCTCAATCATATTGGCGATCGTCTCAACATCCTCGCCGGCCATTTTGAGGATGTTATAGATACCGTCTAGGACGACCTGGATGACCTGAGCGTCCTTGACATTCAGCAGGTTACAGAAGGGTGGGATGACCTGCTGCTGTACTACATAGGCCACCTGGTCCTTACGACCTGAGATGGTCAGATTACTGATGGCCCACGCCGCCTCCTTCTGTGTCTGGAAGTCCCCCTGTAAGCCACAATGTATCACCAAGTCAGTACCAAAAAGCTCCATATTCATTGCTGAAGCTAGGGAGGAAGATTTCTCCCAAGGTGTATATTAGTCCTTCCGGAAAAGAAATCATCATTAATCACTATCCTGAATATTCTAAAGGCCCGGGATATGGCCAGAATTAAGCAAATATCGCTCACCATATTTCAGGTTTTCTGGACCCACACATTAAAACAATAATGTTTTCCTCGGGTTGATCTCAAAAATGACCATTGGAAATTTAAAAAGAAACAGGAAAAATTCCATGCCTGATTATAGTGAGGACTTGTGCAATGGAGGCATCAATCTATATACGGTTATGCTTTGTTTGTTTTATTTTACATCCGGCCTACAATTTTTTCTCACTGCTTTTACACTACAGGGGTGATGATCGAATCTATTAACTCAATTTATGTAGAGTTCTTCCCACACTACATACACATGGTATAAGACTGGCCTTCAATATAGCAGTAAGTCTATCGCTGCTGGTTATACGGTTATGCACTCAATATACAATACTAATTAATTTATTTTTAAGTCTGTCAGAAGTTATGAATTTGTTGAACAGATTAGTGATGTAAGTAGAGTTACTCCAGAGAAGACTATAAATCATGGTCATGTAAACTACATGTGAAATTTTACACACTGTGGGCAGGTAAAAAGGTGAGTCTTACCCTTGACAAGTGGTGAATGATCATAGGGATGAGGCCGGCGTCAATTACAGCCTGTACTTGCTGTTGATTGCCGGCTGTGATGTTTGACAGGAACCACACAGCTTCCTGAAAACACGACAGTATCAATAGATAAGATCTCTCAGTCAGCCAATACAAATTTAACAAAAGTAAGGACAACTAACTAATTTATAGCCAGCTAGTTTTGGGAATTTACGCTTAAGGCGGTCGATTTAATAGTCGAATAAGAGGTTTAAATTTGAATTATGATGTAAAGGGTGACTGAAGTATTTCACAGACAATAAATAGGCTATTGAAAAATAGGTTATAAACTAATATTTCGTATGAGGTTTAAAACTTGGAGAATAATGCAGAAATTGTAAATAAATTCAATATCGTAACATACTGGTATTTAATATGGGAATATGAGCTAGTAACTGGCACGTTTTCACGGAATTTAAAAAAAAAGATTCAGAAGAATTTCGGAATTTTAGTCAACTAGTCATATGCGTGACAGTCACCTTGTTGATCTTTTCCTTGGTGTGTGACAGAAGAGCAGGGAAGTGTGCCAATGCACCACAGTTGAGGACCACCTGTGTTTGGTCATCTGACCCGGTGACAATGTTCCCTACAGCCCGCAAAGCTGCCATCTGAGGGTAAAAAGTGTACGTTAGTTGGAGATATTCAAACAGAAACATAGCATGTCCGATGCGGAGCCACTGAGTGCCTATATACCAGGGATGTCAGTTGGGGTCAGGGAAAAAAGTGGAAATATTTTTCATGTGGATTTTTCTGCCACAGAGAGACTGGGAAAACACGGATAAAATGTCCCTGTCTGTCATGACACGGGGCTGAGGGTCTGTTGGGAGTTTCAAACCACTGTTTTATTGGTGTTACTGAGGCTAAATCCATATCATATTTGTTTGACGTAAGGAAAGAAATAACATATACTGAATATGGAAAAGTGGATTTCCATGGAAAAGTGGAAAACTGACATCTCTGTATATACATGTAATTTTCCTTCGATTTTCCTTCATAATTTTTATCAATATTTACTGACTTAGAACACTTCATTACCATAGTTTACTCTACATTCACATATTCTTTCCGTGACATGCCATTTATTATTAGTTTCCTGTGCTAAAACGGCTCTTAATCGAGTCGAAGCAAGTAGGATTATCGATATTCGTTCATATGGGATATTTTGTGAAATAGATCAACCAAAAATCGTTTTGCTATTACATGTATTCAGAATTCCACTTAATATCAGGGTTGTGGTTTCAAGGAACCACAATGGCAAAGCATTATCTATCTTTCCATCAGCAAGCCTTTTGTATCACTTTGTATAACGTATATCTCTTTGTATGACGTGGAAATACTCACCTGGACTTTGACCTCTGCGTGGCTGAGAAGCGGGACGAGTTTCGGTGGCACGCCAGAGTCTATCACCATCTGGATCTGGTCGTTGCCACCGTCAGTCAGGTAAGACAGCGCCCACACCGTGTCCACGAGGATCTGCAGGTAGACAGGTGTACAACCAGTTAAGTTCAGGCCATCACTAGCATCTCAAACGTACATTTTTATCAGATATGTGTGAGGTGGTGCCAAATAGCATATCTAAATTATTATAGGATCATCACTCTATTATATTATTCTCTAGTTTACTTGTCACATACATGTAGAGTACAGCATTTGTCAGGAAATTATGATAGCGTATATATTCTATTTTTAGGATATATGCATTTAAATATTTCTGATAAACACTGAACAATTTGGAGAAGGGGTAACGATTTCCCAATGCATCAGCCATCATTTAGTTATTCTCTTATCCTTTATAACTATTGTCATTTTCAGTCAGCAAAGCAACCTAAGATCTTAAACATTGTTTTACAGAGTGTCTTTAAGAGTTGGAGAGACTTACGTTGATATCGGTGTGGTGTATCAATATGCAGAGTGCGGGAAGGATCTCCTGGATCGTCTCAATGGGCGGAGGTGGATCCTTATTCCGACACAGGTTAACAATTACCCACGTGACATTCCGTAGAAAGGAGATGGGGATATTGGGATTGATAAATGTTAGAAGTGGCTTAACCACCCCCATACGTATAACTAGGTCTCGACAGTGTGGGCCATCACCTGGAGAGAGCAAGTGAAGAACAGTATCAGAAAAAGTTGTTTGTAGGCGTATGCATGATGAATCTTATTTTAAATGTGTTAAACGTTGCATGCAATAATCAAAGAATACATTAATAAGATCAACATAAGAATGCGACCAACAGTATACTGACCAATGATGTTTCCGAGTGCCCAGACAGCTTGTTCGCATACATTCTGATGTGGAGATTCGAGGAGTTTAAGAAACCAGGGCACGGCCCCGGCCCGTACCACGGCTTGTGTTTGTGCCGACGTGCCTGAAGCAATGTTCGTCAACGCCCATGCAGCTTCGAATTGTAAAGATGGGCTACAACAAATCAAAAACGAGATTTTATAGAAATCGGGCTCAACAATGGAATAATGCGATACAAAAGCTAAAAACATTCAGACTACATGTATTTGACATTACATAAGTGTATATGGATACAATATGTAAAACATGATTTGAATAAAATGCGTACAAAAAGTTTAATGTTTCACAATAACATTGAAGATTTAATTTGAAAAGGTTCTTTTAAAAAATGATTTCCTAAGATTCAACTGTTTTTTTTTTAAACTGGATGAAGACGGGTAGAAAATTCGTTGTAGCATCCAAACAAGACTGAAAGAGTCTGATATGCTGTACGAGGCAGCGACGTCAGAAGATTTTCTGCATGCCTGCTTGCCGGTTATCTCCGGTGTGTTACCCGCCTTACGTATTTAGTGCATAATAATTACACGTAATTATGGTCTGTGACAAATTATGGCCAGATCTGTAGGTTTACCTAATAGCAAGATTTTCATGAGTTACATCAACACAATTGTTCTTAATTGTTGCCCATAAGAATAAACACAGATATTTCTTTGTTTGTTTTACTAACACTCGTTTATTGAAAATTCTACAAACATGGCTATATTACATCGCTGTTGTGCGATAAACTTAAGAACGAGAACTGTGATATATGTAAAGTATTTCAAGAGAAGAATTAATACTTACGTATCATCACATGCTAAACAGTGGACTAAAATTGGAAGGATACCGGACTGTATCAATTCGTCTATAGGAGGGTTACGATCACTAGACAATAATTTCCTGTAAAGGAAAAAAATAAGGCATTAGCATGGTGTTATATCTGAAAATAGCAGACATCACTCAAATCGTTTTGCTACGAAAATAAGACGACCTAGAAATAACAATTCCGAAAACAACTTTAAAACGGTGAAATGTGGATACTTGTGTTGTGTTTATATTGCCACTTCAGGACCACGAATGGGATTTCCAATTTTAGAAATTTAATTTGGAATAATTAATGGCTTAAGAGTTTTGTAAAAGATTTATGCCAATTTGGAAACGTTTATTAAAATGTTAACAGAAAAGCACTCTGTTTTAGCAGAGCCGCCAGACAGTAAGCGATGCCAGTGTAAATATTTCTACAGTATTACTTTACAGGATATCTTTTGTTTGGGGTAGATAATACCCTATTTCTGTTACAACCTGTACCGATACAGGTCTGCAGAAGCTTAAGGTTTTAAGATTAGCTTACCTAGCGGCTTGAACAGCACTAAGTTGAACAGCAGGCTGATCACTAGCTGCATTCTCGACGAGGGATTGCAGAGACTGCGTGAGTGGCTTCTCGCTATCCTCGGAATCTGTACTATCTTGTTGGGGAACATTTCTTCGTTTCAAAATGTGTTCGTCCCGTTTATTCTGAAAAAGAAAGTTTAGTTTTAGCCATAAATCAACAATGATCAACGGAGTACATCCTACCATAAATGATGTACGGAATCATGCACATATTCAACACTGATCAGATTTCTATCTCCCTTATCGTGAAATATGCAAACACTTTACGATAATTACAATAGATCAACTTCTGCGAAACGGTCATGCAGGATTCGAAACAGTAAGACATGAGCCAGCCATATTTGTCTTGATAAATTAGACTACAGAAGCCATTCTAAACAAGTAAATGTAGTGGTTTAACAATTTCTTGATAAATTCATCCCATAATGCACATATCCAAATCATATTCCACAACTTGTATAGAAGCCTTTCCCGTTATCAAAAGAAACCTAGAGTAAATATAGTGATGCTGTAAAATGAAGATGAAAATACTTACTTTCCTAAGCTCAACTGTTACTTCGGTACGTCTTCTCCGCATTTCCTTTAAAAGAGAATGATAGAACATTAAATAAGTATTCAAAACAATTTAGAAGGAGTTATGCTTATTAAAATGTAACACATGCACTTTCAATAAAGTCATGGTGGTGAGAGAAAAGTTGAAGATAACTGTGCTTTGAACATGAACTGTGTAATGTTCCAAGCAGTAGAATACACATAAAGAGTGCTAACAACAAATACTACCCATCCGCAACATACATTTAGTAAGCTTATCTTTGCAACGCCATCCCACTATTCATCTTCACGACAAAAATAGAACATTCCACAAATACATTGTTAGACCTACAGAGAGAACATGCTATTGGGCCTTCCGGTCCGGCAAAATGCTTCTTACTTCGGCCCAAGTGACACAAAGTAAGTAGGGTCTGCTAAATAAGCTCAGGAATCTCACTTCGATAAGGAAGAGTTCCATGTGTTTATGGAGGTCTTGCATATGGCCTTTCTAAATTTACCTATTCTTTTATACAACTGTCAAAGCACTTTGTTACTATGTCTGCCACCTGCTCAAGCAATTGCTTCAAGATGTATAACTAGATTGTTAACCACGGCGGTGGTAACAGTAGAGGATGAGGTACAACACAGTATTTCCTCTGAAAGGAATGTATTGCTAACCTACATTGCCTATAAAGAAGGATTAGTTACATTGCTGGTTTCAATCTCTATGCTGAGGTACTCAGTGAGTTCTTTGATAGAGCATTATATAATTGGTTTACAGCAGTACATAATGTATGCTTTGTGGATCTATTTTGCTATATGCATATAATTGCAGTTGTTAGTTAACTGGTATGACAAAATATTCTTGGAAGGATTGAACATTGCTGTTTAGTAAGGAGATAAATACATATCACATTCTACTAAGAAGCTTCTCTTTTTTTTCTACTAAGAAGCTGATGAACTCTATTAATAGACGCTTGGAATGCAAAGTGCCATGTAAACCGAAGCGAATGAAGAAACCACATGACATCTGAGTTAAATTAAGCTACCCAGAACCACATGAGGTTGACACTTAATTGGTGAGAACATCAAAGTTTTGTTGGTTTTTTTTGTAAATATTAATGGCGCTTCCAAAAATGAACATGAAAAACGTGTTCAATGGTGACCTACTTGAGGTACCTGAGATATAAAATTCTATATTCTAGGACACCAGGTGGTCTGGTTGTTGCGTACAATACAATGTATATTGTACTTCCTGATTTTTTGTTTCCTTTCTTTTTCCAGAGACAGTTCTTCCACTTTAAAACTCTTTCAAAAAAATTCCTATCGCGGAGCTGATTGCCACTTAGTTAGATTTAGCATAAACAAATTATTTTGGAAAATGACACAAGCTTTAAACCTACTAAACAAGATAAATGTCCCCCAAGAATATGTACAGCATTGCTTTCCTATCACAGCTGCAAATAATATGGATATTGGTAATTTAGACCAGGGATGTCAGTTGGGGAAACCAAAGATGAGGAAATATTTTTCATGAGGAATTTAGTGCATCTGAACGACTGTGAAAATATGTAAAACACATTGTTATTCGCCATAGAATGGAGGTGGGGTGTATGGGAGGATTGAAGCACTGACCATAAGTGTGAATGAGGCCTTATATATTTTCTTTGTTTCACACAAGATGAAAATGAAAAAATAAGGATTTCCTTGGTATATAGGAAAACTGCCATTTCTGTTTAAATTGATTATATTATGGACAAGGCTGTATTAGGTTTGTTGGTGGTACATACTTTTGTCACTAAACTTCCCCTTTAAAACTCTGTCAAAAAACATCCTCAGCGCAGAGCTGATTGTCAACTGATTGTAATTATATCAAATTATTTTGGAAAATGATACAAGCCTTAAACCCACCAAACAGGATAAATGTCCCAAAGAATATGATTATGTGCAGCAATACTACCCTATCATAGCTGCAGATAACATGGATATTGCTCATTTAAAATTAACATACTATGGGCGAGGTTGTATTAGGTTTGTTTTTTTTGTTTGTGGTTTAATGTCTCAGGGAAACCAGGTATATAGGACTATTAATGGTTTAGCTTTTCACTTTCGTAAACTTATTTCAGTAAATTCTTTTCAATGTCTTCAAATATTTTATAAACAATCAAAGAGATTTGTCTATTTCAAAAACTTGATATCTTTTTTTGAATAGTTTCAAACAATATTTTCATGTCGTTACTGTTTTTCAAGTACTTTCTTCTATTATTTTTGTACCCTTTTACAATTCAGCAGGATATGCTGAACAGTTATGGGTACATTGCATGCTTGGCATGATGGGAAATTTTCCCCTTTCAGGAGATATTCATGTGTAAGTCTGGAGTGACCCATTTTAGATGGGTCAACTTCACCTGTTCACTATGACTTAATCCCCTACAGTTGCTCTTCCCATTCACAGTTGAGTGAATGGTATGTAGGTTGTTTCTTCAAAGCTTGTTCCAGTCAGATTGCCATTTGTTTATTGTCAATTCTCTTATTGGAGTTGTCATATCTGTGTGTGGAATTTTCGCTATACCGGGATGCAACTTCAGAGCTTTCTTTACTGCTCTGTCTGCCTCTTCATTTCCATCAATTCCTATGTGGTTTGGTAGCCAGCATAGAACAATGTCCTTCTTTATTTTCTTCAAAACAGTAATCCTCTCTCGAACTTCTCTTACCAAATGGCAGGGAAATCCTCAAAAAGGCTAAATTCATAATTATATATTGTGTAATACTGACTTTCTTTTAAGGATGACAATGAAATTGAATAATATGTTGATAGATCAAATTATCTTTTAAATATTGCTTCAGTTCGAATATAGGTTTTTCCAACAGTTTCTTTTCAGGTGTTGTTGTGATGTAACTTTCATTCAATTACTCATCCATGACACACTGACTCCATGCTCAGCATAGCTGTTGCTCAGCACAACATAAACTTAAACTATGGTGACAAGAAGACATGACTCATACTATCCCTTTCGTCGGTCAATGAAATCTAGACTTTCAGGCCTCTTGGGTCTAACTGAAGCCCCCCTCCAATAACCTTATCAAGTGACCCATTTACTGTTTAGTGGTGCATTGGTGACTCTTTATAATCGCATATACTATAGGCTTAGTCGACCGAAGACCAACTGATAACAAGCATACATGTGTATCTAAATATCAAAGGTATCAGTATCGAGCACAATATCAACGCCTTGGACACTACTGTCATAAGTCATCAGGTTGACAGAGGCACGAAAAGTAGTGCCTGAGGTGAATTAGAACTGACCAAAATTAGACAAAATTTTGTTAAAATAAACCAACAACGTCAGTGACACTTTTGGACAGTACAGTACCAACAATGTTCATATGATATACTCCTTCAAGTTCAAAGAGTTTACATCCTACGTGTAGGCCAGTAGCATTGAGGCCCGAGGAGATAGCAGTGAGCACTCTGTCTAGACATTAGCACAAACAGGTTCTTTTTCACGTCTACTAAGTTTTACACGGCTTAGAAGACAGCATACACAATATTGTCCGTTCCAAAGGGATGTCTCTCTTTAGTGTGGGATAACAGGAAGAATGTACTCGAACTACGAAAAATAGCTGCTTCCGTACTTTGCAATTGGCTTCACCAATGCCATGCAATGACAGTGACACCACTTCCCTACCCCACTGACTGAATGAGCATATCTCCATACACTAACCCGAGTTATTAACCACGTGGTGCACCTGTTAAGGTTTATTCCGTATCAAATATTATTGTTTCTATATATTTTGGGTATGGAACCTTTACAAGGAACTCGTTTACATGAGAAACACCACACCACGATGACAGACATTGTTGAGGGGCACTTCCCGACGCATGTCGATGTTGATCCACACCACGGATCCCATTGTTGGCGTATATTTAATCGGTTCTTTAGAGACAGATTAATTCACTTACCTCAGCATCTTTTCCTTTATTTTTAAACATATGTTCCCTCCCCTTAATCGCGCTTTCCGACGCCATGTTGAGGCCTTAAATCCTATGATTTCTGGTCAAGATTTTGGTCGAAATTTTTCAAAATGCCGGCCTCCTCATGACGGGCGTCTGACCGAGCAAGGAACTATCCGATACGATTGGTTCTTAGAACTAGGTCAGAGCCTGACCTAGAAGACCCAAAAGGGTATATTCTATTAGAAATTTCTTTAGATAGGAATAAACAATTATACTTGATTAAATCAGATTTACTTGTCGATAAAAAGCTGTTGAAGATTATACATAAGTATGGAGTTTACTTAAATTCCACGATGGTTCGGGTCAACTCTGCATGTCATTAACCAATAGCAACTCTCTTCATGTCGAAGTCACGCAGAGCTATCCGAAAGTATTTGGGAATAGTTTAGTATACAGCAGCCAGCGGTGGCGGTAAGTATGACGTGAATGTTCTGTCAAAATTGGTTGTAAAATGTTCAATAAAATGATGCAAGTACGTGACACATACTAACATTTGTAAGTGGTATTGAATAACTTTAAGAGTATTAAGTATTTATTTCAGATCAGTTCATTCATTCTAGATCTATGTTCATGATAAAACGATCGGCGCCGAACAAAATTAATGGGAGGGCAGGGTAAAGTCTTCTCTAACTGATACTAGATCTAGTGATAGTGTTATTATTGGTACTGCTACTAGAACTAGATATAGACGGACCATCTAGACTAGATATAGACGGTCTAGACTAGAGTACACTATATGCAAACCGGCTTCTTTGACACTCTAGCAATGTGAATTCATGCATCATGTATTTGCAGTTTAGGGCAACATAGGCCTGATAGTGTTAGATTGTTAGGGAGCGTTTGATAATAATAGGCCATTTTCCACAGGCCGGTGTCGCACCTTATCTGGTTGGTTACGCAATGCCTGCAGCCAAACATACCCCTGGCAACGCATTCTTTAGCCTTGGATCACTCAGTATATGAGCGTAATACTTTCATAAGGCCTGTGTATATCATTTTCAGAGAAATTCCAATGATTTCATCGTATTCTATGGTATTCCAGCTCCAATTTGATGTATCATACATGTATATTACTTCAATGATACTATAGTATAGATATAGGTTAGATAACACAGGGACACCAAAACTGAATATGCAGTAATACATTGGCAGGCCTAGCTATAATATGCTTATCTTTTCCAAGCTGAACCCAAGATAATTATCAACTATAAAGTTTAGACATCCCAGAATTGTTGATACAATACCCTTGCTTGCTCCAACAATTTAATCTGTCAAAAAACAACACTGCTGCAATCACACCCATCGTTCACACTTTAGGTGTGATTGCTGTGTGTCTCTATATGAACACCGCTGGAATCGCGATGTTTGTCCAAGCGGCCGCGTTACTAGACAGTTCCCTCGCCACAACTCCAGGCATAGTTTGGCGAAATGCGTAACAGAAAACGGCAAATAAACATATATTGCCTGTCCTGAATCTAAATATAAACTTACTGATCGTTTTCCTCATGTTTTTATCAGTTTATCAGTCTTTACCTGGCGCTTCTACGTTGATTATTCACAGAGTTATGACCTGCCAAGTCGGCCACAGGCATGAAAGCAAATGACAGCAGCTAGCAGGCGGCCCTACCTAGTTCCAACCTCCGGCATAGACCCCTGTACGGTATCCCAGAATTTTTTCACAACGCCGTTTTTTTTAGAATATTCCAAAAAAATGAGTCCAAAAGTCTTAAGAAACAAAATTATCAGTGTTTAAAAAAACAGGAATATTGTTTATTTCACCTGTCCCTCACCAGTCCCTCAATTTCCCTCACCAGTCCCTCAATTTCCCTCACCATTCCCTCAATATTCATATTGTTTATTTCACCTGTCCCTTACCAGTCCCTCAATTTCCCTCAATTTCCCTCACCTGGGACCTGTTTCACTAGTCTCGTGACATTAGGCCTAGACAGACATCAACAGCGGCACCAACAGTGCAAGCAACAGCGGAAAAAGACTAGCAAATATCAGAAGATCGAAGTGGCCAATCTTCTCCATATTTGGAACGATTATAGATTAGATGTATCCCCTACTCATGTTAAAGTGTCATTGTTTAATTCCAACGAGAAAAGAGTGAAACTCTGTGTGTCATTGATTGCAATCTTGTGATCTGTCCGTATGGTGTCACAGACGCCATCTAGACATGTCACGAAACTACTGAAGCAGGTCCCAGTCCCTCAATATTGTTTATTATACCCGTCCCTCAATGTCCCTCACCAGTCCCTTAATATTTTTTATTTCACCTGTCCCTCACCAGTCCCTCAATTTCCCTCAGCTACTATGAGAAAAGTTGCGCGATCAGAGTTGACGGGTCGACCCCCGCAATTGACGTATCGACCTTGTCGGGTCGTCGCTTAGAGTTGACGGGCCGTCGTTGTCGGGAGCGCGAATTGACGGGTCGTCCGTCTACCGGGGGGGGGGGGGGGGGGGACAGTTTTTTGGGGGGTATCCCAAAGGGGGAGTGGCAAAAATATTTTTCTCGGGGGGGGGGGGGGGGGCGGCAAATTTATTTTTCACCGTTTCTTCCAGGGGTCGACGTTTTTAGCTAAGCAATGACGCAGGGGCCCCTTGCACAACGCCTACGTAGCCTCGTAGGTACGTAAAACCTGCGTACGTGAAATTTTTGTCAAAATCATTGCACAATGAATTTACGTAGGTGTGCCTTACGTGCAGAATGGTATTGCACAAGTTACGCATCGTACGTAGCCATCCTGCGTAAATTTGTACGTAGGCCTGCTTTGCACAAGCCACTTTTCTGGTGCCGCACGTATGTAAGCACGTACCATGTGCCGATTATCTGCAAAAATTGTTGCACAACCACATATGTATTGTAAGTGTCATTTTCCCTTGATTTTTTCTGCGTAACCTGCGACACCTATGGAGGTGTCGTAGGGTGTTGGTCCATATGTATTAAGTACTCCTAAACTGAAAAATTGTTGATTTTTTCTTACAAGGTATGAAGTCAGATTTTGACTTTGGTCTGTTCCACTGGAGTTACTGTAAATCTCCGAAAAGTCTGAAAAAAGTCCACATTTTTCCACAGTGAAAAGTCGGGGCTTAGCCATCATTGGAAGATAAAAAGTCAGAATTTGACATTTTTACCTAACTATTATAAAACTTGTAAATCCTGATAACATCCGCTTGGAGATGCTCCCGCACATAGAGACATAGTGAACCCGACCTAGGCCTGGAGAGTGAAGAGCCACGAGAGTGAGATTCTCGTGCAGTGAAAAACTCGAACCTGTTCTTCTTTTTTGTAGGACTATACTCAGACAACCTTCTTCTCTTATGATTCATTTCGAGCCATTCCAAAATCAAAGTTTAATACTGTAGTTTTCTTATCTACTTTTCTCATACGAAACCAATGAGATCTCAACCTTCGCTGGTATTGATCCAAAGAGTTCAGATCGATAATGATCAGCTCAGACACCTGTGTCATGCGAAATAATGACACAAGTTTACGATGGTTTCCCGTTCTCCCGCTAGTCTAAAGTTGAAAATGGCAGCTGAGAGAGCGCACCACCTTCAGATAGATTGAGCTGTGACTAACGTGCTTAAATAAGGTCTGCTCTGGTGGCCAGTGTAGGGGGGGGGGGGGGGTTGGGGGGGTTAGGGGTGACAGCAATTCCGACTCGACGAAGTCGCTAGTTCCAGGCAAAAAAGTTGGAGGGGGGATGAGTGGGGGGCAGCCGCCCCTCCTCCCCCCCCCCCCCCCGATCTTACGTCACTGAGACTGACCCACCAACCGACTCAACGATCCCTCAATCAATTCATCCTTCAAACCCTCTGACTGATCCACCCAACCAACTGATAGACCCACTGACCGATAGACCCACCAACCGACCAATGGACCGATCGACGACCCATTGACTCACTGACCAACCAACCCACAGATTTTTTCACTGACCAATCATCCCACCAAGTGATCATCCCACCGACCGATCGTCCCACCGACCGATCGTCCCACCGACCGATCGTCCCACCAACCGATCGTCCCACCGACCGATCGTCCCACCGACCGAGCGTCCCACCGACCGATCGTCCCACCGACCGATCGTCCCACCGTCCCACTGACCAATCTTCCCTCCAACCGATTGTCCCACTGATTGATCGAACCACTGATTGATCGACCCACAGACCGATTGTCCCACCGACCGAACGTCCCACTGACAGATCGTCCAACCCACCGATCGTCCCTCTGACCAATCGTCCCACCAACCAATCAATCAATCGTCCCACAGACTGAACGAAGTATAGACCCACCAATTGATTTACCAATTGTCTGACTGCCCGATCGTCCGACTGACCAATCGTCCCACCTACCGATTGTCTCACCCACTGATCGTCCCACCCACCGATCGACCCACCGTCTGAGCAACCCTCCGTCTGAGCAACCAACCCACCTATCGATCAACACACAGACCAATTGATCTACTGACTGATCGAAACTCCTACCGATTGACCCACCCACCATACTGCCTCTCCACCATACTGCCTATCCACCATACTGCCCCTCCACCATACTGCCTCTCTCCACCATACTGCCTCTCCACCATACTGCCCCTCCACCATACTGCCCCTCTACCATACTGCCTCTCTCCACCATACTGCCCCTCCACCATACTGGCCCTCCACTATATTGTCCCTCTACCATACTATCGTAAAACCGGATTCGTTTTAATCTGGGCTCCCGTATGTGACGACTGGAGTTTGGCGTTGTGATATCCAGAGCCAAAACTCCAGGAGTCGCATACGGGAGCCCAGATTAAAACGAATAAGGTTTTGATTTTATCCAACCCCCTGTGAACAATATTTTTATGTGAGGATAATGACAAAAAACATGATAAAAACTTTCTGAAGTCCTCCATATAACTCTCCTTGCTGCTCTGAAGGCACTTGGAACTACTTTCAGCTGCTGATCTCTGATTGGTCCCTTTTTTGTACGCTCCTAGGAGCAATTTTTTATCTGTATGTGACATACGGGCGCATACAGAAAGTCAATGTTAAGCCTATGGGATTTTATATTAGGGGTAGGATAATGCCCCTCTACAATACTGCCACTCCGCCATACTGCCCCTTTGCCATACTGCTGTCAATAGTTCTATGGTCATCGGATAGGTGGCATGGCGGAATTAGTTCCCCCGAGGAGCGACAGAGGGAATCAAGTACCTGATATAAATCCATATATGGTACACGTGTATGACGTTATGCGGGATTCCCGAGCAGCGCAGTGTGTTTCGACTGGCACCCCTCCCATTCCTACGTATGTACGTACGTACGTAAGGTCTATGTATGAACGTACGTACGTACGTAAAAAGTCTATGACTGCTCAAATTCAACGTTTTGGAAGTGCATGCGTAAGGGTTAACGTACGCCACCTAACTTTTCACGTATGTACGGCCTACTTTGACATGTTGGTTGTGCAAGGGGCCCCAGACTCCCATATTTGTGTTCAATGACAAGAATTGATATTTGTGATATCATATCACAAAAAATCATCTAAGTTGTACTACTATAGTAATGATTATCACACAAGGTAACTTTAGTCATGTCGTTCCCTGGAGTTCAGTGTCTATGGTTACTGACCCATTTCTCTACTGGGAGATGGGTGTGCACCCTCCTTCAGTCTGACAGAATGATGTGGTGAGAGACAACAATGGACAAACACTAGTACAATTGTCCCAGAATCAATGCAGTCTCACAAAATCATTATTTTTGTCTTCAACATCTGTGAATTAGAAGCATTTACTACAACATTAAGTGCTACAAAACACCCCTCTTGCTGCCTATTAGAGTGTGCTTGCATGTGCTATATACATCATCTACAGGTTAGAGTCGTCATATTAAACTTCCAGCATGCTTCCAGAAAACTATCCCTTCACTATCTGCATGCTATTATTCACTGTCATAGTGAGAACAGAGTAGGGAGCCAGTGTTTAGGGTCTAAGAGGCATGCCCAACTGACCATGACCAATCACTCAAGACCAAAATACCTCAACACCAATTGGTGCTTGATATGTTTGGATCCAAGATAGGCACTTGCAGAAATGGCAAATTTACTGGGTGCAATTGTATTACAGAAAACAATCCATAAACTGAATGTAACCCAAACCTTTTAATAGTTATTAATTTATAATTGCATGCTCATTCATCAATGATGAACATGATATTTGCTCCTAGGTATAATAAGGTTACCTTATTTATGGAAGAGCACTATGATCAAAGAGAACTCTTTATTGAGAACTCTACATTGAGTATTCGAAGGGGTTCTGCATTAAAAGAAATGGGACTTTGTCTTCCTTCTGTAGTGCCACATTATGGGTTGATCCACTCATATCAAGGATCCCACACACCTTGCCAGACTATAACAAATGAATACCAACCAATGACACAAATTAAGAAAGCAGTTGCTGCTGGATATTTGAATGTGAACAACCAAGTCTCAATAAGTGATTTCAGGGAGAATTAGGTTGTAGGTAGTCAAGCTTTATGATTGATTATATGGGTTCAGGAGAGATCGGGGCTTCCAGCATTTCTGCTAGCTGCCAACTACCACCTTCATTTGGCAGGGGTTGCATTTCTGATTTTGAGTTAGAACATTAGCAGAATCTTAGAACTATAGAGCCTAGGAGCATCAACACAAACTGTCATCATAGCACCATATGATAATGCAGCCAACTTCAACCAATTAGCATCATGCTTGATGCTATCACACTTCAAGCATTGCCTGTGCCTGTATGTAGAACCTCATATAAATGCTAGGTATAGGGTCGGAGAGTTATATGACATCACAAACCAGCCTTGCTCTGAACTTGGAAGTGGGGAATTCCAAAAGTAGCAGTAGAAAGGCTTTGTGCTGGACTTTGAAATTTGTTGGCAAAACTCACATGAGGCTATGACCAATATGTGCCCAAATTAGATTTGCAATGCCTCCAACAGCTGAAATAAGGTAAATATCTTAATGGTTTTTTTAGGTGTATAGTAATGAGAAAACTAAACCTGTGTTTATTATTTCGGTTTGACCTGTAGGTCAAGACCGAAATATATTAGGGGAGACAGGGAACAGTTTTTGCGGCTTACATTATAATACATTACAGTAATGTATTCTGAATAATTACAGCTTCGATACCGCCGATACCGGGCGCGGGCAGCGACAGCAGTGTATTTTTATATATTGTATAGGCACCCGTTGCAGTTTAGTGTATTTATATATATTGCAACAGGCTTCCACCTCCCTCCCTCCCTCCCTCCCTCCCTAGCGGGTGGGTCCCGCGGGCGCCGATACCAGACGCGTTGGATGGAATCAGGGCCCTGTTTCATAATTTTGCATAAAACCCCTAGGTAGTGAGGAAGACTAAATTTGGTGATGAATCAGACATGGTTTTAAAAACAGTGACCAGATGTGCCTGGAAAAAACAATATTAGAGCCTGGAAAAGCCTGGAAAAAGCCTGGAATTTTATTGAGCTGTCTATGTATGAACCCTGTACATTATTACAAGCGCTGCTTATGAAACAGGGCCTAGGTCAAATAGGTCACAAGCACACCCGTTGCGGTTCAATGAATCCCTCCCTCCCTCTCTCCCTCCCTCAATACCGGGTCCGCACATAGCGACTTTAGTGTATTTTTACATTGGTCAAGACTCTGCCTCCAAGCACGGTGGTGCATTCGTCTTGGATATTTATGTTACAGTAGTGTATTTTTATATATTGCAACAGGCTTCCACCTCCCTCCCTCCCTCCCTCCCTCCCTCCCTCCCTCCCTCCCTCCCTCCCTCCCTCCCTCCCTCCCTCCCTCCCTCCCTCCCTCCCTCCCTCCCTCCCTCCCTCCCTCCCTCCCTCCCTCCCTCCCTCCCTCCCTCCCTTATTACCTGTTGAAACCGAAATCATGGCAATGCCATGCCAACTTTTAATCCTTGTATAATCTTCTGATCTGGTCTAAAGACCTTATTTTAAACATCTGTGGAACACAGGTTCAAAAATATTGGAAGATTACTCCACAGGAGAAATTTGGTAATAATCAGCCTACGTTTGCTGTAGCTTAAGGGGACACTTGGCCTGGAACAGAGGGTATCCCCTGTAATACCCTTGAAATTGTAGAATTTGAGATCACTCTGTGTAACACATTCTCCCTGTGAGAATCATTCCACAGACTGTCGGTAATCTTTAGACCCATAGAGCAGCATTTTCCACACACACACAATCTTAACCGGGCAACCCTACTCCCGTTAGAATAAGGCCTCAAGCGCCCACATGAGTGTTGGTAATGCTCCCGTGCAGTAAGTATTGCTCACACAGCTGAATATCTACCAAATAGTGCTTTCTTACTGTCCTGTGCTGATTATGCAACCTTCTAATATACTGAGCTGTCCATCAATAGGCTAGCTTCTCACACATCACATGAATAGCCATACCTTATACAGTACACTGCTTTCGACACTGCATCATACAGTTTCATTGATTTTTATAATTGATCATTAGTTTTCATACATGCACACAGTGCACGGTAGTTAACTAACTCGTAAAGGTAAATAGAGATAAGAGTTGATGTTATGAATGTGTAAAGGAGGAGGCGTGACTGGCAAAAAGTGTCTCTGGCCTTCAGGGAAGGCTGGCACTCAGCAGGTAGTCCGTTCACGCACCGCGCCGCCTCCGGGTTACGGTACGTGAAGGTCTAACAGAGCTTGGCTCTGACTGGCCAGACACCTTTAGTGAGAGGAATTGTAGGGTTGGCTGTTCTATTTATAGGATCAGTTTGACAAGAGGGATACTGTATCATATTGCTGGTTACTGGATCGCAGTACACACAAGGTTAGAACCAGCGATCCGCCATTTTCCAGGTGCATGTTGGGAAGAAGGTAGGAATTCCCACCTTAAAATGGCAGTGCAAAACAGTCCCAGTATGAGAGCCTGTGCGCCCTGGCCCTGGCGACAACGGACTGTACTAGAGTCTACTCAGCAGGCAGAGGAGCGGTGAGATTCTACACCCAGTCAGGACCTGGCGCCTGGAACCGTCAGGAACACTTTCCATCACATTATTCCACTGGGCAGGTAGTCGCCTGCAACACACCTGGTCTGCTGGCTATTCCTGTATGGGCCCCTACGCTAGTGCCTGGCTGGTGGAACACTGGCTAAGCCTTACCCTTCCACGCGCTCTTCCATGCACTATGTAGAATTTCTGTAAATTAATTGTTCCAACATTAGGTCATGTGACTACCTTTATTGTCATCAAGTGACCTAAATGCTCTTTCGATGCAAATCCAACTTCTCAGCTGAGGCATCTGGCCAGCGCCAGGTAGCTGGCCTGCCAAAACAGTCTCTGAGTGTGGAGCTCTTCCACTGCAACCCCCAAATCCAGTTGGCAGGTTGGTGTATAGTAGGTGTACAGCACCCTAGCGTGCGCTTCCACCGGGCCCATCTCAGCGGCAGCAGGCCGACATGCCAGCAAATCTGCAGCTGGCGCCCTACCCGATGCTCCAGATGCATCAGCTTTTAGGGGACAGTACCGCTGTCTGGTGGACGTTGGCCATACTAACTTGAAAGCCGAGTTCCCCATTCATTCGATAGGTGGCAGGACAAACGCACCTCCATAGACTACGCCACTTGTCAAATATCACCTGAATTCTGCGTTAAACTGAACAATGTAGGTAAATAAAGATAAGGATCGATGTTATGAATGTGTATAGCATGCTCTGGTGCTAGAATTTTGCCGAAACTGTCAGAATTTCCAGTCTCTGCTCACAAGTGAGCGCATCGCCGGCGATGTGCTCCATCTTGACGGTGTTTCTTGCAGTGTTGGCGGTGATGGGTGCCAGGAAAGCTCACAGACGCATCTCGGGTATTGCCTAGGGTCTCTGACAGCCTCCATTTCGGTGTATATGATGAACTGGGCTGGAGTACCTGCTTTAGAAGGTGGCCAGAAGCCAATGGGGACTGTTGTCACCAAGTGATTGTGAAAAGGAGTGAAGGGGCTGTTCCACCAACTAAGTCTTTAACAGGCAGCTGGGCCAGCCGGCCCTGCTCAGTTGAGGAGCGGGGTTTGTGGGCTGTGGGCCAGGCCAACACTCATCAGGCTGCTGCCGGTCACCCAGCGGCAGTATATTCTACCCGAAATGATCTGGTGTGGGAGGGAAAAGAACTCTCACCTCGGTAAATGTGTAGGGGTGAGATTTCTACCTGAATTCATCACAGAGATTCGATCACCACCCTCTGGTAAGGACCTATAATGGTTGACTGGACGTTAAATCAAATCAAACAAACAAACCCGAAATGAGGACACTGCCAGGGGCACCTTCCATGCTCTTCCACCAAGCTGCTTCTCGACTGCAATAGGCCAAATCTGAGCACGACCCCCCATACTGCACCCCACCGGGACCAGAGCCTGGTTGGTGGAACATCCCCTTGATGATGCCGCATACTTAGTTCTTTGACTTCTATCAAATTTCAATGAATAGTAGAAATGTAGGAGTATGCCATATAAACAAAGCATATAACAGCAGTAAGTCTCAGGTTGGAAGAGAAGAATTATTAGTAAAAGGCATGTAGTAAGGGACAGGCAGAACTTCGGTTTCAAACTTGATCTGATTCTAAGAAATCCATTGGTATTCCTCAACACTGACTTTCATTTCCGTCATCGAGAATTCATTTAGATGAATATGTGTATCTAAGATATGTTGATAATTGATAAAACTAATTATGAATTTATCATCTGGAAATTGTTCCATATCAATTCGTCGCTCTTCGAATTTCCCTATACATATTAGTATTAGTAATTTATGACTTTGTTTCAGAAAAAATCTCACGATGTCTTTCGAAGAGTTACTCACGCCAGTAGCCTTGGGCTCCCTAGGGGCGACCGCGGTGATGGCTGTTCTCAGTTTTCTCCTAGCCAAATTCCTCAGTGGGAAATATAAGTTACCACAAGGAGAAATGTTTGTCGTGTTCTGGCTAGTCTGGGACGCCATGATCCACTTCTTCGTTGTAAGTATTCAAGCTCGTTTGTTTTAAATATTTTTGAATGGTATTTTCCTTTAGGTAAAACACCAATAAGGTTGATAGTTTCCTTATTGTTGTATACATGTATATGATAAATACGAACCTCACCTCAGTTCTAGGGAGGACAGGTAATGACATAATATAGAGAAACAGGCTTACTGTCTCCGTACGGATAAAATACGCTGTAAAATCGGCGATCAGATGAACCGATGCCGGAGGCAGAGGTTCATCTGATCGCCGATTTTACCAAGTATCTTATCCATACGGAGACAGTCAGCCTGTTTCTCTATTATTATATACCTTAAAATATCCAATTTTTAACTTTGCTACTTGGGGAATATTTGGATTTTGCCGCCGTACATGCCCCGTACGCCACATACATACCCCGTACGTCACCTAGGTGTCGTACGGGTATAAATACGACATGGGTAGGAGCGGGCAGTATGTGTAGGATATACTACCACAGGTATATAATAATATGTCTTAGTGATCTGAATCACTGCATGTTTATATCAGATGGAGAGTATTCTGGCATGGTGATGAGGTAGAAATTATTGGTTAACGTTTGCGCCTTTTACTGATGTACATGAAAGCATATGAGACAATTCACGGTGGCGCAACCTGGTGGTTTTTAGATATTGTCAATTTCCAGTCAAGACTGGTTCCTTATGATTAATTCTAATGCCAAATGTGTAAATTTAACATTTTGTCCCATCTTAAAAGGTAAAATAGGGCAATTTACTTTTTTTTAAAATTTACATTGGAAATGTACTGAAAGATATGGTTTTCTTCATTTTTTTTTCAAAAATAGGGAAGGCAACCTATTTACATGTATTTTGAAATTTGTATAAAGTACTATGCATCTACTATAGTCTGAAAGTTTGGAGAAAATGTCATGGGTTTTTACTATGTGAAAATCAACTTTTTATAATTTTCAAGAATTTGACATGGATTTAAATTTTCAAGCCAAATTGTCCGATATGCCTTTAACAACTACGTTGTAGTTCTGTTGTCTGTTACAGTTTATCCATTGCAATGAGTTAATAACTCTTACAGGAAACGAATATTTGAGGTGCAATCTTAACCAAAGAGGAGAAGCCTACTGCTATCTGGTCATTGGTTTTTGTTGTTATTATTCAGGAAGGCCCGTTCGTAGTGTTGTCAATGATTGGTACAGTGCAGAGCTCAGATCACTGGACAGCCCTATTATGTAAGTCAAATCATACACTTCACTCATTCATTGATCGGGTTGTAGAATAATTCGTTATCGCCCTGGTGAGGCCAGTTCTTCACACATTTGAAAAATGACATTCGTTCCTATTGATTTAAAAGGAATACATGTAAGATAAAAATAGAATTGAAAAGTCGGGACGGCACAGCCATTCAACTTTTTTTTTTCTTAGCTGACTCCTTTGCTCTGCGTCTGTCTGGACGATGTGACCATTCACATTGTAGACCTCATCTATGCTTGCCCTGATAGCAAGAAATTGAAACATCTACGAGTCCTGTTAGAAGTCAACTGGATCCAATGCTTACATACCAATGCCCCACTAGGGTTGAATGTAATAGACCCCAATTACCATCAAGATTCAGGGGTAAACACAAGAACTACGAATTGACTTAGCCACATAAATTTTTTTTTAATTATATCTCTGACTCGCCAATCCCTCTCAAATTTCTGTCACTTACCTTTTCACAGCATTCAGTAAAATCTGTTTCTTGGTCCTGGAAACTGGACATGCCTCCACCTGTTTGTACGCATCCCATTTTGTGAGTAAACATTTATTAACCTGAAACACCCAGGTTACCAACCATAGGCATCACTGCCCTTTTTCAACACAGAACTGCAAGTCAGGTTTTTTTCCTGTCGTCGTATTGATTGACATGGTCACTTAGGATTTCCATGGATGAAACCGCTGTAGTTGTCATGCCCATGCCATGAAAACCTATGACACACCCATTTGTGACTCCACAAACTTTGTCAACAACTTGACACTAAGCAAATCACCACGATCACGCTAATGTCAACAATGTTGTAATCAAATGAACAGACACGTGACATCAGCCAATAACAACATCGAGCTGCCTCTTAGATAAGACCTAGCCACATTTTGTAAACATTTTTTTTTTTTTTTTGGGGGGGGGGGGGGGGGGACACCAAAATTCTGGTGGTCTTACATTTTGTTTAAGACGACATCATTGTTTCATTTCCAGGTTTCTTCTGACAACATTATGAAATGGATATATACGTACAATGATGAAAATTGTGAATAACGAAAAAGCTTAATCTTTTTCTATCGACTACTCGCACCTTTTGTCCGAATAAAATTGTAGCACTTTATATTCAGAGGATGTGGAGTAGTTTGACTTTAGTTGGGGGTTATTAAGAAGGCTTTAGCCACGTTCTCACTCATATATGTAATAATTTGGTGATTGGGCTCTATGTTACATTATACAGGGAAGGAGTACGGGAAGGCGGACTCTCGCTGGCTGGTGTCAGACCCGACCATAGTGTCCCTGGAGCTGCTCACGGTGTGCTTTGACGGCCCGCTCTGTGTTCTGCTCATTGTCGCCATCTGCCGTCAGCACTACAGCCGCCACTTCGTCCAGATCGTCCTCTGTGTCTGCGAACTCTACGGAGGTAAGCCAGTCTTCATGTATAAATTTCTTTCTAAATTCTTCATGTATAAGCTAAAAACTATTAAAAAAAAATCTTATATAATCTATAGAAACAAACCAAATTTTACCAAAGTATCATCGCCAAATATCTACAGGTGATGTTTTGGAATTGTTGAAGTGTTTGAGTAAATAATGGTTAGATTATCATCTGTAAAGTACTGGAAAGTTCTTTTCTTCAGAGATGGCAGGTTTCCTAATTTCCATGGAAATCCTCGTTTTCTGCTTCAGTTTATGAAATTATTTTTCTTGTGTAAAACAAAGTGAGAATATACTGGGCCCTTTTAACACAAAAAAACAGTGGCCCAAACATCCCTACACACACCCAGCCCCATTCCATGGAAAATAACATTTTTTTCATGTTTTTTTAAGGCAATAATTTCCACATGAAAAATATTTCCTATCTTTTTCATGACCCCAATTAACATCCCTGTTTCCTCTAGTTTATCATCATGTGAAATACTGATTTTGGTTTCTTGATGCAGGGTGGATGACGTTCTGTCCGGACTGGTTGGTTGGGTCGCCGAGTCTCTCCACAGATAACTGGATGCACCTGTGGCTCTACCTGGTGTTCTTTAACGGACTCTGGGTGGTTATTCCGCTCATTCTTCTCTACCAGTCGTGGGAGGTAATGCGGAACGCCTTGCAGACGCCTGGTCGATCTGGTCGCTACAACCTCCGCCCCAAGTCCAAGAAGGCCAAATAGATACCACCATTGATTCCCTAAATTAGGCACTTGCTGTACAGACCACCGCAGTGGACATACTATTGCAGAAACTTGTGGGCAAACTTGCACATCAATCACACTCAGTGTTTTATCTATGTGGGCATTGGAGACTGTAAGTCCCAAATACCGTCTTCCACAAAATATCTGGGGTTATCATCATGAAATGCTTAGCATGACAGTCATATCAAACTTCATTGTGGTTGTTAACAAAAGATACTCAAAAGAATATAGACTGGAGCCTGGATGTTCGAATCCTGTTGTGGTAGACACGTTATACCTCAATTTATATGTGTCTTTGCAGCATAATTTCTGTAAATTGGTATCTATTTCGACTGTGTCTGGTTTTGTTTTTAAGATATCCAAGTTTTAAGAATTGATTCATTATTCAATTGACCTTGAAAATTAGCTAAGGTTTGACGGAATAGAATGTTTTCCATATTCCTGAAGGTCAGGCATAAAATTACATTGTATGTTAACTGAATGGTAGCCTTTGTTTTTGAGTCTGAAATTCAATTTATTGATACAGGTTTTGCTCATCTCCATTCATGTGAAATACGTTATCTGTGATTTTACTTTTATGTCGAATTTACGATATGTTCTGTTAAGTGGGTGCTTTTGCTCCCCAGATATTTTGTAATGCTCAATCATTCTCATAATCTTGTGTTGGAACAGATTGATTTATTGTTCTTCCATCTAGTGTGATGGATATATATTTTTATATCATCAAAACAAATTGTACCTTGCAATGATTCTTTAGTGTTTGATCTAGCATACCAGGTTTGAATTTAGATACGGTTTGAATAAAAAAAATCAATCTGAACTTTTTCATTTGTTTTGCCTTCTTCCTGATCTATATTTATTTTAGGAAAGTATTATATGTACAATTACAGTAGAACCCTGCACATGGGGTGTAAGCTTAAACGGGGAATATTTTTTTCCAATACAGGATAAGTTTTCAAGAACATGAACAAGTTTTTGAAAAATGTAATTCAAACCGGGTCAAGCATCTACTAAGTAATAAAAAAGAACCGTTCCTAGCAAAGGTGCCCCTCACAAGGGGTGTCCCTTACGTGGGATGTAAATTGTAAATAATACTGTAAACAGTATTAGGACAAATATCAAATGGCTTATGAAAAATGTTTTGGCTGAAGTATTGGGTAGAAATTCCTGCTTGAATCTATTGAGTTTGAAAAAAATCGGGATCGGATCAAATATTAATTACAAAATACCCGTTCTATAATAAATGTCTTCATATGTGATTGATTTGAAATGACCAGCTGTTCGTTTAAGAAGACTAGCCGTGTTACAACTAACATTAAGAGTAGAACCGAAAATTTCACATAGAAAACAGTCAGTACAAATTATCTTTTACCATGTTAGCAAATGATCATTAGAAGGGAGACTTTCTAAAAAATGACTGAAAGGTATGGAGAGGTAAATTTGACTGTGAAAACTCTTAATTTATGATCCTGGATCTAGATCTAATAAACCTCTGACATCTTTTCGCTTCGTCTTTAATAGTTATTTAAATTATATGAGCCATCAAACAGAATATTCTTCCATTTTAATATGTATATAGATCTCGAAGAGTTACACGATACTTCAGTCAAATGGTGTGATAATTTAGCAACAGTCATGCAATGATGCATGTCATATTAGCCAATACGAGGCCCAGGAAAATTACTAGGCTTGCTCAAGTCTTTGATTATGACCATTTATCAAATGTTTAAACATAATCAGTATAAAGTACGTTGCAGTATGACTGGTCCAGAAAGACTACAGCGACTGAAGCCAGTCTAGAAAATTGCTTGTTGTAGCAAAACTAGTCGGTCTAGACCTGCATCCAACTTTGCCAATTTGAGGGGTCAGATTTTTTAAGCCTGCTAAATTACGCTCTCTTTCTGGGATTAAACACTCAAAAATTAATTTTAGAATAATTCTTCTTTTTATATTTTATATTAGTCACTGACTAGGTACCTTCCAGAAAAACTTGATTCCAATAAAATCAGACGAATGGTTTAGATTTGAGAGCCTTTTGAAATTGTGCATAATACTCTGCACATGTTGTCCACCCCCCTGAAATATTTGAAATTTCAAGTATCATTATAAAAGCTTATCATTTGAGAAAAACTAATATTATATGGTGAAATATGCTATATTTGACCCAAAACACCTTTATCACATATAAAATTAAAAACAAAAGCTCTGAACCATATTTGGGGTGTTAGACAACACAGTGATTTCAGACAACACAGGGGTGTTGGACAACACATTTTAAAACTACTCAGAAAAATGAATAAAATAATATCAGTAACTATAATCCTTTATATTCTTAATGAAATGATAGTAATCTACATTTTATAAAGCAAACCACTCAATTACTTATGAAAAAATAACCCCAAAATCATGATTTATATCAGAGCATGTTGTCTGACACCCTGGGGTGTTGGACAACACGTTTCAGTTTTTGAACTACAAAAAGTATATTCTTTCATTTAGAGAAAAAACAACTGGATATTTATAATTGGTAGGGATACTTGTCCAGGCGTTTTGTCCAACACCCTATTTCTTTAAAAAAAATATCATCATGGGATGTCAGAAAACATGTTCTGTGGGTCTCTCTGTTGGAAAATCTAAAGGTCCTGGATAGTTTTGACCATTTTAATATTTTTGTCAAACTTTTACCAATTTTCAAAACTATATGGTCTACACTTTTCATGATGTATGCTTTAAACACGTTAATAAAACATTTGGATCAACGTTGTGGCTCCTAGATTCGTGAAAAAAACTAGATCTAGAAAATCACAGTTTTTGTTGATTTTTGGAAGGAACAAGATGCACATGATTCCTCTACAGGGCAAGCCCTGCAACATGCTGTGTAGGGAACCCTACCAGTGAGGAGAGACTGGTCAAGTCATGGTACAGGCTTGCCACCTGGTGGAGACGGTGTGAAACAAATGCTTCCTCAACAGGAATGGTTTGCTATCCATCCATTATAGGCAAACTTTAAAGTGATCAGAGATTGGTACGCTCAAAATATAGCAGGAACAAATCAGTTTGGTTCCTTTTGCTTCTTTTATCTATCTTTCATAAATATCATGGATATATTTATTGACTTTGTCGAGTCCGAGTTAAGGGGAGAATATTGAAAAATGAAATTATGGGCTGCCTATTGCTGGGTTAGAACACCCGACACTCGCATTGCCAGGGAAACACCCTGCCCACTACTCCACAAAGTAAGATGCTCTAATAGGGTCAAATACTTAGGCTGTTGCTGGGTGGAGGGAATCAGCGGAGTTTTCAAAGTGGGGCGACCAGCGAAAGTTGAGATCTCATTGGTTTCTCACGAGAAAAGTAGATGAGAAAACTACACTACTAAACATTGATTTCTGCATGGCTCGAAATAAATCATAAGAGAAAAGATATTTCTGCAAATAAATCTACAAAAAAGAAAAACAGATTCAAATATTTTCTTCCTCGAGATTCTCACTCTCATAGCCCCTCACTCTCCAAGCCTAAGTCAGGGGCCCGTTTCAATAGAATGGGTCACTAAGCCACTTAGTGACATGTATAGTGACTCAAATAGTGACAGGAATAGTGACAAAATTTAATTCTCGTTGCAAAAGGCATGTCACTATTGGGGTGGTGTGTCCGTTCACTATTGGTGACATAGTGACATTGCTGACTGGGCCTTACAATGGATGGTGTTACTGCTATCGGGAACAAGTGGTGTCAAGGTAAAGGTCACTGGATAAATTATCGACTGCGCTTGGGTAATTCTACACTGGACACCAGAGCAGCATTTTCTATGATAAAATTCAAATGTGAATATCTCTGGATCGCATGGACCGATATTCTTCATATTTTGCATGTTTATAAGTTGTATGTGTCCCTAACTGGGTTTAAAGTTTCATAGCTTTATTCCTATGGTAAGTAAAGTTATGTGTTTGTGACTTCAAAAACGAGAGGGTATACCCTCTCGCTATTATAGACACTAAAGTGACCCTTTTAGTGACCGGACAGCCACTTCTGAAATGGTACAAGCCACTATTTGCGCTTGTCTGCTACCCGGTGTCGCAGAATCGGTTGTCCCTAAACTACTGCAACGCAACCTGTCGCTATCGTGTCACTACCCCCGTTAACGGACGTCCTACAGCCTATTGAAACGGGTCCCTGGTTCACTCTGTCATTATGTGCGGGCAGAAGTCCAAGCAGATACTACCAGAATCGTAGTTTTTTAGATATAGTAGGTAATAAGTATCATGGATATATTTGACATGCATATTTTCACTTATCTCTAGAAGACCCTCTCCCCCAGTTTATTTACGATTTATGGCATTTTCCTTGGTGAAGTTCAGGTCAAATATGATAATTGTGTATAATTGATCATGTTTGTATCATTTTAAAACAATGGCCTCACTTGAACATAGAGCCCTATGAAGTCCATGACAAAAGTCTCAATTATGCTTTTTTAGAATCCAAGAAATAGTCCTATAAGCTGCTCCACAATACTACCATATACTGATATCATAATCCCTCACTGGAATAGCATTCGAGAGCAATTAACTAACCTCTATGAAAAAGCATTTAGTTCACAGGGACGTTTTTCAATGTAGGATTTCTCAAGAAAAATCACATTGAAACCCTCCAACCCTTTGTCATTGGTAGATAATGTAATATCAGTATGTGTCTTGCTAAACATTGCTGATGAGAGTATTCTGAATTTGTTATACAGGACAAGATGCACATGATTCCTCTACAGGGCAAGCCCTGCAACATGCTGTGTAGGGAACCCTACCAGTGAGGAGAGACTGGTCAAGTCATGGTACAGGCTTGCCACCTGGTGGAGACGGTGTGAAACAAATGCTTCCTCAACAGGAATGGTTTGCTATCCATCCATTATAGGCAAACTTTAAAGTGATCAGAGATTGGTAAGCTCAAAATATAGCAGGAACAAATCAGTTTGGTTCCTTTTGCTTCTTTTATCTATCTTTCATAAATATCATGGATATATTTAGCGACTTCGTCGAGTCCGAGTTAAGGGGAGAATATTGGAAAATGAAATTATGGGCTGCCTATTGCTGGGTTCGAACACCCGACACTCGCATTGCCAGAGAAACTCCCTGCCCACTACTCCACAAAGTCGGATGCTCTAATAGGGTCAAATACTTAGGCTGTTGCTGGGTGGAGGGAATCAGCCGAGTTTTCAAAGTGGGGCGACCAGCGAAAGTTGAGATCTCATTGGTTTCTCACGAGAAAAGTAGATGAGAAAACTACACTACTTAACATTGATTTCTGCATGGCTCGAAAAAAATCATAAGAGAAAAGATATTTCTGCCAATAGATCTACAAAAAAGAAAAACAGATTCTTATATTTTCCTCCACGAGATTCTCGCTCTCGTGGCCCCTCACTCTCCAAGCCTAAGTCTGGTTCACTCTGTCCTTATGTGCGGGCAGAAGTCCAAGCAGATACTACCAGAATCGTAGTTTTTTAGATATAGTAGGTAATAAGTATCATGGATATATTTGACATGCATATTTTCACTTATCTCTAGAAGACCCTCTCCCCCAGTTTATTTACGATTTATGGCATTTTCCTTGGTGGAGTTCAGGTCAAATATGATAATTGTGTATAATTGATCATGTTTGTATCATTTTAAAACAATGGCCTCACTTGAACATAGAGCCCTATGAAGTCCATGACAAAAGTCTCAATTATGCTTTTTTAGAATCCAAGAAATAGTCCTATAAGCTGCTCCACAATACTACCATATACTGATATCATAATCCCTCTCTGGAAAAGCATTCAAGAGCAATTAACTAACCTCTATGAAAAAACATTTAGTTCACAGGGACGTTTTTCAATGTAGGATTTCTCAAGAAAAATCACATTGAAACCCTCCAACCCTTTGTCATTGGTAGATAATGTAATATCAGTATGTGTCTTGCTAAACATTGCTGATGAGAGTATTCTGAATTTGTTATACAGGACAAGATGCACATGATTCCTCTACAGGGCAAGCCCTGCAACATGCTGTGTAGGGAACCCTACCAGTGAGGAGAGACTGGTCAAGTCATGGTACAGGCTTGCCACCTGGTGGAGACGGTGTGAAACAAATGCTTCCTCAACAGGAATGGTTTGCTATCCATCCATTATAGGCAAACTTTAAAGTGATCAGAGATTGGTACGCACAAAATATAGCAGGAACAAATCAGTTTGGTTCCTTTTGCTTCTTTTATCTATCTTTCATAATCACATAGATACATTTAGCGACTTCGTTGAGTCCGAGTTAAGGGGAGAATATTGAAAAATGAAATTATGGGCTGCCTATTGCTGGGTTCGAACACCCGACACTCGCATTGCCAGAGAAACTCCCTGCCCACTACTCCACAAAGTCAGATGCTCTAATAGGGTCAAATACTTAGGCTGTTGCTGGGTGGAGGGAATCAGCGGAGTTTTCAAAGTGGGGCGACCAGCGAAAGTTGAGATCTCATTGGTTTCTCACGAGAAAAGTAGATAAGAAAACTACACTACTTAACATTGATTTCAGCATGGCTCGAAATAAATCATAAGAGAAAAGATATTTCTGCAAATAGATCTACAAAAAAGAAGAACAGATTCTAATATTTTCTTCCTCGAGATTCTCACTCTCATAGCCCTTCATTCTCCAAGCCTAAGTCTGGTTCACTCTGTCCTTATGTGCGGGCAGAAGTCCAAGCAGATACTACCAGAATCGTAGTTTTTTAGATATAGTAGGTAATAAGTATCATGGATATATTTGACATGCATATTTTCACTTATCTCTAGAAGACCCTCTCCCCCAGTTTATTTACGATTTATGGCATTTTCCTTGGTGAAGTTCAGGTCAAATATTATAATTGTGTATAATTGAATATGTTTGTATCATTTTAAAACAATGGCCTCACTTGAACATAGAGCCCTATGAAGTCCATGACAAAAGTCTCAATTATGCTTTTTTAGAATCCAAGAAATAGTCCTATAAGCTGCTCCACAATACTACCATATACTGATATCATAATCCCTGTCTGGAAAAGCATTCAAGAGCAATTAACTAACCTCTATGAAAAAGCATTTAGTTCACAGGGACGTTTTTCAATGTAGGATTTCTCAAGAAAAATCACATTGAAACCCTCCAACCCTTTGTCATTGGTAGATAATATAATATCAGTATGTGTCTTGCTAAACATTGCTGATGAGAGTATTCTGAATTTGTTATACAGGACAAGATGCACATGATTCCTCTACAGGGCAAGCCCTGCAACATGCTGTGTAGGGAACCCTACCAGTGAGGAGAGACTGGTCAAGTCATGGTACAGGCTTGCCACCTGGTGGAGACGGTGTGAAACAAATGCTTCCTCAACAGGAATGGTTTGCTATCCATCCATTATAGGCAAACTTTGAAGTGATCAGAGATTGGTACGCTCAAAATATAGCAGAAACAAATCAGTTTGGTTCCTTTTGCTTCTTTTATCTATCTTTCATAAATATCATGGATATATTTAGCGACTTCGTTGAGTCCGAGTTAAGGGGAGAATATTGAAAAATGAAATTATGGGCTGCCTATTGCTGGGTTCGAACACCCGACACTCGCATTGCCAGAGAAACTCCCTGCCCACTACTCCACAAAGTCAGATGCTCTAATAGGGTCAAATACTTAGGCTGTTGCTGGGTGGAGGGAATCAGCGGAGTTTTCAAAGTGGGGCGACCAGCGAAAGTTGAGATCTCATTGGTTTCTCACGAGAAAAGTAGATAAGAAAACTACACTACTTAACATTGATTTCAGCATGGCTCGAAATAAATCATAAGAGAAAAGATATTTCTGCAAATAGATCTACAAAAAAGAAGAACAGATTCTAATATTTTCTTCCTCGAGATTCTCACTCTCATAGCCCTTCATTCTCCAAGCCTAAGTCTGGTTCACTCTGTCCTTATGTGCGGGCAGAAGTCCAAGCAGATACTACCAGAATCGTAGTTTTTTAGATATAGTAGGTAATAAGTATCATGGATATATTTGACATGCATATTTTCACTTATCTCTAGAAGACCCTCTCCCCCAGTTTATTTACGATTTATGGCATTTTCCTTGGTGAAGTTCAGGTCAAATATGATAATTGTGTATAATTGAATATGTTTGTATCATTTTAAAACAATGGCCTCACTTGAACATAGAGCCCTATGAAGTCCATGACAAAAGTCTCAATTATGCTTTTTTAGAATCCAAGAAATAGTCCTATAAGCTGCTCCACAATACTACCATATACTGATATCATAATCCCTCTCTGGAAAAGCATTCAAGAGCAATTAACTAACCTCTATGAAAAAGCATTTAGTTCACAGGGACGTTTTTCAATGTAGGATTTCTCAAGAAAAATCACATTGAAACCCTCCAACCCTTTGTCATTGGTAGATAATATAATATCAGTATGTGTCTTGCTAAACATTGCTAATGAGAGTATTCTGAATTTGTTATACAGGACAAGATGCACATGATTCCTCTACAGGGCAAGCCCTGCAACATGCTGTGTAGGGAACCCTACCAGTGAGGAGAGACTGGTCAAGTCATGGTACAGGCTTGCCACCTGGTGGAGACAGTGTGAAACAAATGCTTCCTCAACAGGAATGGTTTGCTATCCATCCATTATAGGCAAACTTTAAAGTGATCAGAGATTGGTACGCTCAAAATATAGCAGGAACAAATCAGTTTGGTTCCTTTTGCTTCTTTTATCTATCTTTCATAAATATCATGGATATATTTAGCGACTTTGTCGAGTCCGAGTTAAGGGGAGAATATTGGAAAATGAAATTATGGGCTGCCTATTGCTGAGTTCGAACACCCGACACTCGCATTGCCAGGGAAACACCCTGCCCACTACTCCACAAAGTCAGATGCTCTAATAGGGTCAAATACTTAGGCTGTTGCTGGGTGGAGGGAATCAGCGGAGTTTTCAAAGTGGGGCGACCAGCGAAAGTTGAGATCTCATTGGTTTCTCACGAGAAAAGTAGATAAGAAAACTACACTACTAAACATTGATTCCTGCATGGCTCGAAATAAATCATAAGAGAAAAGATATTTCTGCAAATAAATCTACAAAAAAGAAAAACAGATTCAAATATTTTCTTCCTCGAGATTCTCACTCTCATAGCCCCTCACTCTCCAAGCCTAAGTCTGGTTCACTCTGTCATTATGTGCGGGCAGAAGTCCAAGCAGATACTACCAGAATCGTAGTTTTTTAGATATAGTAGGTAATAAGTATCATGGATATATTTGACATGCATATTTTCACTTATCTCTAGAAGACCCTGTCCCCCAGTTTATTTACGATTTATGGCATTTTCCTTGGTGAAGTTCAGGTCAAATATGATAATTATGTATAATTGATCATGTTTGTATCATTTTAAAACAATGGCCTCACTTGAACATAGAGCCCTATGAAGTCCATGACAAAAGTCTCAATTATGCTTTTTTAGAATCCAAGAAATAGTCCTATAAGCTGCTCCACAATACTACCATATACTGATATCATAATCCCTCACTGGAATAGCATTCGAGAGCAATTAATTAACCTCTATGAAAAAGCATTTAGTTCACAGGGACGTTTTTCAATGTAGGATTTCTCAAGAAAAATCACATTGAAACCCTCCAACCCTTTGTCATTGGTAGATAATGTAATATCAGTATGTGTCTTGCTAAACATTGCTGATGAGAGTATTCTGAATTTGTTATACAGGACAAGATGCACATGATTCCTCTACAGGGCAAGCCCTGCAACATGCTGTGTAGGGAACCCTACCAGTGAGGAGAGACTGGTCAAGTCATGGTACAGGCTTGCCACCTGGTGGAGACGGTGTGAAACAAATGCTTCCTCAACAGGAATGGTTTGCTATCCATCCATTATAGGCAAACTTTAAAGTGATCAGAGATTGGTACGCTCAAAATATAGCAGGAACAAATCAGTTTGGTTCCTTTTGCTTCTTTTATCTATCTTTCATGAATATCATAGATACATTTAGCAACTTCGTTGAGTGCGAGTTAAGGGGAGAATATTGAAAAATGAAATTATGGGCTGCCTATTGCTGGGTTCGAACACCCGACACTCGCATTGCCAGAGAAACTCCCTGCCCACTACTCCACAAAGTCAGATGCTCTAATAGGGTCAAATACTTAGGCTGTTGCTGGGTGGAGGGAATCAGCGGAGTTTTCAAAGTGGGGCGACCAGCGAAAGTTGAGATCTCATTGGTTTCTCACGAGAAAAGTAGATAAGAAAACTACACTACTTAACATTGATTTCAGCATGGCTCGAAATAAATCATAAGAGAAAAGATATTTCTGCAAATAGATCTACAAAAAAGAAGAACAGATTCTAATATTTTCTTCCTCGAGATTCTCACTCTCATAGCCCTTCATTCTCCAAGCCTAAGTCTGGTTCACTCTGTCCTTATGTGCGGGCAGAAGTCCAAGCAGATACTACCAGAATCGTAGTTTTTTAGATATAGTAGGTAATAAGTATCATGGATATATTTGACATGCATATTTTCACTTATCTCTAGAAGACCCTGTCCCCCAGTTTATTTACGATTTATGGCATTTTCCTTGGTGAAGTTCAGGTCAAATATGATAATTATGTATAATTGATCATGTTTGTATCATTTTAAAACAATGGCCTCACTTGAACATAGAGCCCTATGAAGTCCATGACAAAAGTCTCAATTATGCTTTTTTAGAATCCAAGAAATAGTCCTATAAGCTGCTCCACAATACTACCATATACTGATATCATAATCCCTCTCTGGAAAAGCATTGAAGAGCAATTAACGAACCTCTATGAAAAAGCATTTAGTTCACAGGGACGTTTTTCAATGTAGGATTTCTCAAGAAAAATCACATTGAAACCCTCCAACCCTTTGTCATTGGTAGATAATGTAATATCAGTATGTGTCTTGCTAAACATTGCTGATGAGAGTATTCTGAATTTGTTATACAGGACAAGATGCACATGATTCCTCTACAGGGCAAGCCCTGCAACATGCTGTGTAGGGAACCCTACAAGTGAGAAGAGACTGGTCAAGTCATGGTACAGGCTTGCCACCTGGTGGAGACGGTGTGAAACAAATGCTTCCTCAACAAGAATGGTTTGCTATCCATCCATTATAGGCAAACTTTAAAGTGATCAGAGATTGGTACGCTCAAAATATAGCAGGAACAAATCAGTTTGGTTCTTTTTGCTTCTTTTATCTATCTTTCATAAATATCATGGATATATTTAGCGACTTCATCGAGTCGGAGTTAAGGGGAGAATATTGAAAAATGAAATTATGGGCTGCCTATTGCTGAGTTCGAACACCCGACACTCGCATTGCCAGGGAAACACCCTGCCCACTACTCCACAAAGTCAGATGCTCTAATAGGGTCAAATACTTAGGCTGTTGCTGGGTGGAGGGAATCAGCGGAGTTTTCAAAGTGGGGCGACCAGCGAAAGTTGAGATCTCATTGGTTTCTCACGAGAAAAGTAGATAAGAAAACTACACTACTAAACATTGATTCCTGCATGGCTCGAAATAAATCATAAGAGAAAAGATATTTCTGCAAATAAATCTACAAAAAAGAAAAACAGATTCAAATATTTTCTTCCTCGAGATTCTCACTCTCATAGCCCCTCACTCTCCAAGCCTAAGTCTGGTTCACTCTGTCATTATGTGCGGGCAGAAGTCCAAGCAGATACTACCAGAATCGTAGTTTTTTAGATATAGTAGGTAATAAGTATCATGGATATATTTGACATGCATATTTTCACTTATCTCTAGAAGACCCTCTCCCCCAGTTTATTTACGATTTATGGCATTTTCCTTGGTGAAGTTCAGGTCAAATATGATAATTATGTATAATTGATCATGTTTGTATCATTTTAAAACAATGGCCTCACTTGAACATAGAGCCCTATGAAGTCCATGACAAAAGTCTCAATTATGCTTTTTTAGAATCCAAGAAATAGTCCTATAAGCTGCTCCACAATACTACCATATACTGATATCATAATCCCTCACTGGAATAGCATTCGAGAGCAATTAATTAACCTCTATGAAAAAGCATTTAGTTCACAGGGACGTTTTTCAATGTAGGATTTCTCAAGAAAAATCACATTGAAACCCTCCAACCCTTTGTCATTGGTAGATAATGTAATATCAGTATGTGTCTTGCTAAACATTGCTGATGAGAGTATTCTGAATTTGTTATACAGGACAAGATGCACATGATTCCTCTACAGGGCAAGCCCTGCAACATGCTGTGTAGGGAACCCTACCAGTGAGGAGAGACTGGTCAAGTCATGGTACAGGCTTGCCACCTGGTGGAGACGGTGTGAAACAAATGCTTCCTCAACAAGAATGGTTTGCTATCCATCCATTATAGGCAAACTTTAAAGTGATCAGAGATTGGTACGCTCAAAATATAGCAGGAACAAATCAGTTTGGTTCCTTTTGCTTCTTTTATCTATCTTTCATAAATATCATGGATATATTTAGCGACTTCATCGAGTCGGAGTTAAGGGGAGAATATTGAAAAATGAAATTATGGGCTGCCTATTGCTGAGTTCGAACACCCGACACTCGCATTGCCAGGGAAACACCCTGCCCACTACTCCACAAAGTCAGATGCTCTAATAGGGTCAAATACTTAGGCTGTTGCTGGGTGGAGGGAATCAGCGGAGTTTTCAAAGTGGGGCAACCAGCGAAAGTTGAGATCTCATTGGTTTCTCACGAGAAAAGTAGATAAGAAAACTACACTACTAAACATTGATTTCAGCATGGCTCGAAATAAATCATAAGAGAAAAGATATTTCTGCAAATAGATCTACAAAAAAGAAAAACAGATTCTAATATTTTCCTCCACGAGATTCTCACTCTCGTGGCCCCTCACTCTCCAAGCCTAAGTCTGGTTCACTCTGTCCTTATGTGCGGGCAGAAGTCCAAGCAGATACTACCAGAATCGTTGATTTTTAGATATAGTAGGTAATAAGTATCATGGATATATTTGACATGCATATTTTCACTTATCTCTAGAAGACCCTCTCCCCCAGTTTATTTACGATTTATGGCATTTTCCTTGGTGAAGTTCAGGTCAAATATGATAATTATGTATAATTGATCATGTTTGTATCATTTTAAAACAATGGCCTCACTTGAACAAAGAGCCCTATGAAGTCCATGACAAAAGTCTCAATTATGCTTTTTTAGAATCCAAGAAATAGTCCTATAAGCTGCTCCACAATACTACCATATACTGATATCATAATCCCTCTCTGGAAAAGCATTCAAGAGCAATTAACTAACCTCTATGAAAAAGCATTTAGTTCATAGGGACGTTTTTCAATGTAGGATTTCTCAAGAAAAATCACATTGAAACCCTTCAACCCTTTGTCATTGGTAGATAATGTAATATCAGTATGTGTCTTGCTAAACATTGCTGATGAGAGTATTCTGAATTTGTTATACAGGACAAGATGCACATGATTCCTCTACAGGGCAAGCCCTGCAACATGCTGTGTAGGGAACCCTACCAGTGAGGAGAGACTGGTCAAGTCATGGTACAGGCTTGCCACCTGGTGGAGACGGTGTGAAACAAATGCTTCCTCAACAGGAATGGTTTGCTATCCATCCATTATAGGCAAACTTTAAAGTGATCAGAGATTGGTACGCACAAAATATAGCAGGAACAAATCAGTTTGGTTCCTTTTGCTTCTTTTATCTATCTTTCACGATCACATAGATACATTTAGCGACTTCGTTGAGTCCGAGTTAAGGGGAGAATATTGAAAAATGAAATTATGGGCTGCCTATTGCTGGGTTCGAACACCCGACACTCGCATTGCCAGAGAAACTCCCTGCCCACTACTCCACAAAGTCAGATGCTCTAATAGGGTCAAATACTTAGGCTGTTGCTGGGTGGAGGGAATCAGCGGAGTTTTCAAAGTGGGGCGACCATCGAAAGTTGAGATCTCATTGGTTTCTCACGAGAAAAGTAGATAAGAAAACTACACTACTTAACATTGATTTCAGCATGGCTCGAAATAAATCATAAGAGAAAAGATATTTCTGCAAATAGATCTACAAAAAAGAAGAACAGATTCTAATATTTTCTTCCTCGAGATTCTCACTCTCATAGCCCTTCATTCTCCAAGCCTAAGTCTGGTTCACTCTGTCCTTATGTGCGGGCAGAAGTCCAAGCAGATACTACCAGAATCGTAGTTTTTTAGATATAGTAGGTAATAAGTATCATGGATATATTTGACATGCATATTTTCACTTATCTCTAGAAGACCCTCTCCCCCAGTTTATTTACGATTTATGGCATTTTCCTTGGTGAAGTTCAGGTCAAATATGATTATTGTGTATAATTGAATATGTTTGTATCATTTTAAAACAATGGCCTCACTTGAACATAGAGCCCTATGAAGTCCATGACAAAAGTCTCAATTATGCTTTTTTAGAATCCAAGAAATAGTCCTATAAGCTGCTCCACAATACTACCATATACTGATATCATAATCCCTCTCTGGAAAAGCATTCAAGAGCAATTAACTAACCTCTATGAAAAAGCATTTAGTTCACAGGGACGTTTTTCAATGTAGGATTTCTCAAGAAAAATCACATTGAAACCCTCCAACCCTTTGTCATTGGTAGATAATATAATATCAGTATGTGTCTTGCTAAACATTGCTGATGAGAGTATTCTGAATTTGTTATACAGGACAAGATGCACATGATTCCTCTACAGGGCAAGCCCTGCAACATGCTGTGTAGGGAACCCTACCAGTGAGGAGAGACTGGTCAAGTCATGGTACAGGCTTGCCACCTGGTGGAGACGGTGTGAAACAAATGCTTCCTCAACAGGAATGGTTTGCTATCCATCCATTATAGGCAAACTTTAAAGTGATCAGAGATTGGTACGCTCAAAATATAGCAGGAACAAATCAGTTTGGTTCCTTTTGCTTCTTTTATCTATCTTTCATAAATATCATGGATATATTAAGCGACTTTGTCGAGTCCGAGTTAAGGGGAGAATATTGGAAAATGAAATTATGGGCTGCCTATTGCTGAGTTCGAACACCCGACACTCGCATTGCCAGGGAAACACCCTGCCCACTACTCCACAAAGTCAGATGCTCTAATAGGGTCAAATACTTAGGCTGTTGCTGGGTGGAGGGAATCAGCGGAGTTTTCAAAGTGGGGCGACCAGCGAAAGTTGAGATCTCATTGGTTTCTCACGAGAAAAGTAGATGAGAAAACTACACTACTAGACATTGATTTCGGCATGGCTCGAAATAAATCATAAGAGAAAAGATATTTCTGCAAATAGATCTACAAAAAAGAAGAACAGATTCTAATATTTTCTTCCTCGAGATTCTCACTCTCATAGCCCTTCATTCTCCAAGCCTAAGTCTGGTTCACTCTGTCCTTATGTGCGGGCAGAAGTCCAAGCAGATACTACCAGAATCGTAGTTTTTTAGATATAGTAGGTAATAAGTATCATGGATATATTTGACATGCATATTTTCACTTATCTCTAGAAGACCCTCTCCCCCAGTTTATTTACGATTTATGGCATTTTCCTTGGTGAAGTTCAGGTCAAATATGATAATTGTGTATAATTGATCATGTTTGTATCATTTTAAAACAATGGCCTCACTTGAACATAGAGCCCTATGAAGTCCATGACAAAAGTCTCAATTATGCTTTTTTAGAATCCAAGAAATAGTCCTATAAGCTGCTCCACAATACTACCATATACTGATATCATAATCCCTCTCTGGAAAAGCATTCAAGAGCAATTAACTAACCTCTATGAAAAAGCATTTAGTTCACAGGGACGTTTTTCAATGTAGGATTTCTCAAGAAAAATCACATTGAAACCCTCCAACCCTTTGTCATTGGTAGATAATGTAATATCAGTATGTGTCTTGCTAAACATTGCTGATGAGAGTATTCTGAATTTGTTATACAGGACAAGATGCACATGATTCCTCTACAGGGCAAGCCCTGCAACATGCTGTGTAGGGAACCCTACCAGTGAGGAGAGACTGGTCAAGTCATGGTACAGGCTTGCCACCTGGTGGAGACGGTGTGAAACAAATGCTTCCTCAACAAGAATGGTTTGCTATCCATCCATTATAGGCAAACTTTAAAGTGATCAGAGATTGGTACGCTCAAAATATAGTAGGAACAAATCAGTTTGGTTCCTTTTGCTTCTTTTATCTATCTTTCATAAATATCATGGATATATTTAGCGACTTCATCGAGTCGGAGTTAAGGGGAGAATATTGAAAAATGAAATTATGGGCTGCCTATTGCTGAGTTCGAACACCCGACACTCGCATTGCCAGGGAAACACCCTGCCCACTACTCCACAAAGTCAGATGCTCTAATAGGGTCAAATACTTAGGCTGTTGCTGGGTGGAGGGAATCAGCGGAGTTTTCAAAGTGGGGCGACCAGCGAAAGTTGAGATCTCATTGGTTTCTCACGAGAAAAGTAGATAAGAAAACTACACTACTAAACATTGATTTCGGCATGGCTCGAAATAAATCATAAGAGAAAAGATATTTCTGCAAATAGATCTACAAAAAAGAAAAACAGATTCTAATATTTTCCTCCACGAGATTCTCACTCTCGTGGCCCCTCACTCTCCAAGCCTAAGTCTGGTTCACTCTGTCCTTATGTGCGGGCAGAAGTCCAAGCAGATACTACCAGAATCGTAGTTTTTTAGATATAGTAGGTAATAAGTATCATGGATATATTTGACATGCATATTTTCACTTATCTCTAGAAGACCCTCTCCCCCAGTTTATTTACGATTTATGGCATTTTCCTTGGTGAAGTTCAGGTCAAATATGATAATTGTGTATAATTGAATATGTTTGTATCATTTTAAAACAATGGCCTCACTTGAACATAGAGCCCTATGAAGTCCATGACAAAAGTCTCAATTATGCTTTTTTAGAATCCAAGAAATAGTCCTATAAGCTGCTCCACAATACTACCATATACTGATATCATAATCCCTCTCTGGAAAAGCATTGAAGAGCAATTAACTAACCTCTATGAAAAAGCATTTAGTTCACAGGGACGTTTTTCAATGTAGGATTTCTCAAGAAAAATCACATTGAAACCCTCCAACCCTTTGTCATTGGTAGATAATATAATATCAGTATGTGTCTTGCTAAACATTGCTGATGAGAGTATTCTGAATTTGTTATACAGGACAAGATGCACATGATTCCTCTACAGGGCAAGCCCTGCAACATGCTGTGTAGGGAACCCTACCAGTGAGGTGAGACTGGTCAAGTCATGGTACAGGCTTGCCACCTGGTGGAGACGGTGTGAAACAAATGCTTCCTCAACAGGAATGGTTTGCTATCCATCCATTATAGGCAAACTTTAAAGTGATCAGAGATTGGTACGCTCAAAATATAGCAGGAACAAATCAGTTTGGTTCCTTTTGCTTCTTTTATCTATCTTTCATAAATATCATGGATATATTTAGCGACTTTGTCGAGTCCGAGTTAAGGGGAGAATATTGGAAAATGAAATTATGGGCTGCCTATTGCTGAGTTCGAACATCCGACACTCGCATTGCCAGGGAAACACCCTGCCCACTACTCCACAAAGTCAGATGCTCTAATAGGGTCAAATACTTAGGCTGTTGCTGGGTGGAGGGAATCAGCGGAGTTTTCAAAGTGGGGCGACCAGCGAAAGTTGAGATCTCATTGGTTTCTCACGAGTAAAGTAGATAAGAAAACTACACTACTTAACATTGATTTCGGCATGGCTCGAAATAAATCATAAGAGAAAAGATATTTCTGCAAATAGATCTACAAAAAAGAAGAACAGATTCTAATATTTTCCTCCACGAGATTCTCACTCTCGTGGCCCCTCACTCTCCAAGCCTAAGTCTGGTTCACTCTGTCCTTATGTGCGGGCAGAAGTCCAAGCAGATACTACCAGAATCGTTGATTTTTAGATATAGTAGGTAATAAGTATCATGGATATATTTGACATGCATATTTTCACTTATCTCTAGAAGACCCTCTCCCCAGTTTATTTACGATTTATGGCATTTTCCTTGGTGAAGTTCAGGTCAAATATGATAATTATGTATAATTGATCATGTTTGTATCATTTTAAAACAATGGCCTCACTTGAACATAGAGCCCTATGAAGTCCATGACAAAAGTCTCAATTATGCTTTTTTAGAATCCAAGAAATAGTCCTATAAGCTGCTCCACAATACTACCATATACTGATATCATAATCCCTCTTTGGAAAAGCATTCAAGAGCAATTAACTAACCTCTATGAAAAAGCATTTAGTTCACAGGGACGTTTTTCAATGTAGGATTTCTCAAGAAAAATCACATTGAAACCCTCCAACCCTTTGTCATTGGTAGATAATGTAATATCAGTATGTGTCTTGCTAAACATTGCTGATGAGAGTATTCTGAATTTGTTATACAGGGCAAGATGCACATGATTCCTCTACAGGGCAAGCCCTGCAACATGCTGTGTAGGGAACCCTACCAGTGAGGAGAGACTGGTCAAGTCATGGTACAGGCTTGCCACCTGGTGGAGACGGTGTGAAACAAATGCTTCCTCAACAGGAATGGTTTGCTATCCATCCATTATAGGCAAACTTTAAAGTGATCAGAGATTGGTACGCTCAAAATATAGCAGGAACAAATCAGTTTGGTTCCTTTTGCTTCTTTTATCTATCTTTCATAAATATCATGGATATATTTAGCGACTTCGTTGAGTCCGAGTTAAGGGGAGAATATTGAAAAATAAAATTAAGGGCTGCCTATTGCTGGGTTCGAACACCCGACCCTCGCATTGCCAGGGAAACACCCTGCCCACTACTCCACAAAGTCAGATGCTCTAATAGGGTCAAATACTTAGGCTGTTGCTAGGTGGAGGGAATCAGCGGAGTTTTGAAAGTGGGGCGACCAGCGAAAGTTGAGAGATCATTGGTTTCTCATGAGAAAAGTAGATGAGAAAACTACACTACTAGACATTGATTTCGGCATGGCTCGAAATAAATCATAAGAGAAAAGATATTTCTGCAAATAGATCTACAAAAAAGAAGAACAGATTCTAATATTTTCTTCCTCAAGATTCTCACTCTCATAGCCCCTCACTCTCCAAGCCTAAGTCTGGTTCACTCTGTCCTTATGTGCGGGCAGAAGTCCAAGCAGATACTACCAGAATCGTAGTTTTTTAGATATAGTAGGTAATAAGTATCATGGATATATTTGACATGCATATTTTCACTTATCTCTAGAAGACCCTCTCCCCCAGTTTATTTACGATTTATGGCATTTTCCTTGGTGAAGTTCAGGTCAAATATGATAATTATGTATAATTGATCATGTTTGTATCATTTTAAAACAATGGCCTTACTCGAACATAGAGCCCTATGAAGTCCATGACAAAAGTCTCAATTATGCTTTTTTAGAATCCAAGAAATAGTCCTATAAGCTGCTCCACAATACTACCATATACTGATATCATAATCCCTCTCTGGAAAAGCATTCAAGAGCAATTAACTAACCTCTATGAAAAAGCATTTAGTTCACAGGGACGTTTTTCAATGTAGCATTTCTCAAGAAAAATCACATTGAAACCCTCCAACTCTTTGTCATTGGTAGATAATGTAATATCAGTATGTGTCTTGCTAAACATTGCTGATGAGAGTATTCTGAATTTGTTATACAGGACAAGATGCACATGATTCCTCTACAGGGCAAGCCCTGCAACATGCTGTGTAGGGAACCCTACCAGTGAGGAGAGACTGGTCAAGTCATGGTACAGGCTTGCCACCTGGTGGAGACGGTGTGAAACAAATGCTTCCTCAACAGGAATGGTTTGCTATCCATCCATTATAGGCAAACTTTAAAGTGATCAGAGATTGGTACGCTCAAAATATAGCAGGAACAAATCAATTTGGTTCCTTTTGCTTCTTTTATCTATCTTTCATAAATATCATGGATATATTTAGCGACTTCGTCGAGTCCGAGTTAAGGGGAGAATATTGGAAAATGAAATTATGGGCTGCCTATTGCTGGGTTCGAACACCCGACACTCGCATTGCCAGGGAAACACCCTGCCCACTACTCCACAATGTTGGATGCTCTAATAGGGTCAAATACTTAGGCTGTTGCTGGGTGGAGGGAATCAGCGGAGTTTTGAAAGTGGGGCAACCAGCGAAAGTTGAGATCCTATTGGTTTCTCACAAGAAAAGTAGATAAGAAAACTACACTACTTAACATTGATTTCGGCATGGCTCGAAAAAAATCATAAGAGAAAAGATATTTCTGCCAATAGATCTACAAAAAAGAAAAACAGATTCTAATATTTTCCTCCACGAGATTCTCACTCTCGTGGCCCCTCATTCTCCAAGCCTAAGTCTGGTTCACTCTGTCCTTATGTGCGGGCAGAAGTCCAAGCAGATACTACCAGAATCGTAGTTTTTTAGATATAGTAGGTAATAAGTATCATGGATATATTTGACATGCATATTTTCACTTATCTCTAGAAGACCCTCTCCCCAGTTTATTTACGATTTATGGCATTTTGCTTGGTGAAGTTCAGGTCAAATATGATAATTATGTATAATTGATCATGTTTGTATCATTTTAAAACAATGGCCTCACTTGAACATAGAGCCGTATGAAGTCCATGACAAAAGTCTCAATTATGCTTTTTTAGAATCCAAGAAATAGTCCTATAAGCTGCTCCACAATACTACCATATACTGATATCATGATCCCTCTTTGGAAAAGCATTCAAGAGCAATTAACTAACCTCTATGAAAAAGCATTTAGTTCACAGGGACGTTTTTCAATGTAGCATTTCTCAAGAAAAATCACATTGAAACCCTCCAACTCTTTGTCATTGGTAGATAATGTAATATCAGTATGTGTCTTGCTAAACATTGCTGATGAGAGTATTCTGAATTTGTTATACAGGACAAGATGCACATGATTCCTCTACAGGGCAAGCCCTGCAACATGCTGTGTAGGGAACCCTACCAGTGAGGAGAGACTGGTCAAGTCATGGTACAGGCTTGCCACCTGGTGGAGACGGTGTGAAACAAATGCTTCCTCAACAGGAATGGTTTGCTATCCATCCATTATAGGCAAACTTTAAAGTGATCAGAGATTGGTACGCTCAAAATATAGCAGGAACAAATCAATTTGGTTCCTTTTGCTTCTTTTATCTATCTTTCATAAATATCATGGATATATTTAGCGACTTCGTCGAGTCCGAGTTAAGGGGAGAATATTGGAAAATGAAATTATGGGCTGCCTATTGCTGGGTTCGAACACCCGACACTCGCATTGCCAGGGAAACACCCTGCCCACTACTCCACAATGTTGGATGCTCTAATAGGGTCAAATACTTAGGCTGTTGCTGGGTGGAGGGAATCAGCGGAGTTTTGAAAGTGGGGCGACCAGCGAAAGTTGAGATCCTATTGGTTTCTCACAAGAAAAGTAGATAAGAAAACTACACTACTTAACATTGATTTCGGCATGGCTCGAAAAAAATCATAAGAGAAAAGATATTTCTGCCAATAGATCTACAAAAAAGAAAAACAGATTCTAATATTTTCCTCCACGAGATTCTCACTCTCGTGGCCCCTCATTCTCCAAGCCTAAGTCTGGTTCACTCTGTCCTTATGTGCGGGCAGAAGTCCAAGCAGATACTACCAGAATCGTTGATTTTTAGATATAGTAGGTAATAAGTATCATGGATATATTTGACATGCATATTTTCACTTATCTCTAGAAGACCCTCTCCCCAGTTTATTTACGATTTATGGCATTTTCCTTGGTGAAGTTCAGGTCAAATATGATAATTATGTATAATTGATCATGTTTGTATCATTTTAAAACAATGGCCTCACTTGAACATAGAGCCGTATGAAGTCCATGACAAAAGTCTCAATTATGCTTTTTTAGAATCCAAGAAATAGTCCTATAAGCTGCTCCACAATACTACCATATACTGATATCATAATCCCTCTTTGGAAAAGCATTCAAGAGCAATTAACTAACCTCTATGAAAAAGCATTTAGTTCACAGGGACGTTTTTCAATGTAGGATTTCTCAAGAAAAATCACATTGAAACCCTCCAACCCTTTGTCATTGGTAGATAATGTAATATCAGTATGTGTCTTGCTAAACATTGCTGATGAGAGTATTCTGAATTTGTTATACAGGACAAGATGCACATGATTCCTCTACAGGGCAAGCCCTGCAACATGCTGTGTAGGGAACCCTACCAGTGAGGAGAGACTGGTCAAGTCATGGTACAGGCTTGCCACCTGGTGGAGACGGTGTGAAACAAATGCTTCCTCAACAGGAATGGTTTGCTATCCATCCATTATAGGCAAACTTTAAAGTGATCAGAGATTGGTACGCTCAAAATATAGCAGGAACAAATCAGTTTGGTTCCTTTTGCTTCTTTTATCTATCTTTCATAAATATCATAGATACATTTAGCGACTTCACTGAGTGCGAGTTAAGGGGAGAATATTGAAAAATGAAATTATGGGCTGCCTATTGCTGGGTTCGAACACCCAACACTCGCATTGCCAGAGAAACTCCCTGCCCACTACTCCACAAAGTCGGATGCTCTAATAGGGTCAAATACTTAGGCTGTTGCTGGGTGGAGGGAATCAGCGAAGTTTTCAAAGTGGGGCGACCAGCGAAAGTTGAGATCTCATTGGTTTCTCACGAGAAAAGTAGATAAGAAAACTACACTACTAAACATTGATTTCTGCATGGCTCGAAATAAATCATAAGAGAAAAGATATTTCTGCAAATAGATCTACAAAAAAGAAGAACAGATTCTAATATTTTCTTCCTCGAGATTCTCACTCTCATAGCCCTTCATTCTCCAAGCCTAAGTCTGGTTCACTCTGTCCTTATGTGCGGGCAGAAGTCCAAGCAGATACTACCAGAATCGTAGTTTTTTAGATATAGTAGGTAATAAGTATCATGGATATATTTGACATGCATATTTTCACTTATCTCTAGAAGACCCTCTCCCCCAGTTCATTTACGATTTATGGCATTTTCCTTGGTGAAGTTCAGGTCAAATATGATAATTATGTATAATTGATCATGTTTGTATCATTTTAAAACAATGGCCTCACTTGAACATAGAGCCCTATAAAGTCCATGGCAAAAGTCTCAATTATGCTTTTTTAGAATCCAAGAAATAGTCCTATAAGCTGCTCCACAATACTACCATATACTGATATCATAATCCCTCACTGGAATAGCATTCGAGAGCAATTAATTGACCTCTATGAAAAAGCATTTAGTTCACAGGGACGTTTTTCAATGTAGGATTTCTCAAGAAAAATCACATTGAAACCCTCCAACCCTTTGTCATTGGTAGATAATGTAATATCAGTATGTGTCTTGCTAAACATTGCTGATGAGAGTATTCTGAATTTGTTATACAGGACAAGATGCACATGATTCCTCTATAGGGCAAGCCCTGCAACATGCTGTGTAGGGAACCCTACCAGTGAGGAGAGACTGGTCAAGTCATGGTACAGGCTTGCCACCTGGTGGAGACGGTGTGAAACAAATGCTTCCTCAACAGGAATGGTTTGCTATCCATCCATTATAGGCAAACTTTAAAGTGATCAGAGATTGGTACGCTCAAAATATAGCAGGAACAAATCAATTTGGTTCCTTTTGCTTCTTTTATCTGTCTTTCATAAATATCATGGATATATTTAGCGACTTCGTCGAGTCCGAGTTAAGGGGAGAATATTGGAAAATGAAATTATGGGCTGCCTATTGCTGGGTTCGAACACCCGACACTCGCATTGCCAGGGAAACACCCTGCCCACTACTCCACAATGTTGGATGCTCTAATAGGGTCAAATACTTAGGCTGTTGCTGGGTGGAGGGAATCAGCGGAGTTTTGAAAGTGGGGCGACCAGCGAAAGTTGAGATCCTATTGGTTTCTCACAAGAAAAGTAGATAAGAAAACTACACTACTTAACATTGATTTCGGCATGGCTCGAAAAAAATCATAAGAGAAAAGATATTTCTGCCAATAGATCTACAAAAAAGAAAAACAGATTCTAATATTTTCCTCCACGAGATTCTCACTCTCGTGGCCCCTCATTCTCCAAGCCTAAGTCTGGTTCACTCTGTCCTTATGTGCGGGCAGAAGTCCAAGCAGATACTACCAGAATCGTTGATTTTTAGATATAGTAGGTAATAAGTATCATGGATATATTTGACATGCATATTTTCACTTATCTCTAGAAGACCCTCTCCCCAGTTTATTTACGATTTATGGCATTTTCCTTGGTGAAGTTCAGGTCAAATATGATAATTATGTATAATTGATCATGTTTGTATCATTTTAAAACAATGGCCTCACTTGAACATAGAGCCGTATGAAGTCCATGACAAAAGTCTCAATTATGCTTTTTTAGAATCCAAGAAATAGTCCTATAAGCTGCTCCACAATACTACCATATACTGATATCATAGTCCCTCTTTGGAAAAGCATTCAAGAGCAATTAACTAACCTCTATGAAAAAGCATTTAGTTCACAGGGACGTTTTTCAATGTAGGATTTCTCAAGAAAAATCACATTGAAACCCTCCAACCCTTTGTCATTGGTAGATAATGTAATATCAGTATGTGTCTTGCTAAACATTGCTGATGAGAGTATTCTGAATTTGTTATACAGGACAAGATGCACATGATTCCTCTACAGGGCAAGCCCTGCAACATGCTGTGTAGGGAACCCTACCAGTGAGGAGAGACTGGTCAAGTCATGGTACAGGCTTGCCACCTGGTGGAGACGGTGTGAAACAAATGCTTCCTCAACAGGAATGGTTTGCTATCCATCCATTATAGGCAAACTTTAAAGTGATCAGAGATTGGTACGCTCAAAATATAGCAGGAACAAATCAGTTTGGTTCCTTTTGCTTCTTTTATCTATCTTTCATAAATATCATAGATACATTTAGCGACTTCACTGAGTGCGAGTTAAGGGGAGAATATTGAAAAATGAAATTATGGGCTGCCTATTGCTGGGTTCGAACACCCAACACTCGCATTGCCAGAGAAACTCCCTGCCCACTACTCCACAAAGTCGGATGCTCTAATAGGGTCAAATACTTAGGCTGTTGCTGGGTGGAGGGAATCAGCGAAGTTTTCAAAGTGGGGCGACCAGCGAAAGTTGAGATCTCATTGGTTTCTCACGAGAAAAGTAGATAAGAAAACTACACTACTAAACATTGATTTCTGCATGGCTCGAAATAAATCATAAGAGAAAAGATATTTCTGCAAATAGATCTACAAAAAAGAAGAACAGATTCTAATATTTTCTTCCTCGAGATTCTCACTCTCATAGCCCTTCATTCTCCAAGCCTAAGTCTGGTTCACTCTGTCCTTATGTGCGGGCAGAAGTCCAAGCAGATACTACCAGAATCGTAGTTTTTTAGATATAGTAGGTAATAAGTATCATGGATATATTTGACATGCATATTTTCACTTATCTCTAGAAGACCCTCTCCCCCAGTTCATTTACGATTTATGGCATTTTCCTTGGTGTAGTTCAGGTCAAATATGATAATTATGTATAATTGATCATGTTTGTATCATTTTAAAACAATGGCCTCACTTGAACATAGAGCCCTATAAAGTCCATGGCAAAAGTCTCAATTATGCTTTTTTAGAATCCAAGAAATAGTCCTATAAGCTGCTCCACAATACTACCATATACTGATATCATAATCCCTCTCTGGAAATTTAGTTCACAGGGACGTTTTTCAATGTAGGATTTCTCAAGAAAAATCACATTGAAACCCTCCAACCCTTTGTCATTGGTAGATAATGTAATATCAGTATGTGTCTTGCTAAACATTGCTGATGAGAGTATTCTGAATTTGTTATACAGGACAAGATGCACATGATTCCTCTACAGGGCAAGCCCTGCAACATGCTGTGTAGGGAACCCTACCAGTGAGGAGAGACTGGTCAAGTCATGGTACAGGCTTGCCACCTGGTGGAGACGGTGTGAAACAAATGCTTCCTCAACAGGAATGGTTTGCTATCCATCCATTATAGGCAAACTTTAAAGTGATCAGAGATTGGTACGCTCAAAATATAGCAGGAACAAATCAGTTTGGTTCCTTTTGCTTCTTTTATCTATCTTTCATAAATATCATGGATATATTTAGCGACTTCGTTGAGTCCGAGTTAAGGGGAGAATATTAAAAAATGAAATTATGGGCTGCCTATTGCTGGGTTCGAACATCCGACACTCGCATTGCCAGGGAAACACCCTGCCCACTACTCCACAAAGTCAGATGCTCTAATAGGGTCAAATACTTAGGCTGTTGCTGGGTGGAGGGAATCAGCGGAGTTTTCAAAGTGGGGCG